>JACEFO010001947.1:0-1200000 GCA_015342445.1 Digitaria exilis
AAACTTGCATTGGTTATCAATCATCCCGCCCGGCACCTTTCATTCAGATTCAGAGATCTGAGAAGGCTGTTGACGTATGATTGATCGATCACCAGGAAGACGATGTGCATTGGTTTGTTGTATTATTATCGACATTACATGTTAGTTTCTGAACAAATCTTTCAGAGATACAACCTCCTTTCCAGTCGTCGATCGGCACTTCAGGATTCATGCCAATGACACTGTGGAACAACAAATTCAGGCATTGTGCCGGGTGATGGACCACACATCCCACGCTGTGTCTTGAGTCCCCCCCCTTGCGGATAGTGTATCGACGGGAACTACAGTTACCGAGTACGCTGCGCTGATACACGTCATCTGAAAAAAAACACAGTTAGGGAGCCTCCACATGGAATAATCTGAATTCAGTTAGCAAACAATTTGTAGGGAGCCTGATGATGCTTGCTCGGACACATACTCTTTGAAGTGATGTGTCAGTCGATGTGATAAAGATGGTCCTGTCCGGCATCATCACTGAGTTTCAGTTGGCATATACACAAAAGATGCAATGAAGAAAATTTATTTTGATTAAGCAATTGCTGAATGTGGTGTTCATATATTCTTGCATAGTTAGAAAGATGGAGCAGTATTTGGCTGGCCACCTTGCTCCAAGCACAACCTCTTGCAGTCAGAACTACAAATGCATGTTGGGATAAATCCGACCTCCTCTCAGTTTAGTCAATCAGCACCGCAGATACATCTGAACACAAATCATGCCTCTTTTCAGTTGAAAAAAAGATGTTGAATGCATACAGCACAACTGCAGAAGAAGGCTCCATAGAGATGGCAGAAATTCATTCAACAATTGCGAATTTTATCTTCTTTTTTTTGCCTTACCTTCAAGCTGCACATCCTGATCCCAATCTCTCCAGCAGGCAGTTACTATGCTAGTTGCTCATATGCTAGTTTTTATTTTACCTTTTGTATTGCTATTTGCAAAAAATTATATTTCACTATTTCTGGTATTTTTCACATTTAATTGATCAACACTATGATTGTTAACAGCCCCAACTTTGGCATTCAATAGTCATCAGTATGGGGGCAAACAAAAAGAGCACATACCTTGCATCCTAGCATGAATCAACAACTGTCGTGCTATCCTTTTCAATGAGACTGACATGATCTTGTGCCGTTTAGTTAAAAAGAAAAGAACCGTTATCCTTTATTCAATGAAGATTCTCTGTAATACAATTAGTAGAATGTCAGTGTCTGCTCCTGTCTACCAATCAAAACTGGAATGCATGTAAGACGTGACGAACCCATACCGATATAGGGTCCATCAGCTAGGTAAATTGACAATTAGTAGCATCGCCATGTTGGAGCAATAGATGGTTCTATGTTACAGAAAAGAAATGAGAATGATCAAGTTCAGAGCTAACAATGTTTGAGTTCAGAACTAGAAAGATTTTTTCAGAGTAGAAAAAGGATAAGGATGCATTCTTCTCTGCAGTGGGTACCTCAAGGCAACTTAATTGAAGCCTGTTTTACAATCTGAGAGTGTTACTAAACTGCTGGATCCCTTGATAATTAAATCAGACCTCCTACAAATTTTAATGGGTTGCACAAGATGAGTTGCAATGCAAGAAGATAATCATGCATCACATGAGAAATTATACAAAAATGTAGGTTCATACATACTACAATATTTTAGAAACTTTTAAATGGGCATACACGATCGTATGCAAACTACAAAGCAGTTAACATACGTATTCAGAGACATAAACAGGATTCTTTTTAAACACACATCAAACTTACCTTGTATAGAAGTATGTAAGTAGAGGAATCATATTTACCAGATTCATGAGACATGGGAAGATTGAAATCACTTATTGCTGAACTGGAATTCCTAGAGGAGCAAAGCCTTTGACTAGAACATAAATCATACAGCACCATCCATATTTCAGTACACTCATCGAGATGCAGAGCAGCAACAGTACGTTAAAGTCATTCGCCTCATTGAAAACTGTATATTTTTGTTATGCACGAAATAAAAAGGAGTTTATGAAGGGAAACTGCATAAATAACCAAAACAATAAGTATGAAAGAAGCAACATGTAAACAATTTATTTTTTGCATATACTAAGTTACTAACCTGTTAAATGTACAGAGTGGAAGGAACATGATGTGATGTCCGTGCTTGACAATTCAGAAGCGTGCATAGATAAAGAGAAAATCGAAGGACAGAGGAATGTACAGTTCAAGAAGAGCCCTGCGCACAGTGGTGGAAAACATGTGGGTTATCTAGAAGAAAACCATAACTGTGGCCAGTCAAATATACAATCGAGTGATGGTTGTGGGGTTAAGAAGAAAGGGAAACTGGTGGGTGGGAGCTTCCATCTCTTTCTTACCTTGCGCTAGTCAGGCTTTGACAATTGGAATGATTCCAATCAACCTGCGGCACTGTCTTTTTAGATCCTCGTTTCCACAATCCTTGATATCCAATTCTCGCATAGAGCTTGGAAGGTCATCTGCCTTGGGCAGCGACTGGATGGCTGGGCAGTCTTTGATGTGTAGTCGTTGCAGGGAACGTGGTAGGCCGTCCTCGGGCAGTGACCGGATTTCTGGACAGTTTGTTATTTCCAACTCTTGCAGTGAACTTGGGAGGCTGTCCTTGGGCAGCGACTGGATGGCTGGGCAGTCTTTGATGCATAGTCGTTGCAGTGAACTTGGGAGGCCGTCCTCAGGCAGTGACCGGATTTCTGGACAATCCCGGATTTGCAGCTCTTGCAGTGAACTTGGGAGGCCGTCCTTGGGCAGCATCTGGATAGCTTCACAGCTGTTGATCTCTAATCTCTAGAGGTTACGAAGTCTATGTATCCGTGCAGGGAGGTACTGCCAGGTTGTTGCAAGAGCAAAATGTTATCTCCTCGAGGGAGTTGACGAACAGAAGGATCTCTTGCAGCTCCGTGAAGCGCTCCACCACCTTATCGCCAATCCACAGTTTGGTGAGCGAGGAAACGAGCAATCTACAGATGGGCGCAGCAGTTACTCCAGCCACGTCATCTGTGCCGAGAAACTGCAGTTTGGAGGAAACAGGATGGAAACTCATTGCTCATCACCTGTGAGGGACCCGAATCAACAAAGAAATTGGACGTATAGACGACGAATAATTCGGTGAGGCAGCTTTGGGTGAGGAGAGACAACAATCCCTCGCCTCTTAAATCCCCACATCCATCTATGGATAATCTTGTGAGAGAGCTGAGGTTTGATAGATACACCAGGGTATCCATATCCACCTCGTATAGGCTGAGGTTCTTTCAGGGAAGTTCGTGAAGGGGAAACAAGAATATAAGGATGAAGACGAGTACGAGGAGAGGAGATTGGGGCAACTAGTGATCCTCAACTCTCGGAGCCCTCCTCCTCCGGTTCTTCCATCTTCTTTATTGTCATCGTGTGGATTGGAGCGGAGGCTCAGCTTTGGGCAGTCGTAGATCCACAGCACCTGCAGTTGGGGAGGTAAAAGCAACAGCCCATCTTCTTCTGATGCGAGTAGACCCTCTCGCTGCTGGAGCTGCTCGTCCGATTTGTTAGCCGAAGATGATGTTCCCGGTGTTGCCGTTGCCTTTTGCCCCATCACACCCAGCCCTGTTATCTTCTCACAACGGTCTACATGCAGATCTGAGAGCTTCGGGAAGTAGGTGAGTAGCTGGGTTAGCTCCTTCCCGCTAGCACTCCACTGGCTGATATCCAGCTCTTCAACTGGAACTTGGTATCTGAAATGGCGGTCACCATCACCAAATGGAAAGGCATTGCCCGAACAAGATACACTTAGCTTCCTTAAGGCTGATAGCCTTTGCAAGTGATGCATCGGTGGAGGTTGGCAATGTCTCATATTGAACTCTTTCAGTTTAGTAAGGTTGTGAAAAGCCAGCACATTCCAAAACATGCTATCTGGATTATCCTGTCCCTCAATTGTCAAACTATATTCACGATGGAAGTCTACTTCTCCATAAACCAATCTATTAATACATGAACTTCCAATACAGTGTATGTCGATGCAGCAGGTAGCTTCGTTAGTCCAAGGAATAGGGTAGGAAATGATGATAGCTGAGGACAAGACACAATCTTGAGCGACGAGAGTTTATTAGGTAACATATTCCCTTCTGCCAATTTCTCTTTACGACAGCAAGCAGAGTGAGAAAACGACAACTCCACAAGGTTACAGCAAGAGCTAATGTCAATCACTTCCAAAAAAGGAAACAACCGACAAGGGGCATGTACAGCCCACCTTTTAATTGTGGCAGCTCCATAAGTACTAACCGTCTCAAGTTTTCAAACCTTTTCTCTGGCATTATGTTTGGAATCTCCTCACCAGACATATTAACCAGGCACAACTCTCGTATAGGTGGAAATGTTTTCCATGCAACTCCGTTTAGACAAAGAGATTCCAAATTTTTCACTGAGAGGCTTGTACCTAGCCATGAAGGGCAAGTATCCCCTTTATTCCCTAAAATGGACAAATTTTGAAGATTGCTATTTGGCTTAAGCCTTCCAAGAACATGTTCTTGTATTGCAGTTGCAGAATCATTATGGGTAGATTGCCAACATAATTCCAGTTCTTGCAGGCGGCTTTTGTGTATCAATTTGCTTCATCTGCCTCTTCCACTACTTGAACATTTTGAAGACCGTCAATGCACAATGATCCGCAAAGTTCTACCAAATCTCCTATCTGCCTTAATTCAAAACCTTGACATTCTTGTTTGACCTTGAATCTTCTTAACTCTTGTAATGACTTTAATTTCCCAACCTTAGCAATCATAGAGTAATTGACAAGACAATGACGCAACTTTACAAGGTTGCTTATATCTCTTAGAATGTACTGATGTTTTTTACTTCTAGGACCATCATGTGATAAATCTAGAAAAATGAATTATTTGATCTTGAAAATCAGAACATTGAATCCGAAGGTAACGAAGATGGACAAGATTGTAAAAGTTGAGCAACATATCTTTGACACCATAGGATGATTCAGATAGAAAGATAACACGAAGGGCTTTTGATTCCCTAAATAAATCACCAAAAACCTTCACAAGGCAAGCGTGGTGGTTCCCAAACCAATGTTCGTATTTTTCAACTTTAACCTTCTATCCAATGTATTGAAATCCTTCACACAATTTTTGAGAGTCAATCTATCCATGTCACTGATGTTGCCCATGTTGATAGACAAGTGGCGGATTGATGGTAGGACTTTTAAGGAGCTCACCTGAGATTCAGAATTGACTATGCTAAGGCATTCATTTGACGAAACTATCCGTGCTATTTCATGTAAAGATCATGAAGAATGTAAATAGTGCTTCCATTCGTTTTTCATGTGCTTGTTCAAAAAAGCCATGATTAACCAATTCTCTCAAATTGCTTAGCCCTATATCTTCAACCCTTTTATTTCACCAGGTGATAAGTGCAAAACATCTAGACCTATCCAAAAGTTAATTAGCTCTTCTTCTTTGAATAGGTAATCTTGAGGAAACATACCACAGTAGGAGAAACAGCGCTGGAGCTTAGAAGGTAGGTAATCATAGCTCAACTTTAATGCAGGCATAATGTCATTCTCATCGTTGCTATGCTCCCATTCCTTACTTTCTAGCACTCTAGTCCAGTCACAACGATTGTGTTGGGTTTTTCAATAATCTACCAACTGTTTTTGCTTCAAGAGGGGAGCCCTTCAGTTTTTCGAGCTATGGCATTCCAGTTTCAATGAAGAATGTGTGGATCTCTCCATGTTGGTCATTACCAAATACAATTGCTAGGAATAACTTCATGAACTCGTCATGCTCTAAACCTTGCAAGGTTATTGGGTCGAACAATGTTTTTGAATCATTATCTGTGCTTGTGCTGGACGTCGAGTAGTGACTATAATTATATTACCCTGTACTTGTGATTTTTTGAATGGCACCAATAGTTGTTCCCATCCAGGCTCACTACAGTCCCAAATATCATCCAATACAACCAAAAACCTTTTATATTTAATCTTTGCCCAATCAACTCCCCAGCAGTACTTGTACTATTTTCACCGTTAACCTCAGGGATGTGTTTCTTAATCTCTTCTATCAGATTATTCGCATTAAATTTGAGTGATACACATTCCCAAACCTTTACTTCAAAATGCTGTTGCACTTTTTCATTGTGATATATATGCTGTGCAAGAGTTGTCTTTCCTATGCCCCCCGGCCCAACAATTGGAATGACGGTGAGGAGGTTCCCAGAATGTTTTCCCTCTGTGATATCATGTATGATGCTACTCATCATAAGGTCTCTCCCATATAATTTGGTCTCTTTAGGATCAGAGGTGGTGGGGAGGCAACTCTGCGCAATATTTGGGGCAGTGCTCCAGCTAGGACCTATAGCCGTGATAATGCGAGAAACCTCTTGTTTCACGAGCCGCAGTTGCCCAACAATATGCTGCATTTTTTTGGAGGCATCTACCCTGTTAAACCTCAACTTTGGTGGTTCATCATTTCTGTGGTCTCTCTGTGGTGAATTGTCCAGGCGAAGGTTATCATCGCAGTTGTTGTCATCACAAACACATGGCATAGACGAGGAGCAAGGGAAGCATTTACCAGGAGACAAGCATGTGGGCAAGCAGAAAATCTTTTTGCCAACAGCCTTTGCATGAAGAGCCTTGTTGTGGATGAAGCCCTTGGCAAGCCTGTCGGCAGCCACGAAGGTGCATCGAGCTCGTCCTGGATGCGGAAGTAGTCCCGCTCGTCCAGCACGTCGTCGGCGTCGTAGCCCAGGTCCTGCAGCCGACCAGGAGCTCCCTGAAAGCCGAGTTGTCTGCTATTTCCTTGCCGACGGTGTGCTCGAGCACCGCCTGCGCGGACAGCAGCTCCAGCTCCAGGGCCTTGACGTTGTCGCCGAGCTTGACGCTTGCTGCCCAGTTCTTGAGCAAGCCATCCGTCAATGGAGCCAGCGCCTTGCCGACCACTGAAAATGCCGCGCTGACCAGTGCAGTTGCCATCCTCACACCGCGATACCGTAGTCCGTACCCGGTAGTTCGACGTACAGGGACAAGCAAGAAGCTACAGTTAGCAAATGTGCAATAGGCACGGCTCAGATGTACAGTGCAAATTTACTTACCACTCACCAGCAAGAGAAACGAAACGAAGAGGATCTGATTGCTGAAGTTAGCTTTAAGACTAATCCAGCGCGTGGAGCTAGGAAGAATAATTAAGATCCCATGCTTCTTTCTTCAAGCAAGAAAAAAATAGCAGGCGAGAGGGCGAGGTAGAGGAGACGATGGAGGAGGAGAGCTTGAGATCGAGGTAGCTGGCAGCAATGCAGATGCCCAGAAAAACGGCAGGCACCTTCATATATATACAATTCAATCTCACAAAACAGCAGGCACCAACGGCTACTGTAGACATATGGCAAGTGAGAACGTGCACGTATCATCTTTACAGCAGAGAGGAGAGAATAATTGTTTTCTGGCGTCGAGACATCCGTCAAGGAGGCAGGAGGTAAACAGCAAGCTAGTTAAGGGCTTAACCCACTTTATTAGTGGGGCAAGGCATCATGCTACAGCAGATACTTGAGTTAGTGCATTGAAGGATTAATGTTGCGCACATGGTCAGCTAATGAAGCGGCAGCCTTTGGTCTTTGATTTCCCAAAGACACAGATGCAATCTATTAGAATTGATGAACAATTAGCTGCAATTGATGGCCAAAGTTTAAAGTTATAAATGTTTAATTTGTACATGTAATATCTCCAATGAGTACCATGTTCCCTAATATCTGTAGAAATCAAACTGCTTTGGTTGGAAATATTGGATATGGAGTATGTGAGTATGTGACGACATTCAGATGTGTCTTCTCAATTTCTCTTTGCGCAAGGAAAGTATGCACTGTCCAAATCAGAATGGTTGGAGTATGCTCCAAGACACATGTAGCTAGCTTTTCCCGCAGCTTGTTAATAAAGTGCCCGGTTCGTAGGCCCGTGTGTAACTTTTTCGAGAACATCTATTCTTCTTAATACAAAGACACACAGCTCTCCTGCGTGTTCTCGAAAAAAAAAGTGTCGGAGCAGATACTTGAGTGAGTACATTGAAGGATTAGCGTTGTGCACATGGTCAGCTAATAAAGCGTCCTTTGGTCTTTGATTTCCCAGAAGACAAGTTTAGTGTTGCGCGCACGGTCAGGTAATGGAGCAGCCTTTGGTCTTTGATTTCCCAAAGGCAGATGCGATGTGGTCGGAACTGAAGAGCAGCTAGTTGCAAACCCAACAACCGCAACGCGGCGATGACCTGAAGTCAATCTCTGCATGCCAGTGGTGGGGGGCAGCCAACCCAACGTCTCATGGGGAGCAGAACTAAGCAAGCAATTTCCGAGCCTTTTCCATGGTGGCAAACAAACAACACGCTAGTTCAGGTATAGTTTAGCCAGTTTATTAGAGGGGCAAGGCCAAACCAAACCAACGGTTAATAGTGAGTTTTATTAAACTGTTTTCTCCATTTCTAAGCAAAGCAGCTAAGGAATGAAACTGTACGAAGATCTAATCTTTGGTTCACCGCACCAAGTCTGTATTTGGCGAATGCTTCTGAGCCTGAAATTTCCAACAGAGTGGCCTCAGTATCACTCCAAGATGGAGCTTTTGAAGATCTTAAGGATCTTTAGTTTATTGTGCTATTCTGGATGATCTCGCTATGTAAGCCCTTGCAGAATGTACCTACAGTGAATCAGTGACAAACAATGTCTGTGAACCGCTTCATAAGCTGTATTTTGCAGTCTGTCTAGTAATTACCTTGGAACTGTGTCTGAACATCCAGATTGATCAATAAAGTTTGCTGTTTTCTCTACAAAAGAAATAAAAGCTCTGTTTGTGACACTAGTCAATTCGGAAACTGAATGTAGCACTTTGCTGATTAGCCTGGTGGCTCATGGATCATTGCAGACATCGTTTCAAGTGTGGCAAGAATTGCTGCTCCTACTACAAGTAGTAACATTGTGATTCAGAAAATGCAGAAGCATTGCCTAAACGACAGAGCAGAACAAGGCAACACGCATACCTTCTCGCTGATGAGTTTTTTTTTCTATCGACAATGGAAATTTCTTTCTGTTGAAAATATGTGTCTGGTATGTGTCGCTCAGTCACTGTTGCACCCCTCCGTCCTCTCACAGCCTGCAAAAACATGCATGAATACTAAATAAAAGACACTATTGATAGTTGCAATTTCATTTCATTTACTATGAAGAGACAATCAGATATCTCGCAAGAAATTAATCTTGTAATTTTTTAGAATCAATTAATATTGTTCTTTTTAGATACAATTATTGCTCTTTGATATTGATGTGTAGAGTGTCCAACGTGATCTGTAATTGAGCTATCTTTATCTGCAGATAGACTTACATGGAGTCCAAGGCCATGCTTTCGGTTCGTCTCAAGGTAAAAAGAGAACAGAGGAAGGTTGACCATAAAGCAACCCGAAGCAGGGCATGCATTCAAGAACCTAAAAGGTTCAGTTAGCACCAGTTAGTAGGGAGCCTCATGATGCTTGCTCCAAATATGGTGCTTCTGAATTCAGATGAAGCTGATGTGCAGCATGGGATAAAGATACTGCAATGTTCGTGTATCAATCGATTCAGTTGAAGTTGGCATGCTCAGAAAGTACAGGTAAAGTAGGAAGCACAAGACAAGGGAAACAACAAGATGATCACCGGATGTGCTCAGAGGCGCGTGTCCTCCAGTTGCAGAGTTCAGAACTGTATGCCGATAATTCGATGATTGATGATTACCATGACACAGTAATTTTTCTTTGCAATCCTTGGCTCGAACGAAGCACCACTCCTGTTTGGAAATCATTACTGCAAACGCATCGAATGCAAATTCTACCTCCTTTCAGCTGAGTACATCAGTGGATATGGTCATTCTGGACACACAAAAAATCAGGCTCAGTTTCAGTTGGCAAGTTGTATAGTGTATTGCAAGGGGCAGATGCTCCATAGTTGCGGAAGAAACCAAATTAGCAGAAGTTCATGAAAAAGGTGATAAATTTATCTGATTTCTCGACTTAACCTGAGTTGGGAAGGCAAAAGCAACAGCTGCTCGACTCGTGCAATTGTGTGCTTCTTCCTCTCTCCCTCTGTATAGCTGAAGACGATGGTCCGAGGTGTTGCCATAGCCTACCGCACCGTAACCCTCAGCCCTGTTATCACAAAACAATAACTGAAAATGTGAGATCAGGATCACATCCGCGTGAAAGAAAGCCATGGCCACCACCATCACCACCTCCGTCCCCGGCTGCCACCGGATCCCATCCCAATCCAATCCCTTCAATGGCAGAGCTGCAGTATCTGGGGAGGGATCGAGGCTAGAGGAAATGCGGCAGGGAATCCCCTACCGGCGCGGAAGGTGGAGAGGAGCTGGAATCCCATCGATCCGCCGCAACAAGGTGGCCGTCGCCGCCAACGCTGGAACCACACGGCGGCGGAGAAGGTCACAGGGCCCAATAGGGACTCATTTGTAAATATACATGGGGTTTTGTGTAAATAATTAATCGCGATCCGATATGGGGGGTTTTGTGTAATAATCAGATCGCAATCCGATATGGGGGTTTTGTGTAAACAACTTGTTCGCGATTATTAATCACGATCTGATATGGGGGGTTTTGTGTAAATAACTGGTTCACAATTATTAATCGCGATCCAATATGGGGGTTTTACGTAAATAACTGGACCACGATTCAACGGGTTTGCTGTACAAATGAATGGGTCCCGCCCGCCTATGCCGCCGCCGCGACCCGCGATCGCCGTGGCGGCTCCGGCGACCCAGCCTCGACGAGCCCACCGGCGTCGGTGGTCAGGCTGCCGCCTCTCCACATACTGCAGTCCTTCCTGCTTCGGCCGTCGCGGGACAGAGCACTCCCCGCACCAACGTGATGAGCTTCGCCATGGCCGAGGCCCGAGACAGGCACGGCGGCTGAAGCGGCGGCGGTGCCGCGGCCGGGAACCACGCGCGGACGCACCGTCTCGTTGGTTTCAGCGGCGCAGATTCAGCGGCTGGCAGTTCTTCCCATTCCCCCGCCATGGCAGTGCCCAGGGTGCCTGCCTGTAGGCTGTAGAAGGCTTCAGATGAGGCTTGTCAGTAGAAGGCTCTTCAGATAAGGGCTCCTGTCTCGTATAAGAATATCAATTATTTGCCAAACATACGCCTGCCGCCTTTCTTCCCCGTCCCCAATAACGGTCATATTTCCGCCGAAGCCGCGAAGGAAGAAACCTGCTGCAGACGGGACGGAGGAACGAGACGAGCTCGACCCAAAGGCCGCCGCCGCTGATCGGGCTCGGCCCTCGATCAGCAGCCTCGAATCTCCACAAGCTCGACCCCAAGGTCCCCGCCGACGATCGGACTCGGCTCCCCGCGGCTTGGAGTCTCCCTCGCGCCCGCACCGTAGGTCATCATCTCCGCCGCTGGAAGGGTTTTTGCAGCCACAGTGCTCGAATCAAGCTGTCCCAAGGTTCGCTGATGGCTTCTTTTTCTTGGGTTCTGAAAGAAATCTTCTTTTTGCGCTCTCAAAGAAATCCTCGACGTGTTTAGGTTATCAGACTTTCTTGCCACGGGCTACGTTGTGAGGGCGCGCAGCAATGGGGAAGAAGAAGATGAAGGGCGATCCCACTCGTTCCCTTCCGCGGGTAAGTTTCGTCCTCCTCCACCTTTTCTGGCCTCAGACGAACGGCTTCTTGGCTTTTTATTTTTTAAGATTCAAATTCACGTTTCCTGTATGTTTCAGATTTTCTTATGTGAACCTTTTCTTGTTTGTAAAAGATCCAATCTTGGATTTCATGATTCTTATGGTCCATACGGCTAACTATCTTTAGCACAAAACTGTTTGAGTTAGTTTCAGGTATACTTGAGCATGTGTATTATGCTATAATCTTGTACCAGTATCCTCTTAGGCGAATTCTATGTTTATTTTTTAAAAAAAACACATTGGTTAGTTGGTTTCATGACAAGAGGTAAAAACCTGGATATTGTAGTAAATTAACAGAATGTGCAGTCTTGTGAAGATGAGTACTCACTGCAATGCATTTAGACTCCTCACACTTCAGCTTGATTTTATGGAATGCTTTAATTATGGATTCATGGAGGTTTGGGTGGTGAGGGTGGGAAGAGATATCGTTACTTTGCCATAAATCCCATAATGAAAATTTTGTTATCCTAATTTAGATTATAGCAAGCTTTAGCTCAATGTCTGACTGTCCAAATATGATTAGTGATTACAAATTGAACTTGTACATTGAGCCACAAAGTGACAGGGCTGATTTATGGAATTCTACATGTTCGCCTAATTTTTTTATACTTGTTTTGATTGCAGAACACAGTAACTTTACTTTTGGATGATGCCAAAATGTTTGTAGAGCGCTACAAGCAATGCCAATCGCACCTTTACTACTGGATGTTATGCAACTCGGAATTTCGAGTTCGCTATGGGGACCATCTACTGTTCACGACACCTCTGCAGGGCACATTTTATTATGTGCTCCGCTACAACAGGAGGTACATTGCCTTTGTTATAGCCGCAAGGGCAGCCTGGTTAATCGGATTTTGTACAGAGAATGGATTCTTCCAAGTAAAGTCTCCAGAAATTGATGGGCTATTCATGAATAGTGCAAATACAAAGTACTGCCCTTTAATGGAAACCACAGGTCCATATCCCCAGTTGGAACTGGAAGTACCATCGTGAACATACATGCTGTAAGGCGCCTGTTTGATGTGATCTGTGGTTATAGAGGCTCAGCTCGCTGCCAGGACACTCCTGAGCTAGCATCATGTTTTGGGTCTATTGTTGTCATCATTATGGAAGCTAAAGCATGGAAGGTGTTTCTGAGTCACTGTAAAACCAGTCAGGGTTTTATCGATGAGATACTTGGGGGATGGGCAAAAAGAACCATTAATAACTGGAGTGCAGGTAGCCAACAGGCACTCTGCTCTCTTGATGACGCTGAGTTCCTACCCCATGACTGTGGAATATCTGAACTCAACTATCTTGATGACCTTCTTGATGTATTTGTCTATTTACATGTGGATGGATACTTGGATGGGATGTTCCAGCATGATCCATGGAGCCGCCGCCCAGAAAAATGATATGGGATCCAATCGACAAAGGTGTTGGTGATGGGGACATTATGGTGGCTAAAGAGCCTGTCCCTCGCATCACTGGTCCATCAACAAGTGGAGTGCTGAGAAAGCGTGTCGCTGCAGAAAGAACAGAAAGTATAGAAGAGAGGAAGAGTAAGAAACCAAAGAGTTTATTAGGGGGTGGACTTGGAGGAGAACCCGCAGCTCCAGAAGTATTTATGCAATGGATACGAGCACACAACGATGTAAGTAGTTACTCTCAATCTTGGTTGCTTGCTTTACTTGCCTACTTCCTGTCTTCTGCATGCATTCTTACATCCCATAAGGATAAAATATATGGATTGGGTGATTGTTTATTCAATCCGTGCATACTGATCTTGGTTCTTTTTTCTGCAGAAACGCAGGTGCGTTGACCTCTTTAATCATTTGGTTCAGTTGGGCCTTACTGTACTAGACTCGAAAAGATCACCTGGAAGTTGGCCGCTGCGGTGCCTGGGTGATCCAGAAGCAATTAGTATAAAAGTGAATTCAAATGAAAAGGCAAGTGAGAAGCCACATTCTGGCAGTGTATCAAGAGCCTCAGGCAGAGAGAAGCTAGTAGAGTCCTCGACCAGAAGCAGTAAAAGAGGTCTACACCACAGTGAAATTGCTTCGCTTCAAGATGGTCGGTTCGTTTCTGATGGCATTGTTAAATTTGTATTCAAACAATATTCAGATGAGCTTAGGCAGAAAGAGATTCATGATGCTGTTATAGTAGATGTTAATACTTCTTGTTCTTGAGCCGTGGTCACACCACTGGAGCACAAAAATTGTGTTCTAATCGCCTAGTGATTTTCCCCTTGAACAATTATGAGGAGTCAGACCATGACAGAGCTGGCTGGAGTACTCTTGTATTGGATAAGTGGACCAAGCATGGTCCACGTTTTATCCATTATGACAGTTGGGACAGAGCCAATCTCCCTTTGGCAAGACACCTTGTTGATGTTCTGAATCCTTTTGTGCCCCGGGGTACCAACTTTTGTGAAGTCGATGCTCCTCAACAGGTTGATCCATCTGACTCTGCACTCTACACAATAGCAATTACGAGATCAATTTGCCGTTGGTGTGCAAAGTCTTCTATCAGCAATGAAGATTGTTGGAGTAATGTGTTGTGGACGGAGGTCAGCACAAAGACAATTGAGAGGCTAAGGAAGTCTCTGCACAGAGGGTTAATAGGACACCAGCGAGTGGATGGTGGCAATGTGCCAATAACCTCGACTTCTATGCAGCCAGAGGCTTCTGATGGAAGCGGCAAAAAAGGCCTATGCCCCAATGAAGTTGCCTCACTTCAAGCTGGCATGTTTGTCTCTGATGCTGTAATTAACTTTGTGTTCCGTCAGTACTCAGAAGAGCTTTGGCGCAGTGGAATTCATGATGTCATCCTGGCTGATGCAAATACTTCATTTCTCTGGAGATATGGAGATACTACTGGGGCCCTTGAATCGTGTTCCAACCGCTTAGTGATATTTCCAGTGAATAACAATGTGGACTTGGAATGTGCTGGAGGAACACATTGGAGTCTGCTAGTGCTGGATAAGTGGACAGAGTTAGGTCCACGTTTTATACATTATGACAGTTATGGTGCTTCCAACTCTCCATTTGCTCGACGCTATGCTGTTGTGCTCCAACCATTTGTTCCTGCTAGCACGTACTTTATTGAGGCAGACACTCCACAGCAAGAGAATCTGTTCGATTGTGGAATATACATTATCGCAATAGCAAGGTCAATCTGTCAGTGGTGCATGGGTGCCTCTCTCAGTGATGAAGAAGACTGGAGCCAAACACTAAGGCGTGAAGTCAATGCTGAGACAACAGCAAATCTTAGGACGTTGCTTCACCTGGAATTGCAAGAGCATCTACAGAAGCCGAATAAGCCCATGTAGGACTTCATGTGTTGTTAACACTGCATGTAAGTTATGCAATCTGAAATGTTTTGACCATTTTTTTGGTTTGCACACATTTGTGTTTCTGAAATATTCTACCATTTCTGTTAAAGATCTGAAAATGTTGGACCATTGCTGCACAGATATTTTTCTTGAACCACATTGCTGCACATATGTCATTCTTGGTGACTGGGCATAATCTAGACCAATAATTGAGTAAATTATCAACTGAGACCTGGAAGTTTCATTATGCTTCTATAAAGCAAGCATAAGTTGCCAGCAGAAATAGCTACCATTCAGCAATCAGCAAATACTTGTGCAGTACCTTACCAAGCTGATCATGGAGTTACTTGATCTTGATTTATTTCTGGTGCTAAATCTTAAGGCTGTGATAGCTGAATTCC
Source organism: Digitaria exilis (assembly GCA_015342445.1). NCBI lineage: Eukaryota > Viridiplantae > Streptophyta > Magnoliopsida > Poales > Poaceae > Digitaria > Digitaria exilis. The sequence goes on from JACEFO010001947.1 coordinate 15,435, forward strand.
AGCGTTTGGAATCAGCGTATTATCTTAGTATTTGGTTTGTGCATATAATCATGTAGCTTGTGGTGTCCCCATTTTTGGCATATTATCTGAACACTATGTAGTTACCAAGTCTGTTACTTCATTCATTAGGTTATGATTATTTCTGGCATATATTTGTTGTTTCCTCTTATGTTAACTGCTAACAAATAACAATTGTATGATCTGAAGAACTAAATGGTTACCACCCTGCCATTTCAGTGCAGAACCAAAATTTATATATCTACTCTGATATACTATATTGCACACTACTCTGATTCTGTAGTACTAATGTCATCCTGTGATGGAAGCGAGGCTACTGATTCTCATAACACTGATGAAAACGACAAGACCTGAGAGCCAGAGACAACAGCAATTTGAAATGAAATGGTGAAGGGTACAGCTAACGTCTTTTGTTCTGTAGTCGTATGACACAGAAAGCAAAAGGCTTCTCCTTTGTAAAGTTGGAGTCTCTTCGGGGATGCTTACTCCAAGCATCGGACTTGTCGTTTTTTTGTGCAGTCGAAATGCATGCTCGGTCTGGACTTGCAATTTAAGAGCTGAACTTGCTGTGTAGTCAACTTGCAAACAATTATCATGTACTCTGCACTTTGTGATGATTGATGACACATAGGGCCTGTTTGTTTCAGCTTATAGTTATGCGATCCATCTAATAATCTATAAGCTGAAAGAAACACCAATAGGATTATATATAGATTATGATAATTCCCAAGCCAGATTATTACAATCCAATAAACTACACTTCTCTAGTTTATAGATTATAATCTGGATTATATAAGGTGGGTTGGAAAACAAACAGGGCCATTGATCCGAACTGGGTGAATTATATGATTTTCATGAATCACTTCTGTTGGTTACATGATATATGACCTGCTATCTGATGATTTTCTGGTGCATATGTCCAGCTAGAAATTGGAATGCCACATTATACGGCTAATAAATACGAAATATGTGTGCATACTATCTGTCCGCGTTGTCTTGATCACAGAATGAAACGACAGTGAACATCACATGGACAAATTGTCCGCGTGTGCCACATTATTTCCTTCTGAGGGAGCAGGCAGTGAGTACCTTGAAAATTCTGACGAATCTTGGTCACAGAATGAAACGACAGTGAACATCACATGGACAAATTTTCTGTTCTGAAAGGAATATGCTAAAATTGATCGCAAAAGAAGATTGCTTATCAAACTTGTACGGTGGACTATCAAAGTTCATGTCCTATGAGCATCTCCAACAGAAGCCAAATGGCTCTCCATCCGGCTAGCCAAACTAGAATATGGTAAATTGAGAGCGGCTAGCCAAGCTATAATATGGTAAATTGAGAGTCTGTTGGAATGAGACAATTAATTTGGAGAGTCTCTTGGAGATGCTAGAACATGCGACTAGTACAAATTCGACCAAGTCACTTTCACATCCACACTTAAGGAATCAAGATCACAGAATTCAGAGGTGCCTCCATGTGCCACAGCCCTGAAGGCAAACTTACAGATAGGATCTGCTCCTAAACCCGGAGCCTTGAAGTACAGAAACAAGGCAGAACGCAATCTCACAGCCACCACAAATTTCTTCGGATCACGTAGGCCCCCGATAGTGCCGCGGAAGATCTTGATTTCTTCAGGTATTCGGCCAACGAAGCCAGTTATAATCAACTCCAAGTCGCTGCTGTGGCACCCAAGCTTGGACATCCAAACCTCTACCGTGGCCTCTACGGATTGAGGGAGGAGTGCGCGGGCTATGTCCACCCGCGCGCCGCCATCGCCATCGATCCGGTTGGTGGTCGCTCCCTGTATGAATGTCAGCTCGCTGAACGTGGCAGCCCCATCAATAAGCTGCAGATCATCATGTTTCCTCCCCCCTTCCTGCTTGATTCTCAAGTCATACTCGATCAAGACCGGGCGCTGCAGGTAGATTCCTCTCGTCGGGCCGGAGAGGTATATGAAGGGGTCCGAGTGGAGGTCCTGGATGGTGAATGGATTATCCCTGCTCCGGTTGAAAACGTAATTGCGAAGAGGGTCCAGGAGATCACGAACAGCCATGAACCCATAGAGCTGAATGGGGCCATGGCCGGCTGCTGCCCCTCTTGGTAGATTGCTGAGCTTAAGCGAGAAGATCTGCATCATGGAACAGCCAACGTGTTGCCTGCAAGCAGTCCAGCATGGATGGCAAATGTCGGTCGGGTCCGACACCCTCATTGGTCCAAGGCGAGCTGCAGCAGTGGAAATGGAGAGTGACATTGTTTTCGATTGAAATGAAATTGGGAATCAAATTGACATCTCGACCAAAAGAAGATGGAAGGACCACTTACTCTCCCTGGTGTCGTTGAGACGGTACATCTCGTGTAGAGGGTGCACGTCAAGCCTGAAGATATACCCATCGCTATGCTTGCTTCCCTCGACAACCTCCACCGAGATTAGGCCCTCCTCGTGGCCGTCGTCCTCGACCTCCTCCGCCGCCGCCGCCTTCCGTTTCCTAGGATGCTCGGTGGCGCCGCCGCCGAGCTCCATGACGTCAATCTTTCTAGGGTTTGAGTGTTCTTTTTTTTTTTTGTGGGGGGCGGAACTGTTTTCGACCCCTTGCGTTTTATGTTCACAGAACAGGAGGCGGCGGCCATCGATCCCAATCCGATTAGGCCTCGTTTGCATCGATGGATTGGACCCAGAATATCGGAATTGAATGAGGCCCACAATCGACTCCGCTCCGCGCGCGGGGCCGCTCTAACATTTTTTTTTTACAGAAAATTGTATTTTCATCCCTTAAGTATTGCAAGAGTGTGACTTTCATCTTTTATGTTTTAATTAAAACAAATCAACCCTTTAACTAATTAAACCGGTACATTAATCATTCTTATCTTGATATATAAGTGATTTAATATGCAACATAGACATCGGGTCATATAATGCCAGACCACACGCAGAATGCCAGACCACACGCAGGTTTAGTTCTATATGTTTTTTCATTAAACTTAAAATTTAGGATAATCAATGTAGAGTAATTTCTAAAAAAAAAGTGTGACTAACATAAAAGCTTTTCTTTACTTTTTCGTAAAAAAATGAGTGGATGAATCAATACTTAAGCAAAGATAATTAATAATTAAGTTGAGACACAAATTTCATAAATAATAAATGTTGGGAAAAGCTATGAAAAGGTAAATATGAATGAGGCACATATATAGATGTAAAAAGAAATATGTGGTGTGGATGCTAACAATTATACGGTAGCATGGATTGTTAGCATACAAGTGAGATGGTCAGAGTGCTTAAACTATTGTCAATGGGCACTAAATTGTTAATAAACCAATGTTGAGATGATTAGTGCACCGGTTTTTTTAGATAATGGAGAACAAGTACAGGTCTTTGCTTCAAAAGAAGCTACGGCCCATTATTACATCATGAGCAGATCAACTGTCTGCCACAAGTTTAAAGAAAATCAAGCAACGACCCAAATAGTTTGGATAAAAAGATATTACAAGGCAATCCTATTGCTAAATCTCCATCCATGGTCGATAAAAATTTGCATTGCAACTGTCTCCAACCTCTGGCAGGCAACTTTTATTTGCTCTCTATCTTCTTCATGCTTTTCCAGTTGACTCCAAAAAACAAATCCAATGAGTTTCCCTGTATAATACCTGTAGAAAAGATTTCATTGGCAATTTATAAAAAACAACATCATTCCTACTTAACCATATAGCCCAACATAATGCAGATGCCCCGACAAGTAGTTGTTGTTTTAAATTGTCTCTAACACCATTGAGCCATTAGTGCACCAGTTTAGTTACTTAAGGGGTCGATTTGCACCACTTAAAACATTAGGGATGAAAATCATACTTTCACAATACTTGAAGGATGAAAAATACACTTTTCCCTTTTTTTATAGGAAAAAGTCTATTTTTTGGCCATCCAACTCTTGCCTCAGTTTGGTTTTAGCCATCGAACTCCAAAACCGGGTATCTTTGGCCATCCAACTTTCAAAACCGTTCAAATTTGGCCATCGGGCTGTTTTGATGAGTGGTTTTAACTTTTTTATTTACAATTTAGTCCATAGATCTTAAAATGATTATTACTTTTTGCCTGTACCTCCGATTTAGGTGATTCTTGCGGTCACGTGTTCCTAACGGCAAACATTATCTTTTAAAATGATATTTATTATTTTTTCATTATTTATTATATTATTTTTTGTCATTGTGTAGAAAAATAATATAAAAAAATTAACCAAACAATTATAAAATAATATAATCAATATTTTAAAACGTAAACTCATCGTTACGAACGCACGACCACTAGGATCACTTAAATCAGAGATGAAAAAAAAATAGTAATAGTTTTAACATTCAAGGACTAAAAAACACTAAATTAGTCTTTTTTAATCATTGGATCTTAAAATTATTATTATTTTTTTCTTCTATCTTTGATTTAAGTGATTCTAGTGGCCATGCATTCGTAACGATGAACTTTATCTGTTAAAATGTTGATTATATTATTTTATAATTGTTTGTTTTACTTTTTTATATTATTATTTCTACACAACGATAAAAAAATAATATAACAAATAGTGATAAAATAGTATAAAGATCACTTTAAAACATAGTGTTCACCATTAGAAACACATGACCACAAGAATAACCTAAATCGGAGGTACGAGCAAAAAAGTAATAATCATTTTAAGATCTAAGGACTAAATTGTAAATAAAAAAAGTTAAAACCACTCATCAAAACAGCCTGATGGCCAAACTTGAACGGTTTTGATAGTTAGATGGCCAAAGATATCCGGTTTTAGAGTTCGATGGCCAAAATCAAACTGAGGCAAACAGTTGGATATTGTTTGTTGGCTGTGGTTACTGTTTATATTTTATTTCTGGGTGATCTGATTCAATTACATCATGCAAGATCTCTAATTTGTATTGTTTAAGGTAAATCAATGCCCGAACAATCCTGTCTCCTCTTATATCAAGTTTCAGACTCACTTGCAGAAGACATAGATGGTCGTCTTGCCAGGAAAAAGATCTCATCTTTCTGAAGCTAGCTTGCTTATAAAATGCTGTGAGTGCAAGTGAAATAATTGTTGCACTTAAACAAAATTTTTTTTCAAGACTGGCTTTTCAGAGTCACTGCCTTTTCAAGAGTGTTGTTCCTTCAGAGTTTCAGAGTGTCTCTAGCAATATGCAGAACAACATCAAATCTGCATTTGAGTTTTTCTTTCTATCGAATCATTCTGACATCTCTTCGGCCATGGCTGCAAGATTAAAAGAAGAGATAGATAACACTAATCTAGGAACCTGGAACATCCATCATCTTCTCTGCTGCTGTTACTCTCCATGAATGCCCATTGCTTATCTGAAAAATTATGGGATCCCCAAAATTATCGTCTTTCTGCAGCTAACTTACTGATCAAATGTTGTTCTCGAATGGGCGAACGAATCGTTGCAGTTAACAACGGAGCAACGAGGCAGAGTGCGACATTTTTGCTGTTGTGCCCGCCGCCGTCGTCGCCGAGCCTCCGCCCCCATCTCCCTGTCTTCTCGTTTGGGAGCGGGCGTTCCCTGACTGCCGAAGGAGTGCTCCAGCAGGGGGTTGCGGCCTTGATTTATGGGGTGTGGAGTGGAGTTCTCCGGCGGTGAGGCGAGGAAGACGGCGAGTCGACGAGTCGCCATGGCCGGCGTGGAGGCCGCGGGCGAAAGGGGAAGGCGCGACGCACTTTTGCAGAAACCCGCCTACAATTTATACAAAACCCCCTGATTTGGATCGGAAAACACACACAGGCCCAAAACACACTCACTCAGAGCCCAAAACCCAGCCCCCAGGTGAACACCCCACGCAAGAACAGAAGCGGAGGAGACCGGAGACCCAGGCTCACCGGCGGCACACCTCCCGGCGGTGCGCCTCCCCGGTGGCGGAGGCGGAGGCGGATCCTCGGCTTATCCTCCATGGTGTGCACTTCTCCCGCAACCCCCTTTTCGCGCTCTCCCTTCTCTCCTGGTGCTCTCGTCTGTGGATCTGAACCCTTGTTTTGGGGATTCTGTAGGACTGAGACGAGTCGAGGATTTCAGCCGTGATGGATGCCAGCGAAGTTCCAGAAGGGTAATCTCCCCCCCCCCCACCCCACCCCAACCTCTCAATATTCTTCAAATCGTACTTATTTTGTTAGTATTTATGTGTTGGCCCGTGGCTATGTGTTGGCACAGGATTGATCCAAAGAATGCTTGTAGAATAGAGGTCAATGTAAGTGCATATTACAGAAATATTAATGGGAGAAGGCTGTACAATAAAGGAAGGACTGTAAGTTGGGTTGCTGATCCAGATGAGTATTCAATCATTGATCTGGAGAATGATGTGGCTTCACAGTTTACACGGGACAGCAACCAGAAGCCAAATTTTTGGCTTCCCAGTTTGACATGCAAATTAACTTTAGATGGCCAGCTTCTTGACTTGCTACGGGCATCCCAGTTAGTGAAGTTTCTGATGATTATGGGCACACGTGAGGATGGGGCTGAGATACCTGCTGCAATGAACATGGTTGGCGAGGAGAATATTGAATTGGCTCATAGTAATGACACTTTTGATGTGGAAGGGAGAGAAGCAGGAAAGAATGCCCGTGGAGATGGAAAAGATGAATCTGCTACTGGTATTGAAACATGTTTGGGAAGGGTTGAAAGCCCTCGAAAGCGTAGACCCAGGAAGAATAAATCCTTAGTCTGGGAGCATTGCACTGTTGAAGTTGAATCTGATAAATGCAAACGAGTACGCTGTAATCACTGCAAGACGAGTTTTGCATACTTTTCTGAGGGAAAATATGCAGGAATCAGCCATTTTAAGAGACACATCACCGATGGCCACTGTCCTATGATGAAAGTTAAAGCACCGCCTTCAGCACACAAGACAGAGAGTGGTGGTAAGGATATTGCAGAGAAACCTTCTAAAAGGCGTTAGTTGACATGGTTGGCGAGGAGATAGTTCAGAATATTGAATTGGCTCATAGTAATGACACTTTTGCTGTGGAAGGGAGAGAAGCAGGAAAGAATGCCCGTGGAGATGGAAAAGATGAATCTGCTACTGGTATTGGAACATGTTTGGGAAGGGTTGAAAGCCCTCAAAGGAGTAGACCCAGGAAGAATAAATCCTTAGCCTGGGAGCATTTTAGTGTTGAAGTTGAATCTGATAAATGCACACGAGTATGCTGTAATCACTGCAAGCAGAGTTTTATATACATTTCTGAGGGAATAAATGTAGGAACCAGCCATTTGAATGAACACATCGCCAATGGCCACTGTCCTATGATGAAAATTAAAGCACCACCTTCAGCACACGAGACAGAGAGTGGTGGTAAAGATACTGTAGAGAAACCTTCCGTAAGGCATTGCATGAATGCTGGCAATGCAAATGATGCACTTCGTCAAGACAGCTATTCATCATGTTTGGCAAAGATGATCATTCTGAATGATTTTTTTCTGCACATTGTTCAACAACCAAACTTCGCCTCTTTAATTGTAGGCCATCCTCATGACAAGGCAATGGATATTGAAAGAGTGGAGGCTGATATTTGTGCTATTTATCAAAGGGAAAGGGATATTCTGCTGAAGAAATTTGGAAGTATTTCTGGAAGGATAAGCCTCATAGCAAGATCATGGGCCAGTAGAAGCCACACCAGTGGATATGTTGCCTTTACAGCACAATTCATAGACTCTGAATGGAAGCTACATCGAAGAATGCTCAACTTTATGGTAGTTCCCCGGCCTTGTTCAGATAAAGCTGCTATGGAAGCTATTGGGAAAAGCCTTTCTGAGTGGAACTTGAAGAAGAAGCTATTCACCATAACAGTAGATAACGATTTCTGGTCGCATGATTTCTACACTGTGAATATGAGAGATCGTCAATCCAAGATGAATACTGTAATGCTTGGAGGCCAGATTTATGTCGTGAGGTGCTATGCACATACACTGACTGAAGTTGCACATGGTGTTATTGATTCAATTCAAAGTGCCATCTACAAAATCCGTGAAAGTATAAAGTTCATAAAATCTTGTTGCAGCCATGAGGAAAAGTTCTAACCTTGCTCGGGAACTGAAAATTGTCAGTGATCAGACTCTTTGCCTGGATATTAGAACTCAGTGGAACACCACATATCTGATGCTGCAGGCTGCTTTGGATTATAAGAAGGTACTGACCATGCTAGATGCATTCGATGATAACTACAATAAAATGCCTTTAGCAGAGGACTGGAGAAAGATCGAGATAGCTTGCATGTACCTCGAGCAATTGTATGCCTCTGAACATAGCATAATGTCAGAAGATCCAACTGCAAACATCTTTTTCCATGAGGCTTGGATATTACAACGAGAGTTTTCAGTCGCCGCGGCTCATGAAGATACCATTATTAGTAGCATTGCAAAAGGCATGCATAAGAGGTTTGATAGGTACTGAAAATATAGCAATGTTGTGTTGGCCATTGCTGTTATGATGGATCCACGTTTCAAGATGAAGATTGTCGATTGCAGCTACTCAAAAATTTACAGTGCAGAGGCTGCAGAGTATGTGAAGCTAGTAAATGATGCTGCTCATGAACTTTACAAAGAGTATGCTACCTGTGTTGAGCAGGGCGGAGTTGATGTCGTGCCTGCCCGAGAAGACATAAGGTCAATTTATTACCAAGACTTTGAAATGTATCTCTCGGGAACCAGTCTGAGCTATTCTTCAAAGTCAGAGTTAGATGAGTACTTGAAGGATGAACTAGTCCCACGCAACACAGAATTTGACGTTCTGAATTGGTGGAAGCTTAACTGCCTGAAGTACCCAACACTCTCAAGGATGGCCAGGGATGTCTTGGCCATCCCAGTGTCCATGGTTGGTAGCAGCAGCTCTATATTCACAGCTAGAAGTGAAGCTAGGATGATTGACACATTGCGACCCGAAATCATGGAGGCACTTTTTTGTGCCAAAGACTGGCTCCAAAATCCTCCTATTCTGGAATCATCCAGTTCTGCAGATGCAGTATCAAGGAAGTAAGATGAAGGACGAAGGTCTTGAAGTAGTACTAAGTGGTGGACAGTCAAATTAACTAGCCTGTATTGTGATTTTGTTGTAAAATACCCAACCTTCCTGCTCTGTATGGAGATTCTTAATAGTGTCATGAATGCTAATGAGAAACTTGGTCCTACCCCTATTAATATTTCTTGTCTGTTTACTTTTTTCTGGCTTGTTAAAGATTGCAATTTCCTTGTCTTGGGCTTCTCGGGATCTACTTATACTTGAGTAATAAACAGTTTGACACTAACCCTGTTTTTGATAGGCTTGATGCCTTAATAGATGTCTATGCAATCCAAAATGGTGTGCTGCTTTTCCCACCTCAACAGTCCTACACCTGCCTATGATGAAAAAAGGATCATGCTCCTATTCTGATGGTTTTACAATCTAATGATGCTAAGCCTAAGAAGTCGTTTCGTTTTGAGAACTGGTGGTTGTTAGAAGCTGAATTTCAGAGAAGCCTCTGCAAGCTTGGTGAAATATTCCTCCAAGCCTTTCCACCTAGGACAGCTTATCTTGCATATGATTTGAAGAAATGGAGAAAGAAACAGGCAAGCATTCATGGTGAGCGTCAGCAGATTGAGACCTGCATTTCCAGATACAATCTTCTTCTCTAACTTGCAGAATCATGAATTCATGATGCTGAGAAACATTTAATTTTATAGCATCACAACATTTTGAAGAAGCAGGCTATTTTTCATAGGCAAAGGTACAAAAAGATGTGGAGTGTTGATGGTGATGGAAACACACTTCTTTTCAGCATTCTATTGTTAAGAGAGCAAGAAGAAATATAATTGTTTATTTGACTGATGAAGCAGGCCGGCCTCTTCTCGATCACAGAAGGTACAAGCGGTCAGGTCTTGGATGAAGAAACCCATGCACATAGTACATTGGATGAAGACGTGGTCCACTGATTCGGCTTCTTGATCACAGAAGGTACAAGCGGTCAGGTCTTGCAGGCCATGACGATGGCGCCTATTTGCTGTCTAGATTCGCCGTTGAACAGCCAACCAAGTGAAGAATTTAACTTTCAACGGCGCCCAAGCTTTCCAGATCGGCCGAGCACCAACGAATCTGATTGAATGCATATTTGGCAACAAGGCTGGAAGAAACAAAATTGGCAGAAATTCATTGAAACTGATGCCATGTTCAGATTCCCAACTATTCACTATTCATTCCAACTTTTCACTATTCATTCCAACTTTTCACTATTCCTCCCTCACAAAACACGTTTCCCAGCGAATGCTACAGTGTTTTTCTTATGCTACAGTGTTTTTTCCTACAATCTAAACACACCCTGAAAGACTGATCTCCCTCTACTCTATCCATATGTCAAAGCACGACTTCAACACGTCGCAGGATCCCACGACCGAAATGCTGCTGCAACAGCCATCGCCACCTCCGCCGCCGGCGACAAGGATTAGCATCTGCGGAGAGGGAACACCTTAGCAACGAAGGGGGAGAGGAGCCGGCCGGAAGCCCACCGGCCTACATCTGAAGCGCAGCGAGGACTTGGTGCCAGCTAATTAGTACTTCTTGGTACTTTCGAGCTAGGTTCATGCTATATTTTTCACCGTACGATTAAGTAGATTGACGGCTCTCATTATTCGCAAATCGATGTAGAAATTCTTGAGCCAAAATAATAAATAAATGCATCTCACTTCTCAAAAGAAATGGTTTCGGAAAAGGTATTAAAAAAAGATATATCTGTGGAGAGGCAAATTCGCCGACTCTCACACAATTCGGCCACTTCCATTCTCCATCTGGACCATCTCATTCCGGGCGCCGCCGCCACCGTCGCCGGCGTGGTCTTCGATTCGTTTCTTTCTCCGTCATCCAGTAGTAGAGCGACGGGACTACGGGAGGAATCCTCGCACGTCGACGCGGTCGCCGGTTCCCCGTGCCGGCGGCGTGGCGCCGCGCCTCGGCCGCCGCCATCCACGGATCCACCCCACCACCGACGCCTCTCCATGTCGATGGCGGCGGCAGAGCTCATCAACGTCAATGGTGGCCCCACCATCACCACCACCTCCCTCGCCGACGACCTCAACGCCGTAGCCGAGATCCTGCTTCGCCTCCCGTCGCCGGCCGCCCTCGTCCGCGCCGCGCTCGCCTCGACGCGTTGGCGCCAGGTTGCCTCCTCCCCCGTGTTCCTCCGAAGGTACCGCTCCCGCCACCCCTCGCCGCCCCTGCTCGGCCTCTACGCCCAGCGCAGCGCGCACGCCGGCGGGCTCCCATCTTTCCAGCTCGCGGATTCGGTCCGGTCCGATCGCGCCCTCGCCAGATTCGTGCGCGCCGGCGATTTCAATCTCACCGGACTCGACCGCCATCCGGAGTGGCGCCTCCTTGACTGCCACAACAGCCGCCTCCTGCTGTCCAGAGGGGAGTCGCGCGCTGTGTACGACCCCGTGTCCGGCCGCGAACCCCTCTGGTTTCTGCAGAATAGCCCCCTCCAAGAAGGCACCTCCATCATTTCCGAATGCTTGTTGCAAGGCTGTGGCGACGATGCGGCATCGTTCCGCGTGGTCTCCGTGGAGCACCGTGGCCGTGATCAGATGGTGCGAGCTGCCGAGTACGACTCATGTACTCGCCAGTGGCGGCGCCATCAGTGGGTGAAGAACATCAACAGACCTCAAGATGACAAGGCGATGCGCGCCGGTAGTAGGTTCATCTTCTGGAGATACCAAGACACTTCACTGCTCTTGCTTGACATGGCAACTGTGGAATTCTCCATCGTTGGTCTCCCCTTCACCTTCTTCCAACCGTCAATGTATGCCGTAGGAGACACCGACAATGGTGTGTGCTGCCTTGTGGGCCTTGTTGGCAGCATTAACAATCTCCATTTGCAAGTGTGGCTGCTAAAGGAGGATGGTGCTGCCAAGACGTGGGTGCCAGAGAAGAAAGTTCCAGTGACCCAAGTTCTTGGCAAGGATGCTCAATTACTTCAAGTCCGTGTCGTAACCAATGGACTAGCTCTTCTGTGCTGGGACCGGTGCCACCAATTCGCCATTAATCTGAAGAAAATGTGTGTCGATGCCGAGTTTGAGTGCAGCGCTCTTGGTTATCCTTTGCAAATGCCATGGCCACCTGCTGTGTTGGTGCTAACTAGAAGTGGTAAGTGATCCACACTTGATGCTTTAGATAGAACTTCCAACATAAAAGTATGGTTGATCTGCACTTTTTGGTTACCAAAACACTAACAAACTGTGGCAACTTTGCTGCAGAGACTATTAATTGTGCTGTGGTTGCTGTAACACAAAATCTTTCGGCAATTGAAGAAAATGAGGTATTCATGATTTTTACCCAACTTCTGTACTGTTTCTATCAAAAGAAATTCAAACTTTTTTTTTGTGTCCCAGCCATGCATGATAATTTCCTGAGCATCTTTGTTGAGTCAAGCTTTGTTATATAGCAATTGTACTTCGTATCACCATTTAAACTTACCAATTTTGCCACTAAGATTAAATGCTGCTGCAACCAGTCTTGCAAAACTTTGTTCTTTAATAATTCTTACAATTGCTTCTTATTTATTTGCTAGATGAATATGATGGTTGGTGTCCAATGTGACAAGATGGTTCACAGAAGCAAGACAATTCCCACTAGCAAGCTAGATCATGCTGGTGATATGATCAACTATAACCAAATGGCCATCCATGGCAGTGAGATGACTCGAGGTAATCAGATGACTCACGGTAACGACACTGTTGTGTCAGTGATACGAACCAAATCAAGATATGGAAGCGAGATGATCTCTAGAGATCATGGTTGTCACATGATCAACTGTAACCAAACTGTCATATATGGTAGTGAGATGGTTCAAGGTATTGAAGTGACTCGTGATAATAGCACTGCTGAGGAGACACCACCTACCATATCAAGATGCAGCAACGAGATGGATCACATTGATGAGATGAATCAGTGCAACCAAATGCTTATTCGTGGGGCTGAGATTGTTCAAGGTATTGAAACAACTTATGGTACTCACACTGTTGAGACAGCACCTGCTACATCAAGACATGGCCGCGAAATGGTCCCTGGTAGTAGTATGGATCATGCTCATTCAGTGATCCGCTGTAACCAATTGGCCATCCTTGACAAGCAGATGGTTCAAGGTATTGAGGTGCCTCACGCTGAGGCAGCACCAGACGCACCACCAACCAGAGCAAGACGTCGAAGGAAGAACTCCATCATCTGGGAGCATTTCACTTCTGAAATTGATTCTGATGGATGTACACGAGTATGTTGTAATTATTGCAAGAGAACCTTTGCCTCCTCCGAAACAGCAGGCACTAGCCATCTAAAGAGGCACATTACCCAGGGTTCATGTCCTGTGATAAAAGGTCAAGTGCTACCTTCGGCAGGAAAGACAGGACATCGTGGCAGCAGAGTTGCAGAAAAACCTTCTAAGAGGCAATGCATATATGTTGGGCCTGGAAACAATATGTTTAATCTAAACAGTAATACATCGTATCTGGGGAACATGGACATTCTAACTGAGGTATTTAAGATTTTTCCCCATTTCTATTTCTGTTTAAACCACAAGAGTCGGGACGTAGTTTGCATCAGATTGTTTGTTCTGTTACATTTTCTTATTTAGCAATTGTATTTTATAGCATTTGACTCTTGTCTTTTTGTATGGAAAAGTGCACCTTAAACTGTTGCCTCGGTCTATTTTTCTGTCGTTGAATCTAGAAACCATTAATTTTGCAGCCTCTAACAACAAAACAAGGAAGTGAATACTCAATATCAAAATGCTTAAAAGTGTTGCATGACATGGACGACGTGTCTGATGAGATCAAGCATCTTGCCTTTCATGTTCTCGAGGATGCAACAAATCGAGAGATATTTATGAGCTATGAATCAAGACTTCGTGGTCTGTGGTTGAAGAAAGAAGTTAGCAAACTTGGAACATAACTGACTCCATGTAAATCTTGATGTATTTACCCTCTACTTTGCAGAGCATTTTTAGTGTTTGCATTTGTTCAAGGTTGAGTATTTTAGTTTCAAGATTGCAAATTTTTTAAGTAATGTGTAGTGAGCTTGTCATATACCACTGTGCCTTGATTGTCAGATGGCGATCACAGCCTAGATATATTTCTTATGAAAACTTATGAACTTATCTACTCAAGTGCTTAAGTCAATGGTAAAAATACGCTGTTCAGTAATCAGTATTGCATTTTTGTTTTGTAGCCCCTACCTTGTGGTTCGGTAGCATATTTGTATTTATACATGAAGGAATGTTATCTCCTCCAATAAACTGGTTTAGTTCAAGTTGATATAACAGTTTCTTATCTCGTGGGACGTGACACCTTGTCAGCACTGTTTGTATAAATATCAGTTTCTTATTTTTCTCAGGCCACTCTGTAATCTGAGCACACAAGACGGTCTCAAACGACAGACTGCAAACATACATCCATGATTTTCTTTTCTGATGTTACCATTTTTTTATGCTACTTTTATTCACTGTGCATAACATAAAAGATGCTTTTATTAAGAGAGAGTTTCCTGAATCCCAAGGTCCTCTGATGAGTCAGAAGCTTAACTGCCTGAAGTACCCAACACTCTCAAGGATGGGCAGGGATGTCTTGGCCATCCCAGTATCCATGGTTGGTAGCAGCAGCTCTGTATTCACAGCTGGAAGTGAAGCTAAGATGATTGACGGCGACCTGAAGTCGCTGCGACCCGAAATCGTGGAGGCACTTTTTTGTGCCAAAGACTGGCTCCAAAATCCTCCTATTATGGAATCATCCAGTTCTGCATTGCCAAGGATGTAAGATGAAGGACGGAGGTCTTGAAGTATACTAGACTACTAGTGGTGGAAAGTCAAATTAACTAGCCTGTATCATGATTTTGTTGTAAAATACTCGAACCTTCCTGCTCTAATCTTAATAGCGTCATGAATGATAACGAGAAGCTTGGTCCTACCCCTGTTAATATTTCTCGTGTTTACTTTTTGCTGGCTTGTTAAATATTGCAATTTCCTTGACTTGGGCTTCTCGGGGCTGCTTATACTTGGAGTAATAAACAGTTTGCCACTAACCCTGTTATTGATAGGCTTGATAAATGTCTATGCAATCCAAAATGGTGTGCTGCTTTTCCCGCCTCAACAGTCCTACACCTACATATGATGAAAAGTGATCATGCTCCTATTCTGATGGTTTTACAATCTAATGATGCTAAGCCTAAGAAGCTGTTCCGTTTTGAGAAGTGGTGGTTGTTAGAAGCCGATTTTCAGAGAGAAGCCTCTGCAAGCTGGGTGAAATCTTCCTCCAGGCCTTTCCACCTAAGACCGCTTATCTTGCATATGATTTGAAGAAATGGAGAAAGAAACAGTCAAGCATTCATGGTGAGCTTCAACAGATTGAGACCTGCATTTCCCAGATACAATCTTCTCCCAACTTGAATCATGATCCTGAGAAGCATTTAGTTTTAAAGCATCAAAACATTTTGGAGAAGCAGGCTATTTTTCGTAGGCAAAGGTACAAAAAGATGTGGAGTGTTGATGGTGATAGAAACACATTTCTTTCAGCAAGGTCTTGTTAAGAGAGCAAGAAGAAATAGAATTGTTTATTTAACTGATGAAGCAGGCCGGCCCCTAAGTACCTAGATCAGATCTCAACATGTTTCAGGAATTATTTCAATGTTCTTTTCGCCTCTCAATTGCAGCACAATACAGTTCCTTTGCATAATTTGGTCCAGCCTACTGAAAAAGATGAAATCAGGAATATTTTAACAAACATGAAAAGGGATGCTGCACCGGGTCCTGATGGTTTCAACGTAGCGTTCTACAGGGCACCTTGGTCTTGGATAGGTGATGATGTCACTGCTCTGGTGATAAATTTCTATAACTCGGGTGTGCTTCCTTCTGATATCCAGTCTGTGTACTGTTCTTTATAAAATCATTGCACAATCTTTGGCTGATAGCATTAATAAGCCTTTTTATACCAAACAAGATTCATATGTCTCAATCGGCTTTTATCCCTGGTAGGCACATCTCTTCTAATACCATCATAGCTCAAGAATGAGTGAATTGCACTTTCTGATTGCTACTTACAATATTCAGTTCATCAGCTGTGTTAATCTTGTTGCAGATGCAGTCAGTGATGTTGTGGATGTTGAAGCACAACATATTTTGGCAATTAAAGATTTAAAGGTATTCCGCAACTTTACCCATTAACATTGAAGCTCTGTCACTTCAAAAAAAAAAAAAAAACTGAAGCTGTGTGTGTACTGATCACACAAAATAATTTTCCCAAAGTTTATCGGTTCAGTACTAGTTGTTGTTTAGCAACTGTCCTTTACTCTTTGTTACTCATACAATCTAGAATTGTCTTCTTTTTTTTTCTATCTTGAATTTTGCCAGTTTTCCTAGTCCTTTACACTTCGTTAGATAGGTGCACAGATGGGTGTCAAGTCCAGAATTGTCCTTACTTTGTTACTCGTTTGAAATACTCACAATTTCTTTTTTTATTTCTTTGTTAGATGGGTGCATACCCGGTTGATGCATCTGTGCCAGAAATTTGTACTATTGTGGAAGAGAGAGAAGCTGAAAAGAACAATGGTGGACATAACAATGCAGAAGCGGCTGGGTTTGTGGCGAACCTTGCAGACTTACACCAGCAGCAAGGAAATAACCAGGGAAATCAAAATGGTCACAATGCAGATGTAGCAGATCAGGGAAAGGACTCCAACAATAGTTGTGTCTATCAGGCCTCTCTTGAACATGAAATCTTTATTGCTGGACCTGGGATTGAAAGGGAACAGGAAGTTGAAGTTGCACAAGTGCCTCTCTACCTGCAGATCACATAATTGATCCCCAAATTGCAGCTGTTGATGTTGTCTCTGATGAACCACAAATCAAGGAACAGACGGTCCTTGCACACCCCGTGCAGCATGTGAGCCCCAACCATCAAGTTCGGATGGAAGAAAATGTACCTGTTAGCTTTAGTTCTGTACAGAATGAAGTCCACCGCACTGAGCCACTGAGGTTGAACAGCCAAAGTTTGAACACAGAGAAAAATGAAGCAAATGAACAGCGGAATCTCTTATATAAGTCTGAAGAATTCAGAAACCAGCTGGTGGCCAAGAAGACCTACATCCTAAAGTCTAATATCAGAGAAAGTGCTATTGAAAAGGGCCAATCTGATTTGGATAAAGAAGCAATTGTAGAAACCATCATGAGCAAACTGAAAAACACCCTGATGCTGTTAGAATTTATCTGACCTGCTGCGGGCAAAGATCCTGTGGTTATATCTCTCCCTGCAGCAGAAAGTAAGGCACTGAAAATAAAAAAAAAATATGCTTCAACTCCTAAATGAAAAGCATGCCAGTGAAGCTCAGATTGCCCCTGTGCATAAGCCCGTCAGAAAGGTTTATATCAGAAAAAGATTCAAGGCACAGAGGAAGTACCCAGATACAAGTATGAAGGAAGTAAACAGCAACATTAATCACCTTTCTTCAGCTTCAGACACTCTTAATGATGCAGACAACTCCATAGAGCATGTTGAAGTAGTGATGGAAGGCACTGAATCTGACAGCCCCAAGAAACCAGAGAGCCTTATCTTGGGTTCCTCCTACCTGCAAACCTAGCAACCGAACAAAATGGTATTTAGCAACTGTCCTTTACACTTCCTTTCTCATACAATCCAGCATTGTATTTTTTTTTTAATTTTAACCTTGTCAGTTTTGCTAGGGAGAACAACATGATGATGCATTTAAAGTCTTTGGAAAACTCACATATTTTTTTTTTGTTTCTTTGTTAGATGGGTGCATACCCGGTTGATGCATCTGCATCCCCACCATCACGGCCAACACCACCCAACATTGCTCCTCCACTGGCTGAGACACAGCAGCACCGCCTCCGCAAGATGGAAAAAAAGAAGGTTAGAGCTCCCGCCTAGCAGGCAAGAACAATGGGAAGTTTGAATCAATGGCAGCCAAGATCAGTCATCTGAAAGCTCTGAAAGACAACCTTGACGTAATGGGCGCATACCCGGTTGATGCATCTGCACCTCCGTCGTCGCAGCCAACGCCGCCCAACACTGCTCCTCTGCCGGCTGAGACACAACAGCACTGCCTCCGCAAGACGGGGTGTCCTCGCCCATCAGCACTCGCAAGAGCTCCTGCCTAGCAAACAATGAGATGTTTGAATCAATGACAGCCAATGCCAATCATCTGAAAGCTCTGAAAGACAACCTTGACGTCTGCTCCAAGAATGTTCTGAAAGCTCTGAAAGTCAAGTCCAAGGGGCTGCTGAAGAAGAAGAAGCCGATTGGGGCAGACGGCAACCTGAATTGAAGAAGCTTGCTGATGCAGTCGGGCTCGGGGAGGCTATGAACGCCTCGACGGCCTGTCACTCCAGCCCTGCCTCCTCCTCCAGAGCCTGACGGCCTCCACCTGTTCCGCCAGCGCGAGCTCCTCCGGCGGAGCGCCGCCGCGACACCAGCGGTGGATGTCCGCCGCCTCCCTCGCGGCGAGGGTCGCCGCCGCGTTCCGGGCAGTGTATGTTCATTTGTGTTGCTGGGCCACATTGCTCGCAAGACGGGCGGACAAGCTGGGCCGGGCCGCCCAGCGGCCCAGGTGCCGTGGCTGCAGGGGTGGGATGCAAGTTTCGTGTCTGGTTCCAGTGGACCATCCGGATAAATATGCGAGACGGTAGGGACCTGTCTGTCATTTTGATTCAGAGATCTCAGAGCTGGCTGTGTCCGAGGCTGTCACACCCTTAAATTTAGGACTTCGGGATGTGAATTAGAAAGATAAATTAATAAACAATTTTCACAAGTTATTAAAAATTTTTTCAACATTTGTTTAATTTACAGGAAATTTACCGTAGGAAAATAATCAATTTTCTAAATTAAATAAATATGCTTTATGTGGCATTAAATGAAGTGTTGCATTCATGTCATTGAATCTCACCTTTCTTGAGTGTTAAAGTTTTCAAAATGCGTTTAGAGGTGGATCAAATCTTCCCTGAGAATTTCCTAAATTTTTCTGGGAATTAATTCTCTTTTCCTAAAGTCAAATCCATTTACTGGAAGGCTTTAAATTCCCTTTTCATGAGCTCTAAATATTTTATTTTGGTTCAAAGTCTCCAACTCTATCTTTGGAATTTTTCCTAGGATTTTTGAAGATTTTTGAATATTTTTCCATGGTTCAAATACTCTATCTGGAATTTTCCTGGATTTATGTTTGAACTAGAATTCCTTTTTTTTCCCGAAATTAAAACCTTATTCTTTTTTCCCTCCGTCTTGGGCCGAAATCATCCGCAAGCCCAACTCCCTCCTCTCTTTCCCTCTCCACGCCGGCCCATCTTCCTTCTCCTGGCCCAGCCCGCCTCCTCTCTCCTTCTCTCTTCTCTCTCCGACGCATGGGCCCCACATGTCATCCTCCCTCTTCTCTCCCACTGCTCTCTCTCTGTCTCGCTGAATCGTGGGCCCCAGCTATCATCTCTTACCTCCCATCCCAATCGCACGCAAGCAGGACTCTGCTCGAGTCCAACCTCGCGCCGCCGCTCGTCTTCGTGGCGCGCACGCCAAGACAGTCTCTTCCGGCCTATTTATGAGTCGCCGCACCTCCTCGAGCCTTCCTCGCCCTCGCCTTGCCCCTCCTCCCTGCGCAAGCGCCGCCGCCAAGCTCGCGGAAGCCGAGCTACCAGCAGAGCCGCCGGCGCTGCCTTCCTCCGATTCCTCGCAAGCCCAGGATAAGAGCGAAAACCGACGACACCGCAAGCTTCGTGAAGCCAAGCTGCACCTGCGCCACCGCCTTTTAAGCCTCAATCGTCACCAAAGTGCCGCCGCTGCGTGAACCTCCGGAGTGCCGCCCACCTCCTCCGATTCCGGCCGCTACAGATCACCTCCGCCCATGGTGAGCACTCCAACGAGTTCCTCTCGTCCTCCTCTCTCTTTTCTCCTACTTCGTAGAGCTTCCCTCTCCCTGAATCACCGCCGAGCCAAGCCGCTCAGAGCTCTGTCCGCCATGGACAGGGAGCTCTTGAGCTTTTGCAGAAACACCCCCGTCTTTCCTGCAAATAAACCCGCAGTCCACCCCAGTTGAAAAGTAATTAGAGATAAGTCCTTTTCTTTTAGGTTTAACCCCTGGGGTTCGGCAGATTCAAACCCGCAGTCCTTAGTCGCCTCTTTTGCATGCTAGCCCTTTGGTTTACTTCAGAAATTAGGTTTTAACCCCTGGTTTCCTCTGTTTAAACCCCTGTTAGTTTAGTTTTCTCGCAGTTAAGCCCTTGCAGCCTTGTTTAGCTCATAGTTTTCACGTTTAGTCTCCGTTTAACCTCATTTTTGTTGCACTAATCTTCTAAAAGCGTAGACTTTAGTTTAATAGTGTTGTTTGCCAAGTTTCATGTTTTGAAAATAAATAAAATATTAACTTCCTTAATATTTGTTATACGCTTTACAAATTACATAAAATCTAATTAGAGCTCCAACTCCATGTTTTATAATTTATTTAAAATATTAATTTGAATAGTGTTTACTTCATATGCTTTTACAAATAAAATCTAATTATCTCATATTTTGGTTTTCATAAACTAATAATTAATTTGCTTAATGTTGAATATTGAATCTAGCTTTCTGAATAAAACTTGACTAGGTCCATACATCGAATTTTGTGAATAAGTGTGAACTTGTTTAATATCTATTTCTACTTCATTAGCTTTTCTAATTAAAAGCTATATAAGGTTATACCTCGGTTTTCATAAGCTAATTCAATATGGTTAATGAGCATTCACCTTGTTTTTATGAATAAAAGCTATATAGGTTATATCCGAGCTTTCATAATCACATGTTAACCTTATTAACTATTATTGAATTAGTTTTCATAATTAAAATCTAACTAGGGTTAAATACCGGTTTTGTGTAATCTAAATTAATATGATTAATTTCCAAGTTAAATGTGCTTTCAATATAACTTGTTTAGTCCAGCACGATACATGAAGTTATTCGTCTAAATGCTCTCTCATGTTTCATTGCAAATTAAAGTATTTAATTGGTATAATTATTATGTAATGTTTGCAAATAAAATTGATTAGGCTTTAACCCATCTTTTCATATCAAAGTATAATTTGAATTAATTTGAATACTGAATATTTCTCTAAATATTCATTACATGCATTTTCTTAATTAAAATAATAAAGCACATAGCCTTTACTTTCTTTTGTATTATAAATTATCCGATAGCTATACCTTTCCAACCGTTGTTCCGTTTTCAACGTTTGTTTCGCCCTTGTGATCGTAGTAGCGAGCCCTATCGTTTAGTGCGTTCTTTTAAAAGCTTTTCTTTTGATTGGTGTATTGTTCTTAGTTGTATCTATTTCTTTGCTTGCATGTTTGTGCTTGTGCTCGATGTTTGCTACGATTAGAGGAGCATCGTTCCGAAGCTGTCAAGAACAAGAGTTGAATACTGAGCAGTGGTATTCTTTTGCGGAAAGGCAAGTGTCCCTAACCATCCTTCTACCTATGCTTTATAAGATCATATATGTTAATTGGAACATGGAGAACCACCCAGGATTACCCTTACAACCATAATACTACATGGCTCTGGTCTTGGCTAAATAATTAGAAACCTTGGTTAGAAATGATCTTACCAAAAGGGCATGGGGGGTGGCGGTTGACGGTGTATAGCCCGGTCCTCTCGGGAAGTGGGCTTAGCTAAGGCACTATGGCCGTTAGGGAGGGTTATGCCTGCTTCCGATCCGGAAACCTTAACGGATTGTTTCTAACTAGGGAATCTTTGTAAAGGCCTCGTAGCGCCCCTATGCAATCACACCTCGGAAGTGTGGTATGCGCCTTTGTGGTGCAGCATGGTTGGGTCTAAAGTTCTTTTGAGCTTTTACGCGAATTGCGGTGAAAGTGTACAACCTCTGCAGAGTGTAAAACTGTTATAACAGCCGTGTTCACGGTCATGAACGGCCTGGACCCTTACATGATTAATATACTTGAAGTTGATGATTAAATTGTTATGGTTATTTCCGTGGCCTTGCTGAGTACCAACCATAAGTGTACTCATCCTTGCTTATTGTTGCTCAGTATTAAGAAGGTGTGTGAAGTTGTTGAAGATGATACTAGGCGTACGCAACCCCCACTCAACTGCTGCCTGTGGTGAAGAGTTCAACATTCCGCTGCTAGAAAACGTTTGCATTGTCTTTATTTTATTATTTCCGCTGTAACTTTGTGTTCTGTTTATTCATGGAGTCTATCATATGTGTGAAACTTGATCCTGACACACATATGAGATGCATCTGGTTTTCTTTCTAAAACCAGGTGTGACAAAGTGGTATCAGAGCATGAGGTTAACTGTAGGACGTGAGCCTAGTTAGCAATGGTTGTTTTCTAAGGTCTTCTCTCATCTAATAGCCATCCTTACCTTGCTCTTGACCACAATGATGGTTATTCTTACCCATGGTCTATTGATCTCCTCCTTGATAACTCATTGGCCACTCTGATGGTTATTCTCACTCATTATCTATTTATCTCCTCTTGATAACTCTTTTATAATATTTGACCATGTTCATTGAGCATCCTTGATTGCTAGTACTCAAATATCAATCCTTGGCTATTTGTTTAACACCTCATTGCTAATTACGTATCCTAGTTCATTGATCTTCTCCTAGATGAACGGATTTACCAATTCTATCTCAGCCCCTTGGTTCATTAGTGATGTTGCTAATTCATCGTTCCTTGATTAAACTATCTTCTTAATATTTCTGTTGACTATCTATTTCTTCTTGCCAATTAGCACCACCTTGGTATTGTCTTATCCCCTCCTTGACGAAGCAGGCTACGGGTTCTTGGAAAGACAGGCGACGGACGGGTTCTTGACAAAGCAGGCGACGGAAGAGGGAAAGCTCGCTCGACGGGGAGGTTTTGGGTCGGTGGGGAGGAGCGCCGGCGCCCACCGCGGCATTTTATAGAGAGCCGTAGGCGAGAGACGGATGAAGGCGGCGAGCCAGGTAGTTTGTTTCGTTGGGGGTGGTGGCCCACCTGTCGGAATGGGCTGGGCCCAAACTGCGTCAGGGAAAGTTCGTCCTGATTCTGCAGAGATTTTCATTGCCATGAATGGAGAACATTCTTCGGAACGATGAAATGGAACTCAAGGCGTGTCATTAGCAGAGTACATGGATGACATGGACCTAAGAATACATGGAAGAATCGAAGGATGATGCAAAGATGGGGGTGATGCAGTACAGTGCTTGAGATTTGATCCGAATGCTCTACTCTGAATCTTGATGAGGACAGATGGTTGTGCTGCTATTCTGAATCAGTCGAATGCAGACATACTAGACCTTACAATGGATACACCACAATGTGCAAAATGCGATGCAGTGAACATGTTCAGAGGAAAAAAAAAAGCAAACAGAGCGCACTTTTTAAACATTGGTGATTACTTTTGTATAGAGGCAGAGCCAATCATATCAAACCATATATTGTCGGATCCAACTAAGACTGAAAGCACTTCATGTTTAACTGTATTTCCAAAGAGAGGAAACCTTTAATACGGTGGCATCATCCGGGAAACAAAACAACATGCAGGAGTCTGTCAAATAGCACCTGATCGATAATCATATAGGTTTATTGTTTAGTCCATTTTGTTTTTTTTGGGAAAAAAAAAGCATTAATGGAGGGAAAAGTGCATAAATAATCTATTTGAACTGATCAGAGCCGACAAGCAGTCTCCAGCTAGTTGCTTGTTAGGATAAGCACAGAAGGTGGTAATTTGTATCACAATTTCGCATTTATATCCCTCACCTGAAATTATGGGGTTCAACAGCACATCACTACAGATACAAGCTAAAAAAGAATTCAGAGAATACTGCTTTAACCCTATGGCTAACATCATCATCAATGTCCACATCTTTATGTAGCATTGATCTCGAATATTTGCAAGATACCTTTAGGTACAACATGGCCTTCCAAACTATCTAATCCTTCCTCGTGTCTAGTTACCTAACAAAGATGCTGGGAACTTCTGTTCACCAATGTTTACTGCAGATCAGCAGCATAATAAGCTAACCAGACATAATTAGGACAACTCTTAAGTCCAAATGTGACCAACTATTAACTAATACACAATATTGATGTAAATACAATACAAATGATCGGCGCCAATTCATTCGCCCCGATATAAGGAGGTATCCCCATCTTTATGTACCAAAGATAATAGTTGGTCAAACTGAGGTATCTTCTTAGGCATTGAGTGATCTTTCACACTGAGTTCTCTGTCCTTGTGTGTAGTTAGCCAATAAAAAGTTCGGAATTTTCGCTCACCAACGTATTCTGCAGGCTGCATCAAAGGAAGAAAGTAATAAACTTGAAGAAGAAAATTTCCATATGCGCTAGTGTACAGTGTACTAGTGTTGATTGCTGGCTTGTGACCTGGAGTGATCCAGTCAGTTAACAGGCTTTCTAAGGAATAACCTTACTAACTGTTGAATATCAGGAGTGCAAATCTTTACCGAAAAAATCTTGAGTACAAATCATATGATCATATCAGAGGACCACGGGAGCAGGCACATGTGTGCTGTGCATGCCAGTGGAGTAGTGTGTATTTGCACATGTGCATCTAAACTTGCAATATAAAAAAAAAATGAAGAAGGCACTGTCTCTTTCCCTTTCCTTTTCTTTTTGCCAAGGTAGTAAGGTTTTTAGAGAGTGAAAAGTACATTGTAAAGATAAAATTATAATGATCTGTTCTACAGTGTGAACCGTTCAGATAAAGTAAGTAACTTACTGTGTGGACCGTTCAAATAAAATTACTGAAGTCTCAGACCGGCATTTGCATCATTTGAAATGATTGGAAACCCCCTTTACATCCTGATTCCTGGTGATATCTCACGCTTCAAGTGATTTTTGAGTGATCTGGAAACATCATAGAATTCTTGCCGTTACATTCCACAGGCAAAAATATCAAGAAAAGATTAAAGTATTCTGTGTTCACCGCTTCACCAAAGTAAATGCTGGACAGTATTGAAATCCAAAAAAAGAACTAAAACAAAACATAGCATCCAGCATATGGATATTATAATTCAGCAGATAACTTCTGAACATGAAGGTGAGAAGGATTGTACATAGTACATAAAGAAGATCATCAAAGATATGATCAGTATAAGCTGAGCCCTAAAGGTGGTATACTGCTAACATTGAGGGTCCACGTACATGAAGGCAAGAGGCAGCACAATGGCACCGTGCAGTTCAAGAATAGATTTTCATGTTTAACTGTTGCAGTAGCAGAATACCTTTTGAATTGACCACAATTTTAACAATTCATATTCCATGTCCACAAGACTCTAAGAAGATGACCTACAAACCTGGGATCCTGCCTAAAGTTTCTATCTGAAAGCAGGCAAGAACAGTGAGGGGAGTACAGTTCTATCACCGGTTAACATATTTTGCACATGTGGAGTTGAGCAGCAAATAAATAATAAGGCGATGTACTATTCTGACGTTATACTTACAGACTGAAACAAAGATAAATGCACTGCTTTTTAGCAATCATACCAAGACATAGAGTAGTTTTACATGTAACCAAAATAAAGAAAGAATAGCATACAGATGCAGATTGTACAGATATGAAATATTGGAGTTTTCATCAATATAGAAGCAAATTAAGATGTTTTCAAGAAAAAGAATTCAGTGGGCACATACAAAAACACGATTCAAAAGAGATCACTTATTAAGCAGGATCGCGTGACAGAGCAATCTTTGACAAGAAAACATATCATCTAGGGCAATACTTCCGTAATAGATATTCACCAGATTAAAAACCATATAATTAGAAAAGGAAGAATGCATCTGAGTAATACCATGTTCCATGAAAGGAAAGACAACCAAACAAAATGTAGCATATCAACAACATGAAATAAGGTTTTTCATTATCATGAAAGGACAAAAGGTGCATTTTCCAGAATTTATGTCGTGCCCTTTTAGCCACTTTCTTAAGAACTCTCCTTTCAGCCATAGTTCTTAAGAATACACCAAAATACATACACATGGTGGATCACTATTGAAGCCTCAAAGGTGTGCCCTATAATGGTTAAATTGAGAAGATTTACTTGATTTGAGCCATAGTGCACTATTTGAAGCCTCAAAGGTGTGCTCTAGTGCAGAATCATAGTTAGATCGGCCAATATTCCAACATAACACAAGCTTGAGGGCCTGGAGCCCTGGACATTGGAGCTGAGCTCGATGCTGGCTTCCCAGTGCTTGGGCAAGCTGTCCGTGAAGGGACCACCACCTTCCTGATAGATGGATGGAATGGACCTAGCATAGCGAATCCACGAAATTGCTGCACTGACCATGGCGGTTACCATATCCTCACCACTGGATCGAAAGATTTCTGAGTTTGATGCGTCTGCATGCAGGGAGAGGAAACGATCATTAGCAAATGACCAGGCTTGTTCGAACACTATAGACTGGAATGGGCAGTGCAATGCTAATGCTGTTGTTGCCACTTGCCAGAGAATAAAACTATCTATAAGAGTACCGACCACCATTCACCAAGAGAAATGAACAGAATATGACTGCTGAAGTTATTCCAAGAATACATTCCATGCAACTCCAGTAGCTAGCCCAAAGATACCATGTTACTATGTCCACAATGAAGAAAATAAACGAGTTGCTATGCAAGAGGGTGTTGGCGCAGCCGAGAAACTGATATTCTGGTAGAGACGAGGTGGTGGACACCATCAGCAGTGCTGATACCAAGCAAGCAGG
Organism: Digitaria exilis; assembly: GCA_015342445.1. Classification (NCBI taxonomy): domain Eukaryota; kingdom Viridiplantae; phylum Streptophyta; class Magnoliopsida; order Poales; family Poaceae; genus Digitaria; species Digitaria exilis. The sequence goes on from JACEFO010001947.1 coordinate 42,208, forward strand.
CCCATTATAGGGTTATCGGGGTCTTTTACAACGCACAATGCTAATGTGCAGTAGTACGTGATATAAATCAAATCTGACCATCCATTGATTATGGGTAATTTAGTACTTTTCCCTCTTATAATTTTGTACCTCTTCGTCCACCGAGCGAATGCCAGAATTTCTCCGACCATTCTGACGCGACGACCCAATGGGCGACGGCGGCGACGCAGGAGCTGGAACATCACACGCAATTGAGTTTTGTCTTCCTTGCTTTCTCCACCGTGCAAGTTACGCCGCGCGGAGCCGCGGACGGTGGTGGACCTGGCCGCCGCATTCGTTCCGTACTCCCGTCTCTGCGCGCTCTTCTCCCGCCTTAGCGACCTGCGCCGCGGCGTCGCGCTACTCGACCTCCTCGCGCCGAACCTCCCGCCGACGCCCAAGCTCCTCAGTCCTCATCCCGTACAACCTCCTCCGGCCTCCTCCTTCGACGCACTCACCTCCTGCCGCTCATGGAAGACGCCGCCGTGGCCCCATACCTCATTCTCTTCTCCAACCTGATCCACCACGATTCGACGCTCGCTGCTGCTCACCTCCGGCGAAGGCCCCGAGCACGGCGAGATCGACATGGAGTTCTTGGGTAACAAGAAGCATCAGGTTGATTGCTGACGGATCGACATAGAGTTCATGGGTAGCAAGAAGCATCAGGTTGATTGCTGACAGATCGACATGGAGCTCAGGGGTAGCAAGAAGCATCAGATCGACATGGAGTTCACGGTGGCTTTAGCCTGGAAGGCTTCGGATGGAGATTGCTGAAGACTGTTGGCCACGGTGGCTTTAGCCGGGAAGGCTTCGGATGGAGATTTATGAAGAGACTGTTGGCCTGCTGAGGGAGCACGAGATGCGCGCAGCGGAGCAGAGAGCACGAGCTGCGGAGGCAGGGGCGGAGCGATGGAGCAGGGAGGGCGAGCTGTGCGCTGGTGCGGGCGACGGAGCAGGGAGGACGAGTTGCGCTGGTGCCGACGGCGGAGCAGGGAGGACGAGCTGCGCTGGTGCGAGCGACAGAGCAGGTCCTTGTTAGAAAAAAAAAACATAAGACCGAATGACAGAATATCTACACGACAATAATCATGAATAGTTATCAGGCAAATTAGTAATGTTTGTAAAAATATTATTTAGAGTTTTGTATATATTACACTAATGGCATTAAAATCTGTTTACTCTTTTATCCCCATACCACCTATACTACTTCTCTATACCACTCGTATCACTAGGACCATGTTGTATAGTATACAAATAATCTCAACCATTCGATGTTTACGTACTAGCCCTTTTTCAACACTAGTATTGTGCGCTGAAAATTATCACCTCAACAGGTAAACAGCCGTGTGCAAAGGCAGGCAGGAAGAATAGTCAGTGTTGAAAGGGCCAGGGTTGAGCCACCCTCTGAAGGAATATCTTTTTTTTTAAGCAACTCTCTGAAGAAATATCCTGAAGAACAGTGGAAATGGTAATGTAAATTCCAAGAATCTGCACACTCTTGTGTCCAACATAGAGTGGACGTGATATGGTTAGGTGTCCGAAGTTCAATTTCTAGGTACCCCTGGATCTACTAGTCATCACTTTTCAGCTGGGAAAAATTCAAGCTGACAACTTCTAATAGAGAAATGCAAACGATAAAAAAAAAGTCAAAAGCACTCAGTCTGCATCTGAAGCTGTCCCAAATCAAAGAACAAGGGATATTTAACTTTTTACCATCATACCGGTTGCCACCTCTTCGTATAGCATCCTTACGAACGGGGCGTATGTTTTTAGCAGCTGAGAGACAAAACTGATACATATTTACCACTTTTGCTGACGTGGCATGCCACCAACGCAGTCCTGGTCAGATCCAAGTTGGCATATGCATGTAAAATGACCATGCTGCCCTCCTTTCTCTCTGTTCTTTCACTTACTCCATCTCTCTGACCAACGGAGCCCACCTGTCATCATCAACCTCCATTGTTACCTCGGTAAAAATATTTTTGCGGATGGCAGCAATGACTGCCTATTTTATGTCATGTCTTTTTTGGAAAAATACAATGCCTTCCTTGGTAATTTCTTAGTATCATTTTATACATCCTTTAATTGATTAATTATTCGGCGCCCTATGATGCTGATTCTATATCTAACACATCTCTGAAAAATACAGCCAAGTGTGCAGCGAAGGGCAAATCTGTTACACTACATGATATTCCATGATGTCAACAATGTGACTCTTCCTGCAGAGATAGCAAATCTGAAGTAACAGCACAACGCTACATGATGATATTCGAGTCCTGACAACGCCGTTGCATGCAACAAGAACCTTTGTTGGTGAAGTAGTGTCTAAACATGGATTTTACTATGATGGGCTATGTTGCGACATTTGCGATGCACTTGCTTTGTGATGAACTGATGTTGGTCTGCACTAAACTTTAGTTATCTGTTCCGACCTCGGGACACTTAAATGGTATTATTTTCACCTCCGAACTATTTTCACCTTTATAGTACTAACACCTGCAATGCAAAGTATTTTCACCTCCGGGTTGGTTATGCAAAGTATTTTCACCTCCGGGTTGGTTAAAAGTTTGAATTTGAGGCATATTTGAATGAGGATAAAATATGGTCAAATAGCTATGTTTGAGGGGTAAAATCTTGGATTTTTTCCTAAATACTTGACTTTGGCCCAATATGAAAAAGTGTCTATGATTTGGTTGTGAGAAAATGAGATTTGATCATTTATTTTGGATCCAAAAGGTTGAATCTAGAGCTGTTTCGGCAAGGACTTTGACTGAATTTTTTAAGTCTGGAAACAGTGATTGATGGCTCGTGTTCAGAATCATGTTTCTCCAATTTCTGCATATGAGGTATACCACTACAAGTGGCAAAATGGAATCTTGGATACTTGGACTCTTACTATGCCAGATCTCACAGAGAACAAACATCTTTTCCTAATAATTGAAGCTTGGCAAAACTAAATGGTAGTATTTTCACCTGCGAACTATTTTCACCTGCAAACTATTTTCACCTTTATAGTACTAACACCTGCAATGCAAAGTATTTCCACCTCCGGGTTGGTTATGCATAGTATTTTCACCTCCGTCTGATGTGTCACCAATATGCGATGTCCACGACACTATGTTTCTTGCCTCCAGGGTTGCACGCCTCAATCGCAAAGTCGTGTCTTGGCTTCGGTTCTTGCCGCTTGTCAGAGAACGATCGTAGCGGCGATGGAGCCTGCCGTGGTGCGGTCCTTGCTCCCAGCCGCGGTTCTCTTCCTCGTCGTCCTCCACTTGGCTGATCCTGCCGTGGAGTGGTCAGCGTCGGGCTACGACGTCGACGCCGAGATCGTGCCGGCGGTGGGCGTTGCCGCTCCCGAGGACAATGTTGATGCTGAGATCCTTCCACCGCACCAGAACGTTTGCGCAAGGGTTTGCGGCTTTGCGGCCTACCGAGACGACCATGTAGGCGAGCAGCCGCACGAGAGGGTTCAAAAACACACTGAAAGGTGGGATAAAAAACTTGACATGCAGATCTGATGTTGTTCAGCATATTGCTCCAAACACACTAGTGAAAGTCTGGGCAAGAACACACTGAAAGCCTGAAACTTGGTGTCACATGGACGCTACCAAAAGATTTTAAGCTAAAAAAACAGTCCTTACCCCAACAGTAGCCTATTTTTTTCTCAGTTGCCAAAAACTTTGAAACGTGTTACATCGTCCCTGCAGCTCCTTCGACTCGTGCGCTGCTGCAATGTTCTAGACTAGGGACATGAAATAAATTTTCGCTGTAAAGAGCAAATATGCATAAAATTGGACTTCTTTCTAATCTCCATTTAACAAGTCCAACGTTCTGGTTACAAGCTTACAAGACTCATCATGGGAGCAAAAACAATGCAAGAAATCAGAATGGTCCTTCACAATACAGTCTTTCTGCAGCTTATTGGTCCTTTCTTCATGCATCAATTATGTGCTCAGCTCAATATGAAAAAGCAACTGTTCAACATACTCGACCCTAACTCCTGAAAAGTAAAAGCATTAGCGAGAAAGGTTCAAATTGGCTATGAATTTCATGCTCATTCAGAGTTCTGTAATAGCCTGAATTTCATGTTTCACAAAGAGAGAGTAGAATGTATGTGAAGCTAACATAACTAACTACAATCTGCAGCTACCTCATAGAGTAAACTTGAATACAAATAGTTGGCTACAAGCTACATGCTGCAGCTGCCAAATAGGTAGGGAGTGGCCTGAAAATTCAGACGATTCTATCACAGAATGAGACAGAGGCCGAATAGGTAAACACATGGACTTATTTGCTGGAAGAAAAATCTACTAAAATTGATCGCGTATACTGCTACGAGCAAGTGGTGCCAACTCACAAGCGTGTGTCGATCCAGGCACTCTGATTTGTTCTGTTTAGTTCGTGGATGTGTACCCAATGTGTTGTAGGCGGCGCGGTTGGCACAGGGCTGGGGACCTCTTGTAGTGTTGGGGTTTTTTTTTCACTTTTCTTCCCAAAATTGATTATTGGGAAGGATAAAAAATATACCACGTGCCACTCAAGCAGGCAAGTCATCGATGTGTACGAGATAAATTGCTACAGCGTGAAAACCTGAAGGTCCCAAAATCACAGGAATCTTACATATCTTCGATAAGAAAACTTCTACTCATGAACAAACTATAAAATTGCACATTAAAATCCTCGTCAAATACTATGATTTTACACATGTATTCATATTAGAAGAGAAATATTTTACACTTTTCATTATAGAGTTAAACCAAGAATCCGATAAATAAAAACCTCGGTGTCCCATGATATTCAAACAAGCATATGTGTGCAGACAGAGTGCTTGGAATAAGAGAGTAATAACCTAGTAAATACTTAATAAATATAAGTAACACAGAGAAAATGTTCGTTCAGTACATAGCTACGAATAGCTGACGTATAACCTTGCCAGATGCCACCCGTTCTCCATCCAACGGCTGTTGTTAATGGAGGTTGCAAGAGGCAACGGCTCATAATCGCCGCCAGATTGTATCCTCTGTCTTTACAGGTGGCATGGGCTGATGGGCCTAAACGTTTTCGAACTTTCCTCTTTTTCCCCCTCAAACGACGACTCGGTTTAGAGAAGGTTATAGAATACGTAGCCGACTCGGTTGAGATTAGATTAGATTAAATACACGCACGGGCCTGCTGCCCTGCGATATATATTGAAGAACTGATCGCCAAGGGGGAACACAACGCAACAACTCAATCCCAAGCAGAAGTTGTAGAGGCGGCCATGGCGGCGCCGGCGATCGACGAGGCGGACGAAGAGTGGATGATCATGGCGCTACGGGAGCTGGTGGAGGACGACGGAGACCAAGGCCTAGAAGGGGATCTAAGGGGCATGCGATCCATGGCGGCTTCGCTGGAGGGCGCCGCGTCCCTCACCCCGCAGTCATGGAGCTGGGTGGAGCACGCCGAGAGCATGGCGACGGAGGCGGCGGGCATCCTCGCGAGGGAGGCGGCGGACATCCAGCGCGGCCTGTCGCTGGTGTCGCGGCGGCCGGGCGAGGAGGCGTTCGCCGCGGCGCTCCGGAGGCAGGCCGCGGTCACCGGCGCGGGGCTCGCCGACGCGGAGTGGCTCGCCGCCGCCGCCCGCCGGATAAGGGTGAGGGAGCTGCGGAGGGTGGCGGCGGCGGAGCACGTCGCGCACCCCGACACGGCGGCGTTCCTCGGCCACATCGCCCGCGAGACCGACGCCTCGCTGGCGCGCGGCGAGGTCCCCGCGGCGGAGGAGCTCGCGCTGGCCGAACAGGCGGAGGCCGCCGCCGTGCGGATGGAGCAGAGGCTCGCCGCGCTCGCCGGCAGGCTCAGGCGCGGCGCGGCGGAGTTCGCGGAGGTCGAGGAGGAGGCAGCGCTCGTGGCGGCGCTGGAGAGGCAGGCCGGCAAGGCGGACGCGGCGCTCGGCGCCGTCGAGGCGTTCACTGCCTCCGTTCGCCGGTTCCGGGCTGCCGGTGGTGGCGGCGGCGGTGGCGGCGCACTCCCTGTTGTTGCCGGGGATGCAGGGCCTGGCAACACAAACATAGCGGACATCTATGTCGTCGTCATCAAGTTTGAAATCTTGCATCTTTAGCATTAGTTTGCACTTTGCAGGTAGACCTGTAATACGGAGTAGTTCTATTGTACGGTCGTGTGCGTCTGTATCTTTTTCTGAAGAATAAACGAACAAACCAATTTGGCCACTGCATTGCATCGCCTGATCTTTGCATTATCATTTGGATGCTTCCATGTTTCTCAGATCTGCGTTATTCCTTGTCTCCTCTTTGATGCTTCCAAGCAGAGAATGTATCCTCTTTTCTGCTGCTGCTCTGCTCTATCCAAGTGCTCATGTTTCATTGACGAACTACCGGATGTCATGGGGATCTCACTCACTACAGTGACCTGCAACGTTCCAGTTCCATCCTCAAATCCTCCCTTGCTCTGACCATGGATGTCTCTGGCGGTGGCTCCAGTTGCAGCTGCCACTCCAGCTCTGCTGCAACTGCAAAGGCTGCATGCTGCAATGCTGGTCTCCTCCTTCAACAAGCCAACACTGCAGCATGTCAAGTGCCCCACTATGCTTGCTCTGGCCCTCTCTCTGTCGGGGGTCTGGCCAGCTTCAAAAGAGCAAGAGGCTTTGCAGGCCTATCCAGTACATGGCGTTCGCGGCGGCGCTCCGCGGACGCCGGATAAGGGCGAAGGAGTTGAGGACGCTGGCAGAGGCGGAGCACGTCGTCGCCCACCTCGACACGGCGGCGTTCCTGGGCCACATCGCTTGCGAGACGGACGCCTCGCCGGAGAGGCAGGCCGACAAAGGCGCGCGCTGCCGTCGAGGCGTTCACGGCCTCCGTGCGACGGTTCCGGGCCGCCGCCGGCAGCGCGCTGCCTCGTGTTGCCGGGGCTGCAGGGCCTGGCAAACGCAACCATAGCAGCCATCTATGTCGTGGCCAAGTTTGTAATCTTGCATCTTTACCATCAGTTTGCATTGCAGGTAGAGGGAGATGCTGTAGTATAGCTTAGGCATGTTGCGCGCTCGTAAAACTCAGTTCTTGAACTGATACAGTTATATATTTAACTGTGTCATTCTTGTCTCCTCTTTGATGCTTCCAAGAAGAGAATGTATCCTCTTTTCTGCTCCTCCTCTGCTCTGTCCGAGTGCTCACGTTTCATTCATGTACCCGATGTCACGGGTATCTCAAAACGTGTCACGTTTGGGCTTTGTGATGTGCAGGCTATGCCATTAAAAAGTTTCATCTGCAACAATTAGCCATTGTTTTGTACGGCTCAAGTGGAGCTTCCGCGCCTCCAAAATTGGAGCCCCCCCTGATTGTAGCCGATTAGCATCAACTCATGTACTTTCTTAATCTAGTACTTTCAAAGCCTAAAACAACCGCAGGTGCTAGAATGCTTGGACGACGACGGGCCGCGAGCCCATGAATGACGAACACGTGAATTTTTTGTCCATCTTGCACTCATTTTCTAGTGTTTGAGATCCCTGCAAAAAAATCAATTTCATCTCTACGTTCTTACCTTAAACCCTAACCCTCACCATCCTCCTCCCTCCTTCCTTTCCTGTGCTGCCCGTCGCTCTCATTAGTGCTGCACGCCACCTCGTGCTCGCCGCGCTTGCACCTTGCCTGCCGGTTGTGGTTGCATTTCAGCATGTGTTGTTTGCAATTTCAACATTTAGTCTATTTAGTTTCAACATTTTGAGCGTTAGATAACGTCAGATGTTAAACATGTGTGCAAACTATTGAGACAAAGTGAAATTTAAAGATGAATGATTTATCTATCTTCCACAAGATGGATGGGAAGCCTGTGAACATGGGCGCGCGACTTTGAGTTCTGACTTGCCGATTGTCGCTATTGCCGTCTCTGTGTCGCCATGCCTCTTTGGCCACGCCTTATCAAAGCATCCCCAACAACAGCCCACTGCATGCCCTTATTGAGTAGGGGCCCTGGTGGAGTGATTTTTTTTCCTTCGCGCCCCATTTTTTTTAGTAGAGGTCTTGTTGGAGATGCTCTCACAATGTCATTGTCTCATCTAGTTTCTAATATTTCTCAATTGGATTATAGGACGGTGGTAGTGATTTTTGAACTTTATTTCTACTAACCCGGGAACATCACATGCCACATCAAAATTTGATCGCAAGCAAAATTTATTTGCTTATTGGTTAGTAGGTAGCATGGACTTCATCATACTTCTCTTAGCATGGCTAGTTGTGAATCGTTCCAGTGGTAAAAAGCGCAGTAAAAAAAGGATTAAAATAGTTTTTAGTATCGAAAAACATATGATAAAATCTATATACCTTCAATTATTTTGTATTTCGTGATTATAGGGCCTAGGTAACGTTTCGTGTCAGGTCGTAAAAAACTTTGATACAAGGTGAAGGCTCGGTCCTAGCTCGCCACGTTGCCGTGCTGCTTCGTTGTCGTCCTGCCATGTTCTTGCGGGCGCCGCGTGAGGCCGTCGTGCTGAACACGCCGCCGGTGTTCTCGATTCGCCGCGGCGGTCCTGCCGTCGTCGCCGTGCGCACGGGATCAGGCCGCGATGATTCCGGGTGTTGCTGGCCACGGCGCGACCCTCACCACCCTGTCATGGAGGAGCTGGCGCTGGCCGATCAGCGGTGGAGGAAGCCGCCGCCTATCTGTGTCCTCGTCGAGATTCAGAGTAGAATCTGAACACAGCCTAGAGCCTCCCGGTTAAGTTTTCAAGCACGCCACTGCATCACCCCAATCTTTGCATCATCCTTCGATGCTTCCTGAGATCCATGTCATCCATTGCTGTACGAATGCTTGTGCATGCAGGGCTCCGCTGTACCGACAAACCTTAATGTCAAAGAGTTCCATCTCATCGATCTGCTGCTATACCATACAGTATGGCACCGGGCATTGCCATGCCATGACGGGGGAACGGGGATTGCCAGCCCGCTGAATCTGCGCCGCCGAAACCGGAGGCCGGCGGGCGATTGCGGCAGCGTCGCCGCCTTCGTCGGGGGCCAACTTTGATTATACATATAACCATAACCCTCTCATTGATCGTGATTAATAAATGGCGCCACTGCTGGGACCTGAGGTTAACTGGCAGATTCCCTCCGACCCATCTAGTACGAGCTAGAACCACCATACGGTACTAAATGAACGTTGCCAGTACCGGTTGGAACCGCTAGCCGACACGAGATATTTAGTGTTGAAAAAATAGAGAATTGCAAGTTTAATTTCCGGACTAGATAAAACAAGATGACAATTAAACCTAGCATGAAATTCTCTGGCAAACTAGGTAGTCCGCACATCATAATCTTAGAAATCATGATTAAATCGCAGTGTACATATAACTGATGAAGCTCTTAAGATATAGCTTAAAAGTTAGAAGTGGCATAGATTGCAGAGCACAAGCCCAAGCGTGGACCATATAGAACCGCCATGAAATATAAAAAAGAGCTGTTCGGTTTGGGCAGGAATGGAATGGATTAGGGTCCAATTCGAGCATTCCGGCCAAAAACGCCCTATTTCGTTCACCGCTGATGGAGACCAGGAACCGAACCCCCTGGATCCAGTGAAACACCTGGATTCACGGGATCCAGGCCCAAAATCATGCCTGGCCCAGATTGATTCAGTTGCAACCGAACACGGCTTAAGAGGGATACAAAATGACACAAATACCAGATTTTGATGGAAGCATCAAACGATAATGCGAAGATCCTGGTGTGCTCTACATTGGGAGGCACTCTGAAACTTGACGGGGATGGGCTGTGCATTGTCATTTCTTTTTTTTTTTCTGACCGTGCCCTGACACGTATTTCATTAAGAAGAAGAGCTATGCATTGCCATTCATTCTTGTGCAGCTGCATTGCCATTCATTCTTGTGCAGCTGCCAAATCTCTTCAGACAGGATACAGACATAGACGACCTTACAAACTAGAGATGTTGCACAATAAATTACGTGTCAATATAGTTTGGTCAGGCGATACAATTTGTCTTGGGCTTGCAATGCTATCTACCTGATTATGAAACCTGACAAAAATTCAGCTGCACATGCTGCTACTCCAGACAATTCGGAATTTGTTTCACCTAATGGCTTATGAACGCAACGCAATGGACAAAGATGTGGCCGTCCGAGAACATGTATCTGTTCAGTTGCCAAGTGCGGACTCCGCAGCGCCGTGCCGGAGCCTCTCCATCCGCGGGCGCCTCCTCCGCCTGGGCTGCCAGCAGCACCTCGCTGACGAGTCCGTCTCGCGGGCCACGAGCCCTGACCCCGCCATGGCGGACGAGGTGCTCCGTCGCCGCCAGCGTCCTCAGGTCCTTGTTCCCGCAGGCGACACGTGGTGGCCGCGACCTTCTCCGCTCGCCGACGCGGCCTGCCCGCCTCCTTGCACAGCCTCCGCGACAGCACCGACACGGCTTGCTGGAATTCCTCTGCTTCTTCTGCCATCGTCTCCGCCGCCCGCCGGGTGCGGTGGACCTCGACGTTCTTCGCCCAGTCCCACGATTTGGAAGGAAGGGCCTCGCGTCCTGCAGCGCCGCCGCAATGCATGGTAAGGTCCTGAAATCCTCCTCCAGACCTTGATCGTCGCCGGCGCCATTCTCCACCAGGTCTCTCAGTCACATGATCATCTCCTCCTCATCGTCGCAGTGCTGCGTACAGATGAACTGAAAAATAAACCAATGCAAGTTCCAGTCAGTTCGTATATTTCCATTTCAGTTAAGAATTATGCGAGGTAGAGACGGTTTACAAACTTGCATTGGTTATCAATCATCCCGCCCGGCACCTTTCATTCAGATTCAGAGATCTGAGAGCTGTTTGACGATGATTGATGATCACCAGAAGACGATGTGCATGGTTTGTTGTATTATTATCGACATTAAATGTTAGTTTTCTTGACAAATCTTCAGAGATACAACCTCCTTTCAGTCGTCGATCGGCACTTCAGATTCATGCCAAGAAACACTTGTGGAACAACAAATTCTAGGCATTGTGCCGGGGTGATGACCATCTATCCCACCGCTGTGCTCTTGATGTCCCCCCCCTTGCGGATTAGTGTATCGACGGGAACTACAGTTACCGAGTACGCTGCGCTGAGTACACGTCATCTGAAAAACACAGTAGGGAGCCTCCACATGGAATACATTCTGAATTCAGTTAGCAACATTTAGTAGGGAGCCTGATGATGCTTGCTCGACACATACTTCTTTGAAGTGATGTGTCAGATCGATGTGATAAAGATGGTGCCATGTTCCTGCATCAATCACTGAGTTTCAGTTGGCATATACACAAAAAGATGCAATGAAGAAATCTTATTTTGATTAAGCAATTGCTGATGTTGGATGTTCATATATTGTTGCATAGTTAGAAAGATGGAGCAGTATTTGGCTGGCCAACCTTGGCTCCAAGCACAACCTCTTGCAGTCAGAACTACAAATGCATGTTGGGATAAATCCGACCTCCTCCTCAGTTTAGTCAATCAGCACCGCAGATACATCTGAACACAAATCATGCCTCTTTTCAGTTGAAAAAGATGTTGAATGCATACAGCACAACTGCAGAAGAAGGCTCCATAGAGATGGCAGAAATTCATTCAACAATTGCGAATTTTATCTTCTTTTTTTTTGCCTTACCTTCAAAGCTGCACATCCTGATCCCAATCTCTCCAGCAGGCAGTTACTATGCTAGTTGCTCATATGCTAGTTTTTATTTTACCTTTTGTATTGCTATTTGCAAAAAATTATATTTCACTATTTCTGGTATTTTTCACATTTATTGATCAACACTATGATTGTTAACAGCCCCAACTTTGGCTTCAATAGTCATCAGTATGGGGGCAAACAAAAGAGCACATACCTTGCATCCTAGCATGAATCAACAACTGTCGTGCTATCCTTTTCAATGAGACTGACATGATCTTGTGCCGTTTAGTTAAAAAGAAAAGAACCGTTATCCTTTATTCAATGAAGATTCTCTGTAATACAATTAGTAGAATGTCAGTGTCTGCTCCTGTCTACCAAATCAAAACTGGAATGCATGTAAGACGTGACGAACCCATACCGATATAGGGTCCATCAGCTAGGTAAATTGACAATTAGTAGCATCGCCATGTTGGAGCAATAGATTGGTTCTATGTTACAGAAAAGAAATGAGAATGATCAAGTTCAGAGCTAACAATGTTTGAGTTCAGAACTAGAAAGATTTTTCAGAGTAGAAAAGGATAAGGATGCATTCTTCTCTGCAGTGGTACCTCAAGGCAACTTAATTGAAGCCTGTTTTACAATCTGAGAGTGTTACTAAACTGCTGGATCCCTTGATAATTAAATCAGACCTCCTACAAATTTTAATGGGTTGCACAAAGATGAGTTGCAATGCAAGAAGATAATCATGCATCACATGAGAAATTATACAAAAATGTAGGTTCATACATACTACAATATTTTAGAAACTTTAAATGGGCATACACGATCGTATGCAAACTACAAAGCAGTTAACATACGTATTCAGAGACATAAACAGGATTCTTTTAAAACACATCAAACTTACCTTGTATAGAAGTATGTAAGTAGAGGAATCATATTTACCAGATTCATGAGACATGGGAAGATTGAAATCACTTATTGCTGAACTGGAATTCCTAGAGGAGCAAGCCTTTGACTAGAACATAAATCATACAGCACCATCCATATTTCAGTACACTCATCCGAGATGCAGAGCAGCAACAGTACGTTAAAGTCATTCGCCTCATTGAAAACTGTATATTTTTGTTATGCACGAAATAAAAGGAGTTTATGAAGGGAAACTGCATAAATAACCAAAACAATAAGTATGAAAGAAGCAACATGTAAACAATTTATTTTGCATATACTAAGTTACTAACCTGTTAAATGTACAGAGTGGAAGGAACATGATGTGATGTCCGTGCTTGACAATTCAGAAGCGTGCATAGATAAAGAGAAAATCCGAAGGACAGAGGAATGTACAGTTCAAGAAGAGCCCTGCGCACAGTGGTGGAAAACATGTGGGTTATCTAGAAGAAAACCATAACTGTGGCCAGTCAAATATACAATCGAGTGATGGTTGTGGGGTTAAGAAAGAAAGGGAAACTGGTGGGTGGGAGCTTCCATCTCTTTCTTACCTTGCGCTAGTCAGGCTTTGACAATTGGAATGATTCCAATCAACCTGCGGCACTGTCTTTTTAGATCCTCGTTTCCACAATCCTTGATATCCAATTCTCGCATAGAGCTTGGAAGGTCATCTGCCTTGGGCAGCGACTGGATGGCTGGGCAGTCTTTGATGTGTAGTCGTTGCAGGGAACGTGGTAGGCCGTCCTCGGGCAGTGACCGGATTTCTGGACAGTTTGTTATTTCCAACTCTTGCAGTGAACTTGGGAGGCTGTCCTTGGGCAGCGACTGGATGGCTGGGCAGTCTTTGATGCATAGTCGTTGCAGTGAACTTGGGAGGCCGTCCTCAGGCAGTGACCGGATTTCTGGACAATCCCGGATTTGCAGCTCTTGCAGTGAACTTGGGAGGCCGTCCTTGGGCAGCATCTGGATAGCTTCACAGCTGTTGATCTCTAATCTCTAGAGGTTACGAAGTCTATGTATCCGTGCAGGGAGGTACTGCAGGTTGTTGCAAGAGCAAAATGTTATCTCCTCGAGGGAGTTGACGAACAGAAGGATCTCTTGCAGCTCCGTGAAGCGCTCCACCACCTTATCGCCAATCCACAGTTTGGTGAGCGAGGAAACGAGCAATCTACAGATGGGCGCAGCAGTTACTCCAGCCACGTCATCTGTGCCGAGAAACTGCAGTTTGGAGGAACAGGATGGAAACTCTTGCTCATGCACCTGTGAGGGACCCGAATCAACAAAGAAATTGGACGTATAGACGACGAATAATTCGGTGAGGCAGCTTTGGGTGAGGAGAGACAACAATCCCTCGCCTCTTAAATCCCCACATCCATCTATGGATAATCTTGTGAGAGAGCTGAGGTTTGATAGATACACCAGGGTATCCATATCCACCTCGTATAGGCTGAGGTCTTTCAGGGAGTTCGTGAAGGGGAAACAAGAATATAAGGATGAAGACGAGTACGAGGAGAGGAGATTGGGGCAACTAGTGATCCTCAACTCTCGGAGCCCTCCTCCTCCGGTTCTTCCATCTTCTTTATTGTCATCGTGTGGATTGGAGCGGAGGCTCAGCTTTGGGCAGTCGTAGATCCACAGCACCTGCAGTTGGGGAGGTAAAAGCAACAGCCCATCTTCTTCTGATGCGAGTAGACCCTCTCGCTGCTGGAGCTGCTCGTCCGATTTGTTAGCCGAAGATGATGTTCCCGGTGTTGCCGTTGCCTTTTGCCCCATCACACCCAGCCCTGTTATCTTCTCACAACGGTCTACATGCAGATCTGAGAGCTTCGGGAAGTAGGTGAGTAGCTGGGTTAGCTCCTTCCCGCTAGCACTCCACTGGCTGATATCCAGCTCTTCAACTGGAACTTGGTATCTGAAATGGCGGTCACCATCACCAAATGGAAAGGCATTGCCCGAACAAGATACACTTAGCTTCCTTAAGGCTGATAGCCTTTGCAAGTGATGCATCGGTGGAGGTTGGCAATGTCTCATATTGAACTCTTTCAGTTTAGTAAGGTTGTGAAAAGCCAGCACATTCCAAAACATGCTATCTGGATTATCCTGTCCCTCAATTGTCAAACTATATTCACGATGGAAGTCTACTTCTCCATAAACCAATCTATTAATACATGAACTTCCAATACAGTGTATGTCGATGCAGCAGGTAGCTTCGTTAGTCCAAGGAATAGGGGTAGGAAATGATGATAGCTGAGGACAAGACACAATCTTGAGCGACGAGAGTTTATTAGGTAACATATTCCCTTCTGCCAATTTCTCTTTACGACAGCAAGCAGAGTGAGAAAACGACAACTCCACAAGGTTACAGCAAGAGCTAATGTCAATCACTTCCAAAAAAGGAAACAACCGACAAGGGGCATGTACAGCCCACCTTTTTAATTGTGGCAGCTCCATAAGTACTAACCGTCTCAAGTTTTCAAACCTTTTCTCTGGCATTATGTTTGGAATCTCCTCACCAGACATATTAACCAGGCACAACTCTCGTATAGGTGGAAATGTTTTCCATGCAACTCCGTTTAGACAAAGAGATTCCAAATTTTTCACTGAGAGGCTTGTACCTAGCCATGAAGGGCAAGTATCCCCTTTATTCCCTAAAATGGACAAATTTTGAAGATTGCTATTTGGCTTAAGCCTTCCAAGAACATGTTCTTGTATTGCAGTTGCAGAATCATTATGGGTAGATTGCCAACATAATTCCAGTTCTTGCAGGCGGCTTTTGTGTATCAATTTTGCTTCATCTGCCTCTTCCACTACTTGAACATTTTGAAGACCGTCAATGCACAATGATCCGCAAAGTTCTACCAAATCTCCTATCTGCCTTAATTCAAAACCTTGACATTCTTGTTTGACCTTGAATCTTCTTAACTCTTGTAATGACTTTAATTTCCCAACCTTAGCAATCATAGAGTAATTGACAAGACAATGACGCAACTTTACAAGGTTGCTTATATCTCTTAGAATGTACTGATGTTTTTTTACTTCTAGGACCATCATGTGATAAAATCTAGAAAAATGAATTATTTGATCTTGAAAATCAGAACATTGAATCCGAAGGTAACGAAGATGGACAAGATTGTAAAAGTTGAGCAACATATCTTTGACACCATAGGATGATTCAGATAGAAAGATAACACGAAGGGCTTTTGATTCCCTAAATAAATCACCAAAAACCTTCACAAGGCAAGCGTGGTGGTTCCCAAACCAATGTTCGTATTTTTTCAACTTTTAACCTTCTATCCAATGTATTGAAATCCTTCACACAATTTTTGAGAGTCAATCTATCCATGTCACTGATGTTGCCCATGTTGATAGACAAGTGGCGGATTGATGGTAGGACTTTTAAGGAGCTCACCTGAGATTCAGAATTGACTATGCTAAGGCATTCATTTGACGAAACTATCCGTGCTATTTCATGTAAAAGATCATGAAGAATGTAAATAGTGCTTCCATTCGTTTTTTCATGTGCTTGTTCAAAAAAGCCATGATTAACCAATTCTCTCAAATTGCTTAGCCCTATATCTTCAACCCTTTTATTTTCACCAGGTGATAAGTGCAAAACATCTAGACCTATCCAAAAGTTAATTAGCTCTTCTTCTTTGAATAGGTAATCTTGAGGAAACATACCACAGTAGGAGAAACAGCGCTGGAGCTTAGAAGGTAGGTAATCATAGCTCAACTTTAATGCAGGCATAATGTCATTCTCATCGTTGCTATGCTCCCATTCCTTACTTTCTAGCACTCTAGTCCAGTCACAACGATTGTGTTGGGTTTTCAATAATCTACCAACTGTTTTTGCTTCAAGAGGGGAGCCCTTCAGTTTTCGAGCTATGGCATTCCCAGTTTCAATGAAGAATGTGTGGATCTCTCCATGTTGGTCATTACCAAATACAATTGCTAGGAATAACTTCATGAACTCGTCATGCTCTAAACCTTGCAAGGTTATTGGTCGAACAATGTTTTGAATCATTATCTGTGCTTGTGCTGGACGTCGAGTAGTGACTATAATTATATTACCCTGTACTTGTGATTTTTTGAATGGCACCAATAGTTGTTCCCATCCAGGCTCACTACAGTCCCAAATATCATCCAATACAACCAAAAACCTTTTATATTTTAATCTTTGCCCAATCAACTCCCCAGCAGTACTTGTACTATTTTCACCGTTAACCTCAGGGATGTGTTTCTTAATCTCTTCTATCAGATTATTCGCATTAAATTTGAGTGATACACATTCCCAAACCTTTACTTCAAAATGCTGTTGCACTTTTTCATTGTGATATATATGCTGTGCAAGAGTTGTCTTTCCTATGCCCCCCGGCCCAACAATTGGAATGACGGTGAGGAGGTTCCCAGAATGTTTTCCCTCTGTGATATCATGTATGATGCTACTCATCATAAGGTCTCTCCCATATAATTTGGTCTCTTTAGGATCAGAGGTGGTGGGGAGGCAACTCTGCGCAATATTTGGGGCAGTGCTCCAGCTAGGACCTATAGCCGTGATAATGCGAGAAACCTCTTGTTTCACGAGCCGCAGTTGCCCAACAATATGCTGCATTTTTTTGGAGGCATCTACCCTGTTAAACCTCAACTTTGGTGGTTCATCATTTCTGTGGTCTCTCTGTGGTGAATTGTCCAGGCGAAGGTTATCATCGCAGTTGTTGTCATCACAAACACATGGCATAGACGAGGAGCAAGGGAAGCATTTACCAGGAGACAAGCATGTGGGCAAGCAGAAAATCTTTTTGCCAACAGCCTTTGCATGAAGAGCCTTGTTGTGGATGAAGCCCTTGGCAAGCCTGTCGGCAGCCACGAAGGTGCCATCGAGCTCGTCCTGGATGCGGAAGTAGTCCCGCTCGTCCAGCACGTCGTCGGCGTCGTAGCCCAGGTCCTGCAGCCGCACCAGGAGCTCCCTGAAAGCCGAGTTGTCTGCTATTTCCTTGCCGACGGTGTGCTCGAGCACCGCCTGCGCGGACAGCAGCTCCAGCTCCAGGGCCTTGACGTTGTCGCCGAGCTTGACGCTTGCTGCCCAGTTCTTGAGCAAGCCATCCGTCAATGGAGCCAGCGCCTTGCCGACCACTGAAAATGCCGCGCTGACCAGTGCAGTTGCCATCCTCACACCGCGATACCGTAGTCCGTACCCGGTAGTTCGACGTACAGGGACAAGCAAGAAGCTACAGTTAGCAAATGTGCAATAGGCACGGCTCAGATGTACAGTGCAAATTTACTTACCACTCACCAGCAAGAGAAACGAAACGAAGAGGATCTGATTGCTGAAGTTAGCTTTAAGACTAATCCAGCGCGTGGAGCTAGGAAGAATAATTAAGATCCCATGCTTCTTTCTTCAAGCAAGAAAAAAAATAGCAGGCGAGAGGGCGAGGTGGAGGAGACGATGGAGGAGGAGAGCTTGAGATCGAGGTAGCTGGCAGCAATGCAGATGCCCAGAAAAACGGCAGGCACCTTCATATATATACAATTCAATCTCACAAAACAGCAGGCACCAACGGCTACTGTAGACATATGGCAAGTGAGAACGTGCACGTATCATCTTTACAGCAGAGAGGAGAGAATAATTGTTTTCTGGCGTCGAGACATCCGTCAAGGAGGCAGGAGGTAAACAGCAAGCTAGTTAAGGGCTTAACCCACTTTATTAGTGGGGCAAGGCATCATGCTACAGCAGATACTTGAGTTAGTGCATTGAAGGATTAATGTTGCGCACATGGTCAGCTAATGAAGCGGCAGCCTTTGGTCTTTGATTTCCCAAAGACACAGATGCAATCTATTAGAATTGATGAACAATTAGCTGCAATTGATGGCCAAAGTTTAAAGTTATAAATGTTTAATTTGTACATGTAATATCTCCAATGAGTACCATGTTCCCTAATATCTGTAGAAATCAAACTGCTTTGGTTGGAAATATTGGATATGGAGTATGTGAGTATGTGACGACATTCAGATGTGTCTTCTCAATTTCTCTTTGCGCAAGGAAAGTATGCACTGTCCAAATCAGAATGGTTGGAGTATGCTCCAAGACACATGTAGCTAGCTTTTTCCCGCAGCTTGTTAATAAAGTGCCCGGTTCGTAGGCCCGTGTGTAACTTTTTCGAGAACATCTATTCTTCTTAATACAAAGACACACAGCTCTCCTGCGTGTTCTCGAAAAAAAAAAGTGTCGGAGCAGATACTTGAGTGAGTACATTGAAGGATTAGCGTTGTGCACATGGTCAGCTAATAAAGCGGCCTTTGGTCTTTGATTTCCCCAGAAGACAAGGTTTAGTGTTGCGCGCACGGTCAGGTAATGGAGCAGCCTTTGGTCTTTGATTTCCCAAAGGCAGATGCGATGTGGTCGGAACTGAAGAGCAGCTAGTTGCAACCCAACAACCGCAACGCGGCGATGACCTGAAGTCAATCTCTGCATGCCAGTGGGGGGGGGGGGGGGCAGCCAACCCAACGTCTCATGGGGAGCAGAACTAAGCAAGCAATTTCCGAGCCTTTTCCATGGTGGCAAACAAACAACACGCTAGTTCAGGTATAGTTTAGCCAGTTTATTAGAGGGGCAAGGCCAAACCAAACCAACGGTTTAATAGTGAGTTTTATTAAACTGTTTTCTCCATTTCTAAGCAAAGCAGCTAAGGAATGAAACTGTACGAAGATCTAATCTTTGGTTCACCGCACCAAGTCTGTATTTGGCGAATGCTTCTGAGCCTGAAATTTCCAACAGAGTGGCCTCAGTATCACTCCAAGATGGAGCTTTTGAAGATCTTAAGGATCTTTAGTTTATTGTGCTATTCTGGATGATCTCGCTATGTAAGCCCTTGCAGAATGTAACTATAGTGAGTCAGTGACAAACAATGTCTGTGAACCGCTTCATAAGCTGTATTTTGCAGTCTGTCTAGTAATTACCTTGGAACTGTGTCTGAACATCCAGATTGATCAATAAAGTTTGCTGTTTTCTCTACAAAAGAAATAAAAGCTCTGTTTGTGACACTAGTCAATTCGGAAACTGAATGTAGCACTTTGCTGATTAGCCTGGTGGCTCATGGATCATTGCAGACATCGTTTCAAGTGTGGCAAGAATTGCTGCTCCTACTACAAGTAGTAACATTGTGATTCAGAAAATGCAGAAGCATTGCCTAAACGACAGAGCAGAACAAGGCAATACGCATACCTTCTCGCTGATGATTTTTTTTTTTCTATCGACAATGGAAATTTCTTTCTGTTGAAAAATATGTGTCTGGTATGTGTCGCTCAGTCACTATTGCACCCCTCCGTCCTCTCACAGCCTGCAAAAACATGCATGAATACTAAATAAAAGACACTATTGATAGTTGCAATTTCATTTCATTTACTATGAAGAGACAATCAGATATCTCGCAAGAAATTAATCTTGTAATTTTTTAGAATCAATTAATATTGTTCTTTTTTAGATACAATTATTGCTCTTTGATATTGATGTGTAGAGCGTCCAACGTGATCTGTAATTGAGCTATCTTTATCTGCAGATAGACTTACATGGAGTCCAAGGCCATGCTTTCGGTTCGTCTCAAGGTAAAAAGAGAACAGAGGAAGGTTGACCATGAAGCAACCCGAAGCAGGGCACGCATTCAAGAACCTAAAAGGTTCAGTTAGCACCAGTTAGTAGGGAGCCTCATGATGCTTGCTCCAAATATGGTGCTTCTGAATTCAGATGAAGCTGATGTGGAGCATGGGATAAAGATACTGCAATGTTCGTGTATCAATCGATTCAGTTGAAGTTGGCATGCTCAGAAAGTACAGGTAAAGTAGGAAGCACAAGACAAGGGAAACAACAAGATGATCACCGGATGTGCTCAGAGGCGCGGTCCTCCAGTTGCAGAGAGTTCAGAACTGTATGCCGATAATTCGATGATTGATGATTACCATGACACAGTAATTTAACTTTGCAATCCTTGGCTCGAACGAAGCACCACTCCTGTTTGGAAATCATTACTGCAAACGCATCGAATGCAAATTCTACCTCCTTTCAGCTGAGTACATCAGTGGATATGGTCATTCTGGACACACAAAAAAATCAGGCTCAGTTTCCGTTGGCAAGTTGTATAGTGTATTGTAAGGGGCAGATGCTCCATAGTTGCGGAAGAAACCAAATTAGCAGAAGTTCATGAAAAAGGTGATAAATTTATCTGATTTCTCGACTTAACCTGAGTTGGGAAGGCAAAAGCAACAGCTGCTCGACTCGTGCAATTGTGTGTTTCTTCCTCTCCCTCTGTATAGCTGAAGACGATGGTCCGAGGTGTTGCCATAGCCTACCGCACCGTAACCCTCAGCCCTGTTATCACAAAACAATAACTGAAAATGTGAGATCAGGATCACATCCGCGTGAAAGAAAGCCATGGCCACCACCTCCGTCGCCGCCTGCTGCCGGATCCAATTCCAATCCAATCCCTTCAACGGCAGAGCTGCGGTATCTGGGGAGGGATCGAGGCTAGAGGAAATGTGGCAGGGAATCCCCTGCCGGCGCGGAGGGGGGGAGAGGAGCTGGAATCCCATCGATCCGCCTCAACAAGATTGCCGTCGCCGCCTACGCTGGAACCACACGGCGGCGGAGAAAAGTCATAGGGCCCAATAGGGACTCATTTGTAAATATACAGGAGATTTTGTGTAAATAATCGGATCGCGATTATTAATCGCGTTCCAATATGAGGGCTTTTGTGTAAATAACTGGATCGCGATTATTAATCGCGATCCAATCTAGGGGGTCTTATGTAAATAACTAGTTCGCGATTATTAATCGCGATCCAATATGGGGGGTTTTATGTAAATAACTGGATCGCGATTCAACTGAGGGGGTTTGCTGTAAAAATGAATGGGCCCCGCCTATGCCGCCGCCGCGATCGCCGTGGCGGCTCCGGCGACCCAGCCCCGACGAGCCCGCCGGCGTCGGTGCTCACGCCGCCGCCTCTCCACAGCCTGCAGGACTGTCAGAGCAGTCCTTCCGGCTTCCTCCGTCGCGGGACAGAGCACTCTCCGCACCAACGTGATGAGCTTCGCCATGGCCGAGGCCCGAGACAGGCACGGCGGCTGAAGCGGCGGCGGTGCCGCCGTACGGGAACCACGCGTGGACGCACGCTCTCGCTGGTTTTGGCGGCGCAGATTCAGCGGCTGGCAGTTCTTCCCATTCCCCCGCCATGGCAATGCCCAGGGTGCCTGCCTGTAGGCTGTAGAAGGCTTCAGATG
The DNA here is from genome assembly GCA_015342445.1 of Digitaria exilis. NCBI lineage: Eukaryota > Viridiplantae > Streptophyta > Magnoliopsida > Poales > Poaceae > Digitaria > Digitaria exilis. Next base: position 64,072 of record JACEFO010001947.1, read on the forward strand.
AGGCTTGTCAGTAGAAGGCTCTTCAGATAAGGGCTCCTGTCTCGTATAAGAATATCAATTATTTGCCAAACATACGCCTGCCGCCTTTCTTCCCCGTCCCCAATAACGGTCATATTTCCGCCGAAGCCGCGAAGGAAGAAACCTGCTGCAGACGGGACGGAGGAACGAGACGAGCTCGACCCAAAGGCCGCCGCCGCTGATCGGGCTCGGCCCTCGATCAGCAGCCTCGAATCTCCACAAGCTCGACCCCAAGGTCCCCGCCGACGATCGGACTCGGCTCCCCGCGGCTTGGAGTCTCCCTCGCGCCCGCACCGTAGGTCATCATCTCCGCCGCTGGAAGGGTTTTTGCAGCCACAGTGCTCGAATCAAGCTGTCCCAAGGTTCGCTGATGGCTTCTTTTTCTTGGGTTCTGAAAGAAATCTTCTTTTTGCGCTCTCAAAGAAATCCTCGACGTGTTTAGGTTATCAGACTTTCTTGCCACGGGCTACGTTGTGAGGGCGCGCAGCAATGGGGAAGAAGAAGATGAAGGGCGATCCCACTCGTTCCCTTCCGCGGGTAAGTTTCGTCCTCCTCCACCTTTTCTGGCCTCAGACGAACGGCTTCTTGGCTTTTTATTTTTTAAGATTCAAATTCACGTTTCCTGTATGTTTCAGATTTTCTTATGTGAACCTTTTCTTGTTTGTAAAAGATCCAATCTTGGATTTCATGATTCTTATGGTCCATACGGCTAACTATCTTTAGCACAAAACTGTTTGAGTTAGTTTCAGGTATACTTGAGCATGTGTATTATGCTATAATCTTGTACCAGTATCCTCTTAGGCGAATTCTATGTTTATTTTTTAAAAAAAACACATTGGTTAGTTGGTTTCATGACAAGAGGTAAAAACCTGGATATTGTAGTAAATTAACAGAATGTGCAGTCTTGTGAAGATGAGTACTCACTGCAATGCATTTAGACTCCTCACACTTCAGCTTGATTTTATGGAATGCTTTAATTATGGATTCATGGAGGTTTGGGTGGTGAGGGTGGGAAGAGATATCGTTACTTTGCCATAAATCCCATAATGAAAATTTTGTTATCCTAATTTAGATTATAGCAAGCTTTAGCTCAATGTCTGACTGTCCAAATATGATTAGTGATTACAAATTGAACTTGTACATTGAGCCACAAAGTGACAGGGCTGATTTATGGAATTCTACATGTTCGCCTAATTTTTTTATACTTGTTTTGATTGCAGAACACAGTAACTTTACTTTTGGATGATGCCAAAATGTTTGTAGAGCGCTACAAGCAATGCCAATCGCACCTTTACTACTGGATGTTATGCAACTCGGAATTTCGAGTTCGCTATGGGGACCATCTACTGTTCACGACACCTCTGCAGGGCACATTTTATTATGTGCTCCGCTACAACAGGAGGTACATTGCCTTTGTTATAGCCGCAAGGGCAGCCTGGTTAATCGGATTTTGTACAGAGAATGGATTCTTCCAAGTAAAGTCTCCAGAAATTGATGGGCTATTCATGAATAGTGCAAATACAAAAGTACTGCCCTTTAATGGAAACCACAGGTCCATATCCCCAGTTGGAACTGGAAGTACCATCGTGAACATACATGCTGTAAGGTGCCTGTTTGATGTGATCTGTGGTTATAGAGGCTCAGCTCGCTGCCAGGACACTCCTGAGCTAGCATCATGTTTTGGGTCTATTGTTGTCATCATTATGGAAGCTAAAGCATGGAAGGTGTTTCTGAGTCACTGTAAAACCAGTCAGGGTTTTATCGATGAGATACTTGGGGGATGGGCAAAAAGAACCATTAATAACTGGAGTGCAGGTAGCCAACAGGCACTCTGCTCTCTTGATGACGCTGAGTTCCTACCCCATGACTGTGGAATATCTGAACTCAACTATCTTGATGACCTTCTTGATGTATTTGTCTATTTACATGTGGATGGATACTTGGATGGGATGTTCCAGCATGATCCATGGAGCCGCCGCCCAGAAAAATGATATGGGATCCAATCGACAAAGGTGTTGGTGATGGGGACATTATGGTGGCTAAAGAGCCTGTCCCTCGCATCACTGGTCCATCAACAAGTGGAGTGCTGAGAAAGCGTGTCGCTGCAGAAAGAACAGAAAGTATAGAAGAGAGGAAGAGTAAGAAACCAAAGAGTTTATTAGGGGGTGGACTTGGAGGAGAACCCGCAGCTCCAGAAGTATTTATGCAATGGATACGAGCACACAACGATGTAAGTAGTTACTCTCAATCTTGGTTGCTTGCTTTACTTGCCTACTTCCTGTCTTCTGCATGCATTCTTACATCCCATAAGGATAAAATATATGGATTGGGTGATTGTTTATTCAATCCGTGCATACTGATCTTGGTTCTTTTTTCTGCAGAAACGCAGGTGCGTTGACCTCTTTAATCATTTGGTTCAGTTGGGCCTTACTGTACTAGACTCGAAAAGATCACCTGGAAGTTGGCCGCTGCGGTGCCTGGGTGATCCAGAAGCAATTAGTATAAAAGTGAATTCAAATGAAAAGGCAAGTGAGAAGCCACATTCTGGCAGTGTATCAAGAGCCTCAGGCAGAGAGAAGCTAGTAGAGTCCTCGACCAGAAGCAGTAAAAGAGGTCTACACCACAGTGAAATTGCTTCGCTTCAAGATGGTCGGTTCGTTTCTGATGGCATTGTTAAATTTGTATTCAAACAATATTCAGATGAGCTTAGGCAGAAAGAGATTCATGATGCTGTTATAGTAGATGTTAATACTTCTTTGTTCTTGAGCCGTGTTCACTCAACAATGTAGATGCATCTAGACACAAACCCGGCCTCTTCCTTTTCAGCAATGGATGCAATAGATTTCAGAAATGGAAGCATCAAAGGATAATGAAAAGTTTGGGTGCAGCACGCCAGCACTGTAGCTGGCTACAATCGGGCCCAAGGACAGAGCAGAGTGCCATGGCCGAGGCCGGAGACAGGCACGGCGGCTGGAGCGACGGCGGCGCTGGCCGGGAACCACGCACCGTCTCGCCAACTTCAGCGGCGCAGTTTTTCGTGGGCGGATTCAGCGGATGGCAGTTCCGTTCCTCCGCCATGGCAATGCCCAGTGCTTGCCTATAAGCAGCAGAGCAGATCGAATTCTTCAGATAAGGCTTGTCAGTAGCGGAGCCTGCACATCATTCGTAGTTTCGTACAGCAATGGATGACATGGAGCTCAGAAACACATGGAAGCATCCAAGGATTGATGCAAAGACGAGGGTGATGCCGTGTCTTGCTTGAAAACTTGAGATCGGAAGGCGCTACTCTGAAACTAGGTGAGGATTCATGGCGTACCATTGTACCAAGGGTTTTGACAAGGAGCGCCACCAGCAAAGACTCGTTTGATCTAATTTGTTTAAATTTAAGCATAGCCAGGCTGATGGTTAATGATGCAAAACTACAAACTGGACGACGACATAGATGGCTGCTACGATTGCTTGGCCGGCGCCAGTCCGTCCCGCCAGGAGGCAGCGTGCTGCCGGTGGCCCAGAAGCGGCGCACGGAGGCGGTGAACGCCTCGACGGCGGCGTCCGCCTTTGCAGCCTGCCTCTCCAGTCTCCAGCGAGGCGTCGGTCTCCGCGGGCGATGTGGCCGAGGAACGCCGCCATGTCGGGGGTGCGCCACGCCGGCGTGGTCCGCAGCCGCCAGCCTGCGTCTTTTTACCACGACAAACAGTGCTGACAACGTTTCGTGTCCCACGACCTGTTGAATCAATCAGGTGTTATATCAACTTGAACTAAACAAGTTTATTGGAGGAGATATCATTCCTTCATGTATAAATACAAATATGCTACTGAACCACAAGGTAGGGGCAAAAAAACAAAAAATGCAATACTGATTACTGAACGGTGTCTTTTTACCATTGACTTAAGAATTTGAGTAGATAAGTTTGTAAGTTTCTGTAAGAAATATATCTAGGCTGTGATCGGTATCCGATAATCAAGGCACAGTGGTATATGACAAGCACATTAGCAATTACTTCAAAATAATTTACAATCTTGAAACTAAAATACTCAACCTTGAACAAATGCAAACAACAAAAAGGATATGCTAAGTAGAAAGCAAATACAGCAAGAATGACATGGAGTCAGTCATGTTCCAAGTTTGCTAACTTACTTCTTCAACCACAAACCACAAAGTCTTGTTTCATAGCTCATAAATATATCTCTCCAGAAAGAGATCTCATCAGACATGTCGTCCATGTCGTGTAACACTTTTTAAGCATTTTGATTTGAGTATTTATTTCCTTGTTTTGTTGTTAGAGGCTGCAAAATGAATGGTTTCTAGAGTAAACGAGAGAAAAATAGAGCAAGGCAATAGTTTAAGGTGCACTTTTCCATGCAAAAAGACCAAGAGTCAAATGTTATAAAATACAATTCCTAAATAAGAAAATGTAACAGAACAAAGAATCCCATGCAAACTACGTCCTGACTCTTGTGGTTGCAAAATACACAGCTGCATTATTTTAAACAGAAATAGAAATTGGGAAAAAACTTAAATACCTCAGTTAGAATGTACATGTTCCCCAGATGCAATGCAATTTGCTGTTTAAATTAAACGTATTGTTTCCAGGGCCAACATATATGCAGATGCAGAGCAAAAAGGTTAGAAAACTGGTCCTCATGGCTGCGACAAGATTTTATGAACTTTATACTTTCACAGATTTTGTAGATGGCACTTTGAATTGACTCAATGACATCATGTCCAACTTCAGTCAGTATATATGCATAGCACCTCACGACATAAATCTGGCCTCGACTTTAGTTTTGGACACAAAAAAAGCAACAGCTCCAGGCCAGACAACACAGACGAAATCCCAAACACGGGCAAACTTAAACGGGCACTAGGACGTAGCATATATAGCGCTATTTCTACCAGCTAATGACAAAAAGCAATCACCGAGTCCAGAGCAGCAGCCATGGTGGCATCAATGGAAATGAGGCGGTCCAGCGCATGCACGCGCTGTGTCATCGCTGAGCCTGACTGCATCAGCAAGCTTCTTCAATTCAATTCAGGTCGCCGTCTGCCCTAACCGGCTTCTTCTTCTTCCTCAGCACCCCCTTGGACTTGACATGCAGCTGAACATTATTGGAGCAGACGTCAAGGTTGTCTTTCAGAGATTTCAGATGACTGGCCTTGATTGTCATTTATTCAATCTTTCCATTCTTCTTGGCTGCCAGGCGGGAGCTGTTGCGAGTGCTGATGGGTGAGGACACCCTAGCCAGGAAAACTCTAACCTTCTTTTTCCCCATCTTGCGAAGGCGGTGCTGCTGTGTCGTCTCAACCGGCGGAGGAGCAGTGTTGGGCGGCGTTGGTGGAGGTGCAGATGCATCAACCGGGTATGCACCCATTACGTCAAGGTTGTCTTTCAGAGCTTTCAGATTACTGGCCTTGGCTGTCATTGATTCAACCTTCTCATTGTTCTTGGCTGCCAGGCGGGAGCTCTTGCGAGTGCTGATGGGCAAGGACACCCCAACAGGGAAAACTCTAACCTTCTTTTTCCCCATCTTGCGGAGGCGGTGCTGCCGTGTCACAGCTGGCGGCGTAGTGTTGGGTGGCGTTGGCGGCGACGGTGGGGATGCAGATGCATCAACCGGGTATGCACCCATCTAAAAAGAATAAAAAATGTGAGTTTTCCAAAGGCTTTAAATGCATTATCATGTTGTTCTCACTAGGAAAACTGGCAAAATTTAACATTAAAAAAAAAAGACAATTCTGGATTTTATGAGTAAGAAAGTGTAAAGGACAGTTGCTAGATACCATTTTGTTCGGTTGCTGGGTTTGTAGGTAGGAGGAACCCAAGATAAGGCTCTCTGGTTTCTTAGAGCTGTTGGATTCAGTGCCTTCCATCACTACTTCAACATGCTCTATGGAGTTGTCTGCTTCATTAGGAGTGTCTGAAGCAATGAGACGAATGTTGTTGTTTACTTCCTTCATACTTGTATCTGGGTACTTCCTCTGTGCCTTGAATCTTTTTCTGATATAAACCTTTCTGATGGGCTTATGAACAGGGGCAATCTGAGCTTCACTGGCATGCTTTTCATTCAGGAGTTGAAGCATATTTTTTTTATTTTCAGTGCCGCCAATCTTAGTTTCTGCTGCAGGGATAGATATCACCACAGGATCCTTGCCCGCAGCAGGTCGGATAAAATCTAACTGCATCAGGGTGTTTTTCAGTTTGCTCATGATGGCTTCTACAATTGCTTCTTTATCCAAATCGGATTGGCTCTTTTCAATAGCACTAAAGCTAAAAGATACGTTTTCTTCCATCCGAACTTGATGGTTGGGGCTCACATGCTGCACGGGGTGTGCGAGGACTGTCTGTTCCTTGATTTGTGGTTCATCAGAGACAGCATCAGCAGCGGCAAGCTGGGGATCAATTATGTGATCTGCAGGTAGATCAAGAGGCACTTGTGGGACTTCAACTTCCTGTTCCCTTTCAATTCCAGTTCCAGCAATAAAGACTTCTTGTTCAAGAGAGGCCTGATAAACACAACTATTGTTGGAGTCCTGTCCCTGATCTGCTAGATCTGCATTGTGACCATTTTGATTTCCTTGCTGCTGGTGTAAGTCTGCATGGTTTGCCACAAACACAGTTGCATTGTTATGTCCACCATTGTTGTTATTGCCATTGCTCTTTTCAGCTTCTCTCTCTTCCACAATAGTACAAATTTCTGACACAGATGCATCAACCTGGTATGCACCCATCTAACAAAGAAATAAAAAAGAAATTGTGAGCATTCCAAACGAGTAACAAAGTAAGGACAAGTCTGGACTTGACAAGATAAATAAAAAAGACAATTCTGGATTATATGAGGAGTAACGAAGTGTAAAGGAAAGTTGCTAAATAACAACTAGTGGCTGAACAGATAAGCTTTGCACAGAACTTCAGATTTTTTTTTTTTTTTGAAGTGACAGAGCTTCAATGGTAATGGGTAAAGTTATGGAATACCTTTAAATCTTCAATTGCCAGAATATGTTGTGCTTCAACATCCACAACATCATTAGCTGCATCTGCAGCAAGATTAACACAACTGATCAACTGAATATTGTAAGTAGCAATCAGAAACTGCAATTCACTCATTCTTTTTCAACATCCATTTTAAGGTGTTGATCACTTACCACTATCAGTTCCCACCAACAGAGTGGGTGGCCATGGCATATTTATTGGATAGCCGAGAGTGCCACACTCGAACTCAGCCTTGAGACACATCTTCTTCAAGTCGACAGCGAATTGACGGCATCTGTTGGACTTCATGCATAGGAAAGCTAGTCCATTGCTGACGAGGTGGACTTGTGACACTCGGGCACGGGCAGACAACACCTCCGTCACTGGCACTATCAGATCTGCCTCCTTTGACCTGGCAGCACCGTTCTCCTGGAGTAGCCACACCTGCAACTTGAGTCCCCACACACTAGTCCCGACAAGGCCAACGAGGCAGCACCCACCATGCTCTGTCTCTCCTATGGCATACATGTGAGGCTGGAAGAAGGCACGCGGGAGAGCAACGGTGGAGAAGCCCATCGTTTCCGTGTCGAGCACAAGCAACAAGCTCTCCTTGTACCTCCAAAAGATGAACCTGCCGGCGCGCATCGCCTGGTTGTGCTGAGGCCTCATGATCTTATCTTCCCACTGGTGTTCACGCCACCGGCCAGTACGGGAGTTGTATTCCACCGCCCGCATCGCCCTTCCACGGCGACGGTGCTGCACGCACACCACGCGGAAGGACGACGGCAGATCATCGCTATCGCCACGCAGCAAGCACTCTGCGATGCTGTCATTCCACGCTTCGGCTTCGCACAGGGGGATGTTGGAGACGCGGCGGCCGGACGATGGCTCATACATGACGAGTGATTCACCGTCGGTGAGGAGGAGCCGGCCGCCGTTGCAGTCGAGGAGGCTCCACTTGGGATGGCTCTCGAGGCCGACGAGGTTGAAGTCGCCCCTGCGGGCGAATCTGGAGAGCGCGGGGTCGGAGCGGACCGAGTCGGCGACGTGGAACGACGGGAGGCCGTCGGCGAACTCGCGTGAGACATAGAGCCCGAGCAGTGGCGAGGGGTGCCTCTCGCGGTAATCTTGGTGGAACTTGTTGGAGGAGGCCGCCTCGAGCCAGCTCTTGGAGGCGAGCGCCGCGCGGATGAGGTCGGCCGGCGACGGGAGCCGGAGCAAGATCTCCGACACCGCGAGGAGGTCGTCTGCTAGGGAGGCCTTGCTGAGCGCCAGATCCATCGTGGTGGGCATGGCCGGACCCCAGCTCATTGGGTGAGCGGGCGGCGGGGCCGGCGGCGAGGTGCGTCGCCGGGCGGCGGGTGGAGAGGGAGCAGGAGGTGGGGGTGTTCGAATTTGAGATTTTGAACCGTGGGGGAGGGGAATGAGATTCTTATATTATTTTATTGTACGCCTAGCAACAGTCATCAAAGGCCTAGGAATCTAGGATGATGTGGCAGGTTAAAATCTTTTGTTGGTGTGGTGCATGTGAGATTGAGATTTTGCCTTGTTTCTGTATTTCAAGGCTCCGCCAAAAAGAAGATTGCATATCAAACTTGTGCTGAGGACCATCCAAGCTCGCATCATAGCATCTGGCTAATACAAATTCGACCAAGTCACTTTAACCTCCACACAAGCTTGGTTCCTTCTTGCGACCTTGGCAGACATGCAATCTTCTACCTATAAAATGCTAGAAGAAGCGGGCAGTTATGAGAAAACGATGCTCTAAGGCCATGTTCAGATTCCCAACTATTAACTATTAATTCCAACTTTTTACTATTCGTTCCAATGTTTCACTATTACTCCCTTACAAAATACGTTTCTCAGCGAATGCTACAGTGTTTTTCTTATACAACAGTGTTTTTTCCTACAATCTAAACACACCCTAAGCAATGAGCTACAAGCATCGTATCAAACTATCCACATGATTTCCTAGTTTTTTAAGGCATGTATCACCACGCCTTCATGTACATGGATGAACATTACACCAAATAATCAATCATGAAACTGAAATGTCCAAACTTGAATGTTGGTAAGTGCATGATTCTGCAAAAAAAATATTTCTAGGGTGCGCCACAGTTCCACTGCAGATTTGATTTTTCGATATTTCCAGGGCGCAGTCAGAACTCTAACCAGCAATTGATGCACATTACACCAAACAGTCAGAACTCTAAACAGCAGAACTGAGGCAAACTTTCTCCAACCACAAAACTTGAAATTCTGATTCATCAGAGGACATTGGGATTCAGGAAACTATCTCTGAATAAAAGCCTCTTTTATGCTCTGCATAGTGAATAAAAGCAGCATAAAAAATGGTAACATCAAAGAAAGAAATTCCTGGCTGTATGTTTGGACTTGTGTACTCAGATTACACAGTGGCCAGACAAAAACAAGAAATTGGTATTTATCAACTTGAACAAAACCAGTTGAATCAATCAGGTGTACTCAGATTACATCGAAACTGAAGAGCAGCTAGCTGCAACCCAACAACCGCAACGCGGCGACGACCTGAAGTCAATCTCTGCATGCCAGGGGGCAGCCAAACCAACATCTCATTGGGAGCAGAACTAAACAAGCAATTTCCAAGTATTTTCGATGGTGGCAAACAAACAGCACGCTAGTTCAGGCATAGTTAACCAATTTATTAGCACTTTGCTGAATAGCCTGTCTAATAATTACCTTGGAACTGTGTCTCAACATCTAGATTGATCAATAAAGTTTGCTGTTTTCTCTACAAAAGAAATAAAAGCTTGGTTTGTGACACTAGTCAATTCGGAAACTGTAAATAGCACTTTGCTGATTAGCCTGGTGACTCATGGATCATTACAGACATCGTTCAAGTGTGGCAAGAATTGCTGCTCCTACTACAAGTAGTAACATCCTAATTCAGAAAATGTAGCAGCATTGCCAACGCATACCTTCTCACTGATGAGGTTTTTTTTCTATCGACAATGGAAATTTCTTTTTGTTGAAAAATGTGTCTGGTATGCGTCGCTTAGCCACTGTCGCACCCCTCCGTCCTCTCACAGCCTGCAAACACATGCATAAATACTAAATAAAAGACACTATTGATAGCTGCAACTCCATTTCATTTACTACTTAGAAACAACCGGATATCTCACAAGAAATTAAACTTGTTATTCTTTAGAATCAATTAATATCCTTCTTTTCTAGATACAATTAATGTTAGAATATTTGGGTCTGCCCATTATTCTAGTTATTCTAAAGGATTATAGCCTACTTTTTATGTTATAGTTATTATGGTCAACACCATACTGGTAATGGAAAAGAACTCTGCTCGGACTAGAAAAGAACCCTGGCAACGCTTCGTACGAGTCACAGGGTTGATTCTGCAGAGAACCCTGTGGGTCTCAGACAACCCTGGAGGTTCTCAAAGAACCCTGGCGGTTCTCAAAGAACCCTGGCGCTAGCCTGAGCCTGAGCCTGACTTGCGTGCGGGAGGGATCTCTCTTTTGTTGGTTATGGAAACTGAAGACGCGGTAACTGGAAGGGCTGATTATGGCAATCACTGATACCATGATTCAGCCTTCCATAATTCAGCTTTCCATAACTCAGCCTTCCCGATTCTCTCCCGTCCAGGTTCATCCTCTCGTCTCACCCGAGGGCTATGAATAGAAAGCCATCTTCTCCTGTGAGATTGAGATTTTTGAGTCCATTACACCTCCTCTTTCCTCTGCTGCAAATCTGCCTCCCCATCGCTGGCGCTGCGCGCACACCACCGGCGAGAGCAGGTGCCTCCGACACCATTGCCTCCTTGAGACCTTGCTCGGGATACCGGGGCAATCAGGTTTCTGGGGAGCGTCTCTACGCGACTGCTCGCCCAGAACTGCTACGTCTTCACCGGCGTACAGTTCACCGTCCTGGAGACTCCGCCGCCATCGAACGACTACACTGCGCCTCGTCTTCTTCCTGCACGACTCCGGCGCACGGACTGCACTGCGTCAACGGATCTTCCTGCATCGAATTTGTACGACTACTTCAAGCAAGGCCAGTCGAGAAATATCATGAGTACGGATGATATTCCTCCAGCTGGTAACGGCGCAACCGATGCCTCTGGCAGAGGTCCCGCCCCAGGGTACTTTTCGATGTCCGAACTGCTATCCTTCATCTTATTCGTGTTCTTCTTTAAATCTGTGTTAAACTTGAACACGTGCACATGGATTGTTTCACTCATTACAGTCATGCAAATATTCGTGAACTTAATTATAACTTTTGGAATTAAAATATGGCCTATTGCAGATAATTATCCAACAATCCAGAAACCTGATTTTAGTGATAATTATGTTGATAGGTTTTCGGTTGCTCAATTTGCTTCATCCATTAAACCAGACACTTTTGACGGTACAAATTTTGTGAGTTGGCGTGAACGGATGGTACTGTGGTTGACCACCATGGGCATCATGGATGTGGCGGAAGGGAAGCCCGAACAATGCACCTCCGAGCAAGGAAGTGCGTTCGAGGTTAAAGATAATCTCTTCCGCGGATGCATCCTTGGTGTGATTGCCCCACATCTGATTAATCCCCTTCTTAAGAAGAAGACTGGGAAAGAGATGTGGGACGCCCTTGATGCTCAGTACGGAGTGTCTGATGCTGGCAGTGAGTTGTATCTCATGGAGCAGTTCCTAGACTACAGGATGGTGGAAGACCGTCCTGTGGTGGAACAAGCTAATGAGTTGCATGTGCTGGCTAAAGACCTTGGCTGTTGCAACAAAGAGAACCCTTGCGTGCTGGCTGACAAGTTTGTGGCCGGAGGTATCATCTCCAAGCTGCCACCTTCTTGGAGGGACTTTGCTACTTCTCTGAAACACAGGAGGCAGGAGTTCACGATTGATGGACTCATTGGCACTCTTGATGTGGAGGAAAAGGCGAGAGCGAAGGACGTACGTAACAAGGGGACACTTGTCGGTGCAAGCGCGAACTTTGTTCAAAAGAACATTAATGCTCGCACCAACAACAAGGGCAAAGGCAAGAAACCGCCTCAGCCACAGAACCCTGGGAAGGCTAAACAAACCACCGGGTTCAAGAAGAAGAAGAGAGCCTGCTACGTGTGCGAGAATGAGGACCACTTTGCTGGAAAGTGTCCTCAACGCAAAGAAGGCAAGTCTGCCAACATGATTATTAGCGAGCCTGCAGGAACATCGGGGTACGGTAATTATTTACCTACAGTTCTTTCAGTTATGTGTACACCCGAGTGGTGGGTAGACACTGGCGCCAATATCCATGTATGTGCTGACATTTCCTTGTTTTCTTCATACCAGGTCCGGGGGACTACCTCCTTGCTGATGGGGAACGGAGCTCATGTGCGTGTACTTGGTGCTGGTACGGTCAATCTGAAGTTTACTTCGGGAAAGATCGTGCAGCTGAAGAACGTGCAGCATGTCCCCACCATCAAGAAGAATCTAGTCAGCAGCTCCCTACTCTGTAGAGATGGTTTTAAATTAGTCTTCGAGTCAAATAAATGTATCCTGTCAAAGTTTGGAACCTTTGTTGGTAAAGGTTATGATAGCGGAGGTTTGTTCCGTTTTTCACTTGATGATGGATGTAATAAAGTAGTGAACAATATTGTTAACGTTGATGAATCTAATGTTTGGCATTCGAGGCTTTGTCACGTTAATTTTGGTTGTATGTCACGACTTGCAAATCTGAGTTTAATTCCAAAATTTACCTTTGCCAAGAATTCTAAGTGCCTTGCATGTGTTGGTTCAAAACAAACTCGCAAGCCACACGTGGCTGCTGAGGCGAGAGACTTGGCACCTCTAGAATTAATTCATTCTGATCTCTGTGAGATGAATGGAGTATTGACAAAAGGTGGAAAGAAATATTTCATGACTCTTATAGATGATAGCACTAGATATTGTTATATTTACTTGTTGGAAACTAAAGATGAAGCTCTTCACTACTTTAAAATCTATAAAGCTGTAGTAGAAAACCAACTTGAGAAGAAAATCAAAAGAATTAGGTCAGATCGTGGTGGCGAGTACTTTTCAAAGTCATTTGACTTATTCTGTGAAGAACACGGTATTATTCATGAGAGGACGCCTCCCTACTCTCCCCAATCAAACGGGGTTGCCGAAAGAAAGAATCGAACCTTGACTGACTTGGTTAACGCCATGTTGGATACCTCGGGACTTTCTAGGAAATGGTGGGGTGAGGCTATATTGACAGCATGTCATGTCCTAAACCGTGTACCTCCAAAGAATAAAGAGAAGACACCATTCGAGGAATGGGAAAAGAAAAGGCTAACGCTTTCCTACTTGCGTACTTGGGGTTGTTTGGCCAAAGCATGTGTGCCAATCAACAAGAAGCGCAAACTTGGACCTAAAACTGTAGATTGTGTTTTTCTTGGTTATGCTATTCATAGCGTTGGATATAGATTCTTGGTAGTGAACTCTGGAGTACCTGGCCTGGTGGTCGGTACAATTTTTTGAGACCAGAGATGCTACGTTCTTTGAGAACATGTTTCCAATGAAAAATGGAACAAGTTCATTTAGGCAAGAGATTATCGAGGATGATATCTCTGCCGAACCGATCGTACACGAAGAATTCTCTCATGTGAGACATCCTGAGGAGGATAACAATGAAGCTCCTAGAAGGAGTAAGAGACAGAAGACTGCGAAGTCTTTTAGTGATGATTTCATTGTATACCTCGTGGATGACACGCCTAGGACCATTAAAGAGGCATATTCAACTCCTGACGCTGACTATTGGAAGGAAGCTGTCAGAAATGAAATGGACTCTATCATGACTAATGGTACCTGGGAGGTTGTTGATCGCCCCTATGGATGCAAGCCCGTAGGATGCAAATGGGTGTTCAAGAAAAAGCTTAGGCCTGATGGTACTATCGAAAAGTACAAGGCTAGGCTTGTGGCCAAGGGTTATACCCAGAAAGAAGGAGAGGACTATTTTGACACTTACTCACCTGTTGCTCGTTTGACCACTATTCGAGTGCTACTCTCACTGGCAGCCTCCTATGGGCTTCTCGTTCATCAAATGGACGTGAAGACAGCTTTCCTAAATGGGCAGTTGGAAGAGGAGATCTATATGGATCAGCCTGGTGATTTTGTGGCAAATGGTCAAGAGGGAAAGGTGTGCAAGTTGTTGAAGTCTCTGTATGGTCTCAAGCAAGCACCTAAACAGTGGCATGAGAAGTTTGATCGAACCCTAACCTCTGTTGGATTTGTTTCGAACGAAGCCGACAAATGTGTGTACTATCGTTTTGGTGGAGGTGATGGAGTGATTCTGTGTCTGTATGTGGATGACATACTGATCTTCGGGACTAACCTTAGTGTGATTAAGGAAGTCAAAGAATTTCTCTCTCAGAGCTTTGAGATGAAAGATCTGGGAGAGGCCGATGTTATCCTCAACGTCAAGCTGGTAAAGGATGGAAATGGTGGGGTGACTCTGTCACAGGACCACTATGTGGAGAAGATGTTGAGTCGCTTTGGTTACAGTGACTTCAAGTCTGTCTCAACTCCTTATGATGCCAGTCTGATATTGAAAAAGAATAAAAGGATAACGAGAGATCAACTGAGATACTCTCAAATAATTGGTTCATTGATGTATCTAGCCAGCGCTACAAGGCCTGACATCGCATACGCTGTAAGCAAATTGAGTCGGTTTGTTTCAAACCCAGGCGATGATCACTGGAGAGCTCTTGAAAGAGTAATGCGCTATCTAGTAGGAACAATGGACTATGGAATTCATTATACCGGGGACCCTAAGGTTCTAGAAGGGTATAGTGATTCGAACTGGATATCAGATGCTGATGAGCTCAAGGCCACGAGTGGTTATGTGTTCACACTCGGAGGTGGCGCTGTTTCCTGGAAGTCTTGCAAGCAGACCATCTTAACAAGGTCAACAATGGAAGCAGAACTCACAGCACTAGATACCGCCACAGTTGAGGCCGAATGGCTTCGTGAACTCCTTACTGACCTGCCGATAGTTGAAAAACCGATACCGGCAATTCTAATGAACTGTGATAATCAAACTGTGATTATCAAGGTGAACAGTTCTAAGGACAACATGAAGTCATCCAGACATGTGAAAAGGCGGTTAAAGTCTGTCAGGAAACTGAGAAACTCCGGAGTTATAGCCTTGGATTATATTCAGACTTCTAAAAACCTGGCAGATCAATTCACAAAGGGTCTTTCACGCAATGTGATAGACTATGCATCTCAGGAATTGGGCTTGAGACCCACGTGAGTTACTCTATGGTTGAAACCCATTCTGTGTGATCGGAGATCCCGTGAAGCAGTATGGAGCAACAAGCTATAGTGTAACTGAGAGAAGAGAACCTTTAATGAAGGCTCATTTCATGAGAAGATGCATTTCTCTTCAACCCTGTAAGGTAGGATGGTTTACACCTCAATGTGCTCCAAGTGGTTTCATGGAATAAGCCAGTTGTTTCATTGAAACAGAGATGTTGTCCTACAGAACATCTTTAAGGAACACACCTATACGAGCCTGACTACTGGTCATAGTCTATGAGATTTGGGTGATCTCTAGAAACTCATGAAAGGCATGGAGTATGACCCATAAGCTCCAAAACAGCGGGGATGCTACTGCAGCCTAGTATCAGTGTAGAGCTCTGGTGAAACTTGTTCGCACAAAACTGGCAATTCAAGGCATAGTCCATTGTTCAGTTGTGAACGAATGTAGCCCTAGTTCTAGATGGAAGTTCAACTTAACAGTCTCCATCAAATACTGGTATATCAAAGAGGATCTGAGAACATTTCAAGTACGGCTTAGAATCCTTGGTGGGGATTGTTAGAATATTTGGGTCTGCCCCATTATTCTAGTTATTCTAAAGGATTATAGCCTACTTTTTATGTTATAGTTATTATGGTCAACACCATACTGGTAATGGAAAAGAACTCTGCTCGGACTGGAAAAGAACCCTGGCAACGCTTCGTACGAGTCACAGGGTTGATTCTGCAGAGAACCCTGTGGGTCTCAGACAACCCTGGAGGTTCTCAAAGAACCCTGGCGGTTCTCAAAGAACCCTGGCGCTAGCCTGAGCCTGAGCCTGACTTGCGTGCGGGAGGGATCTCTCTTTTGTTGGTTATGGAAACTGAAGACGCGGTAACTGGAAGGGCTGATTATGGCAATCACTGATACCATGATTCAGCCTTCCATAATTCAGCTTTCCATAACTCAGCCTTCCCGATTCTCTCCCGTCCAGGTTCATCCTCTCGTCTCACCCGAGGGCTATGAATAGAAAGCCATCTTCTCCTGTGAGATTGAGATTTTTTAGTCCATTACACCTCCTCTTTCCTCTGCTGCAAATCTGCCTCCCCATCGCCGGCGCTGCGCGCACACCACCGGCGAGAGCAGGTGCCTCCGACACCATTGCCTCCTTGAGACCTTGCTCGGGATACCGGGGCAATCAGGTTTCTGGGGAGCGTCTCTACGCGACTGCTCGCCCAGAACTGCTACGTCTTCACCGGCGTACAGTTCACCGTCCTGGAGACTCCGCCGCCATCGAACGACTACACTGCGCCTCGTCTTCTTCCTGCACGACTCCGGCGCACGGACTGCACTGCGCCAACGGATCTTCCTGCATCGAATTTGTACGACTACTTCAAGCAAGGCCAGTCGAGAAATATCATGAGTACGGATGATATTCCTCCAGCTGGTAACGGCGCAACCGATGCCTCTGGCAGAGGTCCCGCCCCAGGGTACTTTTCGATGTCCGAACTGCTATCCTTCATCTTATTCGTGTTCTTCTTTAAATCTGTGTTAAACTTGAACACGTGCACATGGATTGTTTCACTCATTACAGTCATGCAAATATTCGTGAACTTAATTATAACTTTTGGAATTAAAATATGGCCTATTGCAGATAATTATCCAACAATTAATTTGCTCTTTGATGTTGATGTGTAGAGCGTTCAATGTGTTCTGTTATTGAGCTAGATTTATCTGCAGATAGACTTGCATGGAGTCCAAGGCCATGCTTTCGGTTCGTCTCAAGGTAAAAAGAGAACAGAGGAAGGTTAACCATGAAGCTACCCGAAGCATGTCATGCATTCAAGAACCTGAACAATTCAGTTAGCACCAGTTGGTAGGGAGCCTCATGATGCTTGCTCCAATTCCTCCAACTATGGTGTTTCAGATGAAGCTGATGTGCAGCACGGGATAAAGACACTGTAATGTTCATGTATCAATTGATTCAGTCAGAGTTGGCATGCTCAGAAACGTACATGAAGCACAAGACAAGGGAAACAACAAGATTATCACCAGATGCACTGTACTCACAGGCTCCTGTCCTCCAGTTGCAGAGATTTCAGAAGTGCATTCCGGTAATTCGATGATTGATGATTACGGGCGTGCATCATGCATCGAATGCAAATTGTACCTCTTCTCAGGTGACTGAATCAGGGAATATGGTCATCTGGACACCAAAAAAAAAAGAATCAGGCCCAGATTCAGAGGGGAAGTTGTACAATGTACACAAGGATGCTCCAGAGCTGTGGAAGAAACCAAATTAGCATAAATTCATGAAAAAGATCACAAATTTATCTGATTTCTCGAGTTGTCTTGAGTTGGGGAGGCAAAACCAACAGCTGCTCGACGTGTGCAGTTGTGCCTCATCGTCTCTGTTCAGCTGAAGATGATGGTCTGATGTGTTGCCGTAGCCTGCCGCCTCATCACCCTCAGCCCTGTTATCCTACAAAACAATAGGTGCAGATGTGGGATCAATCAGCCCTCACACAACATCCACGTGATCAGGCATCGCCACCTCCGCCGCCGGAGACAACATCCACGTGATCAGGCAAAGATTTGGATGATGCAGTGGCGTGCTTGAAAACTTAACCGGGAGGCTCTACTCTGAATCTCGATGAGGACACAGATAGGCGGCGGCTTCCTCCACCTTTGATCGCCCAGCGCCAGCTCCTCCGGCGCGGGGGCCTCGCCTCGCCTCGCCGCGCTCCAACCACACCCACCGCGTTCGTCGGTGTCGCCGCCTCCCTCGCGAGGGTGCCCGTCGCCCTCTGGACAATGCATGCGCTCGACGTTCTCGACCCAGTTCCTCCATGACAGGGTGGTGAGGGTCGCGCCGTGGCCACCAACACCCGGAGTTATCGCGGCCGCCCGTGCGCACGGCGACGACGGCAGGACCGCCGCGGCGAATCGAGAGCACCGGCGGCGTGTTAAGCACGACGGCCTCACGCGGCGGCTGCAAGAACATGGCAGGACGACAACGAAGCAGCACGGCAACGTGGCGAGCTAGGACCGAGCCTTCACCTTGTATCAAAGTTTTTTACGACCTGACACGAAACGTTACCTGGGCCCTATAATCACGAAATACAAAATAATTGAAGGTATATAGATTTTATTATATGTTTTTCGATACTAAAAACTATTTTAATCCCTTTTTTTCTGCGCTTTTTACCACTGGAACGATTCACAACTAGCCAGAACAAAAGCAAAACTAAGAGAAGTATGATGAAGTCCATGCTACCTACTAACCAATAGGCAAATAAATTTTGCTTGTGATCAAATTTTGATGTGGCATGTGATGTTCCCGGGTTAGTAGAAATGAAGTTAAAAAATCACTACCACCGTCCCATAATCTAATTGAGAAATATTAGAAACTAGATGAGACAATGACAGCGTGAAAGCATCTCCAACAAGGCCTCTAATAAAAAAGTAGGAGCGAAGGAAAAAAAACTCACTCCAGCAGGCCCCCACTCAACAAGTAAGGGCTTGCAGTGGACTATTGTTGGAGATGCTTTGATAGGGCGTGGCCAAAGAGGCATGGCGAATATACTCTGTACTAAATGATACGCAGAGACGGCAATAGCGACAATCGGTAAGTCAGAACTCAGAGTCACGCGGCCATATTCACAGGCTTCCCATCCATCCTGTGGAAGATAGATAAATCATTCGTCTTTAAATTTCTCTTTGTCTCAATAGTTTGCACACATGTTTAACATCTAACGTTATCTAACGCTCAAAATGTTGAAACTAAATAGACTAAATGTTGAAATTGCAAACAACACATGCTGAAATGCAACCACGACCGGCGGGCAAGGTGCAAGCGCGGCGAGCACGAGGTGGCGTGCAGCACTAATGAGAGCGACGGGCAGCACAGGAAAGGAAGGAGGGAGGAGGATGGTGAGGGTTAGGGTTTAAGGTAAGAACGTAGAGATGAAATTGATTTTTTTGCAGGAATCTCAAACACTAGAAAGTGAGTGCAAGATGGACAAAAAATTCATGTGTTCGTCATTCATGGGCTCGCGGCCCGTCGTCGTCCAAGCATTCTAGCACCTGCGGTTGTTTTAGGCTTTGAAAGTACTAGATTAAGAAAGTAAATGAGTTGATGCTAATCGGCTGCAATCAGGGGGGGCTCCAATTTTGGAGGCGCGGAAGCTCCACTTGAGCCGTACAAAACAATGGCTAATTGTTGCAGATGAAACTTTTTAATGGCATAGCCTGCACAGCACAAAGCCCAAACGTGACACGTTTTGAGATACCCGTGACATCGGGTACATGAATGAAACGTGAGCACTCGGACCGAGCAGAGGAGGAGCAGAAAAGAGGATACATTCTCTTCTTGGAAGCATCAAAGAGGAGACAAGAATGACACAGTTAAATATATAACTGTATCAGTTCAAGAACTGAGTTTTACGAGCGCGCAACATGCCTAAGCTATACTACAGCATCTCCCTCTACCTGCAATGCAAACTGATGGTAAAGATGCAAGATTACAAACTTGGCCACGACATAGATGGCTGCTATGGTTGCGTTTGCCAGGCCCTGCAGCCCCGGCAACACGAGGCAGCGCGCTGCCGGCGGCGGCCCGGAACCGTCGCACGGCAGCGCGCGCCTTTGTCGGCCTGCCTCTCCGGCGAGGCGTCCGTCTCGCAAGCGATGTGGCCCAGGAACGCCGCCGTGTCGAGGTGGGCGACGACGTGCTCCGCCTCTGCCAGCGTCCTCAACTCCTTCGCCCTTATCCGGCGTCCGCGGAGCGCCGCCGCGAACGCCATGTACTGGATAGGCCTGCAAAGCCTCTTGCTCTTTTGAAGCTGGCCAGACCCCCGACAGAGAGAGGGCCAGAGCAAGCATAGTGGGGCACTTGACATGCTGCAGTGTTGGCTTGTTGAAGGAGGAGACCAGCATTGCAGCATGCAGCCTTTGCAGTTGCAGCAGAGCTGGAGTGGCAGCTGCAACTGGAGCCACCGCCAGAGACATCCATGGTCAGAGCAAGGGAGGATTTGAGGATGGAACTGGAACGTTGCAGGTCACTGTAGTGAGTGAGATCCCCATGACATCCGGTAGTTCGTCAATGAAACATGAGCACTTGGATAGAGCAGAGCAGCAGCAGAAAAGAGGATACATTCTCTGCTTGGAAGCATCAAAGAGGAGACAAGGAATAACGCAGATCTGAGAAACATGGAAGCATCCAAATGATAATGCAAAGATCAGGCGATGCAATGCAGTGGCCAAATTGGTTTGTTCGTTTATTCTTCAGAAAAAGATACAGACGCACACGACCGTACAATAGAACTACTCCGTATTACAGGTCTACCTGCAAAGTGCAAACTAATGCTAAAGATGCAAGATTTCAAACTTGATGACGACGACATAGATGTCCGCTATGTTTGTGTTGCCAGGCCCTGCATCCCCGGCAACAACAGGGAGTGCGCCGCCACCGCCGCCGCCACCACCGGCAGCCCGGAACCGGCGAACGGAGGCAGTGAACGCCTCGACGGCGCCGAGCGCCGCGTCCGCCTTGCCGGCCTGCCTCTCCAGCGCCGCCACGAGCGCTGCCTCCTCCTCGACCTCCGCGAACTCCGCCGCGCCGCGCCTGAGCCTGCCGGCGAGCGCGGCGAGCCTCTGCTCCATCCGCACGGCGGCGGCCTCCGCCTGTTCGGCCAGCGCGAGCTCCTCCGCCGCGGGGACCTCGCCGCGCGCCAGCGAGGCGTCGGTCTCGCGGGCGATGTGGCCGAGGAACGCCGCCGTGTCGGGGTGCGCGACGTGCTCCGCCGCCGCCACCCTCCGCAGCTCCCTCACCCTTATCCGGCGGGCGGCGGCGGCGAGCCACTCCGCGTCGGCGAGCCCCGCGCCGGTGACCGCGGCCTGCCTCCGGAGCGCCGCGGCGAACGCCTCCTCGCCCGGCCGCCGCGACACCAGCGACAGGCCGCGCTGGATGTCCGCCGCCTCCCTCGCGAGGATGCCCGCCGCCTCCGTCGCCATGCTCTCGGCGTGCTCCACCCAGCTCCATGACTGCGGGGTGAGGGACGCGGCGCCCTCCAGCGAAGCCGCCATGGATCGCATGCCCCTTAGATCCCCTTCTAGGCCTTGGTCTCCGTCGTCCTCCACCAGCTCCCGTAGCGCCATGATCATCCACTCTTCGTCCGCCTCGTCGATCGCCGGCGCCGCCATGGCCGCCTCTACAACTTCTGCTTGGGATTGAGTTGTTGCGTTGTGTTCCCCCTTGGCGATCAGTTCTTCAATATATATCGCAGGGCAGCAGGCCCGTGCGTGTATTTAATCTAATCTAATCTCAACCGAGTCGGCTACGTATTCTATAACCTTCTCTAAACCGAGTCGTCGTTTGAGGGGGAAAAAGAGGAAAGTTCGAAAACGTTTAGGCCCATCAGCCCATGCCACCTGTAAAGACAGAGGATACAATCTGGCGGCGATTATGAGCCGTTGCCTCTTGCAACCTCCATTAACAACAGCCGTTGGATGGAGAACGGGTGGCATCTGGCAAGGTTATACGTCAGCTATTCGTAGCTATGTACTGAACGAACATTTTCTCTGTGTTACTTATATTTATTAAGTATTTACTAGGTTATTACTCTCTTATTCCAAGCACTCTGTCTGCACACATATGCTTGTTTGAATATCATGGGACACCGAGGTTTTTATTTATCGGATTCTTGGTTTAACTCTATAATGAAAAGTGTAAAATATTTCTCTTCTAATATGAATACATGTGTAAAATCATAGTATTTGACGAGGATTTTAATGTGCAATTTTATAGTTTGTTCATGAGTAGAAGTTTTCTTATCGAAGATATCGGTTGTGTACTGGTGTTGCCACCCCTGTGCAGATGTGCTCGACGCGCGCCGCTGCTCCTGTGCTCGATGCGCCGCCGCCGCTCAACGCGCCATCGCTGCTCCTGTGTTTGATGCGCCGCCGCCGCCGCTCAACGCGCCATCGCTGCTCCTGTGTTTGATGCGCCGCCGCCGCTCCAATCGCCGCTCAGCCGCTGCGGCACTGCTCGCTGCTATGCGAACGCCGCCGGCCGCCGCCTCGTCTCCTTGCAGCACCGCTCTGCGAACGTTTGCGCAAGGGTTTGCGGCTTTGCTGCCCATTACGGCCCAAAGGCCCGGCCAAAAGGCCGAACTGAACAGTCTTTTGGAGACGTTGGAGAGGGCGGCGAACTGGGCAGTCATACCAGTTGGAGAGGGCGGGGCGGCGACCGGCGACCGGCGACAGTGCGGCAAACGATCGGTGACAGTGCGGCGACAGCGCGGTGACAGGTGACAGCTGAGGTATGACACTCTCTCGTTGGGGCTAGGGCTAGGGCTGAGGTCTTTTCACCTTCACTAGGTCTAGGGCTGACGAACAATCTGAATCGATTTGGATAGATTTGATGCATACCTGGACCTGAATGATGCATACCTGACACTATTTGGTTCATACCTGGACCTGAATAGATTTGATTTGATGCATAGCTGAATAAATTTGGTGCATACCTGAAACATATTTTCACCTACATAGTATTTTCACACGAATAGTGTTCAGGTGAAAATAGTTGATGAAAATAGTGTTTTCACCTGAGTAGTATTTTGTATTTGCAAAATTTCTAATTTTCTTTTTTCATGGTAGGTCTCTCTTGTGTTTTTCCATACAAAATGAAACGTTCTAAGAGAAAAGGCTCAGCGGACGATGAGGTTAGTTTAATCTTTCATATAAAACCTATTCCTCTATAAACTTTCTTGCATTACATTTGATTTTTTGTATCAAAAGGAAATGAAAGATGGGAAAGAGAAGGGCATACCTGATAAAGTCAATAAAAGTCAAAAGATAATTTCTTCAAATGACGATACGAACAATGATGTTAGTTTGATCTTTCATATAAAACCTATTACTCTACTCTCTAAATTTTCTTGCATTACATTTGATTTTTGTAGCAAAAGGAAACTCTACTCTCTAAATTTTCTTGCATTACATTTGATTTTTGTAGCAAAAGGAAAAGGAAGACGAGGCCTCTTCTGGTGATGATAAAGTTGATGATCAAGTGGAAAAAAATCTGAACCATGTTAGTTTTTCTTTAACATAAAACCAATGCTTTTTGTTAAATTTGAACTTTTGATGCTTGGCTTTAAATTTGTTTTTAATGATGTTTCCTATGATATTGTAGAGCATGAAGTACAAGTTTAGAATGAAACCGCAACATATTCTAAACATAGTTCATGTGCTATCCGACAAAGCAAAAGCCAAAATCAAGAAGCTGAAATTTGGTTCCATGCTGAAAATTAAATTGGATGATTTTCCAAATGGTCTTATTGTTGATCTGATGGATTGTTGTGAGGTTACACCAGAGGGTGTGAAGTTAGTAGTGGGTGAGTACAAGATTATGGTCACACCACAATTGGTGAAAGACGTTCTTGGACTCCCACTTGGAAAGGATGACGTGGTTATTGAAATTCTGTTGAGCAATTCCGAACAAAAAAAAGAAGATAAGGGACTATTTTGGCATTGTAGATAAGAAAGCGGAAGAAGCGGAAGAGGCTAAGGATACAAAGAAAGCTAAAGTGGCTAAAACGAAAGAAGTTACGGCGACTGACATCATTAATCAGATGGCTACGGAAGACATGCTCAAACAAGTCCGAGGTTTCTTCAGTGTTCTCTTCAACAAACTTCTCTGTCCAGAGACAAGTCCTTATATTCATGGAGCAGACTTCAATGCCACCAGTAGTGATATGGATAAAATTTCTGAGAAGAATTGGTGCAAGTATGTGTGCGACAAACTGGTTGAATCCGTACAATGGTTGCACGCTCAGGAAGTAAAAGCAAAAACGACAGAACGTTTTGTCCCTGGCTGCGGTATTATCTTGCTGGTAAGCTCATTTTAGCATTTCTTTCTATGAGTATTCGTTGGTCATTTAAGCATTTCTTTCTACGAGTATGGTATGTCTAACACCAACATTTTTCACAACAGCTATCGTTACTTGACACGATAAAATACAAAGACGGTAAAAAGCCCAAGGATCCTGCAATATGCCGCTACAACTTCGATGAAGTCTGTGAAATGATCTCGGAATTTGAAATTGAGTCCCTTGTCTCTGTAAGTTATTTACACAGAAATTATTTACACCACATAAATATAGTTTGTCGAGGTGAAAATAGCGTTGAGGTGAAAATAGTAGTCTATAAATATAGTTTGTCGAGGTGAAAATAGTGTTGAGGTGAATATTGAGAAGGTGAAAATAGTTTGTCAGTTGAAACTAGTGTTGAGGTAAAAATAGTGTCGGGTGAAAATAGTTGTCGAGGTGAAAATACTTAAACATAGTGCCCTTTATTTTTATTTTCAGGGGAGAGTAAAAAAGGTGAAGCGCATTGCAACGAAGGTTGCTGCAACGATAAAGAAAGATCCCGCTGCAATGGTGCCATCCAAAGCCCTTGATCAGAAGGCGACAACCTTTGCTAGAAAGATGAAGAGAATGCCTATTGCCCCTGATCAAAAGGTGACAACCCACGAGGCAGGACAAATTGTCCTTCCTGAAGAGATGGCATCTTTTTTGGAACAATACAATTCTGATGTGAGAAGGACAGTTGAGCAGCTCCAGCATAGTCAAACTATGCTAGCCGATATTATGAAAACGTAGGTGTAAATAATTAGGAGCACTCACGTTGCTTTTGTAACCATGTTATTCTTATCACTTGCTTAAATTTCAGGATGGCTGCTGAGTTACTTCCCACCATTCCCAAGTGTCAACCTTCTACTCATAATTCTTTAAACCTTTCTGCACTGAAAGTGTATTTTAATAAGAAGAAATGGTACAAAAAGATGGTTCTGGACAGGACCCAAGTCAACGAACTCTATGGGTGTTATATTGTTCTGATGATCGATAACTGGACAATAAAGGAATATCAATATGTTCAAGAATTTAAACCATATGGGTTGCTGAGTAATACTATGATGCACCTCATAAGTCGTAGATGGAATGAAAGGTTTCGTGACAACATCATACTTGAAATGCCAGCTTCTGTAAGTATAGTCACATGTATACTGCATACTATTTTCACCTAGACTTGAAATGCCGGCTTCTTCGCAATTTCATATAATTAGGTTTTCCATGTTCTCAGTGGTATTATATTTTTTGTTGAATGATCTGATGAACAAGACAACTGGGACAGTTTTAGAGAGACAGCTTTCACAAGAAATCTTAAAGCTTAAAAAAAAAGGTTCGGGCTTTCTTCTATTTTACTGTTTTGTTAATGTATTTACCTGTAAATACTACCCTAATTTAATGATTTGAGTGTTTCTAAACTTTGTTATCCCTTGTTTATTTTATAAATTTTTGTCCCTGTCATAAAGGATGGGCATTGGTTTTTGATTGTTGTTGACATATCTAAGAAACAGAAATATGTTCTTGATTCTTTGAAACCGAAAACAGCCACTCAAGTGTCAATGGATGTGTAAGTTTAACTCTCATTCCGGAATGTTATGCAAAAAAGCAACCTTGAAAGTATCAATTTGATTTGCTTTATGCATTTGCAGCTGCAGTCGTTGGAATTTGAAGACTATAGGATATGACATATCTGAGTATGATGCAATCACACCTGATGTTGCAGAACAGGAAAATGAGTAATTATTTGACTTTTCTGACAAACTCTTAGCTGCTTTATATCTCGAGTTGTGCTTATATTATCTACTTTAATGACTCGCAGATTTGATTGTGGGTTTTACGTTCTTACGTATATAAAGAGGAACAACATAGATACTCTAGCAACCATAAGTCAGGTTAGTGAAATGCCTACTTCTGTTAAATCCTGACAACTATTTTCACCTGACACCTATTTTTACCTGACACTATTTTCACCTGACCACTATTTTCACTATTTTCACCTGAAACTATTTCACCTGACACCTAGTTTCACCTGAGACTATTTTCACCTGACCACTATTTTCACCTGTAAGTTTCTAAATTACTTACTTGTGCTTCTACAATACAGAAGGACATAATATGGACTCGCATGGATTTTGCATTTAGTATTTTTCACTGCCAGAACAACAAGGTCTATCATGGTGTTGAAGCTAGCACTTATAGGCCAGCAGGCGCTGAAGAACAAGGTACCCATTTGCCATTCAGTTTGGCCAGGCCAGCAGGCGCTGAAGAACAAGGTACCCATTTGCCACTCAGTTTGGCCAGGCCAGCAGGCACTGAAGAACAAGGTACCCATTTGCCGCTCAGTTTGGCCAAGATAAAGCAGGTGCTGAAGAACAAGGACATCTCTTCTCCACTCATTCAAGGTAGCCGTTCGCGTCGGCGTTTGTCTATGGCAAAGAATGCGCATGGACAAGGAAAACCCCTCCCTGCAGATAAGATATTAGTAAGGTCTTTCTTTTTCAAATATTTCATCTATTTGTCAATTGTGCATTTCTACAAGTATTTTACCTTTGGTGTGTTCTTCTAGAAAACAATTGATAAAACGAGGGAACGTCTGTATGGCAATAACATGGATGCAAATGTCAAGGCCAATGCGAAAAACGGCAGTAATAAGGATGCAAATGTCAAGGCCAATGCGAACAACGGCAGTAACAAAACGAAAGTATATACCGATGTGCAGACGTTATTAGAAATTCCAGAGCGGCTAAAAGAATCAACAATTCCTTGCCCTTACATTTTGCCTCTGCGCGAGGAAGCAGATTCTGCCAAGTCATTACAACTGCTGGAACTTATCAAGTCCAATGATGACGGCCGGAAGTATATTCTCTGCCTCCACAATCGCTTTTAATTCATTAGCCAACGACACTTAGTTGAATCACTAATGTTTTATTTCCAATTAACACCAGGGAAGTTCTCATCAGATGTGATCCAGAACTGAAGGGAGAAAGTGATCTTGTGTCTTTGACGGAAAATGATATCCTAATTGTTACTGCCGTTGTTCGCATTGGCATTTTTGTTACTGCCGTTTTTCGCATTGGCCTTGACATTTGCATCATTTGCATCAATGTTATTGCCATACAGACGTTCCCTCGTTTTATCAATTGTATTCTAGAAAAACACACCAAAGGTAAAATACTTGTAGAAATGCACAATTGACAAATAGATGAAATATGTGAAAAAGAAAGGCCTTGCTAACATCTTATCTGCAGGGAGGGGAGTTCCTTGTCCATGCGCATTCTTTGCCATAGACAAACGCCGACGCGAACGGCTACCTTGAATGAGTGGAGAAGAGATGTCCTTGTTCTTCAGCACCTCCTTTAAAAGCATCTTTTATGTTATGCACAGTGAATAAAAGCAGCATAAAAAAATGGTAACATCAGAAAAGAAAATCATGGATGTATGTTTGCAGTGTGTCGTTTGAGACCGTCTTGTGTGCTCAGATTACAGAGTGGCCTGAGAAAAATAAGAAATTGGTATTTATACAAACAGTGCTGACAAGGTGTCATGTCCGACGAGATAAGAAACTGTTATCAACTTGAACTAAACCAGTTTATTGGAGGAGATAACATTCCTTCATGTATAAATACAAATATGCTACCAAACCACAAGGTAGGGGCTACAAAACAAAAATGCAATACTGATTACTGAACAGCGTATTTTTACCATTGACTTAAGCACTTGAGTAGATAAGTTCATAAGTTTTCATAAGAAATATATCTAGGCTGTGATCGCCATCTGACAATCAAGGCACAGTGGTATATGACAAGCTCACTACACATTACTTAAAAAATTTGCAATCTTGAAACTAAAATACTCAACCTTGAACAAATGCAAACAATAAAAATGATCTGCAAAGTAGAGGGTAAACACATCAAGATTTACATGGAGTCAGTTATGTTCCAAGTTTGCTAACTTCCTTCTTCAACCACAGACCACGAAGTCTTGATTCATAGCTCATAAATATCTCTCGATTTGTTGCATCCTCGAGAACATGAAAGGCAAGATGCTTGATCTCATCAGACACGTCGTCCATGTCATGCAACACTTTTAAGCATTTTGATATTGAGTATTCACTTCCTTGTTTTGTTGTTAGAGGCTGCAAAATTAATGGTTTCTAGATTCAACGACAGAAAAATAGACCGAGGCAACAGTTTAAGGTGCACTTTTCCATACAAAAAGACAAGAGTCAAATGCTATAAAATACAATTGCTAAATAAGAAAATGTAACAGAACAAACAATCTGATGCAAACTACGTCCCGACTCTTGTGGTTTAAACAGAAATAGAAATGGGGAAAAATCTTAAATACCTCAGTTAGAATGTCCATGTTCCCCAGATACGATGTATTACTGTTTAGATTAAACATATTGTTTCCAGGCCCAACATATATGCATTGCCTCTTAGAAGGTTTTTCTGCAACTCTGCTGCCACGATGTCCTGTCTTTCCTGCCGAAGGTAGCACTTGACCTTTTATCACAGGACATGAACCCTGGGTAATGTGCCTCTTTAGATGGCTAGTGCCTGCTGTTTCGGAGGAGGCAAAGGTTCTCTTGCAATAATTACAACATACTCGTGTACATCCATCAGAATCAATTTCAGAAGTGAAATGCTCCCAGATGATGGAGTTCTTCCTTCGACGTCTTGCTCTGGCTGGTGGTGCGTCTGGTGCTGCCTCAGCGTGAGGCACTTCAATACCTTGAACCATCCGCTTGTCAAGGATGGCCAATTGGTTACAGCGGATCACTGAATGAACATGATCCATCCTACTACCAGGGACCATTTCGCGGCCATGTCTTGATGTAGTAGGTGCTGTCTCAACAGTGTGAGTACCATAAGTTGTTTCAATACCTTGAACAATCTCAGCCCCACGAATAACCATTTGGTTGCACTGATTCATCTCATCAATGTGATCCATCTCGTTGCTGCATCTTGATATGGTAGATGGTGTCTCCTCAGCAGTGCTATTATCATGAGTCACTTCAATACCTTGAACCATCTCACTACCATATATGACAGTTTGGTTACAGTTGATCATGTGACCACCATGATCTCTAGAGATCATCTCGCTTCCATATCTTGATTTGGTTCGTATCACTGACACAACAGTGTCATTACCGTGAGTCATCTGATTACCTTGAATCATCGCACTGCCATGGATGGCCATTTGGTTATAGTTGATCATATCACCAGCATGATCTAGCTTGCTAGTGGGAATTGTCTTGCTTCTGTGAACCATCTTGTCACATTGGACACCAACCATCATATTCATCTAGCAAATAAATAAGAAGCAATTGTAAGAATTATTAAAGAACAAAGTTTTGCAAGAATGGTTGCAGCAGCATTTAATCTTAGTGGCACAATTGGTAAGTTTAAATGGTGATACAAAGTACAATTGCTATATAACAAAGCTTGACTCAACAAAGATGATCAGGAAATTATCATGCATGGCTGGGACACAAAAAAGTTTGAATTTCTTTTGATAGAAACAGTACAGAAGTTGGGTAAAAATCATAAATACCTCATTTTCTTCAATTGCCGAAAGATTTTGTGTTACAGCAACCACAGCACAATTAATAGTCTCTGCAGCAAAGTTGCCACAGTTTGTTAGTGTTTTAGTAACCAAAAAGTGCAGATCATACTTTTCTGTTGGAAGTTCTATCTAAAGCATCAAGTGTGGATCACTTACCACTTCTAGTTACCACCAACACAGCAGGTGGCCATGGCATTTGCAAAAGATAACCAAGAGTGCTGCACTCAAACTCGGCATCGACACACATTTTCTTCAGATTAATGGCGAATTTGTGGCACCGGTCCCAGCACAGAAGAGCTAGTCCATTGGTTACGACACGGACTTGAAGTAATTGGGCATCCTTGCCAAGAACTTGGCTCACTGGAACTTTCTCTCTGGCACCCACGTCTTGGCAGCACCATCCTCCTTTAGCAGCCACACTTGCAAATGGAGATTGTTAATGCTGCCAACAAGGCCCACAAGGCAGCACACACCATTGTCGGTGTCTCCTACGGCATACATTGACGGTTGGAAGAAGGTGAAGGGGAGACCAACGATGGAGAATTCCACAGTTGCCATGTCAAGCAAGAGCAGTGAAGTATCTTGGTATCTCCAGAAGATGATCATCTTGAGGTCTGTTGATGTTCTTCACCCACTGATGGCGCCGCCACTGGCGAGTACATGAGTCGTACTCGGCAGCTCGCACCATCTGATCACGGCCACGGTGCTCCACGGAGACCACGCGGAACGATGCCGCATCGTCGCCACGGCCTTGCAACAAGCATTCGGAAATGATGGAGGTGCCTTCTTGGAGGGGGCTATTCTGCAGAAACCAGAGGGGTTCGCGGCCGGACACGGGGTCGTACACAGCGCGCGACTCGCCTCTGGACAGCAGGAGGCGGCTGTTGTGGCAGTCAAGGAGGCGCCACTCCGGATGGCTGTCGAGTCCGGTGAGATTGAAATCGCCGGCGCGCACGAATCTGGCGAGGGCGCGATCGGACCGGACCGAATCCGCGAGCTGGAAAGATGGGAGCCCGCCGGCGTGCGCGCTGCGCTGGGCGTAGAGGCCGAGCAGGGGCGGCGAGGGGTGGCGGGAGCGGTACCTTCGGAGGAACACGGGGGAGGAGGCAACCTGGCGCCAACGCGTCGAGGCGAGCGCCGCGCGGACGAGGGCGGCCGGCGACGGGAGGCGAAGCAGGATCTCGGCTACGGCGTTGAGGTCGTCGGCGAGGGAGGTGGTGGTGATGGTGGGGCCACCATTGACGTTGATGAGCTCTGCCGCCGCCATCGACATGGAGAGGCGTCGGTGGTGGGGTGGATCCGTGGATGGCGGCGGCCGAGGCGCGGCGCCACGCCGCCGGCACGGGGAACCGGCGACCGCGTCGACGTGCGAGGATTCCTCCCGTAGTCCCGTCGCTCTACTACTGGATGACGGAGAAAGAAACGAATCGAAGACCACGCCGGCGACGGTGGCGGCGGCGCCCGGAATGAGATGGTCCAGATGGAGAATGGAAGTGGCCGAATTGTGTGAGAGTCGGCGAATTTGCCTCTCCACAGATATATCTTTTTTTTTTCGAAAAGTCTATATAACCCCCAACCTATAAACGTTGGACTACATGACCCCCAACATATAATCGTTGGACCCCCAATCTATAAAACGGTCTACAAAACCAATCAAATTACCCCTAAAGTAATTTTGAAAAATCATAGTAAATTATAGAAAAATCATAAAATAGAAAATCTAGTTGTGTTGGCCTCCAAATGAGTAGATATACACACCGAACATATAATATGGTATGCTTTAGTATATTTTTTTCACTATAGTTTTAGATCTACGCTTTTCTCTATATTAGTAAAAAAATATTAAAATATTTCATATTACGTGTTCAGTGTGTATATCTACTCATTTGAAGTCCAACACAATTGGAATTTTCATTTTATGATTTTTGTGATTTACTTGATTTTTCAAATTTGCTTTAGGGGGTAATTTGATCGGTTTTGAGAAGTTTAGGGGTGATACAGACCTTTTCATAGGTTGGGGGTTACGTAATCCACTCTTCATAGGTTGGAAGTGATATATATTTTTTCCTATCTTTTTTTTAATACCTTTTCCGAAACCATTTCTTTTGAGAAGTGAGATGTATTTATTTATTATTTTGGCTCAAGAATTTCTACATCGATTTGTGAATAATGAGAGCCGTCAATCTACGTAATCGTATGGTGAAAAATATAGCATGAGCCTATCGAAAGTACCAAGAAGTAAGTACTAATTAGGTGGCACCAAGTCCCCGGCGAGGAGGCACTCATGGCCGCGCTTCAGATGTAGGTGTTCCCTCTCCTCAGATGCTACTCCTCTACCATCGGAAGGGATTTGAACAGGATCCTTGTCGCCGGCAGCGGAGGTGGCGATGGCTTTTGCAGCAGCATTTCGGTCGTGGGATCCTGCGACGTGTTGAATTCTTGCTTTGACATGGATAGAGTAGAGGGAGATCAGTCTTGAATTTCTACCAATTCTGTCTCTTCCAGCCTTGTTGCCAAATATGCATTCAACCAGATTGGCTGGTGCTCGGCCGATCTGGAAAGCTTGGGCGCCGTTGAAAGTTAAATTCTTCACTTGGTTGGCTCTTCAACGGCGAATCTAGACAGCAAATAGGCGCCATCGTCATGGCCTGCAAGACCTGACCGCTTGTACCTTCTGTGATCAAGAAGCCGAATCAGTGGACCACCTCTTCATCCAATGTGCTATGTGCATGGGTTTCTTCATCCAAGACCTGACCGCTTGTACCTTCTGTGATCGAGAAGAGGCCGGCCTGCTTCATCAGTCAAATAAACAATTATATTTCTTCTTGCTCTCTTAACAATAGCATGCTGAAAAGAAGTGTGTTTCCATCACCATCAACACTCCACATCTTTTTGTACCTTTGCCTATGAAAAATAGCCTGCTTCTTCAAAATGTTGTGATGCTATAAAATTAAATGTTTCTCAGCATCATGAATTCATGATTCTGCAAGTTAGAGAAGAAGATTGTATCTGGAAATGCAGGTCTCAATCTGCTGACGCTCACCATGAATGCTTGCCTGTTTCTTTCTCCATTTCTTCAAATCATATGCAAGATAAGCTGTCCTAGGTGGAAAGGCTTGGAGGAATATTTCACCAAGCTTGCAGAGGCTTCTCTGAAATTCAGCTTCTAACAACCACCAGTTCTCAAAACGAAACGACTTCTTAGGCTTAGCATCATTAGATTGTAAAACCATCAGAATAGGAGCATGATCCTTTTTTCATCATAGGCAGGTGTAGGACTGTTGAGGTGGGAAAAGCAGCACACCATTTTGGATTGCATAGACATCTATTAAGGCATCAAGCCTATCAAAAACAGGGTTAGTGTCAAACTGTTTATTACTCCAAGTATAAGTAGATCCCGAGAAGCCCAAGACAAGGAAATTGCAATCTTTAACAAGCCAGAAAAAAGTAAACAGACAAGAAATATTAATAGGGGTAGGACCAAGTTTCTCATTAGCATTCATGACACTATTAAGAATCTCCATACAGAGAGCAGGAAGGTTCGGGTATTTTACAACAAAATCACGATACAGGCTAGTTAATTTGACTGTCCACCACTTAGTACTACTTCAAGACCTTCGTCCATCTTACTTCCTTGGTACTGCATCTGCACAACTGGATGATTCCAGAATAGGAGGATTTTGGAGCCAGTCTTTGGCACAAAAAAGTGCCTCCATGATTTCGGGTCGCAGTGCGTCAATCATCCTAGCTTCACTTCCAGCTGTGAATATAGAGCTGCTGCTACCAACCATGGACACTGGGATGGCCAAGACATCCCTGGCCATCCTTGAGAGTGTTGGGTACTTCAGGCAGATAAGCTTCCACCAATTCAGAATGTCAAATTCTGTGTTGCGTGGGACTAGGTCATCCTTCAAGTACTCATCTAACTCTGACTTCAAAGAATAGCTCAGACTGATCCCCGAGAGATACATTTCAAAGTCTCGGTAATAAATTGACCTTATGTCTTCTCGGGCAGGCACGACATCAACTCCGCCCTGCTCAACACAGGTACATACTCTTTGTAAAGCTCCTGAGCAGCATCATTTACTAGCTTCACATACTCTGCAGCCTCTGCACCGTAAATTTTTTAGTAGCTGCAATCCACAATCTTCATCTTGAAACGTGAATCCATCATAACAGCAATGGCCAACACAACATTGCAATCTTTCCAGTACCTATCAAACCTCTTATGCATGCCTTTTGCAATGCTACTAATAATGGTATCTTCATGAGCCGCGGCGACTGAAAACTCTCGTTGTAATATCCAAACCTCATGGAAAAAGATGTTTGCAGTTGGATCTTCTGACATTATGCTATGTTCAGAGGCATACAATTGCTCGAGGTACATGCAAGCTATCTCGATCTTTCTCGAGTCCTCTGCTAAAGGCATTTTATTGTAGTTATCATCGAATGCATCTAGCATGGTCAGTACCTTATAATCCAAAGCAGCCTGCAGCATCAGATATGTGGTGTTCCACTGAGTTCTAATATCCAGGCAAAGAGTCTGATCACTGACAATTTTCAGTTCCCGAGCAAGGTTAGAAAACTTTTCCTCATGGCTGCAACAAGATTTTGTGAACTTTATACTTTCACGGATTTGTAGATGGCACTTTGAATTGAATCAATAACACCATGTGCAACTTTAGTCAGTGTATGTCCATAGCACCTCACGAAATAAATCTGGCCTCCAAGCATTAGAGTATTAATCTTGGATTGACGATCTCTCATATTCACAGTGTAGAAATCATGTGACCAGAAATCGTTATCTACGGTTATGGTGAATAGCTTCTTCTTCTTCAAGTTCCACTCTGAACGGCTTTTCCCAATAGCTTCCATAGCTGCATTATCTGAACAAGGCCGGGGAACTACCATAAAGTTGAGCATTCTTCGATGTAGCTTCCATTCAGAGTCCATGAATTGTGCTGTAAAGGCAACATATCCACTGGTGTGGCTACTACTGGCCCATGATCTTGCTATGAGGCTTATCCTTCCAGGAATACTTCCAAATTTCTTCATAAGAATATCCCTTTCCCTTTGATAAACAGCACAAATATCAGCCTCCACTCTTTCAATATCCATCGCCTTGTCATGAGGATGGCCTACAATTAAAGAGGCGAAGTTTGGTTGTTGAACAATGTGCAGAAAAAAATCATTCAGAATGATCATCTTTGCTAAACATGATGAATAGCTGTCTTGACGAAGTGCAGCATTTGCATTGCCAGCATTCATGCAATGCCTTTCAGAAGGTTTCTCTACAGTATCCTTACCACCACTCTCTGTCTCGTGTGCTGAAGGCGGTGCTTTAACTTTCGTCATAGGACAGAAGCCATTGGTGATGTGTCTCTTAAAATGGCTGGTTCCTACATTTATTCCCTCAGAAATGTATATAAATCTCGTCCTGCAGTGATTACAACGTACTCGTTTGCATTTATCAGATTCAACTTCAACAGTGAAATGCTCCCAGACTACGGATTTATTCTTCCTGGGTCTACACCTTTGAGGGCTTTCAACCCTTCCCAAACATGTTCCAATACCAGTAGCAGATTCATCTTTTCCATCTCCACGGGCATTCTTTCCTGCTTCTCTCCCTTCCACATCAAAAGTGTCATTACTATGAGCCAATTCAATATTCTGAACCATCTCCTCGCCAACCATGTTCGTGCAACGCCTTTTAGAAGGTTTCTCTGCAATATCCTTACCACCACTCTCTGTCTCGTGTGCTGAAGGCGGTGCTTTAACTTCCATCACAGGACAGACGCCATCGGTAATGTGTCTCTTAAAATGGCTGATTCCTGCATATTTTCCCTCAGAAAGGTATGCAGGAGAGAACTTCGCTGGTATCCATCACGGCTGAAATCCTCGACTCGTCTCAGTCCTAGAGAATCCCCAAAACTAGTGTTCAGATCCACAGACGAGAGCACCAGGAGAGAAGGGAGA
The DNA here is from genome assembly GCA_015342445.1 of Digitaria exilis. Lineage (NCBI taxonomy): Eukaryota > Viridiplantae > Streptophyta > Magnoliopsida > Poales > Poaceae > Digitaria > Digitaria exilis. The sequence goes on from JACEFO010001947.1 coordinate 99,761, forward strand.
GCGCGCAAAGGGGGTTGCGGGAGAAGTGCGCACCATGGAGGAGAATCCGAGGAGCCGTCTCCGCCTCCGGGGAGGCGCGCCGCCGGGAGGTGTGCCGAGCCTGGGTCTCCGGTCTCCTCCGCTTCTGTTCTTGCGTGGGGGCTTTGGGAGGGCTTGTGTGCGTGTTCACCTGGGGGCTGGGTTTTGGGCTCTGCGTGTGTGTTTTGGGCCTGTGTGTGTTTTCCGATCCAAATCAGGGGGTTTTGTGAAAATTGTAGGCGGGTTTCTGCAAAAGTTGCGTCGCGCCTTCCCCTTTCGCCCGCGGCCTCCACGCCAGCCATGGCGACTCGCCGTCTTCCTCGCCTCACCGCCGGAGAACTCCACTCCACACCACAGAAATCACGGCCGCAACCCCCTGCCGGAGCACTCCTTTGGCAGTCAGGGAACGCCCGCTCCCAAAAACGAGAAGACAGGGAGATGGGGGCGGAGGCTCGGCGACGACGGCGGCGGGCACAACAGCAAAAATATCGCACTCAGCCTCGTTTGCTCCGTTGTTAACTGCAACGATTCTTTCGCCCATCCGAGAACAACATTTGATCAGTAAGTTAGCTGTAGAAAGACGATAATTTTGGGGATCCCATAATTTTTCAGATAAGCAATGGGCATTCATGGAGAGTAACAGCAGCAGAGAAGATGATGGATGTTCCAGGTTCCTAGATTAGGGTTATCTATCTCTTCTTTTAATCTTGCAGCCATGGCCGAAGAGATGTCAGAATGATTCGATAGAAAGAAAAACTGACAAATGCAGATTTGATGTTGTTCTGCATATTGCTAGAGACACTCTGAAACTCTGAAGGAACAACACTCTTTGAAAAGGCAGTGACTCTGAAAAGCCAGTCTTGAAAAAAATTTTGTTTAAGTGCAACAATTATTTCACTTGCACTCACAGCATTTTATAAGCAAGCTAGCTTCAGAAAGATGAGATCTTTTTCCTGGCAAGACGACCATCTGTGTCTTCTGCAAGTGAGTCTGAAACTTGATATAAGAGGAGACAGGATTGTTCGGGCATTGATTTACCTTCAACCATACAAATTAGAGATCTTGCATGATGTAATTGAATCAGATCACCCAGAAATAAAATATAAACAGTAACCACAGCCAACAAACAATATCCAACTGTTTGCCAAAAAAAAAATGATCATGCATCAATTATGTGCTCAGCTCGATGTGGTAAAGTAATTGTTCGACATACTTGACCCTAACTCAAGTCAAAAAGTCAGTGAGAAACGTTGAAATTGGCTATGCTTCATGAATAGAGGTACTGTAAGCTTGAACACAAATAGCTGGCTACATGTTGTAGCTGCATTACTGATGCTTTTCAAGAAAAAAAAACTGCAATACTGCAATGTAGTGATTTGTTCTTAATGGTGAGGTGATGCAAAAGTAGAACATAACTAAGCACACCTTACCACAGACTGGGGGGGTACAAAAAAGTTAATTGTTTTCAGCAGAATCTTGCTTGTAGAAAGTAGAATAACAAGGGAAAAAATCAGCTCAAAAATTCAGGCGATTTTTTTTAGGTGAGCAGGCAGGTAGTAGCAAGAAAATTCAGACGATTCTTGGTCACAGAATGAAACGAGAACATTGTACATCACATGGATCTAATAAAAATTAAAAATTGATCGCATAAGAAGATTACATATCAAACTTAATGTGGACTGTCGAAGCTCACATCCTAGCATCCGACGTTCCGACTAGTACAAATTCGACCAAGTCACTTTCACATCCACTTAGGCCAGTCTCAGTGTTAGTTTCATGGGCACCATTACCAAAACAGCCACGTCAGCTTTTCAATGGGATGAAACTGTCACTCTCAATGCACAGTTTCATGGCACAATTTCATATACAAGCTGTAGCATTTAATTCTGGCATGGTGTATGGTCAAATATGTGATGGATGAAACTAAAACACTCTCAATGGGAGTTTCATTGTGTTTCATGGACTTGGTAATTGTGGCATATGAGTTTCATGGTGATGACACTCTTCTTTCCTCTCTCTTCATAATTATCATGCCATATCACCAAAATTGCTGATGTGTCACTTGATTTAATACCCATGAAACTCCCACTGAGACTGGCATTAAGGAATCAAGATCACGGAAACCAGAGATGCCTCCATGTGCCACAGGTCCACAGCCCTTAAGGCAAACTTACAGATAGGATCTGCTCCTAAAACCAGAGCCTTGAGGATCAGAAACAAGACATAACGCGATCTCACAGCCACCACAAATCTCTTTGGGTCACATAGGTCCCCAACAGTGCCGCGAAAGATCTTGATTTCATCAGGTATTCAGCCAACGAAACCAGTTATAGACAGCTCCAAAACGCTGACAAGGCGCCCAAGCCTCATCGTCCAAACCTCTACTATGGCCTCCACAGATTCATTGAGGAGGGCGCGGGCTATGTCCAACCGCGCGCCGCCATCCCCATTGATCCGATTGGTGGTTGCTCCGTGTATCAGTGTTTTATTGGGCACTCTTGTAGATGCTCTAATTATTTTTAAAAAAACATTTTAAAATACCCAAAAAAACATTTTAAATATCAGATTCTACATTTGCTCAAACGTTATTCACTATACGAACGATTTGTTCAACAATTTCTTTGTCACCATACACGTTGCCTTGAAAGCATGACGACATTAGTGTAAATGTAATAATCATTATAGAATACTATATTCTACATTTTTCACAACTTATCTCAACAATTCCAATAAACTAACTCAACTTTTTTCTAAAAGCAATGTTAAAAGGAGTATTACATATATATATATATATGTGTGTGTGTGTGTGCATATAAAAAAGGAAAAAGTCCATTTTTGGACATTCAACTCTTGCCTCAGTTTGATTTTGGCCATCGAACTCTAAAACCGGATATCTTTGGCCATCTAACTATCAAAACCGTTCAAGTTTGGCCATCAGGCTGTTTTGATGAGTGGTTTTAACTTTTTTTATTTACAATTTAGTCCTTAGATCTTAAAATGATTATTACTTTTTTGCTCGTACCTCCGATTTAGGTTATTCTTGTGGTCATGTGTTTCTAATGGTGAACACTATGTTTTAAAGTGATCTTTATACTATTTTATCACTATTTGTTATATTATTTTTTTATCGTTGTGTAGAAATAATAATATAAAAAAAGTAAAACAAACAATTATAAAATAATATAATCAACATTTTAACAGATAAAGTTCATCGTTACGAATGCATGGCCACTAGAATCACTTAAATCAAAGATAGAAGAAAAAAATAATAATAATTTTAAGATCCAATGATTAAAAAAGACTAATTTAGTGTTTTTTAGTCCTTGAATGTTAAAACTATTACTATTTTTTTTCATCTCTGATTTAAGTGATCCTAGTGGTCGTGCGTTCGTAACGATGAGTTTACGTTTTAAAATATTGATTATATTATTTTATAATTGTTTGGTTAATTTTTTTTATATTATTTTTTCTACACAATGACAAAAAATAATATAATAAATAATGAAAAAATAATAAATATCATTTTAAAAGATAATGTTTGCCGTTAGGAACACGTGACCGCAAGAATCACCTAAATCGGAGGTACAGGCAAAAAGTAATAATCATTTTAAGATCTATGGACTAAATTGTAAATAAAAAAGTTAAAACCACTCATCAAAACAGCCCGATGGCCAAATTTGAACGGTTTTGAAAGTTGGATGGCCAAAGATACCCGGTTTTGGAGTTCGATGGCTAAAACCAAACTGAGGCAAGAGTTGGATGGCCAAAAAATAGACTTTTTCCTATAAAAAAAGGGAAAAGTGTATTTTTCATCCTTCAAGTATTGTGAAAGTATGATTTTCATCCCTAATGTTTTAAGTGGTGCAAATCGACCCCTTAAGTAACTAAACTGGTGCACTAATGGCTCAATGGTGTTAGAGACAATTTAAAACAACAACTACTTGTCGGGGCATCTGCATTATGTTGGGCTATATGGTTAAGTAGGAATGATGTTGTTTTTTATAAATTGCCAATGAAATCTTTTCTACAGGTATTATACAGGGAAACTCATTGGATTTGTTTTTTGGAGTCAACTGGAAAAGCATGAAGAAGATAGAGAGCAAATAAAAGTTGCCTGCCAGAGGTTGGAGACAGTTGCAATGCAAATTTTTATCGACCATGGATGGAGATTTAGCAATAGGATTGCCTTGTAATATCTTTTTATCCAAACTATTTGGGTCGTTGCTTGATTTTCTTTAAACTTGTGGCAGACAGTTGATCTGCTCATGATGTAATAATGGGCCGTAGCTTCTTTTGAAGCAAAGACCTGTACTTGTTCTCCATTATCTAAAAAAACCGGTGCACTAATCATCTCAACATTGGTTTATTAACAATTTAGTGCCCATTGACAATAGTTTAAGCACTCTGACCATCTCACTTGTATGCTAACAATCCATGCTACCGTATAATTGTTAGCATCCACACCACATATTTCTTTTTTACATCTATATATGTGCCTCATTCATATTTACCTTTTCATAGCTTTTCCCAACATTTATTATTTATGAAATTTGTGTCTCAACTTAATTATTAATTATCTTTGCTTAAGTATTGATTCATCCACTCATTTTTTTACGAAAAAGTAAAGAAAAGCTTTTATGTTAGTCACACTTTTTTTTTAGAAATTACTCTACATTGATTATCCTAAATTTTAAGTTTAATGAAAAAAACATATAGAACTAAACCTGCGTGTGGTCTGGCATTCTGCGTGTGGTCTGGCATTATATGACCCGATGTCTATGTTGCATATTAAATCACTTATATATCAAGATAAGAATGATTAATGTACCGGTTTAATTAGTTAAAGGGTTGATTTGTTTTAATTAAAACATAAAAGATGAAAGTCACACTCTTGCAATACTTAAGGGATGAAAATACAATTTTCTGTAAAAAAAAAATGTTAGAGCGGCCCCGCGCGCGGAGCGGAGTCGATTGTGGGCCTCATTCAATTCCGATATTCTGGGTCCAATCCATCGATGCAAACGAGGCCTAATCGGATTGGGATCGATGGCCGCCGCCTCCTGTTCTGTGAACATAAAACGCAAGGGGTCGAAAACAGTTCCGCCCCCCACAAAAAAAAAAAAGAACACTCAAACCCTAGAAAGATTGACGTCATGGAGCTCGGCGGCGGCGCCACCGAGCATCCTAGGAAACGGAAGGCGGCGGCGGCGGAGGAGGTCGAGGACGACGGCCACGAGGAGGGCCTAATCTCGGTGGAGGTTGTCGAGGGAAGCAAGCATAGCGATGGGTATATCTTCAGGCTTGACGTGCACCCTCTACACGAGATGTACCGTCTCAACGACACCAGGGAGAGTAAGTGGTCCTTCCATCTTCTTTTGGTCGAGATGTCAATTTGATTCCCAATTTCATTTCAATCGAAAACAATGTCACTCTCCATTTCCACTGCTGCAGCTCGCCTTGGACCAATGAGGGTGTCGGACCCGACCGACATTTGCCATCCATGCTGGACTGCTTGCAGGCAACACGTTGGCTGTTCCATGATGCAGATCTTCTCGCTTAAGCTCAGCAATCTACCAAGAGGGGCAGCAACCGGCCATGGCCCCATTCAGCTCTATGGGTTCATGGCTGTTCGTGATCTCCTGGACCCTCTTCGCAATTACGTTTTCAACCGGAGCAGGGATAATCCATTCACCATCCAGGACCTCCACTCGGACCCCTTCATATACCTCTCCGGCCCGACGAGAGGAATCTACCTGCAGCGCCCGGTCTTGATCGAGTATGACTTGAGAATCAAGCAGGAAGGGGGGAGGAAACATGATGATCTGCAGCTTATTGATGGGGCTGCCACGTTCAGCGAGCTGACATTCATACAGGGAGCGACCACCAACCGGATCGATGGCGATGGCGGCGCGCGGGTGGACATAGCCCGCGCACTCCTCCCTCAATCCGTAGAGGCCACGGTAGAGGTTTGGATGTCCAAGCTTGGGTGCCACAGCAGCGACTTGGAGTTGATTATAACTGGCTTCGTTGGCCGAATACCTGAAGAAATCAAGGTCTTCCGCGGCACTATCGGGGGCCTACGTGATCCGAAGAAATTTGTGGTGGCTGTGAGATTGCGTTCTGCCTTGTTTCTGTACTTCAAGGCTCCGGGTTTAGGAGCAGATCCTATCTGTAAGTTTGCCTTCAGGGCTGTGGCACATGGAGGCACCTCTGAATTCTGTGATCTTGATTCCTTAAGTGTGGATGTGAAAGTGACTTGGTCGAATTTGTACTAGTCGCATGTTCTAGCATCTCCAAGAGACTCTCCAAATTAATTGTCTCATTCCAACAGACTCTCAATTTACCATATTATAGCTTGGCTAGCCGCTCTCAATTTACCATATTCTAGTTTGGCTAGCCGGATGGAGAGCCATTTGGCTTCTGTTGGAGATGCTCATAGGACATGAACTTTGATAGTCCACCGTACAAGTTTGATAAGCAATCTTCTTTTGCGATCAATTTTAGCATATTCCTTTCAGAACAGAAAATTTGTCCATGTGATGTTCACTGTCGTTTCATTCTGTGACCAAGATTCGTCAGAATTTTCGAGGTACTCACAGCCTGCTCCCTCAGAAGGAAATAATGTGGCACACGCGGACAATTTGTCCATGTGATGTTCACTGTCGTTTCATTCTGTGATCAAGACAACGCGGACAGATAGTATGCACACATATTTCGTATTTATTAGCCGTATAATGTGGCATTCCAATTTCTAGCTGGACATATGCACCAGAAAATCATCAGATAGCAGGTCATATATCATGTAACCAACAGAAGTGATTCATGAAAATCATATAATTCACCCAGTTCGGATCAATGGCCCTGTTTGTTTTCCAACCCACCTTATATAATCCAGATTATAATCTATAAACTAGAGAAGTGTAGTTTATTGGATTGTAATAATCTGGCTTGGGAATTATCATAATCTATATATAATCCTATTGGTGTTTCTTTCAGCTTATAGATTATTAGATGGATCGCATAACTATAAGCTGAAACAAACAGGCCCTATGTGTCATCAATCATCACAAAGTGCAGAGTACATGATAATTGTTTGCAAGTTGACTACACAGCAAGTTCAGCTCTTAAATTGCAAGTCCAGACCGAGCATGCCATTTCGACTGCACAAAAAAACGACAAGTCCGATGCTTGGAGTAAGCATCCCCGAAGAGACTCCAACTTTACAAAGGAGAAGCCTTTTGCTTTCTGTGTCATACGACTATAGAACAAAAGACGTTAGCTGTACCCTTCACCATTTCATTTCAAATTGCTGTTGTCTCTGGCTCTCAGGTCTTGTCGTTTTCATCAGTGTTATGAGAATCAGTAGCCTCGCTTCCATCACAGGATGACATTAGTACTACAGAATCAGAGTAGTGTGCAATATAGTATATCAGAGTAGATATATAAATTTTGGTTCTGCACTGAAATGGCAGGGTGGTAACCATTTAGTTCTTCAGATCATACAATTGTTATTTGTTAGCAGTTAACATAAGAGGAAACAACAAATATATGCCAGAAATAATCATAACCTAATGAATGAAGTAACAGACTTGGTAACTACATAGTGTTCAGATAATATGCCAAAAATGGGGACACCACAAGCTACATGATTATATGCACAAACCAAATACTAAGATAATACGCTGATTCCAAACGCTGGAATTCAGCTATCACAGCCTTAAGATTTAGCACCAGAAATAAATCAAGATCAAGTAACTCCATGATCAGCTTGGTAAGGTACTGCACAAGTATTTGCTGATTGCTGAATGGCAGCTATTTCTGCTGGCAACTTATGCTTGCTTTATAGAAGCATAATGAAACTTCCAGGTCTCAGTTGATAATTTACTCAATTATTGGTCTAGATTATGCCCAGTCACCAAGAATGACATATGTGCAGCAATGTGGTTCAAGAAAAATATCTGTGCAGCAATGGTCCAACATTTTCAGATCTTTAACAGAAATGGTAGAATATTTCAGAAACACAAATGTGTGCAAACCAAAAAAAATGGTCAAAACATTTCAGATTGCATAACTTACATGCAGTGTTAACAACACATGAAGTCCTACATGGGCTTATTCGGCTTCTGTAGATGCTCTTGCAATTCCAGGTGAAGCAACGTCCTAAGATTTGCTGTTGTCTCAGCATTGACTTCACGCCTTAGTGTTTGGCTCCAGTCTTCTTCATCACTGAGAGAGGCACCCATGCACCACGGACAGATTGACCTTGCTATTGCGATAATGTATATTCCACAATCGAACAGATTCTCTTGCTGTGGAGTGTCTGCCTCAATAAAGTACGTGCTAGCAGGAACAAATGGTTGGAGCACAACAGCATAGCGTCGAGCAAATGGAGAGTTGGAAGCACCATAACTGTCATAATGTATAAAACGTGGACCTAACTCTGTCCACTTATCCAGCACTAGCAGACTCCAATGTGTTCCTCCAGCACATTCCAAGTCCACATTGTTATTCACTGGAAATATCACTAAGCGGTTGGAACACGATTCAAGGGCCCCAGTAGTATCTCCATATCTCCAGAGAAATGAAGTATTTGCATCAGCCAGGATGACATCACGAATTCCACTGCGCCAAAGCTCTTCTGAGTACTGACGGAATACAAAGTTAACTACAGCATCAGAGACAAACATGCCAGCTTGAAGTGAGGCAACTTCATTGGGGCATAGGCCTTTTTTGCCGCTTCCATCAGAAGCCTCTGGCTGCATAGAAGTCGAGGTTATTGGCACATTGCCACCATCCACTCGCTGGTGTCCTATTAACCCTCTGTGCAGAGACTTCCTTAGCCTCTCAATTGTCTTTGTGCTGACCTCCGTCCACAACACATTACTCCAACAATCTTCATTGCTGACAGAAGACTTTGCACACCAACGGCAAATTGATCTCGTAATTGCTATTGTGTAGAGTGCAGAGTCAGATGGATCAACCTGTTGAGGAGCATCGACTTCACAAAAGTTGGTACCCCAGGGCACAAAAGGATTCAGAACATCAACAAGGTGTCTTGCCAAAGGGAGATTGGCTCTGTCCCAACTGTCATAATGGATAAAACGTGGACCATGCTTGGTCCACTTATCCAATACAAGAGTACTCCAGCCAGCTCTGTCATGGTCTGACTCCTCATAATTGTTCAAGGGGAAAATCACTAGGCGATTAGAACACAATTTTTGTGCTCCAGTGGTGTGACCACGGCTCAAGAACAAAGAAGTATTAACATCTACTATAACAGCATCATGAATCTCTTTCTGCCTAAGCTCATCTGAATATTGTTTGAATACAAATTTAACAATGCCATCAGAAACGAACCGACCATCTTGAAGCGAAGGAATTTCACTGTGGTGTAGACCTCTTTTACTGCTTCTGGTCGAGGACTCTACTAGCTTCTCTCTGCCTGAGGCTCTTGATACACTGCCAGAATGTGGCTTCTCACTTGCCTTTTCATTTGAATTCACTTTTATACTAATTGCTTCTGGATCACCCAGGCACCGCAGCGGCCAACTTCCAGGTGATCTTTTCGAGTCTAGTACAGTAAGGCCCAACTGATCCAAATGATTAAAGAGGTCAACGCACCTGCGTTTCTGCAGAAAAAAGAACCAAGATCAGTATGCACGGATTGAATAAACAATCACCCAATCCATATATTTTATCCTTATGGGATGTAAGAATGCATGCAGAAGACAGGAAGTAGGCAAGTAAAGCAAGCAACCAAGATTGAGAGTAACTACTTACATCGTTGTGTGCTCGTATCCATTGCATAAATACTTCTGGAGCTGCGGGTTCTCCTCCAAGCCCACCCCCTAATAAACCCTTTGGTTTCTTACTCTTCCTCTCTTCTATACTTTCTGTTCTTTCTGCAGCGACACGCTTTCTCAGCACTCCACTTGTTGATGGACCAGTGATGCGAGGGACAGGCTCTTTAGCCACCATAATGTCCCCATCACCAACACCTTTGTCGATTGGATCCCATATCATTTTTCTGGGCGGCGGCTCCATGGATCATGCTGGAACATCCCATCCAAGTATCCATCCACATGTAAATAGACAAATACATCAAGAAGGTCATCAAGATAGTTGAGTTCAGATATTCCACAGTCATGGGGTAGGAACTCAGCGTCATCAAGAGAGCAGAGTGCCTGTTGGCTACCTGCACTCCAGTTATTAATGGTTCTTTTTGCCCATCCCCCAAGTATCTCATCGATAAAACCCTGACTGGTTTTACAGTGACTCAGAAACACCTTCAATGCTTTAGCTTCCATAATGATGACAACAATAGACCCAAAACACGATGCTAGCTCAGGAGTGTCCTGGCAGCGAGCTGAGCCTCTATAACCACAGATCACATCAAACAGGCGCCTTACAGCATGTATGTTCACGATGGTACTTCCAGTTCCAACTGGGGATATGGACCTGTGGTTTCCATTAAAGGGCAGTACTTTTGTATTTGCACTATTCATGAATAGCACATCAATTTCTGGAGACTTTACTTGGAAGAATCCATTCTCTGTACAAAATCCGATTAACCAGGCTGCCCTTGCGGCTATAACAAAGGCAATGTACCTCCTGTTGTAGCGGAGCACATAATAAAATGTGCCCTGCAGAGGTGTCGTGAACAGTAGATGGTCCCCATAGCGAACTCGAAATTCCGAGTTGCATAACATCCAGTAGTAAAGGTGCGATTGGCATTGCTTGTAGCGCTCTACAAACATTTTGGCATCATCCAAAAGTAAAGTTACTGTGTTCTGCAATCAAAACAAGTATAAAAAAAATTAGGCGAACATGTAGAATTCCATAAATCAGCCCTGTCACTTTGTGGCTCAATGTACAAGTTCAATTTGTAATCACTAATCATATTTGGACAGTCAGACATTGAGCTAAAGCTTGCTATAATCTAAATTAGGATAACAAAATTTTCATTATGGGATTTATGGCAAAGTAACGATATCTCTTCCCACCCTCACCACCCAAACCTCCATGAATCCATAATTAAAGCATTCCATAAAATCAAGCTGAAGTGTGAGGAGTCTAAATGCATTGCAGTGAGTACTCATCTTCACAAGACTGCACATTCTGTTAATTTACTACAATATCCAGGTTTTTACCTCTTGTCATGAAACCAACTAACCAATGTGGTTTTTTAAAAAAATAAACATAGAATTCGCCTAAGAGGATACTGGTACAAGATTATAGCATAATACACATGCTCAAGTATACCTGAAACTAACTCAAACAGTTTTGTGCTAAAGATAGTTAGCCGTATGGACCATAAGAATCATGAAATCCAAGATTGGATCTTTTACAAACAAGAAACGGTTCACATAAGAAAATCTGAAACATACAGGAAACGAAATCCAAGATTGAATTTGAATCTTAAAAAAGAAAAAACCAAGAAGCCGTTCGTTTGGTTCAGGAAACGACATCAACCGCCAGCCAGAAAAGGTGGAGGAGGACGAAACTTACCCGCGGAAGGGAACGAGTGGGATCGCCCTTCATCTTCTTCTTCCCCATTGCTGCGCGCCCTCACAACGTAGCCCGCGGCAAGAAAGTCTGATAACCTAAACACGTCTAGGATTTCTTTGAGAGCGCAAAAAGAAGATTTCTTTCAGAGCCCAAGAAAAAGAAGCCATCAGCGAACCTTGGGACAGCTTGATTCGAGCACTGTGGCTGCAAAAACCCTTCCAGCGGCGGAGATGATGACCTACGGTGCGGGCGCGAGGGAGACTCCAAGCCGCGGGGAGCCGAGTCCGATCGTCGGCGGGGACCTTGGGGTCGAGCTTGTGGAGATTCGAGGCCGCTGATCGAGGGCCGAGCCCGATCAGCGGCGGCGGCCTTTGGGGTCGAGCTCGTCTCGTTCCTCCGTCCCGTCTGCAGCAGGTTTCTTCCTTCGCGGCTTCGGCGGAAATATGACCGTTATTGGGGACGGGGAAGAAAGGCGGCAGGCGTATGTTTGGCAAATAATTGATATTCTTATACGAGACAGGAGGTTTTCTGAAAATAACTGGATCACCATTATTAATCATGATTCAAATAAAGGTGTTTTATGAAAATAATCGGACCGCGATCCAAACCAGGGGGTTCGTTAGAAAAAGGTCACCACGGTGGCCGTGACGACGGCTCGCCGTCCTCCGGCTACCCGCGCCCGACGACCTGGCCTCACTGCCCGCCCGCGCCTCCGCTCCACACCCCTACAACCCTGCCGCAGAACTCCTTCCGCAGTCAGGGAACGCCCGCCCCAAAACGAGAAGACAGAGAGACGGGGTTCTGACAACGCCCTGGGGTGCTGTTCTGCAAGAGAGTCTGAAGCTTGATAAGAAGAATAGACAGGATTGTTCTGACAGTGATTTACCTTACAAATTAGAGATCTCGCATGATGATTGCAATTGAGTCAGATCATCAGTACGCAGATGATCTAGAGCATTTCCTCCTGCCTGGCCATTGACTGTACAATGCCATAAATGAAATTTAAGCAGTAACCACAGCCAACAAACAATATCTAGCTGTTCCTGAAACAAAGAACCGGATGAACCCAAAGTGTACCAAACTTTCCGTAGCCATTCTACGTGTATGTCACTTGCTGTAAATTCAGGGTTGAAAAGCCCATCTCTACAGATACAAGGTCAAAACTCCCATAGTTCCTCAAACACACACCAAAATAGCACCTAGCACCCTGTCTAAAAGTGATACTATTTTTCATATCAAACAAAAATGCATGTTTTCGCATGAGCAACAGCATTGCAGCTAAAAAAATACTGTTGACTAACAAATCTAATCTCTGATCTACTTTGATCTCAAGCATCCACCAGGAAGTAAGAATTTGAACTTGTCTGCATTCTTGATCAAATAGGAAGGCAGATGCACAGCAGATGCTGACTTTGGTATTGGCCCCATCTTCTTGAAGAGGTCTCTGAATGTATACTCTTCGGGTAGCATGTCAAATAGATCATCCCCATTGCATATGATCTTCTGTATTCTGTCTGGATTTAGGAAGCTTTGCTGTTTCACTCGGTCTGCGTGGCTGTACGCCTTCATCTTGAAAACAAACTCCTTGATGTCCCTGAAGCAGAAGCTGCAGTGCCAGCCCGCATCAGCCAGGATTAGGTTGCTCTGACGGGAGTGGCGATATAATGTGTGTTCAGTGAACACATGTGCCGATGCTCTCCAACTGTTGTCGTCCACAGGAAACTCAAAGGAGTACATATAGTTCTTCATCTCGAGGTGCATGACTGGTGGTATTCCATCACACCACTTGAGCAACTGCACTGTCTCGGGGCTAGGGATCTCGTCAGCATCAGCCATGATCAGGGCATCACCCACAGCAATACCTGATCTTCGTATCAGCATGTTAAGTGAACGACGATGATAGGCCTCAACATTGAAGGGCTGCCTACGATGATCAGTATCCAGTTCACCGATAGAAAGCATGTCATAGACTAGCTTTGATCCAGCAAATGCAAAACGGCTGAGGTTTTCATAGAAGGAGAGTGACTTGGGGATACCAGTGAAGGTGGCATTGGCCTCAAGGATGACCAACCTATCGACATATGGAAGTAGCTCACGGTAACGGATTTCCAGAATATCAAGTTCATTACTGAAGAGGACGGCATCAAATACACGCCGTGGGGAGGGGAGGATGCCCCAACCATGGAGCTGGCACAACTGTTGCATGGAGATATTGGGGGCATAGTAGTGTGGGATGCGGGTGAATGGTGTAGGTGGTGTGTCCCACAAAGGCCGCAGAATGTAGGAGATACTCTGGAAGTATTGGGTGACAGCAATAACAGACACAGAAAGAACAAGGACAAATGGTATTAGGAACTTGAAACGCAGAATTTTTCGTCTGGTTAATGATGGATGATGCGAGTCTCTGGCCATGAGAAGGTCTTGAGTGTAGGACAGAAAAAGGAATAGGTGAGCCTCTGAGAAGCATAGGAGAGTTCTCCAAATACACTGTCTTGCCGGGGAATGTGGTAAATGTCCGAGGCTGAATGTAATCTGCATTTAGCAAGACAAGAAAGTAAGCAAAATGAATCAGGTAATGACACAAATAGTAACCATGTAACATACCACAAAATCAGAGAAAACTAACATACTGGCAAGATCTGTATCACAGAAAGGAAAAATGTAGAGACAAGTTACAGCTACACGCATTCCCTTTAAATTTGTCATGCAACTGGCAATGATCTTCAAAATTCTAACGAAGCTAAATTGCAGCCTATGTAGCACGGACACAGCAGCAAACTGGTGATAAGTATTGGCAGATTAAATTCTAAAAGTAAACATCATTAATCAGCAATACTCCATGGACACAGCGTTGATGCATCTTAACGTGGCTGAGAAAAAGAGGTGTGGCGGCCTGAGCTATATGGCCGGCAGCAACGGCCTGACCTGGAGAGGGACGGTGGCAAGACAGATCCGTTTGTGGCAAGGGCAGCAGGAGGGGCGGTGGACGGGGAGGCCGGGATACTGTGGGAGATGGCCATCGTGCTGCAAAGGCAGAGGGAGAAAATCAAGCTGAGCACGGGTCTGTGATCATTTAGGAAGGGGTGGAGCAATTGAGGATTCGACCGTGAAGAGATGAACAGTTTGCGTGCGGGAGTAAAATGATCTAGAGAACATCACACACAAGAACGAGCACCATATATCTTACTGAATAACCACAACAATGCCTGGCACAAACATAATCTATTTTTTTAGTGCTCCAAACGGTACATCGACATCTAATACCTATATGGAATCAAACAATTTAGGACTAGCAAGATATGATGCATGCATTGGTGAAAGATCAAGCAGACACTAAGAAAAATTCTACCACCTTTTGCCCACATCAAATGCTACAAACGGGCTAGTCTCCAGTAATCTGCAGTATGGCCGTAAGGGGCGCACCGCACACCCTGATTAAAAAGGTTACAAAGGCATTCATTTCTCTCCAATAATCCGATCCCTCACTCTTTTCTGAGCCACAGACAAGATCGACGGGCCCAAAACATTCAGGGGCATGCCTGATGAGCAACGCAAAAGGGGAAAATCTAACAAAACCACAAGGCGCACACATTGTGCCGCCACCTCCATCGATTGGCGTCAAATCTGAACTAAACCAAGCTTGGTTATTGATCCCTCTTCCTAAAGATTCAAACTTCGCCGAGC
Organism: Digitaria exilis; assembly: GCA_015342445.1. Lineage (NCBI taxonomy): Eukaryota > Viridiplantae > Streptophyta > Magnoliopsida > Poales > Poaceae > Digitaria > Digitaria exilis. Next base: position 114,971 of record JACEFO010001947.1, read on the forward strand.
AAGATATACAAAAAAAAAAAAGCGAGAAAGGGAGCACGCACTGTGAGTGCCCCAGAACAAGGGCAGCGGAGTCACCTCAGGGAAGTAGACGAAGACCCGAAAGGAGAAGACCAAGACCAAGACGGAAAGCTCCCATCTCTGGACGACCTGCCGCTTCCTCCGGCTCCTCTACACCGCCCGCTCCTCCGCCTCCTGTGTCGATGGCTCATTTATTAACCCTTCCTCCGCGCCTCGCCTCCTCCGCCTCCGGCCTTGTCTCGTCTCATGTAACCTTTCCCTCCCTCCTCGACCCCTCCGCCAATCTCTCTCCCGCCGGCCGCCTATTTCTGTCGCGTGCTCCTCCCTCCCATCCCCTCCCCTCCGATGATCCGACCGGCCTCGTGGTGGTGGGGGAGTGCCACTGCTAAAATTAGGCGTCAGATTTTGCTGCTGCTTAAAAAAATCGAGGCTTTTCGCTTTTGCGGGAGAGAAACCTTGGGGATTTGATCTCGTGGGATATGCGATGAGTGCTTTGTTTGCTTTGGCAGTTGCCACGCCACTGCACTGGGCGGGGGTGCGTGGGGTGGCGAGCTCGGCGAGCTTTCCTGTGTGCGGCCGTCCGCATTCGGATTCTCTGCGTGCATGTTCGGTGTAGGATCTTGTGTTCTCCCTAAACAAATGATGGTCCCACGTGGAGTGAGTTTTGACGTTTGACCAAAACTCCAAAAGGACGCCAAGGAATAATTATGCGTGCTAAAGTACGTACAAAATTGAGATTTTGTGGACATTTAAGGATCGAGGCCAACTTTTGAAACTAAAGAACCCTAGGAAATAAAAAAAAACTTATTATTTTTTAGAAAACTATTTTTGAAATAAAAGTCTTTGTATGCTTGATTGATTGAGACTAAAGATTATATAATGATAGTCCTCCATAGAAATTGTGACATAATGGACTTGTCTGCATCGAGCATTGGCACTCGAGAGTTGAGTTCTAGTGTTTTGTGAAACGACACGAACCGTGGAAAATGGAAAGCTTGAGATCACATAGGATGATAGGAAGAGTAGGTAAAAGAAGAGGTTAGAGAAAGAGAGCCAGAAATCACCATCTACTATTCTAAATCCTAAATAATTTTGTGTTTGCCACAGCGTGTTTGTTCTCGGCTGATTGTGGACGAAAAGTGTGGTACAAAACTACAGACTCTTCATGATGTGGACTGTTACTTTTTTTTTCTTTTTGGCGAATGGGTCTTTGTGCAGTTAAAAAAATCCGAATGATCAGTCTATTTAGTAGATGTGCTGTATCAGCCCATTTTGACTCATTTCTTTACACTAAACAAAGTTTGCTAACAATCAAAGAGAAGTGCTAACACTATACTGTCCTAACACTATCACTACTTTTTTTAAAAAAAAGTCTGTTTTCACCCTTCAGCTATTATAAAAGTTTGATTTTCAATGCTGCCAAATCCAATGAACCTTCCGCAAAGATCCCAAAACAGAACGTAAACACGTAATGATGGGAAACATACCAACAAGTAATGTAAGAGATGGAGGATGAATAAATAATCGGTAATGCTAGGACTCATGCTTCCGGCCGCTCCCTATCTCATCGGACACATCGTCAACCGTTCCTATGGTGCTTTTTGAACTGGTGCAACATTGACATTTCACGGATGTTGCAAGATCGACTCTCTCAATGTTGCGATGTACATGTAATGTTGCATCTCCCCCGTTCGACGCTACGCCCCTGGAAGCGGTGGATTTTGGACCGCTGCAACATCTATGTTTTGCTGATGTAAAGTTTTACTCCCTCGATGCTGCGCCATGGATGTAATGTTGCATCTCCTCAACCGTGTGGGTCCTTCAACCGTTCCCTGGTTCATGTTTCAACCGGTGATGCATCAGTGTTTTGCGACGACCCTGTATGCTGCCCCAATCTTTTAGATGCATCAGTAGGATCTTCTCTCACCTTCCACCGTGGTGCCACCACCTGACAGTCATAATGTTTCAACAACTATTTTATGTGATTTTTGTGATGTTCCCAATAATGTTTCAATGTTGCGATTTGTTTCAATGTTGCAGTATTTCTGCTTCAATGTTTCATTTTCGCCGTCAATGTTGCAATGTTTCTGTTCCCATATTTCAATTTTACAATCAATGTTACAATAGTCTATTATGTTGCAATGTTCTGTTCCAATATTTCACTTTTATCGTTAATGTTGCAATATTTTTTCCCAATGTTTCATTTTGACCGTCCGATGCTACGTCCGGACGTCGGACGTCCGGGCGCTAGCAAGTCCCATAAATAATTTTGAGAGAGGGAAAATGGCTTCACATTCGGCCTAGAATGGGCCGGCCCAGAAAATGTAAGAGATGGGGCAAGGCCCAGTTCCATCTTAACAGACACACGGAGAGACCACTCGATCGATGGCCTCGCCGGCGCACTGGATCGCCGCCGCCGCTCCGACCACCCTCCCCGACGAGCTCCTCGAGGAGATCTTCCTGCTTCTCGAAGCCCCGGCTGACCTCGCGCGCGCCTCGTCCACCTGCACCGCCTTCCGTCGCGTCGTCTCCGGGCGCCGCTTCCGCTCGCTCCACCCGCCGCCCGTCCTAGGGTTCCTCGATGCCGGCCAACCCGGGGCGTTCCACCCCGCCGGTCCGCCCCGGCCGCCTGCGCCCTCGCGCAGGCCGCCGATTTCACCTTCTCCTTCCTCCCCGCCCCCAACGACTGGCGCGTCTGCGACGCCCTCGACGCACGCGTCCTGCTCCGACGGCGCCCCGGCGATGCAGCCGCCTTCGCGGACCTCGTGGTCTGCGACCCCTTGCACCGCCGGTACGTCCAGGTTCCACCCATCCCCTACGACCTCGCGGTATCTACCGGAGCCCCGGGCATGACTCTCAATTGCTTCCTCGATCCGGCTAGTGAGGAGAAGCGTGAGGATGAGGATGATGTGTCATTCGGAGTGATCTGTGCCGTGCATTTCCAGCACAAGCTCGTGACCTTCCGCTTCTCTTCAGTGACTGGAAAATGGCGTGCCCTTACGTTCGATCGCGAGCTTTCTTTGCCCACCATTCACGACGTGACCCTATGGTCTGGATTGTTCAAGCAACAGTACGTGCACGGATGCTTCTACTGGAGGATTCCTGGTGTCTACGCTATCATCCAAGTCCAATGCACACGTGAAATGAGACTCCGCCAAGTTGAAATCCCGACTGTCACCTATCGCCAACAGAAGGTGTTTGTTGAGGTGGGCGAAGGCAGACTTGGTCTGTTAGTTCTTCATGTTGGCATATTGGATCTCTACTGCAAGACTCTGCGAGACCATTGCATTGGCACAGAAGAGTGGCAGCACGACAGGACAATACCCTTGCCCAAGCTGGACTCCACCTGGTCCTGGTGGATCGTTGGAGCAGATAAAAGATATGTACTTTTAGGAGCGATTCTGCTCAGCAGGTCTTGGCTACAAAACCCACCAGCACATTATTTCACATTGGATCTAAAGACATTTCTATTTGAGAGTCTGTCTGTGTCAAATCAGCTCAGAAGTGCTTATCTGTATGCAAGCTTCCCACCGTCATTGTCACTGCCAAGCATATGAGGTGGTAAGAAACAAAGAACTGTACTTGTGTTCTTTATTAATTTTGGAGTTAGTTTGCTGTTGATGTGATCTGCAATTCCCAAGCATCATCAGCTGACTAACTTTCTTTCTTTTGCTAAAGCTAATTAACTATTTATGATTGTTTCGTATTTATGAGCTACTATTTGGAAAGTTATCAAAAGTGGGATTGTTGGAACTGTGCAGCAATGTCAAAGCTAATGCACATTTCACTACTGGTTTTTAACAATGTCAGGACTTCTAGATCATTGGCATATCCATCTATATGACTATTGCGTAGGTAGGCACTCAATATTTGTGGTGAACCCTATAAGAATGGATAGCAATATTTTAGTTTGTCAGTATACCCTCATGTATATGCATAGTCATAATGTCTATAATTGTGTTTTTGTTTGGTCACATATATTGGTGGAGCATGTGTTTGATCTAGTTTCTACACTGTTTAACTTGGCATTGATAAGGGGTGCCTGCCCTTTTCAACTATCAGTTTTTCATATTTTGGTGCACTCCAATGCTTGTGCTAGGAACTGTATTAAACAAAACAAATTTCAAATTCTTTAACATAAATGTCTAATTGTTCAAATTTGTTGAATGAACTGATTATGTACGCATCCATGTACATAAATTTCAAATTACATCTCCAAACACAACAGGTACTCCATTTCTTGTTTTTATTGGCTGGACCACATGATGATTTTGTGCTATCCATTTTCAGAGATTTAACATAGCTTACACTGACAGAATTCCACTAGATGATTATAGTAATGTAATATATGTTTTGTTTTCTCTGTTGACACACAGGTCTGGATGAAGATGGCATCTGTCTTGATGGGGTATCATCATTGTGTAAGAGACATCCGCAGCTTGTGGCAGTGATTCCACCTATCTGCAGTTTGATCAGTAGTTCTGTCGTCCTGTGTCATTTTGCCTTTATGCTGTAATCTGGTACTCCTTGGTCTGCATACTACAAGGGAGACTCGTACGTGTCCAGTGAACTAATGTGTACTTTTAGACTCGACCAATGTCATAGGCTGGAGGCTTTGTCCAATGGATGTAATGGAGAGAAAAATTAATAGTATGGTTGTAATCGTAACATCTTCCATTGGTCGTATCCCGTACTCCCTCCATCTCAAATTATAAGTCGTTTGACTTTTTCGACCCTAACTTTGACCGCTCGTTTTATTCATTTTTTTTACAAAATATCATATCTTTTGTTATGGCTAGCTTTAGTAATAAAAGAATTTCAAGAATAACTTAAATTTGACTACATTTGCACAAATTTTTTAAATAAGACGAGTGGTCAAAGTTAGGGTAAAAAAGGTCAAACGACTTACAATTTGGGATGAAGGGAGTATATGTTATTTTCCCCAGTTTTACATTGATCTGCCATCATGAATTTCGGTTGGAGAAATGTTGCTTAGTTATACAGGCCTTTCCAGCATGCCAGGCAACTGGTCAAACAGAGGTCAAAATAGTAATTCTGTCATTCCTAGTTGCCATTACATTTGTCTGAATGTGATAGCCTTGCTTCCAAGTGCCTCTGTGCCTGAGAGCAAAATATACTTGAGGTTGTGTAATTTGAGTCCGAACTAACGCTTTAGGTAGTAACACCGATGATTAACCTGACAAAGAGTTTGTGCCATCTGCAAAGTTATAACTGTACTGCCTGGATATTGTGACCCAGTTTCCTAGAAAAAGGAGCTAAAGTGGAATTGGGTGTTGTTTTGAGTACAATATACATACTTCTCAAAACAACAAGAATGGAGCAGATGTATAGGGAACAAAAAATGACGGAAACTAGTACCAACAAGATATAATACTTCTCGAATTTCTGCTTAGGCCATCTCATATTACATATTTGCAGCTTTCGGTTAGTCCATGTGTACGAAAAACTTACTCCATGCGTACTGCAAGATCAGATCCTGGCCACAAACTTTCTAACTGAAATTTAAAAATTCATGTCAACCTTATGGATGCAAACCAGTGAATCGCCGGCAGGATCAGGTCAATTAGGAATTAGTGACAGTGGAATCAGGGGCGGACCCACCCATTAGGCGAGCTGAGGCGGCCGCCTCAGCTACTCGCCGACTAGCACTACTATCATCCTCTTATTTTCTATGAAGCCGCCATGATTTGCCGTTGTTGCCTGTTGGTGGTTTCTCGGAAGCAGAACGAGCAACGCTAGGAGGAAGAAAGGAAAGACGAAGGGGTATGGGCTGGCTGCCAGGCTTCGTGGGCTATTCTGCGTTGACACAACATTTTAAGGCCCAGTAAGGGCGGCAAGTCGAGCCCACCCAGATACAATGCGCCTCCCACGCTAGTCCCCTGGCCTGGAGACTCAAGACTCGTCACAACGGCGCCCGTTCCTTTTCCTACGTCCACATGCTCGAGATTATTACGGGAGGAAGCATTCTGAGTTGAGTTTAAAACATTGTGGGGAAGTGAAATTGTGAACTAGTTTTGTTCGGTTAAAAGATCTAGCACTCTGTGTTTGAAGAATTGTTTTGATGCTATGTCCCGTTTAGATTTGAAGAATTATTCTGATTTTATTATCTCTCACTAATTAATATCTACAAAATTTATAGGTTATCATACCATTTTATCTGTTATTTATTTTGAATTGTATAGTGAATGAACCATGTTTATTCTTCAAATTAAGGATATTATCTTCAAATCGCTATTATTCATTCATTATTTGCTGTTTTTCATGATCACAGTTGAATATACTTTTATTTTTCCTTTAGGATTTAGATTTGAACTAAAGTCCGCCTCAGCTATAATTTTATCCTGGGTCCGCCACTGAGTGGAATCAGGCAGTAAATTTTGCTTTATATTCAGTGGAACCAGATAGTTAAAAGCCTGAGAGTAACAGTAACCAGCATATGCAGATGCAGTTCAGCATGCTCCGCAAGGCAATGCCATTCAAGCCAGGTCGATCCACAGGTTTATCTTCCCCCGTCTGCTCAAGTGTCTCTGTCACCTCGTTTCCCAGACAGGAGCTTCCATTGACATGCATGCATGACATCCTTTTTATTTCTCTCATACCATGACACCCTACCCACCAGGAAGCTCAAGGTCAAGCACACACACAACAGGGAGATCAGCTAGCATTTAATCATATGGACTATACATAACATGGACACCCACATTTTAGATAGCAACCAGATGCTAGATTCTAAAATGGTGTATCCATTGGTTCCATGAGTGCTCTTCCTCTTCTGCACTCTGTGGTGCCTCGCACCTCAGTGTCCATTCACATATCTTTAGCTTTTTGTACTTTTTTTTTAAAAAAAAACTTAATGTCAGACTTGGAGGTCCATAATGATTGGAAGCCTAGAGACATCCTACCAAACAAAGTGCACATACCCTCTTCCTCCTCCTCGATTGGTGGGAGGGACATGGAGAACATTACTGATCAAATTGCACATTAAAAAACAGAGAAAGGGATATGGTGACAAGTAAAATCAATTAATAAGAATATCATGTCACTACTAAAAGACCAAAAAAATTGTTTACAAGTACACAAATGATGACAAAATGATGAGGATGGTAACCAGAATTGTGAACCATGACTAGTCATGAGGGGGAACCGGAGTCTTCTCTGTGTTTGTATACAGAATCATCATGGAGATACATGCCAGGATCACGGATCACCTCCACTGAAATTGAGAAGAAAAATGTCATTAGTGAATGAATAGCGTGATTGGGATGCACAGGCATGATGTGGACAGAAGAAAATGAGAAAAATAAATCCACGTCAGCATGTATGTTGTATTAAGAAAAATCATGGAAATCTAGTCTGATTGTACTTTATAGGATTGTGGGGAAAAAGATAATACTACTGTGTACTGTAGAAGAGATTGGATCGGAAGCATATAAATAATTGAGCTGCATATACATAAACAAACAGATTCGTCTGCAACTATGACAGTTCCTATAATATTCAATCTGTCTTCCAGGAAAATATAATTTCTGACAACATGGGATCTGTTGGAAAAGGACCAATTTGACACAAAGAAATGTTGTGGTTGTTAGTAGTAGTATAGAAAGATCTCAATTCTCAATAATGACTGGAGGACATAATCACCAAGCATTAGTATAGTTCGAAATGTTTTTTTGGAGATAATATAATCCCAAGTGTCACCACCTCAACCACTTTTTATGCTTGCACGTTTGCAGCTTGCGAGCTTGCATGCATCCATGAGGAAGTAGCATTGCACGCATATGCAACAAAGGTTGATGGCAGTAGTTGTGGCTGCCAAGCATATTATACAACTCGTGGCAACAAATTGTACGCAACAATAACAAACTCAAATGATAAAGATAATCAAAATTACTGACAGAGACATCGTATGAATACTACAAATTAATCACACATCACTACATCAGCACAAACTTAAAGCGCACTAATGAATAAGACACACTAGTATCGATCCATGAACCGCACAATATTAATAAAACACACACATTTTTCTACAAAGAGAAAACACATTATCGTTGTATAATGGCACACCGCCATTTGTCGCTGTCTCGTGTTCCTTCTTCTCCAACTGCTCAAAATAAGAACATATCCCCCATCAGAACACACGGATTAAGTAGATTTTAATGACATATTAGCGAGAGCAAGGAACAAACAGTGTGCACGACAAACAATTAAAGGTGGACACCACCATCAAGCTGCTGCTGTCGTTGCTAATTGCCTGCCAATTAGCATGTGTTTTGCAGCACAGTACAGATCTGTACCACGCGCGCGCCCCTTTGCACACTAGTGTACAAGAGTGAAAACAAAACCTGATCAGATCAGCTAGCTGCTGCAGGTCACCATCGATCATTTGGCTACTTAATCCGCCGTCACGCTGTAGCTTAGCGCATGCACATGGTGCATGAGCGTCCAAGAATGAAAAACCCCTCCGGGTTAACCGCCGGCTGCCACGTCCAAAACGACATTATCCTCAGTCACGACCTGTTTGGCATGTTGTTGTGTCCCTCGGCACTGCATGTACGGTCGTTGTATACCCAGACATGACTAACTTTTGTGCACTACTGCTCGTGTCTGATTTTGTACCACAGTTTCTTACACGTTTTGTCGGCCATGGTTTCTTGCCAAATCTCGGCACACTTCGTGGCAAACGATATAAACAGTTACCATATTTTTCACCTTGTAAGTTTTTTTTTTAAAAAAAAACTGCTGGTAGATTTCCTGTCCACCTTGTAGATATCTCTAGGAATGCGATGGATGGATTGACTAATGGAATCAGGATGGAAACTTTGTAGGGGTGGAGAAAGCTACCTGCATGCGTTGGGATTACTTATGAATAAATAAATGTGTATACTTATTATATATATAATTATCAAGTTTAGTTGGGCCAATCATGGATGGACAAGGTAGCTACAGTAGCTTGGGATTGGAGGCAGTGTCATGAAGCTAGCTCTTGTTGTACGCGTCAACCACCACCTTAGTCTTCGTCGTGTCCAGAAGGATTATCTGAATGTGCAAGAGTGTGGTTACCATCCACTTTTTCAGGTATGCTAGCTGGTCGTTGCTACCTAGTTTATGCCACTGATTGAGAGATTTATAAGACTAACGACTCATCAGGTATAAGGATTATAAGCTAGCTGGGGAGGATAAGATTTGTGCATGATGAATTGAACAAGAGAGAGGCTTTTTGTACAGCCGGTGCCCGGCCGCCAGCACTTTACGTCGAAGGTAAGGCCGGCTGGAGACCAGCTGGCCGTGGCCGGCCGGCGAGGTCGCTTGTGTTAGCTTGGCTTACATTCCGGTGCACGTGTGTGCGGCCAATTTGTAGGCTTATATCTGAATGTACAAGAGTAGCTTGATGCATGTTTTCATTCCACATTTTAGCGATGGGTGACTTTGACCATGATTTCGTGGTACATGATTGTTACATTATTAAAATCAAATATTTTTAGAAATATTTCAAAAAAAAATCTTTAAGAAAAATATTATAGATACAGCTCCGTATGCTTGTGAAATTAAGTGGGTGTTTAGTTGGCAAACTTTGCAAAATATATTTTTGCATTATGTGTCACAAATTCAAGTTTGCAAAGAGGTGTGGTATTGATTTTTGTGCACACGTGAGAGCTTTTTGCATTCTGGAGAACCTTTTGCAAAGGAGGGTTTAGTTTCATTTCACAATAAGGGGTGAAAACCCACAATTTGTAAACTTTGCAAACTAAATAGGGCTTAAATTAGTTTTTAAACAAGACTGCTGTACTGTGCCTGTGTTCTTATTTCTTATTGATATATACATACAGAATAAATTTAAATTTAATTTGTTAAATTAAACTCTGTTAAAAAGATCAATTACGTGGAGCCAGGGAGGGGGGTAGGAGTGATCCAGGCAATTTACCAAGGCTGCATTCATATTGGAAGAAGTAAAAAGTAGTTTTAGATGAATAATGCACTGGGAAACGTGTTCTGTGTGTAGGGTGAATAAAAAAAAACTTGTTGGAGAACTACTCTTTTCTTAATCTAAACACAGCCCAATCGTGCTGCTTCGATCGGTGGCTCTTGACAGCGAGCATGCATGCCCGTACTGACGTACGGCAGGTTCGAAGCGGCCATCAGCAGACAGCGGCTCTCGATTTCAATTCGCCTGCTGCCTCTGCAGCGCCAGCGGCTTCGATCGATCCATCGCCTGCAGACTGCAGTACACGTGCTTACGCGTGAACGAGTGAATGGATGCAGAGGCAGTTAACCCTGCAACGGGAAATAGTAAATCCCAGCGCAGTGATCAGGCGGCAGGGTTAAAAACTACTGTTCCATTAACGAAGAGGGCAGTCTAATTGAAATGCTTATTCCGTTAGCATTGAGACTCGAAAAGTCTTTAATTTCGTGATGTTTTTCTTTTCTTTCTTTCTTTCTTTTTTTTTTTTTGCGAGGAGCTGAGGAGGATGTATCTGTGATCGTCGATAACTCATACAATGTATTACCGATTCCACGAAGCCCAATGGTGTTGAGAAGACGATTCATGAGTATGATTTGAGAAACTGTTGGTTGGACGTTTTAATTAGAGATCCTAATACGCCTTGTATTTATAAATGGAGTATTAATTTCCTACCTAATTTAATTTGAGCGCAAGAGTCCTTCTCCTATTAATTCTAGAACGACGAGAACCTTCCAAAATTTCATAAGAAAAGCAGGCGATTTTTATTTCATAGGTAAAATTTCATAAGAAAAGCAGGCGATTTTAATTTCATAGGTTTTTGTACATATACTAATTTTATATGAAATTCTAGACGTATTTGGATCAGCGTAGCATCTCTTTGTGAAAGTCCAACCATTTGCCACATATTTAATGCGTGGAGTGGCATGCAATGTACACGTCCAACTGTTTTGTTGCTCGAGTACAGGTGCCAAAAGTCTAACACAGTGTTGCCAATATCCCAACTTGTTGTTTCATGTTGTACGACAATTGCGAAGAAAGTCATTACAGGAAATATAGGTACGGAGGCATGAATCAATGTTATCAGCTACATATATCTAGCTACTTGTGGAATGTGGATTGTGGTATCTTATTTTATTTTGGTTAGTGGAGGGAAGCCTGACATGAGACCTCACATGTGAGATTATCCTTTGGAAAATGTCGTAGATTATCGATTTTTATGATGGTGAATGCTTGTTAGTACGTAAATTCATTGTTTGTTCGTATAACACTAACATCTGAATGGTCAAAGTTCGTGGGAAGATAGAAAATGTGATTTCCATGTGCTGTATAGAGGGTACTCGTACCATTTCCCCAGTAATCTATACAGTGTTTTTTACGACAAGAATGAAACCGCCATGAGTTACCCATCCATCCACCACACTCACCGATTATATTTTTTTTTAAAAAAACAATATATGTTTCTTGCGTAGTTTGCTAAAGTGTCTATTCCTCTTTAAAATGTGAATGAGGCCTTGTTTAGTTCGCCAACTTTTCAGTCACATCGAGTCACATCTTCTCTCACAGACACGCTTACCAATGCACTATTCACACTTTCAACTTTCTCCAACTTCACCAACTAAACAATGCACAACCATCTATCAGGTATCAGTGCATGAGGTGGCAAGCAAACAAGATTGTTCAACTGCTTTGTTCTTCAAGGACACAGGTACCCAAAGCCCAACAAACTGGTGCCAACAACATACCAACTTGGAGCTAGTCTGTACAAATTTGACGAAAACCCTTTACGTGAAACATATATGAATCAATGACAGTGCATATAAACACCACAAATGGGAAGAATTTCTTCATTCGAACACATGCTCTAATTAATTACTACTAAGCAAAAAATGTTGATGTGTCATATTGATCGGTTCGCATCCTTTGTCCAAGCAACCAGAAAAAAAAAACCACAAACGATAATATTATTATGACATCACACCTCTCATTTATTGAGCATGTTCGGCTGCACTTATTTGATCTTCTTTTTGCTGCGGCCGTACAGCCCAAGAGTTAATCCATGAGCCTATGATACTGTGTAGGCAGCGCTGCTGCTGTGCAGCTGAGCACTCCCGAACACAGCTATTCATTCATTCATTCATTAGTAGGATTGTTGTCCTTCCAAATATGAGACACAATATCAATTCGTGTAGCAGTGAAAACTTAGTTGGTGATCCTCACTATTGTTTGAAAAACAACTTCTGAACAAAAAAGAAAACAAGCACATTTTGGTCAGATTCGATTTTGTCGGTGCTGACGAAGGAGCAACTGCGCAGCTCTGCACAGTACGAAAGGCGCTGACCACAAAACGAAACAATCCCGTCGCCAGCTCAGCAATCCCATGTCCCTGACATGCGGGCCCCACCAACTCCCCCAAGTCAAGCTACCAGCCCCGACAACCCCGATCCCGTCGCCCACGCTTCCCTGCCCCCACGCCACAAACACGTGCCCTCCAAACCCCCACTCCACTGACGCGTGGGTCCACAAATCCAGAACCCACATGTCAGTCGCACAACCAGAGGCCTCCCACCCACACGTGCCGGGCTGCCCCGTCGGCGCGCGGTCTCTCCGACCCGCCTCTCCACGTGTCCTTACGCCACCTTCCTCACGAAACGCCTTTCCCAAAACCCGCCTCCTCCTCCTCGTTCTGCTTGCAGCTGAGCTGAGCCACCTCACCACCGTGCCCACTGGTGGCTGCAGCGCAGCCACCTATAAGGCCGGCCTCGAGCGCGCTGGGCAGTCGAGACATCACCACCACCACCGAAAGCTCGCCACTCTCCTACTCCGCCCCTCACCTCCCCCCATCACCATCGGCATCCATGGCGTCGCCTCCGGCCGACGTGGACCTAGGCAAGCTAAGCTACGAGATCTTCTCCCTCCTCGAGAGCAAGTTCCTCTTCGGCGCCGCCGGCTCAATCCCGGGCACGCCGGCGCGCGCGCCGCCGCCGCCCCGCGACGAGGGCCGTGGCCGAGTCCGCGTGCTCGCCATCGACGGCTGCGGCCCGTCCCCCGCCGACGCGCTGCTCGCCGCCGTCGCGCTCGCCAGGCTCGAATCCGCCCTTCGCGACCTCGCCGGCGACCCCGACGCCCGCCTCGCCGACTTCTTCGACGCCGCCTCCGGCGCCGGCGCCGGTGGCGTCCTCGCCGCGATGCTGTTCCTCAAAGGCGACGACGGAAGGGCAAGGTACTCCGCCGCCGACGCGCTCGCGTTCGTCGCGGCGAGCCTCGGCCGGAGTAGTAAAGGGGGAGGCGGGTGGGGTGGTGAGGGCGGAGGCGCGCGGAGGTGGTGGGCGTCGATGCTGTTCCGGCGAGGCGGGGAGCGGCGGTCGTCGTCTTCCTCCTCGTCGCCGCTGCTCCGGCGGGTGTTTGGGGACGCGACGCTGAGGGACACGGTGGCGCCGCTGCTGGTGCCGTGCTACGACCTGTCCACGGCGGCGCCGTTCCTCTTCTCCCGCGCCGACGCCGTCGAGAGCGACAGCTTCGACTTCCGCCTCCGCGACGTCTGCGCGGCGACCTGCGCCGGCGGCGCCGCCCCCGCCGCAGTGAGGTCCGTCGATGGCCGGACGGCCATCGCCGCGGCGTCGGGAGGTGTGGCGGCCATGGGAAACCCCACCGCCGCCGCCATCACGCACGTGCTCCATAACAAGCAGGAGTTCCCCCTCGCCGCCGGCGTCGATGACCTCCTCGTCGTCTCCATCGGCTCCGGCTCCTCCTCCTCCGCCGCGGCGAACGCCACACCTTCCGCTGGATGGCGGACGCCCATCCTCCCGCCGCGCTCGCCGTCGCCGGCCGAGATGGTCCGCCTCACCGCCGAGGGCGTCGCCGACATGGTAATCAAATCCTCCTCTTCATAGTAATCCCACCCCTCCATCCTTCATAGACGGCTGCTGTCCAACATTTTTTCCTCATTTTTAACCGTGGTAAATAAAAAATAACTTAAAGTACCGCGCCTTCTGTGCCGCAGGTCGACCAAGCCGTGGCCATGGCGTTCGGCCACACGTGCGGCCGAAACTACGTTCGAATCCAGGTGGGTCAGCGCGCCAGAGTTACCTTACCGAAATTCCCCACACATTTTACCATTTTACCGCCAAGCAACCATCAGAGTGTGAACCGTTACAAACATTTTCGGCATGGTGTTAATCAACTCCATTCACTTCAGGCAGCGTCGCCGGCGGCGTGGTCGTCGTCGGGGAAGAAGGCGGTGGACGCGAAGAAGGCGGTGGCGGCGGCCGACGGGATGCTGACGCAGAGGAACGTGGAGGCGGAGCTGTTCAGGGGACGGCGGCTGTCGGAGAAATCCAACCGGGAGAAGCTGGAAGGCTTCGCGGCGGAGCTGGTGAAGGAGCACGAGCGGCGGGCGCGGAGCACGGGCCTTCCCAACGTGGTGATCAAGCAGGTGGCGGCGACGCCGAGGCCGTCGTCGGCCACCACCTCTTCCTCCGCCACCGCCACCGGCCGCACCGCCTCCACCATGCCGTCGCCGGCGTCGCAGGGCTCGTATGGCCACTAGCTGCCGTCGACGATCGGGTGTTCTAAATTTTGTACATGCCGTGGACACACACCTCTTCTACCTCCTTGGTTCTTTCCTTCTTTCTATTTATTTTTCCTTTCTTCTATGTTCGCGAGTCACTGACACGTGGGCCAAGCCGGCATCGAGCTTGAACTAAGTTATGTCACAAGAAAGATGAGTATGCAGTAACTTATATGTAAATCGGCAAGAAATCAAATCCTATCGAGTTTCATGCATCGACCAATTCAACATTGTGGCTTTAACACCAGGAAGTTAGCATGCAAAAGCAGATTGAGTGATGCCTTCTGAAGCTTTCATTCTCCCCAATCCAAGCTAGTAGATTGAAACAGACGCCATCACGTACTCGTTTCAGGCTTAATGCTGCACACTGATCAGGAACTTAATGGTGCATTAGACAGGGTGGTGTTAATGGAGGGAGTACTTGCAGAGGCCGATTGGTATGTGCAGGCTTTCATTTACTCGACGTGGCCGTAGATGGTCCTCTGTAGCTCCTTTCTGCCCAACAGCACTGTGATCAGGTACTGGAGCGATGGATGCATGGTCCTCCATGAATGCTCTGAACTTTTGTGTGTGGCTTGCTTTCAAGAGAGGCCCCGGGGGGGAGGGGAAAAAGAAGGAAGGGAAGTATGAGACTTGAAGTCTGCATAAAGCTGCTGCGAGTAGCTTCGAATTTTGGCATGCATGGTGGCAAGAAAAATGAAGAAATATACTACCTGCTGGGGCTTCCTTGTTGTGTGTGTCATTGTGTGTGCAGAGGAATTGTATGGCTACAAGTGCAAGTAAGGCAGCTCTGATCCTCTTGGTGGTGCGGGACGCAATGGAATGGAAATGTTGCTGCTTGATTTGGCCATGGGTTCGGTTATCCATATGGTTGAAGTGTTGTAGTGGTAATAATTTTTTGCAGCTGAGTTTAGTTGGTTAGGTTTCTTATAGTAAATCTGCTCGTAAGTGTTCAGATACTCAACTCAGCATGAGTGCATGACTGGTCAATTTTTTCAGAATTTCTTTTAAGAGATTTTATTTAATGGTTGTATTCTTGAGCTAGTGATTAGCAACGTGTCCGTCCAAAGAAATCGTATTAAAGCTATATAGTCCTGCTTTGTTGTGCAAAACAGAGTTATTCTGTACAAAACCTGGTTTAATTTCTCCAGTCTGTTAAAAAAAACCTTGTAACTTTTTTGAAGAAGCTGTGTCAAATAGACAAATACTAGTAATCTCTGAAATTCCCATCTCGTATACAGATTGTCAAAAAAATGTAGAAATTGTGTTGCCCTATGAACCCTTGTACACTGTCCACGGCATGATGCTGCTGGTAAGGGTCCGCAATGTGTCTCTTCCACTGGTCCTCGAAAAGCATACTAAAATCCTGACAAGAGAGACTCCATGGATCTCACGGCGCTCCATTGCCGATGCATGCGAGCTCCGGTCTGCTCGTCCACGCACCCACGCCCGCATTTCACGTTTTTTTTACCGCTGCTACACGTGAACTGATCGCAGAGAACAACGAAGCATGCAGCAGAGAGAGACAGAGAGTGCGTACTGTGCTGGCCTCCTGACGGACAAGTCAACGGCCGCGGCGACTTGGTCAGAGAAACGAAGAAGAAGAAAGCGTTAACAATTCCAGCTGGAGTATAGTACAGTAGAGTAGCCGGAGATCTACCGGCGTCTCGTCGTAGTAGCTTTTTTTTTTTTTTTTTTTACCGAGCCCCAAGTTAACTGATCCTACTTTTGCTTGTTGCCATTTTTTTTTTCACCGTCCCCGAGCACGCAGCTGTCGCGGCGCGGCGGCCCCTCCCCGTCTCGCAAGCAGATGATAGTACATCGTGGTTGTTTAATTTTACCGGGGGATCGTCTGTCTCCGATGCTAGCTGCATGCGAGCATGGAAATTAGGGGATTAATTACCATTCCAAAGCTTGCTTCTCCTCCTTACATGTGGCCGGCTGCAGTGGTATTGTTGAACTTATTTACCTCGGCGTGTCAACGGATCGGAATTACGGCTCATTAAATGGAGGCATGCACGCACGTCGTCGGAGTAAACGCCGCCTCGCGCTCGCTCCTGCGCCAGATCTGCAGCACGCAGGCGGCCATGCATGGATCGGATGCATGAGAGAAGAAGAAGAAGAAGGAGGAGGAGGTGACCGCTGTTCATGGAGACCTGCGACGCGGCACGTGAGGGGCAGGGCAGGGATGATATGCTAGCTACTAGTATCATAATTCGTACTATCAATACGACAGTACTCCATGTGTGTACGTATCAATGAAGCTACAATACGATAGATAGATATGCTGCCATTCCATGCCTCGTGTTGACGCCCGGCCGTGTGGCACCGCCCGTCGCCAGGTCACCCGCCGCTGCATGCAGGACACTGCATGCGTATATACGTGTACGTATGATTCATACCGTCCACGTGTGTACATACGACACGTCGTCCATAGTGTACGTAGTACTACCCTCCCAGCCGTCAGCTAGCATCACCGTGGATTTACACCGTCGGTTCAAACCCGGCGGTAATTTTAAATCAATATCTCGAGAGATATAAGGATACGTGCTAGTATAAGACTATCTGTTGAACAAAAGATATCTTATCATCTTTTTCTTTTCTTGGCGTAGACAGACATCACACACCTATAGTATAGCTGCCTGAATTGGCATTGTTGGAAGATACCTCTTAATAACAGAGAGTGGCAGCAGCACCGCTGCCATCGAATCGGCCACTGTTCAAGTTTCGGGGCCACGTATACGTACGGGGGCACGACGACGACAGAAAGAGATGCCGAACATGACATGACCATGCAGCATGTATATACTCCGTAGGTAGCTAGGAGGGGTTACTAGACTAGTACATGTACGACGTTAGAGGAACACACTACCAACTGATCGGTGGATCGTAGCGTAGGTTGAGACGACGTAGAGTACATACCGACACGTACAGTAGCCGTCGGCTGCTAGTAGAAGTAGATTTGGTGAAAGTTTTTGTGCAAAATTGCACGACCCTCAGTGTGTACTGCGTGACTGGGTCACGGAGTTTAAGCAGTACGTTATGGTGATCATACATGATACATTGATACTATCTCTTGATGATGTTGTGCGCTATGCATGGCCGCACTAGCAATATCAGCTGCTCCAGCTCGATCGGTCCTTTTCGACCAGCTTTGTCCTTTCGAGTAATATAATGTGGCATTTTCACCGGTACGTAATACGCATGCCGACGACCATGCTGTGCATCCATGTAATGGGTTTTCGTTTGGCCGTCAAGTGCCTATCCATCTTGTTTGTGTTCAAGTCACGCACGAAGAAATTTTTCTAAAAAATTTAGTTATCTGCTCCCAAGCTAAATAAACAGAGATTAAAAAGCTCTGAATTGGCACTCAAGCCTGGCCACATGCATTTTTAACAGGGGAGAGTACCAAACTACTTTATGCTCCTACCTTGACGTTTGAGTGAAATCCCGCCATGCCAAGCAGCGTACAAACACATGCCTAAAAGCAAAGCAACAAAAGCTTCTGTTTCAGTTTAAATCGGAACAATTTTAATACACCACTGAAAAAAAGCGAAAGGAAGGAGAAGGTTATATTAACTGCACTTGTTCCATGGAAAAAGTTTTAAAAAGAGAAGAAATAAAAGGGAAACTAAAGTTGCAGCAAATCGATGAGTGAGCATCCGGAAGTACATACAACGCAGAAAAGACAAACAAAACACAACAGGGACAGAAAAATGTGCATGCACGCACAATGCATTTCCCTTTGACTACGACGACGACATGGCCCTTGGTCATCGATCGTACAATTATACGAATCCATGGACCAGTAGCATGCACTAGCGGCATGCATTGTCGTCTCTTTCCGTGTCGCATGCAGAGATGCTAGCTTAGCTGCAGGGTGGTTAGGAAATGGCGATCACTCTCACTCGTCGCCCGTATTAGTATAGTGGCATGCCACCACATCGTATAGTACGCGTCGCTGCAATGCAAGTAGCCACCTAACATCAGGTAGTTGTACACTGCCAAATACTGTAGTGCCACTGCTTTTGTCAGGGTCCCTGTACGGTCCCGGCGGTCCAGCAGCTATACATACGTATGTTCAGCCAACAGCACGGAGGCCGACTGCCGTCTGATCGATCGTGAACGGACGTAGCAACGTGCACTGCTCACTTCCGTCACTGGCTACTGTTCGATCGATACTTGTTCCTGCCGGGAAAGCAATGGAGCCTTCAGCGATTCAAAATGCCGAAGAACTTTCACCAGGCGACTCCGACAGCCCGTGTCCCGGCCTGAGCTGGACGATCGACAAAGTGAAGCAACGAGACAACGAAGGTAAGGGCAGTTACATTACACTTGTCCCCATGAAAGGGAGAAAGTGTAAAAGAAAGCCTTGAGCTATGATGATGATGATGATCATGAGGACCATCATGACAGCCATGCATCAGAAAAAGAAGATTAGCATAAAGTGCCCATTAAACGGTGTCCTCCAATTCAGTCCTTGACACGGCCTCCCTTGCATTACATTTCATTTCATGATTTTTTAACTGCATGTACTGCTGCCCTACCCCTACTGCATCTAGTTGCATTGCAGTCATGGCCAAAAGATGGAGCATCTGCTGCTGCTAGCGCCCTAACACAAAACAATTAACATTACAATTACTCATGAAGCCATGATGCTTCTCTGCTTTTCACCTACCATACCAACCTGCCCCTTTTGGTTTGGTTCCCCTCTTCATCATCGATGCGATGACTGTGATGAGTTCTCTCTTAGACAGGAATGAGTTCTGAACTTCTCTGATGGTTTTCGAATTCAGTGGTCCACGACGTAGTACGAGCTTTTGGCGTGCGACAAACTTTTCCTGAAATTCAGTGAGCTCTCTATCCACCATTGGACCAGCGAGGAGTGAACAGTCTATGGTTGCGCCCTGTGTATGAAATTTTGATCTGTTTGAATAAACTGCGGTGGCACGAAAAGTTGTAGGCCCAACAAATTAAATCTAGACGCGTTCAGTACGTCAGATTAGATCATGCCCTTGATTGGTACGGCAAGAGCAACCTGCGGCTCCATGCATGCTTAACTTGCATGGACAGTACAGATTGCATCACTGGAGATGGTGATCATCAGGTCAGTGGCAGAAGTAGGATTAGGACAAGCAGTGTGTGAAATCGTGTGATGAATGAATGAAGCCTGATTATCTGAACGGACGAATGGTTGCCTCCTTTCTGATCACGAAGAAGCTAAGCTGAATTCCATGACTGCTCGATCTTTTCAGACAAGCATTGCCCCTCGATCCAGCAGCGGTAGGTCCTGCGTTCCAGGTCAAACAAAAGTCGCCGCCAGCCGGCAAGAATTCGAAACCGGACTCACTCCATTTCCTAACATGGAATCGAGCTCGGCTCTCTGCCTCAGCTCAGTCAGTCTCCTTTTCTGAGGCGTGTTTAGTTGATGGGGAAAAAATACCTTTTTTTTTCCGGAATGCGTGTTCTGTGAAGGAGATGAATATGAAAGGTGAAAAATAATTTTTTTAAGATACGTGTTCTGTGAGGGGGATGAATAGGAAGTAAAAAGTACTTTTGGTAACTAAACACGGCCAGAATTTGTCTGAACTCCGGCCAGAATTTGTCTGAACTCTGAAGCGCTCCTGAACAATTCACTAGCAGCAGCGGTTGGTGGAGGCAAAGGACAAGGCGGCAAGGAAAGGCGAGCCAGCGCGGCGGCCGAGCAAGATCCTTCCATCCTTGGCCACCTTTGGAACCATCCGCGGCCAGGCCAAAGCGACGCGTCTGGATTGCCTGGCTTTTGCTCTTGTCGTTTGAATTAAAGCTCGTTCGTGCAGGCAAAGGCAGGGACCTACTGTACTCTTGGCGCCAATGATTGGCAGGATTGGACATTTCAGAAGGGGAAATGTGGAGTAAAAGTCCAGAGCAGGGCTTGGCTTTTCTCATATTAGTACAACTCTATCGTCTAGAGACGAGAGAGTAATGTAGTTAATTGGGAAATGTCACTAAAGTTCCAACCTTTATGCATGATTTTTCTTTGGCTGATGGTAAAAGGTAGTAGCAGGATCTCCGCTGTCAAAGCCCATGGCAAATGCTGCATGCTTGTAAAAAAAAATCAGCATTATTACCTTGGATTACCGGCTCAAGTAGTTGCCAAAGTTGTCTTAACTTCGTCACCTCTTTGCTAAGTGTTCGTCAGGTCGTGTACTTTGATGTTGTGCTATTGATGCTTCAAACTCATGTTTAAACTTGGAATTCAGCAGCCGAGAAAGTGGGTGAGTGTTGAAGTCATTTCTTCATTTCTTATCGTCCATGCATGCTTCAGGCTAGAAGAATGCTGATGGCTTCCATTCAGAAAGCTAATTGCAGGATGGCTCTGAATAAGAGCAAAAAACTAAAAAGGGTCAACCCAATCTGGTGCCTGCAAACCAACTATGCTCCAGCAAGCATGCTCTAGCAAATGTGCAACAAACAATCCAGAGGAAATCTGGAGTGAGGTCTCCCTCATTGAGGCGTGTTTGAGGCTACTGATCCGAGTATCCGACCGACCAGAGAGCAGAAACGCAGCCAAGTGGTGAGCGTGCATTCAGAACTGTCAGCTCTTGATGCAAGCTCCTTGCTGAGATTCTCATTTTTCAGATAAAGTTTGAGATGCTTCAGTTCTTACCTGAGAGGAAAGTTGAGATTTCAGCTTTTTTAAGAGGAGTTGAGATTTTCCGCTGAATGCTACAATCAGGTGAAATGGATTTTTTTTTTACTTAAATGGAATTTCGAGTGCCGCCGGCTCGCAAGCCCGCAATTCCCTCTTTTTTTTTTTTGACAATGTAATGGCCCAATAGGTCACTCGGGCCGTCGTTTCCCCACCACACACATTTAAGATCCAACGGGCCTGTGGAGGCCCATTATCTCATCTCACAGGCTTGTCGAGGCCCATTATCTAATCTCATTTACCCCACGTCTTCCTTGATGATGATAAACGACAGCACTTGCCAAAACAAGCAATGAAAGCCCATCGCCGCAATCCGAACCGCCATTACTTTTGCTCCAAGCAATACCTCTCTCCCTCCACACCCTCTACCCCAACCCAACTGACACCATGGCCCCACATCTTCGGTCCCCCACATGTCATTCTCCTTTTCCTCATCACACGCCCACCCACCCAGACACCCCGCTCGCTACAAACCTCACGAATGGCTATCCCACCCACCATCTCTTCTCTACCTGACATGTGGGCCTCAGGCTCCCGACACGCACCCGGTCCCACTTGTAAGCGACTCCAGAAACGGGTCCACACCACCCGCACATGCCCAGCACGTGACCGCTGAAATATCTCTGTGGCCTGCGCCTTTTAACCCATTCCTCCCCTCTCTTCTCGCTTCGTCCGCCTCCTCTCCACTCTCCCTCCCCCCTTCCAAACCCCTAAACCCTAGCCGCCGCCGCCGCCGCCGCCGCCGCGGCAGAAGAAGCAAGCACAGCAGCCATGTACGCCGCCCTCCGCCGCGCGGCGCCTCTCCGGCGGCGCGCCGTGTCCGCGCTCGCGGCCGCGCTGCTCCAGCAGCAGCCGGCGGCGGCGCTGGCCGCCCCGCGGCTGCCGGCGCCCGCCGCGGCGATTGCGGCTGGGTGGTTCCACTCCTCGCCGGCGTGGCTGGGGTTCCGCGAGACGGGGACAGCGGCGGCGCGGGCGGAGTTCGCGGCGGCGGCCGAGGAGGGCGCGTTCTACGAGGAGGACAAGAGGGCACCGGGCGCCGGTGGTGCGGCGGCGGCGGAGGGGCTAGAGATCGCTAAGCTGGGGATCTCGTCCGAGATCGTCAGTAGGCTTGCCAATAAGGGCATCACCAAGCTTTTCCCCATCCAGGTAACGAGGACTGCCGAATCTTTGTTGGAAGAGGAATCATATGCGACTGGAATCTTCTATTTGCTGCGAGAAGTTGATTGATTCTTCTTTTTACGCTGGTGGTTTGATTAGATAATAGCAATATCAACTGCGTACCAAGCTGCTTGCCCTCCAATCTAGAGATACAATGCATAAGATTGATATCGATATTTGATTAGATATATAAGCAGATGGAAAACTCTTTTAGTTATAACGAAGCTGTCATTTTTCTTTAATTAACTTATGTATATATTATGTTTCTGAATGTGGCTGCTTTTGTAACGAGACAAGTTTGATGCAATCAAAGATTAAGCACTTCTGTCCACTACATTTCATTTTGCTAAGCTATCTTGTCAGGGTTATTAGAATCGCTAGTACTGCATTAGGTGCTAAATTACCTAGTATGAATTAGTTGTTCCCAGTTTCATGGATCTCGTACATGAGGCAAAGATGTTTGTTTTAAACCAGTACTGAATTGATATTGAACTTTGCCTGTTCAGAGAGCTGTTCTTGAGCCAGCAATGCAAGGAAAGGACATGGTTGGTCGCGCCAAAACTGGTACTGGTAAAACTTTGGCATTTGGAATCCCAATAATGGATGCTATTATCCGCCACAATGCCAAGTACAAGTAAGCCTGGTTTCTCTAACAATATAGACACGCTAGTTTTTTTCCTTCCCATTTCTCCTTTTTGTCCCCCCTTATCCTATATTTAATGTTTGTTGCTTACAGGCCTGGAAAGTTTCCCTTGGCTATTGCTTTGGCACCAACAAGAGAACTTGCAAAGCAGGTTGAGAGGGAGTTCCTCGAATCTTCCCCTTTGGAAACACTCTGTGTTTATGGAGGAAGTCCAATTGGTCAGCAAATAAGGAAGCTTGACTACGGTGTCGATGTGGTCATTGGGACACCTGGACGGGTGATTGATCTGCTAAAAAGAGGTGCTCTTCGTTTGACAGATGTCAAATTTGTTGTTCTTGATGAAGCAGACCAGATGCTGTCGGTGGGTTTTGATCAAGATGTTGAGACAATTTTGCAACAAGTGCCTCAGAAGCGTCAGACACTGATGTTCTCTGCAACAATGCCAACCTGGATACGGAAGCTCACACAGAAGTACCTCAATAATCCTGTTACAGTTGACCTAGTGAGTTCAACTTCTAGTGCTACCTTTGTTCTGCACAAATTTGACTCTTAGTAACTTGATTTCACTGCATAAGTTGCTGAATCTTATCAGTCCTTGTTGATAATATTTTGTCTGAGCGCTGTAGTTGTTTGAAATGGGAACTAAAGCAGAAAAAATGGTATGTTTGATTGATGGATTCCGATGTTCCCAAGTGCCACAACTCATGTTGAATTAGCCATTGGATTTTGTTGTACAAAACTTAAATCAATAGATTCATCCTAAAAAATACTTTCAGGCCATTTTAATCTTACTGTCAGCACCATCAGAGTTTAATGAAATCTGGAAAGTTGTACTACTTGTCTATAGCTGCAGTATCAAATACCTACATGTCTACTACTCAATTCTTGCATGGTAAAAATGATGTTCCTTATATTAATGATAACAGCCAATGTATGGGGAAGTATCACAATGGATTGGCCTTAGAATGATGTTTCCTGCAATTCATTGTACTTACCCTAAAGTCTGGTTCACTAATTGTAATGGAGGATTCTTCTAAAGGAAAAAGGGGGTCGATTGCTGCATATGGTTTGCTATGTGTGAATTATGCCATTATAAGTAGATTGTTCTTCTGTGCCCCTTATTATGAAAATATACGGTAACACATGGACCTGATTTTTGTCCCTTTGTAGGTTGGTGAGGATGATCAAAAGCTGGCTGAAGGAATTAGTCTGTTCTCTATCCCTTCGGAAAACCGTGAAAAACCTGCTGTTCTTGGAGAACTCATTAAGGTGAATATTGTGGATTGGAATTGTATTATCTTTGTCAACTGCAACTCAAATCCTTTCCTAGTGCCCTGTAAGTTACTTTTAAATGCATGAATTCACTGGTAATTTATTTATTCATGCAGGAACACGCTAAAGGTGGTAAGTGCATTGTGTTCACGCAAACAAAAAGGGACGCTGATAGATTGTCATACAGCATGGGTCGAAGTTTCCAGTGTGAAGCTCTTCATGGGGATATCTCACAATCCCAAAGGGAGAGAACACTGGCAGGATTTCGTGAGGGACGGTTTAATATTTTGATTGCCACTGATGTTGCTTCCCGTGGATTGGATATTCCAAATGTTGATCTAGTATGAGCCCCCTTCTCCCCACATTTTCCCCTTGAGTTCTTTACTTCACTATTTTCTAGTGTCCAACACATCCATTGTCTACAGGTGGTACATTATGAACTGCCAAACTCGTCAGAGATATTCGTCCATAGGTCTGGTCGGACTGGCCGTGCTGGAAAGAAGGGTACTGCAATTGTGATGTACAGCTATCGACAAAATAGAGACGTCCAGGTTATTGAACGTGATGTTGGATGCAAGTTTAAGGAGGTGAGTGCTTTTGGTTGGTAGTGTGCAATGCTAAGCACTTATACTTTTGTATGCTTTTTGGGGCTGTGTTATGCTCATGTGGTTTTCCATTGTCTTGTAGCTTCCAAAAATTAATGTCGAGGGATCTGATTTGCTTGGTGGTGACTTTGATTCCTTTGGGGGTGGTGGGTCAAACTTTGGGCGCTCACGGGGCTTTGGTGGACGTGGTGGTGGTTTTGGCAACTCGTCAGGCAGGGGTGGTGGGTTTGGCCGCTCAGGAGGTGGTGGTGGGTTTGGAGATTCAGGATTTGGCCGCTCAGGAGGTGGTGGTGGGTTCGGAGACTCAGGGTTTGGCCGCTCAGGTGGTGGAGGATTTGGCCGCTCAGGTGGCGGTGGAGGTTTCGGTGACTCAGGATTTGGTCGCTCAAGCGGTGGATTTGGTGACTCAGGCTTTGGTCGCTCAAGTGGTGGTGGTTCTGGTTTTGGTCGTTCTGGTGGATTTGGGGATTCTGGCTCAGGTCGGTTCGGTGGCAGTTTTGGTAGTTCTGGCTCTGGTGGCTTCGGTGACAGGAATTCCGGTGGATTTGGCAACTCATCTTAAGGCCGAATGAGCAAAAGCAATAACAACTACTCTTACAGTGGATATTGTGCCCAAGATTCAGCTAGCTGGTAATTTGGATATTGTTCTAGGATCATAAAAGGCCATTCCTGATCCGTTGTTTGGTCCCTCTGAATAGTGACAATGCTTTAAACATGTGCATATCCTTGTGTCCGTAGAGGGATTGATCTGAATGCAGCAGGAAATAATCACGAGCGAGCGTTACTTTCATTTTTTTCTTTTTATCTTTTGATCCTGCAATCTCTAGCTCTAGATGATACCTGTAAAATATGCAGAGGGTTCTCTGCGGATGATATATCGTTTTTTGGTAGTGGCTCTGTACTGTATGATGAATTTCGGTGTTACCTCTGACCTGAATGACGGTCTCTGTAATCGTATCATATATCAACCCTAAGGTTATGTCATTTACTTGTTTATAGCCTTCCCTTTCAAGTTTCAAGCCGCACCAATAATTTATTACACTTGCTATTGTCTGTTGTCGACATTGAAGGAAATTTGTTTGGGATGTAGATCACGGTTGGCAAAAGTGGACCCTGAACTCTTGGTAAAGAGTCAACTTTGTCTCTGTCCCTGAACTCTTGGGCTGATCAAATTAGGGTGTGTTTGGTTACATGTACCACATGATGCAAGGATAATTCTGGATGGAATGATTTAATATATTTGTTTGAACCACTTAATTCACTCTAACTAGTACAACAATGTATTAGGTGGGATGGCTTTATCCTGGATGGGTTAGTACAATTCACCCAACCAAACAAAAAAATCATTATTATTTTGTACCATTCTAAACATGAATGAAATGATTCAACCAACCAAACACACCCAGTCCTCGAAATTTAGTTTTGGCTTCAGTTAGATCCCCCAATCGAGATGGACATCAACGTCGTGAGCTGTCTCGTGACGGACAAAGGAAAATGACCCGTTTACCCTACAGCAGGCCGTCGGCAGTAGGGCAGCTTATTTTGCCTGTCCTGTCATGGTCATGACCTAACTGAGGCGAAAGATTATAGTTGACTGATGGAACCCAGTTTATCAACGATCTTGGCTATTTTATCACGGTTCTTGTTGACTGATGGAACCGAGTTTTCTATCAACATCTGGTGCCTGGCTAGCAGTCTGACATGGCCTCCAGCAGCTAGCTCTTGCCGGCTTGACGCCACCTCAGACAGCGTCAAACAGTGCCACACAGTTAAGCCGCTGATAGAATAGTGTGCAGTTTCATCTATGGCAGAACTGGCTCAGAAAGTGCCACACGGTTAAGTAGATCCTTGATCCTTCACTTCTTTTAGAAAAGAAGTCTCCTGAAGTTAAAACTCTACTATAAAGTTCCTTTTTAGCAATGAATCACCATGTGCAGTTTCACCCATGGACAGCGGGGTTTTTTTCTTAAAAAAAAAATCCATGGGCAGCGAGGACCACACGTGCAGCATCAGTTTGACAATTCTTTTTTTTTTTTTCCTTCAGCTATGGACCGTGTAGCCTAGCAGCAGCAATAATATTGTTTTTTTTAAAAAAAATATATCTCACTGTGACGTCATGCTTATAACAACCCTCGTGTGACCAAGTCACCGGCGAGGTCAAAGAGTTTCAGACACATGAGCTGCTCTGTCAGCACAGGATTTGGACGACTTAACCTTTGCGAAGCACTATTCAATTGGCGCCTCCGAAAACCAACGAGTAAAGATGGAGTTGGACCATTTCCTTGTCTCACTTTTTTCTTAAAAAAATGCTTAACTATTGGTTTCAGGTCAAGAGCAACGATCAACTGTGGTTGACCTTTTCATGATCTGCATTAGCATATTTTTCGTTAGCGTATGAACAGACCAAGTCAAGCTGAAGAATCTCGTAATCTGAAATGCCAGAAAGAGGGTCAATATGTATGAAACTTTGTCTTGCAAGAGTTGTACATAATCCTGGGATAAACTCTATCTTTTTTTTGGTCTCCCAACGTTTGCGTTTCTGAAATATTTGACCATTTTGCTGAAGATCTGAAATACTTGACCGTTGCTGCACAATGGACCAATAACTGAACGTAGCCTATACCTGTAGACCCGAAATGTTCGACTAATAATCTCATTATACTTATGAAAAGCAACATGATGATGAAAGAATTCGTTTTGTTTCGACTAAATTAATGCGTAAAAGCCTACATGGTGATCGGTCAAGCCGAAATAATGTTCCTGTTTCACTTTCACCTTTGACGAAATCAACGAAATTCATCTGTAACATCCATGTATGATGAAATGAAATCTGGAGCCTTGTGACATGACTACATGAGGCAAATATGAATGTGCTCTCTGACTTGTACGCAAGTTTTCCGGGTGATACAGCTGGTAGCCTGGTACAGAGAGTGACTGATGCGTGCATCTATTGCCTCTTGAATATTCCGACTGTTCGACTGTGTTGTGATGGTGAACTTGACAATTACATTTGGTAAAGAGGACGAGAGACAAATCGTAGGTGAAAACGTTGATTTATCAACTTGGTAATCGGTATGCATTTCCATTTGCAATGTGGGCTTTATTGAGGCTTTTCTCTTTTTTTTTCCTTTCCTTTTTGTTTTTGCTATGCCCACAAATCTAACATTTTGTATTGCTTTGGATTTCACTTTGCCATTTTGAACATGAGTTACTAATTTAATTTAACACATTAATTTTATGAAATAAATTCAGAAGGTTGTTGACAATTAAAAAGTGGTAGGTGCACCAATACACTTTATAATGTTCAAAGTTTGAAGCCCACATCTTTCATTCACCAAGAGTCCAAATGCTATAAATTGGAGAGGCAGAAAATGAAGTACGTGACTCAGATCGATAGATACGTAGACATATGTAGTCAATGGATCTCTCTTTCCCTGTGAAAGCAACCTAGGAAATATAAAATGCTTGAACATTTCTATGGAAATAGCGATAAATTGACTTTTGCTAGCTATCAAAGGGAAAGGCTGCTCCAGACTATAGACTTAATCTAACATTTCTATTTCAACTCAACACATTTTGGTTCCAGTGATAAATTCATGCCGGAAGATTCATACCTCGTACAAAATTGGCATTTAAGGTTATAAAGTCCATGATCGATTTAACTACTTATTCCCATATACTGGCCACTAAATGACATGTTATTGTTGAGAAATATACGTTGAATATACAGTTTTTTCAAATATAATCCATTGATACCTTTTTCACCTGTCTGCCCATATCTTAATCATTGAGCAATGAACAGTGGTCAGACAAACGGGCACAGGTCAAACTGCAGAGCTAAAGGAAGCATCCTGGAAGGAGGGAGAACAAATGATGACATGGAAATAGGTCTCGAGTTCAGCCTTCAAGGAGAAATCAGTCGATGCCATAAATTTGAATTAAGAAATTTTGTTCATGTACAGTACCTTTCAACCCCCATGACTGAATTTGAAATATTCGGGAGCAATCCAAGCGTGTGGGAAAGGTCAATGATTATACAACGGAATTGGTAATACAGAAACTGTGCCTTTTCAAGGCTGCCATTTCCTATTTACACAACCACTTTCTTATGGTAAATTTATAATTACCAATCTATATGGTCTATGAACACATGGCACCTAAAGACCTGAACACTGTACAACTGTACTCAGCAACCTTTTTATTCAGTGATCAATCTGTTATTAGCATAACTAAACCAGGATGTGACCTAAGTAATACCTTAAGATGTGAACAGAAACACTGCAGCTTTACAAGCACAGCTAACAGCTCCAGAGCATCCACACCTATTATCAGCTTATAAAAATACCTTGAACTTAATCTATCAGCCTGGCATCTTCTAATCCTTTGCTTATTTTATGGCTCCTGGTGTTGAACTGAGCACGTCTTCCATGCTGTACCTTGTCAAGTTGCAAGAAAACTGAACTCTCAAAGGTCAGAAGAGAACAAGCCTGGTCAGTTCCAGTGGGTCCTTGCCCAGATTGTCAGTATTTATGGCACTGCCTTGCTGGTCTTCGCCTTGTGCCATTGCAAGTCTTTGCATAAACGTACCCTATTCTCTATCTGCTCGATGTTCTTGGCCCTTCATGTAAACTTCAGCACATGACAGTGAAGTCTTCCACTGATCAATTAATCTGCAGGTGAATCTCGCTTCTCAGTTTGCGTTCTCTTGTTTGCTGAATCATCTAAATGCTCTTACTAGATAAGTAGGTTTGTCGATTTCTTGGATATTGCAGGCTATCCTGCAAATTTGTGTAGTCTGTATTTCAGTGTTCAGGATGACAACGAACATTCTTGTTCCATTGAAGTTGTTGTTCAAACATGAAATTCTTCAACCACTTTTCTTTTTTACCATACACTTCGTTATTCAGAGGTATGGGATGTTTATGAATCTGCAAACCAGGCGCGAATTACTAATCCTTATTTACATAGTTCTCATGGAACAGTTTTGACTTCTCAGTTTCACCATGCAATGCCTGCTTGGTCCCTTGAAACCTACTGACTAATTTCTTTCTCAGGAAGCTACCATAATCTCTTCTGTATATCAGAAGATCTCAATTTCAAATAAGAGAGGCTCGAAACACTATCAATGGGTTGCTTCTCTTTGTTCCGGAGGAAGAAGAATTCCAGAAGCCAGATTGCGCAGCATGACCAAGGTAAATCTTTTCATTTTATGCTTTTATATCATGTCGTTCTTTGGAAACACTGCAGAACCTTACTCCTTACATAGTTCATTCGATTCTGTGCACAGACATCCCGATCAATGGCAACGTGAAAATCTACTCGTATAAGCAGCTAAGAAAAGCCACAAGAAATTTCTGCCCGGGGAGCAAGCTTGGACAGGGTTCCTTCGGCCGTGTCTACCTGGTAGGTTGAGATGATGAAATACCCAGATGCTGAATTATGTTCCAGTTTGGAAAATTGGAACACAGAAATCCCATAGACACTTGCAGCAGTTCTAAGAATAGAGAAAAACTCTCTTGTCCCAGCTCCCAAATGGGCATCTGTTTCTGAATTATTAGAATGTGGTGTTATTCAAACTCGAGCAACCTCCATCACTGCAATATTTTGACCAGGCCTTGTTATCAGCTCATGTTCTGACCTGAATTGTGCAGGGAAAGCTCAATAATGGCGAGAAAGTTGCCATCAAGGTCCTTTCCTCAGAGTCGAGGCAAGGAACAAAGGAATTCTTAAACGAGCTGAGTGTGATATCCAACATAACCCATCACAACCTTGTCAAACTGCATGGATGCTGCGTTGATGGAGGCCAGAAGATGTTGATCTACAATTATGTGGAGAACAACAGTCTTGCACATACACTTTTTGGTAATGCCTGAACTGGAATTCAGTGGTGATGGTGATGTGATGCATTTGTTCAGCCAAAATTTGGATCTCTTATGAATCATAGTGTTCTTCAGGTAATTCCCGCAGTGGTATCAGACTGGACTGGAGGACAAGGGTGAATATCTGCATTGGCGTTGCTGATGGGCTCACCTACCTTCATGAAGGAGTTCGACCACCAATCGTCCACCGTGACATTAAAGCTAGCAACATTCTCCTTGACAAAAACCTGACTCCCAAGATAGCAGACTTTGGGTTGGCAAAGTTCTTCCCAGGCAACATGACGCATATCAGCACCAGGGTTGCAGGGACGCTGTAAGTAGTGGCACATTTCCTATTGATGTTCATGTCCTTCTTTGATCTTGCAGATATCCTATATGATTAAGAATACAGAGTTGACATACATTCTCTTATCAGAGGATACCTTGCACCGGAGTACGCCATACGAGGGCAGCTGACAAAAAAAGCCGATGTCTACAGCTTTGGTGTACTGCTGTTGGAGATCGTCAGTGGCAGATGCCACACTGAGCCCAGATTACCTCTTGATGAGCAGTTCCTCCTAGAAAAGGTGAAGATTAATCCCAGTAATGGTTTACATATGGTTATCTCTCACTAGTGTCTGATTCTCTAGAATGTTTAGACACTGCACTACAGGAAGAACCATCTTTTATGTCAAAGCACTATAGTGCAGACGTGCTAATATTCAGATTACCAATTAGACCATGAGGAATCAGGCCAGGCATACCCTTTTCTGTCTGCATGATGGATAAGTTTACATAACCACATATTAGACAAGTACAACGTACTTGTTAGAGTTGGAAGAGTTCTGAAGGAAAGGAAAGGGAAGCTGCCCTTTCCGTGTTGCTAATAACTATTCAAAGCAGCCGTTTGTTTGCATTGACTGGCCTGTTGTGTTCTGAGCTTTTAGATATTTTTAGTCTAATTCTTATGAATACAGATGATTCATTCCAAAATTGGTGAATATGAGAAATTAACTTCTTTCAGAAGTGTAACAAACGAACAGACTTTGTTGGTCTCAAAATGAAACTTGCTACTTGCTAGCATTGAAATACCTTTAGTGCTAGCGCTATCAGAAACTTGATAGGTTGGTGATATATTGATTTGAAGCATCTGAAATCAGAAATTTTTGCTATCCTGTCAGGTCTGGACGCTCTATGAGTCAGAGGATCTCGAGAGCATCATTGACAGGACCCTCAAGTGCGATTTTGACACCGAGGAAGCACGTCGGTTGCTGAAGATAGGGCTTCTGTGCACCCAGGACAGCACCAAGATCAGGCCCTCCATGTCAATGGTAGCCAATATGTTGAAGGGTGAGTGTGCCATTAGTGACAAGATCATGAGGCCCGGCCTGATCACAGACGTCATGGACCTAAAGGTCAGGACATCAGAGCCGGTCCAGTTCAGTCTGTCTCCATCGATGTCTCCTGCATTAAGCAGCTCGCTGCTGTCCACACTTGCAGTGGCTGGCAGCACTGTCGTAGAGGAAAGCCCCTGACAGAAAATCAGCAGGCCGAATGGGCTGTAAATTGGGAGGAGCATGTTTTTTTAGTGTTTTAGCACATTGGAAGACTGCCAGATTGTACATAATATCATCCTAGATTCACTACCGATAATAGAGGTTTTGAATTTTTATTATACAAGTGCCAGTTAAAAATCACGTACTGGTTTAAATAGCTCAGCTAGGTACCAAAAAATTCAAAATGACATCACAGGCCACAAAAACCTAAACCTGCCATTTTCTAATATTCAGATATGCAACACAGGGTTAAAGGTTAAAGCGTATATAAACAACTCGTGAATAGCTGACCACTGTAAACATGCTAAAATAAAATCATTTTTTTCACATCAAATTCTTCTTAATATAATGTGCAGTTCTCCTGCATGTTTGAGAATTTTTTTTCACATCATGCTGTACAGGTCATTACAGAATTTCAAGGTGTAGCCATCTACTACTCATTTCTGGTAGCTAGATGCCTAGATCCAGCGAACAATTCACTACAGCAAAGTTAATTCCTGATTTCCTGGGTTTTAAAAGATGAAGATGGCTTGACAGGTCTTTTTGGCAAAGCATAAAAAAAATGTGTTACAGTTGAAATTTTGTTCAACACAGTATGTAATATGCAGTGGGTTCATATCAACTCGAATTTCAAATAATGGACTAATTTCGCCAGCCTACAGGCCAAATAATGAAAAATAGAATCAGTTCATAACAGAAGAGATAGCTCACTTACATTGGTTTGAACTAACAGTATCTGTACCCATAATTTAGTATCCCTTTGCAAAGCAGTTATACCCGCAAGTTGAGTTAATGAGCAATGGCTTGAAAATAACAAGAGCGAACGAAATAAACGTCCAGGTCGATAGAACATATCAACATGACAACCTTCATTAACAAATAATTGGTAACATGTTTGGTCAGCTAGTTATCTTAAGTGAAATATCAGCTATTATAATTCGAAGTGAACAGTCTTGAGACTCTGGATGGGCATTACTGCATGAATTAAACTTTTACTGACATCTTTTTTTTCTTTTACAAACAAACAGCAGATATCCTGGATTATGTCATCACCATTTTTTATACCTTAAAAATGCTATACAACAACAATCATACTTGAGCAAGGTAGTGCAGATATGTCAAAGCCACAGTTGAACCTATAATTAACTTCATCTAGGATCAGAACTATAAAAACGAAGACCTTTATAAGATTTATGCACTTGGTGCAGATAAAGCAAATCTGGTGGGAGGACATTCAGCCATGAGAACAAATACACTAAGAATAAACAATTTAGGAGGAACATCCTAATATTATACATTTCAGTGCAAAACCAGAAGTGTTCAGAGTAATTACAAGCAACAGTAACTTCGTAAGTTCTTCAGAAATTACAACAGAGCAGCAATGTTGAAATTAATAATAAGCACCTGAACTCATATTGAGGCAAGCATAAATACCAGCAACATACTGAGGCATACATCAGTTATCAAGACCATCAACCCATTTCTTCTTTAACAGAGTGATTGCTCAAAAAAGCTAATAGATTGACATCTCTGAAGAGTTACACAACAGGTAACAAAATTGAGATTGAAACCCCAAGCCTAGGTGATCTACTAGCGTGATCTTCCCATTCTATTCATTTCCATCAATTGTGTAAGAGTTACAGCACTCCATCTCTCAATTCCCTCTTGAAGTTGGGCATACAGCAATCGCTTCACAGAATCTATGCAAATGCTAACAGTGCCAAACTCATACACTGGCATGCCGTTGTAGAACTTGCCAACTCTAGGCATAAACAGCAATCCTTGCTCCATCGCATAGGCCTGGATAGATTCTTTGAAGCTCAAATCTGCCATGGTTGCCCCTGGTACAGTATGGTAAGCCTGCTGCGCTGCATCAAATTGTCGCTTCTCAGTTGCTCTCAAGTAGCCCACATTCTCCCTAGCCCCAGGCTGCACCACCTCTAGTCCTTCAGCAGCTTGGTTCATCATATCAAGACCAGCGGTTAGAAGCATTCGTATGCGTTCATTGGCAAGTAACTCTGGTGGGAAAAGGCCCTTCCAGCCCTTATACCAGTTCATTATCTCATTGAAATCAGGATTTGGTGAGCACAACCAATGGTATAGGACCTGCTGCCACTTGCTGAAGAAATCAACCTCCAAAATATGAACCATGAGGTGTACTGGGATTGCAGATGCCCATAACATCACCCAGTTGAACTGATCGAGTTTCTGATTTGCTGGGTTGATCTGAAACTCTTGCAACGCCAATCTCAGTTTAGGAATGATGTACCGCACAATCAGGTCTTCCCAGCTTACCGAATCAAAAACATCCTTCCACGGAGACAACACAGCATAAGCTGAAGCATCATGTGCTTGCCACACGTGGAGGACAGTGCTCAGTTTGTATCGAATAGAATGGCACAAAGTCTCTATCCTTTCCCTTAGCATTGGTAACCATGGGTGTACCCAGACATGTATTGGAACACTCTCCCTGCGAGGGTCCCAAGAATCCACGGCAGCTGAGAGCTTTGGCATTATCACATGCTCTAGTATTGACTGAAGCAAAACAGGAGGCAGCAACTTCTTATTATCCCATAACTCAAGAAAGTGGAGCATTGGTTCTGGTTCCCTAGCCTCCCATGAATTCGTTCCTGATATCCTCACAGCTGGCAGGATGACTTCACTAACAAGCTGCACATATGGTGTCATTGATGCAGAACCACCTGAGAAGTCATATGGTTGGTCCCCTTGCAACAGGTCCTTCCACCTTTTCATGACATCTAACCCAAACTTCGGATCCTGCAGGGGCTGCCATCCCTGGAAGATCCGGATTAGAAGTGGATGAGCATATCGGCAAGCAATCCATGCAATGCTGCACATCTTGAACTCCTCCTCAAACTGAACCTTCAATGCATGGAATGTCTGAAGCAACCCATCCAGAGTGAGCACGCCGGCTGTATCATCCACGCGGACCTGCTCTAGCGTCTCTGCGATTCTCTCCATCACCTGCAGTTGACGTTTCTGTAATGCCTCCTGCTTGGCCACCTTTTCCTTCTCCCGCACCAAGCTAGCCACCTTCTCCTGCTCCCTTTCCAGCTGCCCATGCAGCCTCAGAACATCAGCCCTAGCCTCATCAACAAGCAGGCGCACATTGTACTGCAGCTCCGGCATTGGCACATCATTGGCCTCCATCTCTTGTTCTTCATTGAGCCCCCTCAAGTCCGTCAGCACCCGCGCCTGCGGCCCTCGCATGTCAATCACCTTCTGGACAATCGCAGGCTGCTCCTCCTGTTCCTGCTCGGCACGCATGGCCAGGAGCTCATTCTTCGTCAAGACAGGAGCTTTCTTTGCACTAGCCTTCTTGGACCAACGCTTCTCCTTCTTCCCTGATGTTGTCGGTGGAGCAGCCGGGGCCGGCAAGTTCTCCTTAGCCATCATGGGCTTGGGTTCCTTGAACCCCTCGACACTCCCCAGGCCGGCGTTCTTTGGTCGCAAAGTGGTCTCCACCGGCGCAGTGATCCCTTGCTCATTCTTGCCAAGGCCCATGCCTTTCTTGTACCCCATCATGGCCATCATCTTGGCCACCTTGGAGTTGGCCTCCAGGCTCCCGAGGGCCGCCGCCGGCTCCCTTGCCCCCACCCCGGCCACCTGGCGCCGGCGTGCCGCCTTCTCGCGCTCCCGCTCTTTCTCCTCCTGCCTCGCGCGGGCGCCCGCCCTAATACTGCCGAACATCGTTGGCAGCATCTCGGTGTCCCCCTCGTCGTCCTCCTCCTCTTCCTTGGCAGCAGCGGCGGTGGCAGGGCGCCCGAGCCCCGGCCTCTGGTCGGGCTCGGGCTGCGGCTCCTGGGTGGGCATGAAGTTGCCGGTGGAGACGAACTGGACGGGCTTGGTGAGGTCGGGCTCGTCGCGGCGGCGCTTCCGGCGGCCGCGGCGGCGGGACCCCTCGTCGTCCTCCGAGTCGTAGTCCGAGTCGCCCTCCGCGAACACGCCGTAGAGGGCGTCGTCACGGGTCTGTGGCGCCCGCTCCCGCCGGCTCTGGTAGTAGAACTCCCCGTCCCTTCCCCACCGCCCGCCCTCGAAGTCCCCGTCCATGTCGAACCGGTCCATCCCCTCCGCCTCCTCCGCCATCGCGCCGCCTCCTCTCCTCACCTCTCAACTAGGGTTAGGGTTTCGCCCCCCAATTTTTTCTTTTCTTTTCCAAATTTGGGATTTGGGAGGAAGAAGAAGACGAAGAAACCGCCTTCCTCTCGTCTCACTCACCGAGGTCGGTGCCGAGACGAACTCCACTGGCTGACGTGGCAAGATCGGACCCGTCCGCACCCGCCTACGCCTCCTGGGCCGTTGGATTGACTCCGCCGGAAGCGGGCGCCTAGATTTACGCTTTTTCCGCGGAGACGCGTATTCTGACGGGGGTGCGCTTCCCGCGGGTCGTCCCCAACCTCTCGTCGCCCGTGTTGACCTGACCTATTAACCACCCGCGCTTACCATCTTGTTGCGGCACCGCAAGAACCGTCCTCGGGGGGCACGTCCTAGATCGGTGGCGCCTGCCTCTCGCCGCCGCTGCTGGTGCCTCGCCCCCACGGATTTTTTTTTCTTTTAATTTTCTTCTCCGTCGGTTCTCGGAGGTTTCTTGCCGTCTCCTCCCCCCGCTGTTCTTGAGGTACGCTGTGAATCCGGCGGCACAGATTTTTCTTGCTTTGTTGGCTGGGTGGCAGGTTTGGAGGCATCGGTTGCGTTTGGTAGCGAGATCTAATCGCGTTGCTAGACATGAGCAGTTGCTGTGGGGGATTAGGATGGCGCGTCTGGGATTTGGGATTGGAGAAAAAAAAATTGGAGCTTTCGTTTATGGTTCCATGCTTTACGTTGATGCTAGTGCTGATATTGAACGATCTAAGCTCATTTGGGTAATCGTTGCTATCTGGTTGCCGTGGGATTGGATGGCGTAGTATGACGATTTAGGCATATATGGTTGCTGTGGGATTCATTTGTGCTGATATTTGGGTAAGCTCATTTGATGCCTATGTGTATGTCCTCATCCAGTCATCCTGTGTGGCTTTGGCCGGAACTTTGCAGGCATGCAGAGCCAGATCGTGTGCCATGGGTGCAGGAGCCTTCTACTATACCCAAGAGGCGCTCCGAGCGTGTGCTGCGCAGTATGTCACGCGGTCAGCACTGTGCCGCCTCCAGGTAGCGCACCTGAGCTTTGGTTTCACTGTTCCATTAGTATAACATCAAAAGCACATGCATTGCCGCAACATACTGAACATAAGGGATTGAATACTTATGTCATGATTTAGTGCCTTGTTTACAATGTCAGAAATACTTGGGCTGTCAGGAGACACGTTACAATCAAAGGGGTTTAATGGGTCTCTAGTGTTGGAGAGGTTATCATTGTTGGGATCTGGTTTTGCATCGGATAAATGTTCTATGATACTGTTACACTACCATGGGAAAAGCTAAACTCAGCGATGTATGAGAAATTCATGTTGTTTTGTTGACGAGTCGTGGTCTATCATTTATTAAATTCATTTTTATCTCATCTATATATTATGTGTCGAGTGTCGATTTTCAAGAGTCGCAGGTAGTGATATTATGTATCGTTTAGTAGGATGACCAGTAGCATAGGGATGAACAATGCTTTATCGAATTATGTCTGTTATATATTGTTTGCAACTCTCCTACTCATGTCCCATTTACAAAATATTTGTTATTCAATCATACTGAGTGTTGATGCATCATTTAAATCAGTATAATGTAATTTGTTGTACTGATAGTCCTTGTATTTTAGATGGCATGTTTAAATGATCTTTCTGTTATTCATCACCAAATTCTTCTCCAACTC
Source organism: Digitaria exilis (assembly GCA_015342445.1). Classification (NCBI taxonomy): domain Eukaryota; kingdom Viridiplantae; phylum Streptophyta; class Magnoliopsida; order Poales; family Poaceae; genus Digitaria; species Digitaria exilis. Next base: position 153,145 of record JACEFO010001947.1, read on the forward strand.
CCCCCCCCCCCCTGCCCCGGGCGCAGGTCGATTTTTTATTTATTTATCACCAAATTGTCTTGGGAATGTTCCATTCCCTGCTGAACAAGGTCTACTTCACAGGCTAATTTTCCATGGTACCATTTTTCAACAAAAATATATTGTTGTTGATATCAGCTGCTCACTGATAGGCAACAGAGCTTTTTTGCTGGTGCACATTTAACTCTTTGAGGGCATCTCCCATGCTCTCATGATGAACTATGTTCCTCTGATTTGTTGCCATTTCACATCCCCATTGAGTAAATACAATTAAACTTTTTGATTCTTAGAAAAGTAGAGATAATGTCAGTTATAGCTGCACAGATTCTAGGGCGCAGTGATTTGAATCATGGTGATGCAAATATCTCTGTAGAAACTTCTAGGACTGCAAGCGCTCAGTCAAAAGCTTGAGAAGAAGCACCATTCAGCCACATTCACACAATTATATCCACAATTCCACATCTTGCCTCCTCCATGACATTGTCTTCTACCCTTCTGCCATATCTGACAACTGCTTTATCCTTCCCTTTACACTATTATTTTTACCGTTATCTCGTGTGTGCTTTACTATCTCTTCTGCGGTTCATTGGCATTGATTGCATGCGACTGCTCAGTAATTTAAATGAGACTGTTGGCTTTATTTTTATCCATCCATAACATGGAAGCTGTATATGATCATGAATATTCGGTTTGTAGCGCTTCATTAATCAGGTGTACATGTTTTGTGAAATAATGGAGAAATTTCTTGTGCAGGAATGGAGATGGCTAGACTTATTTGTGGTGGCTGCCAAACATTATTGATGTATACTCGCAGTGCAACAACTGTAAGATGCTCATGTTGTGACACAGTCAATCTCGTCAGACCAGGTACTGATGCATGTGTAGAATTATCTTGCAGATCCTTATGCTTTTCAAATTTCATCCACACGGACATGCTAAAATTCAAGAGTATGGTGTGTTTGCAAAGGCAGAAAGGGTTGTTTTGCCATTAAATTCTTGAGCTGCCATAATTGATTATGTGGCGTGATAATAATTTATCGTCTCCTAGTCCTAGGTATTTAAACAAGGATAAGTTTCTTACATTTTGAACATTACATAGTCTGATCTGTCAGTAGATTGGATCACACTTTCTTGCCATCTGTCAGCAGCTAGCACAACTGCAGATCAGTGCATTATGCTCTCTCTGTTTCTGAATTGGGGTGTTCACAGGCACATCTTTCCCTACAATGGTGATGCATAGCTAGACAACACAGTTCAAATCTAGGAAATGTAAAGATAATAAGCGGACTACTCTATTGCATCTCTATCCCTATGTGCATGCGTGCGTCTCCTTTGTAATGGAAGCTTCCTTTATGCATGCACGCTTGCTGTATGATGATGCCATACTATTATTATTTTCGCCGTCTCAACTTCATGGATTCTTTTTGTTCATTCTGCAGTGAGTAGCATAGCTCATGTGAACTGTGGCCAGTGCCAAACAGTGTTGATGTATCCATATGGAGCACCATCTGTCAAATGTGCTATCTGCAACTTCATTACAAATGTTGGTGGGGTATGCTAATTTCTATCATGTGCATGCTTGTGCTGCAAATGGTCTAAGTGCCTAGTGACACCCACATGATTTTAACACATTTATGCTCAGGTACCAACCGTGAGACCTCTGCCACCTGCACCACCTGCATCAAGTGGAAATTCATATAACATCCCGTCAACTTCTGTGGTATGCTTATTTCTCTGAAGATCCGCATAAAATCTATCTCTTCTAGTTACTTATCATTTTTTCCTGTCTTGGGCAGCCAACAAGTCAATCACAGAACGTAACTGTTGTTGTTGAAAATCCAATGACAGTAGATGACAGGGGAAAATTGGTAAGCCTGTCATGCACTTTGCTCTCACTTGTGCATTTACTTTGCCCAGTGAAAAAAAATGACCAGTGAAGTGAAGTTTGCTTTTTTATGTGCTCATGTCACTTTGTTTGTGCACAGGTGAGCAATGTTGTAGTCGGGGTTACAACTGGTGGAAAAAAGTGACATACCAGAACTGAATGTAACTTTGTTTATGCTTAATATATCTTGAAAAGTTGAAAAATACCTTGTATCATACTACTGTTTGGCGATCGGTTGCTCCATGAAAGAAACCTCTGAAAGTAAATAGCATGGGGGGCAAAGTTCGCTGTTGCCCTTGCGATCATGCCAGACAACCAGGACAAGCACAAACGAAGTGCGGTGTGGATAATCAGAAACTGTAGCTTGTTACCCTTGATTCTTTTGTATGTAATATGGGCTCTGTTAGACTTGACTGTGTGATCAAACTTCTCTCCCGTGGGCGCTTGCAGCCTTCTCAGTGAATAACAACGACAAAAGAACATTGCAAATGGCTCTTGAAATACAATGTGTTTTTAATCAATCTAGTTTCATCTCCTATGTAAAATTTGTTTACCTTAATTAATGCTGATGATAAAATTTGTGGTGTCTCCGTACGGATAGTAGATGTAGGGATCTAAAGATCATATACATGCTACAACTTGCAAAAACAGATGTATTGTCGTCTTTATGAATGAAAAAAAACACAAGCTAATTTTCGAAAAGGATGAACTTAAGATTTGTGATTCTTAAGAAAAAATAATGATGGAATGGGACAACTACAAAACCAATGTCATTTTTTCTGAGTGAAGAAAAAACCTGCAAGCGTAACTATGAAAAACAATCTCATTTAAATGTGCAATCCAAAAACGAAAAATAAACTTGGGGCTTGGGATCAGAGAAGCTCAACTTGTGATTTTCTTCTGAAAAAAAAAAGAAAATACAATGACGGATCCGGCACAACTATATGAATGAAAAAAACTATATATTGTGCAAAAAATAACAAAAATGGTGGGGTGAGAGAGGCTCGAACTCTCGACCTCAGGATCACTCGCATTAGCTATGAGACCTACGCGCTAGCCAACTGCGCCACCACCCCATTTGTGCTGCTTTGAGTAATATAATTTATAAAAGAAATTTGTAACTCCACAAACATGTACTCCTTATACTTTCTATGGTAGCTCCATCTACCAAGGAAATCAATGTCCATTTCCTTTCCAGTTGCGCGTCAAATTTTCTCTCCCCACAATATTCCTTCTCACGCACTCCTTCATCCTTCAATTCTCTATCAAACCACTTTGTGCACTCCTGAAACATATACATTTCTTCTCAGACACTTCCTTCAATTCTCTATCAAACCACTTTGTGCACTCCTGAAACATATACATTTCTTCTCCGACACTTCATTTCCCTGCTCATGCATACCACAGGTCCCAGGCTTTATCCAAAGCACTATCCTTTCTTGACTAATCATCTGGACACACAATTTGAAACAGAGTAAAGTATACCCAATACCAAAACTTTTTTCAATCAAAGAATCGACAGCACAAGTAACCCAAACTTGCAGAAACTGATCGGCGATCACCCAATAACACGCATCATCTTTTTGCATCAACCTTTTTGACATAAAGTACCGGTTCTCACCACAAACGCATCGATTCCTTCCACGGTCCAACCTGAATGCTCGAGTCGAGCTCGCGTCTCACGGTTACTGATCTCTCCATGGACCTCGAGCATGGCAGCAAGACGAAGCTCTCTGCTGCACCGGCGGCCGCGACGCCGGCCTGCAAGTGCAGCAACAGGCTCCTGCAACTCGGGGACAGGCTCGTCGCCGTGCAGCTCGTCGTGCTGCGCACGGCGGCGGCCCTGACCACGGTGGTGGCGGCGGCGGTGATGGCGCTCAACACCCAGTCCTACACCGCGGTGGTCGCCATCATCGGCACCAAGCCGCTCATGCAGACCTTCACCGCAAAGTTCAGATACACGCCTGCATTTGTGTAAGCCTGAAAGAATTGTGCTTCATTGTTTTCTTTTTCCTTTAGTTTTTTTTTTCTGATGAATCTGTTGGTGTTTCATCACGTGTAGCATTTAACTGTGAAAAGCGATGGATTTGTTTGTGCAGGTACTTCGTCATAGCCAATGCCATTGCAGGGACGTATAACCTGCTGGTGCTGATCATCAGGCGCCTGATTCTGCAGAGGAGGACAGCAAGTTTGGTTGTGCATATGCTCGACATGGTGATTCTTTCTTGTTCCCTGTGTTCAGATAACTCATTTCACATTATCACTAGGACCAAATGAGTGCAATTAATCTACTATCTGATACTAGCACTGCCCATACTTCGCTTGAAGACAACTTATTTCGGTAGTAGTTTCATACAAAATCAACCTTCAAATAGTACTCTGAACAGAACTAGCTACTACATCGACAATCAATCGAATCGAAGAGAGAATAAGACAATACATGCTTGTCAATTCATTTGAGATGATTGTTTGCAGAAAATAAAACCGTCACACTACATAGTATAACCCAGCTAAACCTGAACAGAGAGCAGAATTTTGGAGCCTTATAATAATTATGCTTGTGTGCTATCATAGAAATACAAAGTCCAGCCTAATCAAGAATCTATTGCAACTGTCCAAAACCAGTTGCTTGACTGAAACTTCTGTTGCTGTACTTGTATAGGGAAGCACTGTAGCTCATCTGACAAATCTCAAACCAATGCCAGTTGATATGGATACACAGCATTATCTCATTCTCATCTTTGTTGCTGTCATTGGCCCAGGTGATCATGGCTCTGTTGGCTACCGGTGCTGCCACAGCCGCCTCGATGGCTGAGCTAGGCAAGAAGGGTAACTTGCACGCGCGGTGGAACCCGATCTGCGACAAGTTTGGCTCCTTCTGCAGCCGTGGAGGCATTGCGATCGTGTCATCGTTCATCGGCGTCGCCCTCATGCTGGCCCTGAACCTATTATCAGCTGCAGCCAACGCTCACCGGCCCAATGTGGTGGGCCAATGACTAGTTCATATCTCAGACAGCTCATCCACAACAATGCACTGTTTCTCCATTTGGATCTCACTCCGAAGGTCAAGGCAACACAACTGTGAGCTGCTCTGATACACATGTGGGGGAGCTGGATCACAGCTTGGAGTGCTGCCAAATTTGGTGTCAAACTGTTCTATGGTGCTTGGCCTGAAATGGTGTGCCAAAGAGCACACATGCTATAGCTGCAGTGCGTGGATCTCTGGTTAGATCAGTTTTTATTACAAAAATATTATAATTACGATATTGAATGTTTTTAATCCTTCATAGCTGTAAGTTATAACAGGCAGTGCTATATAGATGCTACTTTGCAGACAGTTCTTAGTTTCTTTCATAAATCTGATCGAATATTGAAGGTGTGCAAATAGTTCTACAGGAGACATCTAAACAAAGAAGCTGTTTGGAGTGGCATGGGATGTTGATCCATCCAACCATGGCCTTCTTTATGCACAATATATGAGATTTTTTTTTCTTCTTCTTAATAAACGTAGGAGGTTAGCAGTGTTACTTTCAGCAATCTCCACAAAATAAGCTATAATTAATATGTGGCTCAACAGATCAACTTAACAATCTGTGAAATCGCAGTCTAGATATATGTTCATGTGTTGTACTGACATGGAGAAGGAACTGTGAAATGGTACCATGTATCTAAGCGAATCTTGAGCGCAATGTTACATTCGCATAAGAAATTGTGGGCATTCTAAAGAAATAGAGAAGACTTTGATGTTTCAGTACCTAGTAGCTACTGCATCTTGCTCTTTCTTTTCTGTCATGTAGCCTTCAGAATCGTACTTCTTTTCCATAAAAAAATTGTACTTCTACAAAATGAGCCAAAGAGAGTGTACAGGACGTGTATTTATAAGTGTACTACTATTGGTGGCACAAGGTACAGCAAAAGAAATAAGGATCGATCAAGGCCTCTTTTTGAAAGGTGCAATGAAGCACACAGGTCATCAGAGTGGTCACTCCCTCATGCAGTGAGCCAGCTGCATATCAGGAACAGTGGAATGGAAAGCCAGGAACTCTCAACTTACTGCTTCATTAGCATTGCTTATTTGCAATAATACAGAAGATAAGAAAGATGATGTACACAAGAGATGCCCAGATGTGACTGTCATGCCCACTTTCCTGATTAAATAGAATGATTGAGTTTGGACAGGTACTATATCTGGATGGCAGCTTGTGCATTCTGAATATATTATATTACTATGTATGTAGAGAGAGAGAAAGAGAGAGAGAGAGAGATGATAGTAGGATTCACGCACAACAAACAAAATCTGAAATTCTCTTGATCGCTCAAACCTCTACATCTGAAATTCTGAATATACACACTTCAACAGCCATTACAGAGTAATACTCCTAATTTTTGCTTTCCTTACCGAAATCGATAGAAAAAAAATGTTGCATGCTCTACCACTCGCACATAAATGTTGTACCACACAATAAACACACTACTATATTTTATATGGAAACAAATCACCAATCACTTGTGCTTTCTGAATCAATTTCCCTAGAAGTGATTCATCCAAGTGGAGGTCGCAGCACCAGCAGCCATCTCATGCGGCAGGCTTGGCACCACCTCACCTCCAAACTGGCTCAGCACTGCCTTGAGCAATTTCTTGTCGCAGTTTAGAGGATCATAGCCCAGTTCAGGCAGGCCATGGTCCAGGTAGCTCATGCCATGGCTGCCTGTTACCATGGGCAGGTAGCTTGGAGGCGCTGCAGCAGCAGCAGTGTTGCTGTTGCTGGCAATGTTGTTGAAGCTGGAGAAGCAGGGCACCTGCTCGATTGCGCCAGAGTTGGTGTTCAAGGCGGCCTGGAGCTGTGCTAGGGTGGTGTCCATGAGCGGTGGCAGAGGTGGCGAGCTGGTTGGTGCAGTGTCAAGGCCGCCATTGCTGGCAAGGCTTCGTGATGCCTTGGAGCTGCTGCCTCCTCCTGGTAATTTCTTTTTGCAGATGACTCTGCACAGCACCCAATCTTCATCCTGTGGGAGACCAATAGAGGATCAACCAAAGCATCGGTAAGGGGATCAATGATGATATAAATATGACTTTTTCTTGCTTTGATCCAAACAGATTGATAGCCAATTATTAAAATTGTTTTTAGACAACTAGGTACTTTGCTCGTGTCGTCATTTTGTTTAAGACTGAAAAATAGATTTGGTTCTTATACTATTAAAGTCTACAATTGTTAAATCAGAATATCAGTGTGGCATGATAAACGAGGGGACAAGTGAAGCTGTGCAAAAAACGTTTTGTGGTCAAGAAATATAATGGGCAGGTACATCAATAAAAAAATTAAAATTATCATGGCCAAGTACCAACCAAAAAATAAATGAACTTCCTACAATAAATAAACGAAGAAAAGGGACAGGTAGATATGTTCGTCTCATATGAATAGTGTGATGCAGAAGTTTTGACAACGACTGTTCAATAGGATATATGCTCCCTACAACTAAAAGTCGTCTCTTTACAAAAATAGGTGTACCTAAGCTATGCAATCATCATTTTTTAAATTGGAAAAATATCTAAACCTAATTGGATTCCATCCCATATACCCCCTTAAGTGGCACATTTTTTCAGTTTTCAAAGTAATTTGCAACATATTTTGTTAATTCATTTCACAACACACAATATAAGCATATTACCTTGGAGGATTGCTCAAGGGTTGCCTCCATCCTGTACTCATGCATCACCCACTCTGTCTTCCTCCCCTTAGGGGCCCTCCCCTGGTAGAACACCAGTGTCTTCCTCATCCCCACCAATGCCCCTCGCCGCGCCACTGCCCGATCCTTCCCAGTAGCCTTCCAGTAACCTGACACTGTTGCTCGGTTCGTCCGCTGCCCCGTTGCATACTTCCGATCCTTGAGGCTGAAGAAGTACCACTCCCTAGGTCCGACCGATGCCGCCGCTGGTAAAAAAATATATATCAGAGAACATGATATCATTACAAAGTTATCATTCCTACAACAGTCCCTAAAAAGATTTATCATTACATCCTTGGTTATTATAGAGATGTTTTTGTTTTGTTGTGTGCATTCACCTTTCGACAGTGACACCGACACGTTTCGACAAACCGCGAATTCAGGGGTCAATTTACTTAGCTTTTTCACCTCTATTTTTTCCCCATGCACGAAAGTCATTTTGGGCATTGGCCGGTAGGAAAAGCTATTCATGGGCAGTGGTTGTACATGTTGAACTGTTGATGGATCACCTTGTGGTCACAATCATGTGCACTATGAATGGAAAGGGATTTTGCTACTGGATGCTGAGGTTTGGAGCCACTAGAAGAAATAGCATGGGGACTGCCTTGCCATAGCTTGGACCTGGTAGTGATGCAAAAGAGAGGACACGTGTGCGGTCCATACGGAGGGTGTGCTGGGAATCTGAGATCTCATGCGTAAGATGTGATTTGCAGTTTGTTGCTCTCTGACGGCCACAAATTAGTAAGGCCAAGAACAAAGTTTTTAGTATAAAAAGAGTTTAAGTTGTTTCTAGGAAAACAAGAGGTGTCGTGGTGTAGTTGGTTATCACGTCAGTCTAACACACTGAAGGTCTCCGGTTCGAGTCCGGGCGACGCCATTTTTTTACTTTTGTTTTGCGCACGCGTTCATGGTCTCATGTGGAGTCAATGACCCCCCCCCCCCCCCCCACCCCCACCACCCTTCTCTTTAAAGCTTTGTGATGTTAAATGGTCTTTGTAACCAGTGTGATCGAAATTGGTAAATTCTGGCCGTTATACCGCATTTGAAACCTTGCTAAACTGATGATATGAACGGTAGCTTAGTATATATGTTGTAAGAATTGGCTGACTCATATCTTTAAGATAGAAAAGTTATTAACATACTGACATCGACCAGTTGAGAAAATATACAAATAAAATGACATATCTAATGTGATTAAAGCTTCAGTAAACCAAATGGTGGATGCATTTTATAGGAATATAACGCAAGACTATAATTTTTTTTAATAAAAAACACCTCAGAAAGTACTTTAGACTCAAACTGAAAGAGGCTGGATAGAAGATGCGCTGATCAGACGTCAAAAAATTGGCCGAGACTATATGTAGCAAATGGAATATTTCTGATTGCGGATAAGGGGAAAATGGCAAAGTATAATAGGAGAGCATTTCTAACCCTGGTCGTCAGGGTATTCGTCGTACCTCTCTTTTCCCGTGAAGTATAAAACAATTGTAATCCTAGCTAAGTAGTTAATGAAATATATATGTTTTTTTATCATGAATTGCACAATTGATTGTACAAAATATTTGCCTAATGCTAGATGATAACATGGACACATATATCTAACACGTAACGTAAAAAGCAGGTCGATCTAACTGTTCTGTACTTGAACTCTTCCTTGATTGTAAATGCTAAGAATTATGTGTACTGTACGTAGTGCACTTAGCTAGATCTACATGTACTTTCTTTTCTAGAAAAAGGCTCGCTTGCTATTATAGTCTTCTACCAAGTACACGTACTCGGATAGCGACGTTGATATTGGACGCTGCCACATGAGGTTTGAAAAGAAATTATCAATTTTAATTAGCTACAAGTCTAGAACAAATTCGAATAACTATATGTCAATGTTTTTGAATTGTGAGTAACTACTTGATTTCAACCTTCAGAACTTAAAGACTAGCTAGCTAGGAGGCATCAAGTTCATAAAGAAAAAAAATCAAGGAAAACATATGTACCGAGAAGAGGAGTAATTGAAAATTAAAGAATACCATGGAGATCACAAAACCCAGGTCGATTTCAAGGGTTTATTTAGGTAGTATATAAGGGCGAAAATGAGAGAGAGAGAGAGAGCGAGCGAGAGAGAGAGAGCAATTTAGTGTATGCACAACGCATTGGCAACTCGTGGAGTTTCTTCACGTAGAAGGAATCAAGGATCCCAAAATAGTTTTGGGAAATAAAAAAAGATACATAGAACAAAATAAGATGGAGAGATCATATGTATTCTGTGAGAGAGAAAAATCAAATCAAAGGATCTCCCTTTTGTCATGGGTAATCCTCTCTCTCGCTATCTCTCTCCTTCCTCCCTCTCGCTATCTCTCTCCTTCCTCTCTCTCTCAACACACACACGTCAACTTGGTGCAAGTCATGGCTTGTTAATTGAGAGGACAAAAGGATCGGAACAAACTTCAAACTTTGTTAAGATGGACAGATGAGTTCGTTGGACTCACCGGGGAGTTCCCATGGCTCAACCTTGTTGAGATCGACGTCGACCATGGGCGGGCGACGGCTGGAGAAGCCGACCGTGCCGCCGAGCTTGGGCGCGAGGTAGTCGCAGATGAGCTCGTCGTCCTTCGGGTGGAACCGGAACCCCGGCGGCAGCTCCGCCTCCACCATGCTCAAGAAGCTCATCGACATGATCTCTCCCTCTCCAGTTTTTTTTTTCCTTTTTTGTTGCACAAGACTCTCTCGAGCTGTAGGAGAGAGAGAGAGAGATGGAGGAGAGGAAGGAGGAAGTAGCCTATTAGCCAAGAAGAACTGAGCTGTGTGCTTGTGTCATGTGACAAGTTGAGAAGAGGGGTTTATAAGGTGGTTTAGGTGGTGGGTCTCCCTCAACCTTCCCATCAGTCTATTTTTCCCCATCTTCCCATTTTGCCTTTCCATTACACAAATAAGGGCAGCACTTTCCAGGTCAGTACAAGAGACTAGTAGATGCCACAATATGCGCACACCTCTCTGTATTTGGCACTAAGAAACAAAATTAGTTTCCCTAAAATACATTTGTAGGAGGAAAGGAGGGGATGGAAAATAATAAAAGGATGTATGGAATAAAGGCTGGATTGCTATCCACCAAGGATGTACAAGCAAGTGCACCACTTGTCAGCTAAGGTGTAGCTGGCCTACTGCTTCAAGTCAAATGTTAGATACTTTTGGAGGAAAACGAAAAGTTGAAGTATATCAAGTTGCAGGATGTACGCGCGTGTGTATGAGCCTCTACATCAGTACTATGTTTTTTTTAAAAAAAAAACATTATGAAATATTTTACCCATACAAAAATTAACAAACGGATTTTGCTTAGGAATGAGGATTGCTGTCAGAACGGCAAGAAGATAAGCTGCAAAAGACTTCTTCCAACCTGACCAATGAGAATAAGAACCATTTTTTTACAGCATGCGATGGAAGACTTGTACCTGTTCTTCCATGAGCAAATAACAAAAGAATAACTCAAGTCAGCGTGTTTTCGTTTTCTTAATCCCAAGAAAATATAAACCTCCTCCAAGTAGAGCGAAAAAATTGCAACAATACCGGTGGCTGCTACACAACTCCTGCCCACGTATTCATACACACGTCAGCTAATTCCAGTCCATGCACGACCCGAGCTTCTTCTCCTTTCACCTACCTCGTGCGTGCCAAAGCTGCTGCCGATCAGATTATGACCGGGCTCCGACCCTGTCCACACCTGGACGTGAACCGAGCCCGGTTGCGACTCGATCTGGCCGGGGTTTGGAATCATCCAGTGGAAGAAGAGAGGTGTGTGGTTCCGGACCTAGCTTCGTGCGGTGCCGGCGAGGACGTCGAGAGAGTGCACGGCGACCGTGACAAGCATCAACGACGGCGAGCCCTAGCGCCTCGGGATCGGCGACCTACGCTCCCCTCCGCCGCCATTGACGACCACCAGCATAGCACAACCTCCTCGGTCAGGAAGACCGGCGACTTTGTCTCCGGATAAAACCCAAAGCGATCGAAGTCACTGCGGTCTTTTGATTTCGCAGAGGGCGTCGTGACTCGTGAGGATGCCTACGTGGCGCCACGGACAAGGCTGGCACGTGTTGCCCAACCACAGCCGGAGGAACAAGTGGAGTTGCAGCGCGAGCGCGTAGAACTCATGACGACTGGCCGAAGCAGCAGGCTCGCCCACATCTTTTTGTCTCGCACGCACGCACGCACGTAGCTTGGCATCTGTCGATCAGCCACTCCAGGCCAAGGGGGCCGTTCGGTTACGCGCGTGGATGAGATCGGTCGGGGAGGGGCGTGCATGCGCGCGGCGCGCGCCGGCTGGCCGGCCGTCACACCAACCACGCGCGCGGCGGCGCCGCGGCAACGGCCGTTGCGTCGCGAGGCCGCACCTCGTGACCACATCCAGCGGCCTTCCTCCACCGTGCCTGCCTCACGTCGCGACAAAAAGAAAAGTGCCTTAATAACAGACGTGCCAAGAAATTTTTTAAAAAAAAAAAAGAAAAAAAAGAGAGACTATTTTGCGAAAAAGGACGTGATGAGATTTTGAAATTTTAAGAAAATCACTGTATGGAATGAAACTAATGGATATAGCGTAGTAGAGCAGCACCTGACCTTGGAGTTTCTTCAGTTCGGCTGCTGAAGCAGCTAGTCACGCAGGACCGGGTCGTCTGAGACTGACGGCCACAGGCCGAACTGAGTTGATCCATCCATCACATTCTCAAGGACGACGAGGGAAGGAGGTTCTTCTCTCCCTCCAGTGCCAGATTCCTCAGCAAGTGCAGCATATGATCAGTGCCACTAACCCAGCCAGCGAGCAGAAGCCAAAGCCACGGCCAAGGTCCTTCCAAAGGCTCACTCTTGGATGGTCTCGGACAAGTCAAGCTCGAAAAGGTGGTGAAAATCCTTTTCAGCACATATTTCCTGTCGAAACAAAAGAGAAAAAAAAGAAGTCATGATAAGATGGCGGCACGGCACACAAATGGAGAGATGCCATCCCACAGATCTATCCAATCCAAGAAGTAAACAGGAACTCTCCTTGCAAGACCTCATGGCACCGATGATGATGATAAATAATAATGGGAGGGAATTTATGCCCTGCTGCTCTAGCCCCTCTGCCTCTACCCCCAACCTGAAAGTGACCTGGAAATGGGCGTGACAGCAACGCCAGAAAGCTCATCCCCATACCTCCCCCCCTCCCCTTCTGCACGGCCGGCCTAACACCCCAATTCCAAGTCACTTTTAACCTAAACCAATCAATCAGCTCGCGCCAGGCGGGCACCCGGAGAACGATCTTTCATCGCATATTCCGGGTTAAAACGATGCTCAAGATCTCACCATAAGATATTGGCTGGCCACCATGACTCCATCACACCACAAGGGTGGAGCTTCCAGGCCGAGAGCTGTGCGCCAATACCTCTCCCGGATGCTGCTGCTGCATCGGTGAAAAGCAGCCCGAATTGACCCACGACCTCGTCGCCAAACTCCGGGTGTGCAAATCTGGATAAGGGCTCGAGGACGGAAGGAAGGGCCGCGACGGCTCTGATGAGTGTCCACCTTCAAACTGATCTATCATCGCAAGTACAGGCACCGTCACCCTCATGACAACGGCTGGATAAATTCCACAAATAAAGGAAGAGCGCATATTACATAGCTCTCTAGCCTTTCAGGAACACGTACAATCTAGGTAAGGAAAGTTTTGGTTGACAGATGGAAGTAAAATCAGTCAATTATTGTGTGGTAATACAGCCAAAAAGGATGAACGTACCAGGATTCTGACAGCAGGCCAATGCAAGGATATAGCTTCAGTTGGTCAAATTCCATTGTAAAACCACATCCACCAAATGACAGCTTGATGCTCTCCCGTGATGCAAGCAGCTCCAGTACAGATCTTATCCATCTACCAGTGGCCCAGGGATTATTTTGCCTTTACACCAAGAACCGTTGCTGCTTGCATCACTTTCATCTGAACTATTATCAAACCACTAGTGGTGAATAAGTGACTGGTCAGCATGGTAAAGTGCATATGGAAGTTGTAGCAATTAACCAAGCCCTTTCTTTAAGTTGTCAAGCTTGCAGCTGAAGAGTAGAAAAATCCAACAAATTGCAGAGTGGAGTACAGACATTTTGAGTTGATAGAAAACCCATTCAATAAATGCCTATATGACAAGAACAGTAAGTCAATCCAAAGGACTAAAAAAATGCACACACCAGACACACGCACACATTACATACATGGATAAGCAACGACAAACCTGAAACCACAAACATACTGATGAGCCATGTGGGCAGCACATGTTCAATAAAATGCAAGTCAACCTCTTCTGCCAGTCGTCTTTCAGCCTACCCACCTTCGTGGTATCACATCAGAGATCCTACAAGATTTGATTTTTTATGATAAGTCACAGTAGAGTGCAGGTAAATAGTCAATGTGGTTAGGCAACTTACATTGCATAAATGATCATTTGCTCCTCTATGTCAACCCTGCTGAACTGACAGAAAACCATTGGTTCCCATGATCATACATAGCTTTACCAATTGCATCAGGATATGCAAGGCACACAAAATCCTAGGATTATCTAGAGAAAAATCCTCTTTTGTTTCTGTTGCCTGAATGCCATATTCTTTCAGGCAAATATAACAATGAGTGGTGACATATACATAAGTTCTTGCATAGAACATGCAGACACATATAATTGCGGGAAAGATAACGTTCCATGGCAACTTGTTTCATGATCACTTCAGAAAAAACAAGCAAGCACTAAAGGGCATGGAATCGATCTAGATGTTGACCTAGCATTAATGGATAGAGGCACACCCTTCGATGGCAGTATCTTTCACATTCCTGCAACTAGATTTGCAGGATCTTGTCTGCCAAAGTTTTTCTTTCTTACCTATGCAAAAATCCTGAATCTCTCTAGTGGGCTAGATGGCCTGCCACATTCTCGCAAAATCTGAAAATCACACAAGCAGCGAATACAATTCGGGAGAAGCTAGGTTGTAACAAAGAAGTAGCTCGAGTATACAAAGAGAGTCTCACAATGCATTGCTATCATAATTTCAGAGCTACCACTATCAGCAGTGCTTGTTTCATACAGCATGGTAACAAATACATCAATTGTATCTAAATATAATGAACAGGCATGTTTTTGCCACAAGACTCTGTCTGTCTTATAGTTTGGTACGAAGTACCAACACAACATTTCATCAACCTACATATTCCATCAGAAGATTTACCATGTCACGCTTCTGAAGAATTTGAAGATAACTTCCAAGCAATGATGGCCATGTTCCTTGGAGACATAGTAGGATCAAATAGAGGAAACAGCAATGCTTCGACTAGGCTGCTTTGCTCTTGAAGAAACAACAACCGATCAAGTAAAATATATGTTTCCACCAGGGGACCTAAAGCAGCCCGAAGGCACCAAAAGGGACCTATGTATTCCTGAAAAATAAGAAAAAAAGGTCAGAGTAGAAATTTATGACACGGAGCGGTTCTTTTGCTGCTAAAAAAAAATAGGGGGTAAACCAAGATCATATCCCAACTACTATGCTTTTATGAATATGAAGCAGTTGTAAAGGTATCTGGACGTACATGCTGTTGAGTTCATTAATATACTACCTCCGTTCTTGAATATATGACACCATTGACTTTTTTTCTTCGTTTGACTATTCGTCTTTTCTACAAATATTTATGCAATTAGATAAGTCTACTAGTTAAATCCAAAGTATTATCAATAATAGATGTAGTGGTACCCATTTTATGCTATTTAACAAAGTAACTAATAAAATATCATTGGTCAAAGTTGAAGAAAAAAGTCAATGGTGTCATATATTTAAGAACGGAGGGAGTAGTTTTTTACTTTTTGGCAACAAACACTGTCAATCAGCCTTATATACCAATTTACTATGCTTTGCCACCAACCCACCAACCAGAAACACAGTGATGTAATCCTGATTTAAAGTACTGCTGAAGAAATTAATAGCCATGATGGGCTTTTGCAAGGTATTTCACACGTGTTAAAAACTCAAATGGCCTCAGCAAGCATACTTATCAATGTCTACTGAGGACTTGCTTGCCTAACACATGTAATAGCACTGTTTTCACTTTCATTGAGAATTAACAAATAATTCAAAATAGCCAGTGCATTTAAATTTTTGGAATTAATACCATAACAAGATAACTAAAAAGGTTGTTCCGATAAAACCTACAGAGAAGGGTTGCACGTCCTTCCATATTTCAAGCAGTCTCATGTCTTCCACTGGACCACAGCCAAGGCGACCTAATCCTGATAGTGTGAAATCTTTGAAAAGGGCAAACTTTCGACATTCATCATGATGGATTTCATCTGATCCTTTGTCAACACCATATATGACTGAAACAACATCATCTGAGTTCTTGTTTTGTTCCTCCAAAGTTGAATGGGAGAAATCATCAATTTTATCCGTAGCCATCTGTGATTCCACAATTTTCCGAAGCCTCTGACGTCGAAGTGCTTTTCCTTGCCTTCCAACTGATGGATTCAGCCTTGACACTTCTGGAAAATATTTCTCAAGTACCTGCAGCAAAAACATATAGTTCTAATAAAAAATTAAAATTTAGTATGAACATGAAACAGAAAGTAATGTACTTAAAGGTTTGGCACTGACAACAAAACAGCAATTGACATGCACCGTGGCTAGCATGCATGTGTGGTGCATCGTGAATGTATAGGCATTTATCGTAGGAAGCTACTGTGCCAGATTTCTAGCTAAACAGCCAAGGTGAATTGGGAATGTCACAGAAACTTCTGCCAATGAACAGCCTAAAAGACATCTTACAACATCATGTTTTCATCAAGCTAGGTAGCTAGCTGAATATTATATTGAAACTGTTGCTTAAGTGCAGATAAGAAAGCATGGCATAAATCTGAATTATACGAGTGAATTGTTAATGCAATTGAACTAGCTACACAAGAACACATACTCATCGATTCATCAGTATGCAAGTACACTATCTTCATGATCTTTCTGTAGAATAACATTGAACGATAAATGAAGACTGACTAAACATAAAGCGTAGATTGAAATATCCAAAGCATAAATAAATGTATTGAAAAAGCAAAACATTTGTTTTGAAATAATAAAGCATTTACCAGTTGAAATGCTGCTCGGAAGGCATGTACATCAAAATTTTGCAGCGCAATGTCCACAGTGAGACTTCTCCATCTCTCTGCACTCTAAAAGGAATAAAACTATCAATAAATAAAGAGCTGCAGCTAGAATATCACAAAATCATTTTGATAATTCCAGGAGTGCATCCTCAAGAGTATGTAGAATAAAAAAGTGTGTATAATTGTCATGCTTGCAATTAGTTCAAACTAGAGTATAGTCAAAGAAGTGATGTACACTAGTTACCTAATAAAAATGTGGTGTCAATAAAAAAACCAATACCATTATCAGATAGTAACAGTTAGCTCTGCAATGCAATATTAAATACATTCTCCTAACATTGAACAGATGAAACTTGCAGATGAAGATAAAAGCATCCGTTCATTTTTGGGCAATAATTCTTAGACCACAAAGTTGCAGGCTACACAAGTTTGCACAGAGGAACATACAGCTTCAATAAGATTCTGTGCATTTTTTTTTAAAAAAAAAAAGTTCTTCCACTGACCAAATAACTCTTGTTAGTATATACTGTCTATGCTGAGTGCCTTCAAACACGAGTTGCAACGAGATGTTTCAAAAAAACAGAACGCAATTCTATGATCGTGGATTGCATCATACCTGACAAGCAAGATCACGAATGCTTTTCCCAAGCACCAATTCAGATAGTTTGGCAGCCTTGCTCATAGGAAAACCATGACAGGCATTTGTGTCCTCATAAGAATCCTCAGAGAGCAAGTTGTAACAGCAACCAACACTTACCAATGCTTTTACTTGTTCACATGAAACAAACACTCTGTAAAAGAAAGATAACCATGCTTTAAAAAAACTTTCATCAAGGTGGGCAATTTTTTATTCAAGATGCAGCATTTAGCAAGCTTGGAGAAAGGACCACGCTACATGATAGCAAAGACTAACCTTAGCATGTTAACTGAAAGATCGCCACAAGCATGGAGACCGGCAAGGATTAAAGGAGGACTGCTCTGAGTTGGTTCCTGGATCTGAGGGCTTTTCTTAGTACAAGCCTTAATTTCTCTTACATATTCACCATGGTCATCCTTACATGCATCTAACGTGACAGCTGCCAATGTGTCACTAGAAAGAACATGACAGGTGACAGTCCTAGGTACTGTGAGCAGTTGCTTTTCCACACTGCAAAAAATAATAGGCAGCAATTATAGCAGCAGTTACCAACCCAAAGGTAGTGGAACTGAAACTGAACTTGGTGAAGGTTGTACCATTTAGCAGCATAGTGCTTCTTTATTCTCTCTGCACGAGCAATTGTAACTGATGCATGATGTGACGAAGCATCTATCGCTACAACTGGGAGTTGGTACTCAAACGATAAAGCTTGTGCAAGATAGCCCTGGTAATATCAGATAAGATGAGCAAAAAGTAAATATATGACATAACAAGTTGCTGTCGAATTGTATTAAAGTCAAATATTTCTTTCACTCCCACAAAATAGCAACACAAAACCAAGGCCATGCAAAGTCTACACGAAAAATCAGATGAACTAACTTTTACACAAATGCATGCGAGGTGGAATAGTTTCTGATTTTAGGTGCTAAAAAGGACTGACTAGTGCATTCTAATTCCAATTTGCATACAAGTCTAACAAATTACAGAGGACTGATTTTTCCAGTTCCTATTTGAAAATTAACTGCTCCATAATTTGGCTTTTTTAGCATCCATCATGCAAGCAAGTCATCATAGGTTATAGCCTTATACCAAATAAACTAACATAAAAATGAGTGAATAAATAGCTTATATGAAGCACAGCATAAGGGCTTCCCTTGGAGACCAGTATATTTAGCTGGATCCATTAGAACATTCTTTCTCAGGATTGCCAATGAATACATAAAGTTAACATTTAAGATGGCAGAATCCCAACTGACAGCAATGAAGAAAGATGCCGAGTGTCCAAGTATTAGAAAGATAATTATGTCCAACTTGAAATCTGGTTGCAATTGTGCAGCTGCTTGCACTCATACGACATACCTGGCCAGAACCTACATCAACCACTGTCTTGGCTCCACAACTCTTAGCAATCGCATGAACCACCGCAGCTAGATTTTCAATCTGCATAATGCAGTTTGAGTGCAAATAACAAGTGAAAATAACATCACACTTGCAAACAAATAAGCACACATAGCAAGTTCAAGAATCAGCACAGAGCCAGATTACCTACTTCGTGCTTCTTCTTTGAGTTCATGCCTTGAGCGAGGACGGTGCCAATTAAAGCTACATGAATATCAGGTACAAGCTGCACATATTCAACCAAAAAATTGTCAAGATAAAAACATATCACACATAATAAATAGACAATCTCTTAACTAAATGACTACCAACGGCAGCAAAATGAACTGACAGCTATTAAGAGAAAAGCAATCTCATAGTTTGCTCATTGAAACCATGTAACACGACTGCATGTGGAGCGTATGCAGAAAACTTGGATATAAAGCATGCGCTAACTCAAATGCTACCGGAACTTGTGCTCTCCCCCCGCCCCGCAATAAATAAATAAATAAATAAATGCTACCAGCAACCAACTGTGCCATGTTAATCCGATAAATTCAGGAAACACACCGATTGAAGAGCCTTCTGCTCCCGCGGAACAACAAGCGACCTAGCAGTAAGCACAAACTCTCGCAGCGTAGCAGGCCAGTGCTCCTGCAAAGCAACAGGCACTTGGATCCATCAAACTCCAAAGGGGGTTAACTAGCAATGACGATCTCGGATACATCGAATCGAGTCTCTGCCGAGCGCGCAGAACCATCCACCATACCTTGACGCATCCGGATGGCAGCCTGAGCAAGCTCTCCACGGGCTCCCGCCGGAGGCACTCCATCCACTCGGCGTCCACCAGCTCCCACATCCTATCCTGTGCGAATCCAACCACAGAGCAGAGGAGGACGGAAGCATTCAGCGAACGAACATAATCCTCCAATCCGTCGCCGAGCCCTCCGGGAATTCACGCGGGGGGAGGGGAGGACACCACCTTGAAGAAGTTGACGACGTGGGCCTCGAGCAGCGGGCGGTAGCGGCCGAGGAAGGCGGCAAGGGCCTCCATCCACTCGCGCGTCCGCGCCGCCGTCTCGCACGAGTACGCGCCGCCGCCGCTCGGCGGAGTCGCCGCCATCGCGCCGGGAGGAAGGAGAGGCTGTGGGCTGAGGGGGACTGAGCGAGTGTCGAGCAACTTTTGCTGGGCTCTGTGTTTGTTGGGCCATGTTGGGCTTCACGGCCCGCTCCTCGAAATTGAAACAGATTTAATTCTTGCACGACACCTCGTTCGCTTTCCAAATTTAATTGACTTGATTTCGGATACCGTTTGAATTTGAACGAGGAGGATTTTCAAACAAAAAAATTAATGGAGCTTTATAGGTCAGGGGAGACGTTTATGATTTGTGCGCTCCTCCATGGATCTGACATACACAAGCCGGGCCAAATTTGCAAACTTTAATCACCATTCCCTACCCAAAACACTTGCCAGGTATTTTTGTTCGATGCTCACCAATGGACTTCAATCTTCTACCAAAATTCCGAAACCTAGTTTGGTAATCACAATCAGGCTAAAGCTAGTGTGGGAAATGAAAAGCAGACTAATAAGGAGGAAAGGAACAAATTTCATGAAAGGAACCATACTTAAAAACACGTACGAGAGGCACATCCTTTTCATCTCTAGTGTACCAGGATTCCATTGCGCAAGCCTTAATTAGGTGGCACATGGTGTACAAACTACAAACCCCAAATCCAAAACCTGACCAAATAGCTCCAGGACACAGCACATGAGCTGCAAAACCGAAGACTGCACAGAACAACTGATACAACTACGGGCATTGCATGTGGCATCATTGCCGGTCACAGCAATCTCTTGCACGATATTCTGAAGCCATCAAGAAGAGGTAGCCAACGGTGTGTCCCCCTTGAGAGTTCTGATCATCGTGTCCAGAGAGAAGACATACAAAAGAATGAAAGATCACACTGTTAGAATTATCAAGAGGCGAACTCTTGTCAAAGTGATGCGTTAATTGTCACATCCTGTGTCACGTGGCCATTCTTTCATGCCAGCAAAAACAAACACAAAGCTGTAATGGCCAGACATGTTTATCAAATAAGCTATGTCAAGTTCACCAGTAAGCTTCAGTAGGACCTAGGGCAAAGACGAGAAGAAATCTAAGATAGACACCACTGAAAAAATATAGATTAATATTAACTAATTAAATAAACTCTCCACGGGTTTACTTACATGCACATGAGGATAAGGTCACAAACTAAGATATTCTCATTTACTCTATTGGAAAAAGTCCAAATTACTCCCCTCAACTATAAGCAAAGTCCACATAACCCCCTAAACTATTTTTTGGTTTATTTTACCCCCTAAACTATGTCATTTGGCCTATTTTACCCCCTAATGCAATTTGTCTTTTTTATTTTTCCATGTACAAGTGTCATATTATGTTCAAATTTTGGGAGATAATAGCCAACATCATAATGCATGATTAAAAAATATAAAATGATTTTTTGACATTATTTTTATGGGGGTAAGATATTTAATATTTAATTAATCCTTAGGATATGATATCACACAAAAACTAATGATGAAAAATTCATAATATATTTTTTTGACATACATTGTGATGTTCACTACAATCATACAAATTTTGAGAAAAAACTGAGGGAATACACAATTGACATATTAAATGATATGCCAATCATACAAAAAAACCCGACATTGTTGTTCACAGTTAAAACCTGAAGTTAGCAGTGAAGACTGTCGATAAGGTTTACATTGTTCAACATTATTGCAAATAACCTTCAACTCCTTCCCTATTTTTACCATTATTGCCAGTAGTGATTTACAACAAAAGAAATGCAGCCGTGCATCTAGTAAGTAGCTAATCACTATATAAGCATGGAGACAACCGTGGCCTGATAAAACTAACATGGTTCTAACAAAGTAATCTATTTCGCAATGGGTGAAGAAAAGAAGTTAGGGTGTGTTTGGTTGGAGAGCGAAGGATGATGGAACGGTTCCATCCTTTGTTTTAGGGATGAGATGATTCTATAGCCTGTGTTTGGTTGGAGGGATAGAATGGTTCCATTCAATGTTTGGTGGGAGGAATGTAATGAAATTGGAACGTGATCCGTTACCCACCGTCCAATACTATTAACGTGGGGCCCACATGTCATTGGTGCAAACAGCTTCTTCCTCCTCCCCCTCTCACGTTGACATGGCCAGAGCTCCCGAATCATCACAGGAGCTAGCGCATGAGCCTTGCCATGCAGAACCGCACATGCAACGGCCCGTGAAGCTCGCGAATCATCGCAGGAGCCAGCCAGATTTCCCGCCGCCCATCTCGTCGATCTGGTGGAGCTCGCGCATGGCCGGCCACCTGGTGGATCTAGTGGAGCTCGCGCATGGGAGGCCACAGTGGAGCTCGCGCATGGGTGACCACCGCTGCCGATGGTGGAGCCCACGCGCACCTGGCTGCAGCTGCCACCGTGACCTCGCGCCTGGTTGCCGCCGCCGCCGCCGTGACCTCGCGCCTGGCCGCCGCCGCCGCCGCCTGCGGAGCCCACGCGCGCCTGGCCGCCACCGCCGATGGATCCCGCGAGCACATAGCCGCTGGTGGACCTGGCGCCAGGCCGCCGCCGCCGCCGATGGAGGTCCTCCTGCTGCCGCTCCTCAGCTCTGCTCTCGACGACTCTTCACGGCGTCGAACTGGGATGGCTTGGTCCGCTCTTTTTTTTGGGATCGAGCCGTCCCGCATATATACAGGCGAATATTCGGTCATTGGAATCGCTCCGTCCCGCGCTCGCGAAACAAACATGGTACAGAACCGGTCCGTCCCCTACCGCTCGCAGGAATAAGTAGCCGTCAAGTCAACTGTGCTCAGGATTCTCCAGTAACAGTCCATCAAGGGCAAAGGGACCATTTTGTCATGCTGCCACTCCTCTGTGTCAACACCATTGTTTTTGTTTCCCCAACGCTTAGAATAGAACTCTAAGATGTCGTCAGCAGCATTGACAATACCAAGCCTGCCTCCCCCTGTCTCCACAATACCCAGCGCCTGAGGACCAGCATTTTCGCCAGGCAGTTGGTCAAGAACGTAGAATTTCATCTCATGGGTGTCGAGGATGTCCAAACTTCCCATACCAATACCAAGGAGCACCCAGTAGAAGCAGCTGTGCACGTACTGGCGCTCGAACCATGGGCAGAATCTAGCCGTGGTAGGATCCAAAGGTGTGGACCGACTAAACGTATTGCGGCACCATTTCCTGGTGACCGAAGAGAAGCGGTAGGTCACGAGCTTGCGTTGGTAATGCTCAGCGCAGATCACTCGGAACGGCAAATCCTGCTCTTCCTTATCCCTCTCAGTGGCTGGATCGAGGAAGGTGTCGAAGTCCTCAAAGGCCAACTCCCCCATAGATCCGCGACGACAGTCGTGTATGGGGGCAAGCTGGACGTACCGGCGGTGCAAGGGGTCGCAGACGACGAGGTCCACGAAGTACGCGGTGAAGCTGCTCCGGTAGAGGAGGACGCGGCCGTCGCGGGCGTCGCAGACATGCCAGCCGATGGGGCCCCCGGGGAGGAAGGAGAAGGTGAAGTCGGCGAATTGCGCGAGGCCGCGCGCGGCGGGGGAGTACCGGTGCGGCGGCTCGGCGGGGCAGAAGTTCCCGGGCGCGTCGAACTCGAGGAACCCTAGGACGGGCGCGGGGCGGAGGGAGCGGAAGCGGCGCCCGGAGATGACGCGGCGGAAGGTGGTGCAGGCTGCGGAGGCGCGCGCGAGGTCCGCAAGGGCATCGAGGCGGAGGAAGATGTCCTCGAGGAGCACGTCGGGGAGGACCGGCTGCGGCGCCGGGGCGGCCGGCGGGGACATCGCGCGCCGGCGGTGGCGGAGCGAAGTGGGGAGTGAGGAGAGCTGGAAACGTCAGTGTGAAGTTAAATGTAGAGGGAAAAACCCTGAAGAGGCTTAGCTTCCATTTTGGAATGTGAAAGTTCCTCTGATGTCTGCGTAATTATACTATTTTATTGAGCATTTGTTAGCTCTTCCTATAAAAAGTTGTTATAGCTGTGAAGATGGCACAAACTGTTTCAGGTTAATCATCCCGTGTTACAGCCTGAACATTAGTCCGGACTCAAATCACCAAATCACATCCCAAACTTTAGTACATTTTGTTAGATTATTGGGCTTGGCCCATATGAATAATCCTAAGTACTCAAAAGCCCATTAGCACTTGAGGGGGTACGTCATCTATTAGTCCCATATTGCTAATGGATAAGGGTGTGGGGGTTTTCCTCCCAATAAATAGAGACCACCTCCCTCATGGAAGAAGTGCACCATAGACTCTATACGGGAATCCCCTAGGTTAGGGAGTCCCTAATAAAAGTCTATACGAGTTAGGGTTTTGCTACTTCTCATTGCTGCGTTGCCATCATAGTCTACTCCATTCCGAGCGCTGGCGTGCACCGGCGAACGGGAGAGCAGGTCTCCGGAACCAGTCGTCTTTGAGATCCTGCACCGGGAGAGGGCGAATAAGGTTTTTGGGAAGCGCTACGCGCGACTGCTCAAAACATCTTCACCACGGCTCGTCCTCCGTCCAAGTCAGGTGCTGCGGCGTACCGTCGTCTGCAACATCGTCTGCTGCGCTCCGTCCGTAGAACTGTCGTAGTTCCGACTGCGCCGTTCATCTTTCCTACGGTAATTCCTCAGTACGTACACTATGTTTTAATCATGTTTTCTGATGTCATGATTATGTTGTTCGTATTTCCTAGTCTGCTAGAGAATTGCATGCTAGGATTGTTTATCGTCATGTTTAATCTAGTTCGGAAATTAAACTTACAATTGCCTATATTTCCAACAATCCAAAAACCTTATAATAGGCAATCTGTTGATTTATCGATGGCTGGTTTCGCTGAGTCACTGAGGCCAGAAAAGTTTTCTGGTGTGAACTTTAAGATCTGGAAATCTAAGGTTCGCCTCTGGTTTACTGCTATGCACATCTGGGAGACGAGACTTGGCAAGCCAGAGGGCGAACTAACTGCTGAAGAGCAGAAAAAGTTCGACGATGCCAATAATCTCTTCGTGGGATGTATCATGAGCAATCTATGTGACGGGCTGGTCCGTGTTTACATAGAAGAGACAGATGCGAAGGCCCTGTGAGATGCTCTGGTTGCTAAGTATGATGCAACAGACGCAGGCAATGAGCTATACCTCATGGAGAGCTTCCATGACTACAGGATGGTTAACAACCGTTCTGTAGTGGAACAGTCACATGAGGTGTAGTGCATTGTCAAGGATCTTGATCTCCTTAAGTGTCCTATTCCCGACAAGTTTGTGGCTGGATGCATTATTGTAAAGCTGCCTTCCTCGTGGAGGAGCTTCGCCACAACTCTGAAACATAAGAGACAGGAAATATCAGTTGAAAACCTGATAGCATCTCTTGATGTTGAAGAGAAGGCTCGGAAGAAGGATGCTACTGAGAAGGAAGATCAAGGTCAGTCCAACGCCAACATGGTCCAGAAGTTCTCGCGTGCAGGCAAGAACAACAACAACAAGGGGAAAAACAAGCCCATGAAGACTACTACCTTCAAGAAGAAGAAGAACAAGGCTGAGCTGAAGTGTTTTACTTGTGGTGAGCTGGGACACTTCTCCAAGGATTGTCCAGATCGTGCAGACCGCAAGGAAAACAAAGCTAAGAAGCCCAAGGATGTCAACATGGTGACCATTGGCAATACTGATGGGTATGGTAATTTACCTACCGTACTTTCAGTTTTTCAATCCACGAGTTGGTGCCTTGATACGGGTGCTAATGTTCATGTGTGCGCTGACATATCCATGCTTTTTTCTTACCAGGCTGTCCGGGATTCTTCCCTGCTGATGGGCAATGGGTCACATGCTTCTGTTCATGGTGTGGGCATGGTCGATCTGAAGTTTACTTCGGGAAAGATCGTGCAGCTGAAGAACGTGCAGCATGTCCCCACTATCAATAATAATCTTGTGAGCGGGTCGGTCCTGATCAAGGACGGGTTTAAAGTAGTGTTAGAGTCCAATAAATTTGTCGTGTCGAAACATGGACAATTCGTTGGTAAAGGCTATGATTGCGGAGGCTTGTTCCGCTTTTCTCTTGCTGATTTTTGTAATAAGTCCGTGAACCATATTTGTGGCAATATTAGTGATGATGCGAGCATTTGGCATTCACGTTTATGTCATGTGAATTTTGGTTTGATGTCTCAGCTTTCCAGCATGTGTTTAATTCCGAATTTCACTATTGCCAAAGGTTCTTAGTGCCATAGTTGTGTGCAATCGAAACAACCTCGGAAGCCTCACAAGGTAGCTGAGGAGAGACACTTGGCACCACTAGAACTCATACATTCTGATCTTTGCGAGATGAATGGTGTGTTTACAAAGGGTGGAAAGAGATACTTCATGACGTTAATAGATGATGCGACTAGATTTTGCTATGTTTATTTGTTGCAAACTAAAGATGAAGCGTTAGACTACTTTAAAATCTATAAGGCCGAAGTTGAGAATCAACTAGAGAGAAAGATCAAGCATTTAAGGTCTGATCGTGGTGGAGAATATTTTCCTAAAGTGTTTGATGAATTCTGTGAGGAATATGGCATTATTCATGAGAGGACACCTCCCTATTCACCCGAGTCTAACGGGGTTGCTGAGAGGAAAAACCGCACGTTGACTGACTTGGTTAACTCCATGTTAGACACTGCTGGTTTATCAAAGGCATGGTGGGGGGAGGCTGTATTGACTTCGTGTCATGTCCTGAATAGAATTCCTAACAAGAATAAAGATCAAACTCCGTATGAGTTATGGAATGGAAGAAAACCATCACTTTCTTATTTACGCACATGGGGATGTTTGGCAAAAGTAAATGTGCCTATTCCTAAGAAGCGTAAGTTGGGACCTAAGACAGTGGATTGTATCTTTCTAGGATATGCTCAGAGGAGCATTGCTTATAGGTTTTTAGTGGTTAAATCTGAGGTACCTGATATGAATGTTGATACTATTATGGAATCTCGTGATGCAACATTTTTTGAGAATATATTTCCTGCACAAGATATGCATAGCATTTCCAGATTTTCTACTGAAATAACTCCTATACCAGTTGCATCTTTTGAGTTGTTTGAACAACCTATTGAGAATGAGAATATCCTAGAGAAGGATGATAGTGAAGCTCCTAGAAGGAGCAAGAGACAGAGGGTTGCTAAATCCTTTGGTGATGATTTCACTGTGTACCTTGTGGATAATACCCCCACGTCTATAGCTGAGGCGTATGCATCTCCAGATGCTGATGATTGGAAAGAAGCTGTTCAGAGCGAGATGGACTCGATTCTTTCTAATGGAACATAGGAGCTCACTGAACGACCCTACGGGTGTAAACCAGTGGGTTGTAAATGGGTGTTCAAGAAGAAGCTTAGGCCAGATGGTACTATTGATAAGTACAAGGCACGACTTGTGGCTAAAGGTTACACACAAAAAGAAGGCGAAGATTTCTTTGATACTTATTCACCTGTCGCTAGACTGACCACGATTCGAGCATTACTGTCTTTGGCTGTCTCATATGGTCTTATCATCCATCAGATGGATGTAAAGACAGCTTTCCTGAATGGAGAGTTGGATGAGGAAATTTATATGGATCAGCCTGATGGGTTTGTGGTGAAGGGTCAAGAGAACAAGGTGTGTAAGCTGGTGAAGTCTTTGTATGGCCTGAAACAAGCACCTAAGCAGTGGCACGAGAAGTTTGATAGAACACTAACTTCTGCGGGCTTTGCTATTAACGAGGCTGATAGATGTGTGTACTATCGCTATGGTGGGGGTAGAGGGGTTATATTATGCTTGTATGTGGACGACATACTGATTTTTGGCACAAATATTGATATGATCAATGAGGTCAAGTCTTTTCTATCAAAGAGTTTTGATATGAAAGATCTGGGAGAGGCTGATGTTATACTTAACATTAAGCTAATTAAGGAAGGTAATGGGATTAGTCTTTCGCAATCTCATTATGTGGAGAAGGTCTTGAACCAGTTTGGCTACATAGACAGTAAGCCTTCTCCAACGCCTTATGATCCCAGTGTGATGCTCAGAAAAAACAAGAAGGTAGCCAAAGACCAACTAAGATATTCTCAGATTATTGGTTCACTCATGTATTTAGCTAGTGCAACGAGACCCGACATAGCTTTTGCTGTGAGCAAATTGAGCAGGTTCATGTCAAACCCGGGTTCAGATCATTGGCATGCACTTGAAAGGGTTATGCGCTATCTAGTAGGTACTATGAGTTATGGGATTCACTATTCTGGGCACCCCGCTGTGCTGGAGGGATATAGTGACTTGAACTGGATTTCTGATGCTGATGAGCTTTACGCCACAAGTGGGTATGTGTTTACCCTTGGAGGTGGTGCTATATCATGGAGGTCTTGCAAACAGACCATTTTGACGAGGTCCACCATGGAAGCGGAACTAACCGCTTTAGACACAGCCACCGTTGAGGCTGAGTGGTTGCGTGAGCTTTTGATGGACTTGCCTGTGGTTGAAAAACCAGTACCGGCTATCCTTATGAACTGTGACAATCAAACGGTGATAGTCAAAGTGAACAGTGCTAAGGATAATGCGAAGTCATCAAGACATGTCAAAAGACGATTGAAGTCTGTCAGGAAGTTGAGAAACTCCGGAGTAATAAGTGTGACTTATATTCAAACTGACAAAAACCTGGCAGATCCTTTTACAAAAGGTTTATCACGGAATGTGATAGAAAATGCATCGAGGAAGATGGGTATGAGACCCGCGTAAGTTGCCACAGTAGTAACCCAACCTATGTGATCGGAGATCCCGTGAATTAGGACCTGGGAAAAACAAGCTGCTGGTTGACTGAGGAGAGCAATTACTAGACCCTCTCCGAGTGAAGATGCAGTACTCTCAAATGCTGTAAGGCAGGTTAGCGATATGCTTTAATGTGTTTCTATTGGCTTGATTAAGCGAAGATGTTGTCCTACAGAACATTCTTGAAAGAACACACCTATATGAGCCCGATTGTAAAACGTCGCAGTCTATGAGATTTGGATGATCTTTAGTAAGCTCAAGAAGAGACCAAGGAGTATGACGTATATGCTCCATCCACGGTGTAGGCTACAGGTAGCCAAGTACTGGTTTGGTCTTTGAGTGAAACTTATCTGCACAAAACTTGCAATTCAAGGCGTAGTCCATTGTTCAAGTTGTGGATGAGTGTAGCTTGAAGTTCTAGGCGAGAGTTCAACTTAACAGTCTTGCCGAAATACTGGTATATAAACAATAGTGAGAAACAAGCAAAATCTCTATATGGGAATTTGAGATCTGGTGGGGGATTGTTAGATTATTGGGCTTGGCCCATATGAATAATCCTAAGTAAATCTCAAAAGCCCATTAGCACTTGAGGGGGTACGTCATCTATTAGTCCCATATTGCTAATGGATGAGGGTGTGGGGGTTTTCCTCCCAATAAATAGAGACCACCTCCCTCATGGAAGAAGTGCACCATAGACTCTATACGGGAATCCCCTAGGTTAGGGAGTCCCTAATAAAAGTCTATACGAGTTAGGGTTTTGCTACTTCTCATTGCTGCGTTGCCATCGTAGTCTACTCCATTCCGAGCGCTGGCGTGCACCGGTGAACGGGAGAGCAGGTCTCCGGAACCAGTCGTCTTTGAGATCCTGCACCGGGAGAGGGCGAATAAGGTTTTTGGGAAGCGCTACGCGCGACTGCTCAAAACATCTTCACCACGGCTCGTCCTCCGTCCAAGTCAGGTGCTGCGGCGTACCGTCGTCTGCAACATCGTCTGCTGCGCTCCGTCCGTAGAACTGTCGTAGTTTCGACTGCGCCGTTCATCTTTCCTACGGTAATTCCTCAGTACGTACACTATGTTTTAATCATGTTTTCTGATGTTTCATGATTATGTTGTTCGTATTTTCTAGTCTGCTAGAGAATTGCATGCTAGGATTGTTTATCGTCATGTTTAATCTAGTTCGGAAATTAAACTTACAATTACCTATATTTCCAACACATTTTGTCCTCAGGCACTTGGAAGAAAGGCTATCACATTCAGACAAATGAAATGGCAATCAGGCATCCAGGCATGACAGAATTGTTACTACGACCTCTGATTGACAGGTTGCCTGGCATGTTAAGCCAACTGCTGGAAAGGACTGTATGAACAAGCAGCATTTATCCCCTTGAAATTCATGATAACAAATTAATGGGCAAACGACAGATACGACCAATAGAATATGTTGCAACCATACCATTAAGCTTTCCCTACATTACATCCATTGGACAATGCCTCCACGAGTGCAAATCTAAAAGCATACATCAGTTCACGGGACACCTAAGAGTCTCCCTTGCAGTATGCAGAGTTCCAGATTACATCATAGAGGCAAAATAACACAGGACAGAACTGCTGATAAAACTAGAAGTAGGTAGCATCACTGCCACCTGCTGCGGATGTCTTGCATGATGATGGCCATCCCGTCTTGATCCTGACTTGTGTGTCAACAGAGAAAACAAAACATATATTACATTATTAGAATCATCTAGTGGAATTCTATCAATGTAATCTCTATGGGAACAAGGAATATGCCAAAGAACACCAACAATATAAACCAATTCACTAGTGAAGCAAACAAGTAAGGATCTCACCATTTCATATACTTGGCGGCGACAATGGTGGTGGGAAGCTTGCGTACAGGTGAGCAAAAGGAACACACTTATCCGCCGCATGCATCCTCTCAAACAGCAATGTCTTAAGATCCAGAGTGAAAAACTGTTCTTCTCGTAGATACTTAGATGGCTCACAGGTACCCATGAGTAAGTAGCCCTCAGTGGTTCCTTTGATCCTCCAGTAAGAACTGTTATTCTCAGGCAAGGGGATGGTCTTGTGATGCTGCCAATCCTCTTTGCAAACAACATTGTTTCGACAAGTTTTGCAGTAGAGATCTAACGTGCGATTGAAATTAAGAGCTAACAAACCAAGCCTGTCTTCCCCTGCATCGACAACGGCCAGTCCTTCATCTCCTTTTTTATGCGGTAGCTTAACGAGTGAAAATTTCATCTCCAGTGGGTCAAGCACAAGCATATAGTGCTCATGATGATTTGCCCAGTAGAAAGAGCCGCATACACAATAGCGGCGCAAATTTGGCGGGCTCAGAATCAATCTCTCCGGTGAAAAGCTGAAAGAAGTGGCGTGACGCCATTTCCCAGTGACCGAAGAGAAGTCCAGGGTCACCACCTTGTCCTGGGACACCACGTTGTAGAGCACTCGGAACGATGGGTCCTCCTCATCCTTGCAAGCTGGAGCAAGGAAGGGCTGGAACTTCATCCCGTCACAGCGCTGGATGGGCACGAGATCTTCGGGGATGGCGGGGATCTGGACGTACCGGCGGTGCAAAGGGTCGCAGACCACTAGGTCCGCGAAGGCGTCGTCGGGGCTGGTGCGCCAGAAGAGGAGGCGGTCCGCGAAGTCGTTGTCGGTGGGGACGCGCCTGGAGAGGAGGACGCGGGCGTCGCGGGCGTCGCGGACGCTCCAGTGCCACGGGCGGTCGGTCCAGTACCCCGGGGGGTCGAGGGGAGGAGGGAGGAAGGAGAAGGCGAGGTCCGCAGCCCCCAGGAGGGCGCGCGCGGACGGGGCGGACCGGTGGGGCGGCTCGGCGGGGAGGAAGGCCGCCGCGCCCGACCCAGCCATGTTGTGGAGGAAGCCGAGGACGGGCGGCGGGTGGAGGGCGTGGAAGCGGCGGAGGAAGAGGTGGCCGCGGACGAGGCGGCGGAAGGTGGCGCAGGCGCCGGAGACACGGGCGAGGTCCGCCGCGCCGCCCAGGCGGAGGAAGATGACCTCCAGCGCCTCGTCGGGGAGGGTCGGCACTGCCGCCGGAGCCATCTCGCCGCCGGCGGTGCGGTGGCTCGTCTCGACTCGATCCGATTCGGCCATGGCGAAGTGGAGATTGGAGAGTGGCTGCTAGCGGAGCCCGACTGGCTACACTACACACTGCAGCTATGCTTAAATGGGCCGGGCCATAGGATGTGAGGCAGGCCTCAAGGCCACGAACAGCTCATTCCTGGGCTCGCATTTGCCCACCATAAAAAAAAAACAACTTTCTTTGGAAATTATAAAAAGGCTTTCCTGAGATCCACTTGGAAATGCAAGCAATGAGCCAATGATATGATGATACCTCTCCACGCTCTACGAAACAGATATTGCTGAGCGTTTCCATCAGGTAGCCATCAACGAGTGTAATTTTTACGCAGAATTTTAACTAAATATATAATGGCTGATGAATATGCATTTTTTTCAAGTTGAACTAGCAACGAGCAATCACTGAGGAACAATCACCTAAAAGATTCTTTATGTATAGTGGATTAAAATACTACACATATACAGTCCGCCATTTGACTAAAATTACCGTAAAAAAGCTATTATCGAATATGGTTGTGGTGACAGAAAAGCACAACCAAGCTGACAAATGAAAAAAAAAAGGTTCTTACCATTTAATTTCATAAACTTGGGACAGACAACGGCGGCGGGAAGCTTGCATACAGATAACATGGGCCACCAGTGTTAGTTTTCATCGCACACAACCTCCTAACCAACTATGTCTTGATCTCCACTATGTAATATTGTGTGTCGGATTTCTTCTTGATAATCTGGTTGTATTTCGGTGTAACCCCTTTTAGGAGTACGTAGCTCTCAGCTCCATCACTAAAGAACCAGCGGTAACAGTCGACCAGGGGGATCACACACCATTGTATCGCCAATCCTTTACGCCACCGCCATTGTTTGGCCAAAGCCCTGCTATATATAGATGAATAACATGGGGCTAATTAACTAGAATCCACAAGCCAAGCCTGCCTTCCCCTGCCTCAAACTATAATGTGACTTCGGTAATTGCTTTCAGGCGGTAGGTCGATAACGGAGAATTTCATCTCATGCGTCTCAAGTACAAGCATTGATGTTTTATCATACCCCGTAAGCCCAGAAGAAGCAGCTGCAGGCGTAGTGGCGCCCCAAAATTGTAAAGGCAATCTGCATTCTTCGCCAACATGAAGGTTCTAGTGGCGAACGACGTGATGCCTCGCCATTTTCCGGTGACTGAAGAGAAGACGAAAGTCACCGAGAAGATTTTTTTATATGTAATGGATTAAAATACAGTCCGCCAGTTTTGTCTAGAACTCTCAAACAACGCTAGCTAATAAGAAATCCTTGATCATTCTTATATATCTTGTGTGATTATGCTTTGGTATCGTTGACAGTAGTACAGAGAACCAGTACATCACTCTTCCATACTTTGATTAGCTTTCCAAACACCACTAACAGTTATATATTATCGATCAAATTTGTTTGTAGCAACAGAAAAGCACAGTCAAGCTAACAAATGAAAACAAGAGGTTCTTACCATATTTAATTTCATAAACTTGGCAGGGACAATGGTGGCGGGAAGCTAGCATACAGGTAATGTGGGTCATTATTACTAGTGCCAGGTTTCGTCTCACACAACCTCCTAACCGACAATGTCTTGATCTCCACTACGAAATATTGTGTGGCTGATTCCTCAACGCCTTTGAGGAGTGCGTAGCCCTCACCATCTCCACCACTTAAATGCCAGTTACGGTCGGCCAGGGGGATCGCATCATCATACCGCCAATAATCCTTTACGCCATCGTCGCCATTGTTGTCTGGCGGCCAAGCCTTGCTAAAGAGGAACAGCATGCGCGTACCAAGAATCAACAAGCCAATCCTGCCTCCCCCTACCTCGACTACACTGTGCATCCGATAAGAGCTCTCACGTGGGACGTCCACATGAGCGAATTTCATCTCGCGCGTGTCGAGCACAAGCATTGCCTTTTTACCATACCCGGTCCAGAAGAAGCAGCTGCAGCAGTAGTGGCGGCTTCCCAGGTAACTCAACCACCTAAAGGTCGTCGTTGTTCCAGTAATGGCGAATGACGTCACGGCTCGCCATTTTCCGGTGACGGAAGAGAAGACCAAGGTCCGGATCTCCTTGTCGGTAGCAACATTGCAAATCACTCGCAATGGCAGATCCTCGTCCTCCGTCTCCTTTTCCTTGTCGGTGGGAAGGGTTCATAGTGCTTGAAGATTGTTATGCCATCAGTAGAGGGGTCGTCTAGGTCCCTAGGGATGTGGCCAATCTTGATGTGCCGCCGGTGCAAGGGGTCATAGACTAGAAGGTCCTCGAAGGCGTCGCCGGAGACGGCGGATTCCCGGGAGAGGAGGACGCGTCCGTCACGGACGTCGCGGACGCTCCAGCGGCCGGGGTCGGAGAGGAAGGCCAAGGCGAAGTCGGCGGCGGCCGGCACCGAGCGGTGCGGCGGCTCGGCTGGGTGGAACCTCGAGGTAGGATGGCGATCTCCGACTGGTGTGGGGTTGCCGGAGGAGACGGAGAGGAAGCCGACGACGGGCGGGCGGTGGAGGGAACGGTAGCGGCGGAGGAAGTGGCGGCGGAAGGAGAAGCAGGACGCGTAGGCTCGGGCGAGGTCGGCCGGGTCGTCGAGGCGGAGGAAGATGTCCTCCAGGAGATCGTTGGGGAGCTCGTCGGGGAGGGATGGCTGCGCCGCCGTGGTGGCCGCAATGCTTCTCGCCGTCGCCGAGGCCATCGCGAGGCCGGCGGCGTGGGGGCGATGTGGGGAGAGGTGGATTCGACGCTGTTGGATTTGCATGGATATATACAAGCGGGCTGGCTGGATTGGCCAGGACATGTGGGCCGTATTTGGATTGGATGTCGATCGCAACCACAAGGTAAAAAAAATGGTTGCATACTGTCCATTCGATTGAATCACAACCGGAGAATAATTAATCATGCCACTGAATTAATCGCAGATGTCAAAGACGTCGTGGGCGTAGTACAGAAAAAAAAAGTTTGAGAATAACTGCATTATTCAATTTTAAGCATGTGAGATATTCCAGATTTTGTCGATCCTGTATAAAAAAACATTTAATAATTTGACTGCCGATACCTCATTTTTTTCGTGATAAAGAAATACACCTCCTTTTGAACCTGTGGCCTTTGGATCACCAAGGTATAAAAGTGAAGTGTAAACCGATAACTCCTGCTTCGAGATTTTCTTGAATTGTCGCATGCTTGTTTTGATGGGAAAAAACTCTGGTGGTGGTGTGTGTAGCGACCAT
This sequence comes from Digitaria exilis, assembly GCA_015342445.1. NCBI lineage: Eukaryota > Viridiplantae > Streptophyta > Magnoliopsida > Poales > Poaceae > Digitaria > Digitaria exilis. Next base: position 188,095 of record JACEFO010001947.1, read on the forward strand.
TGCATTATTTGCAGCATGGACTACGATAGTGCCAGTCTGCCGGAAATGCAAATAGCATTAACTCTGTACTTTGTGTAGACCAATATATGCATGGACATGCTACTTCTCTATTAATTGTGCCTGAATGGTTAACTCATCCAACATGGCTTCGAAGGCATCACCATCGTTGGCAACATCCGCCACCGGAATCCAGATATTCGTCGTAATCCTGAGGCACACGACGAAAACTTCGCCGTGCGCGGCACACAACAAACGCCCGATGACGATCGGACCTGATGGCGACATGATTATATATAATTAATCGAACTATGTTAAACCCTCAATAATATACTTCACTCACCACAGACAGATTTATGAAAACACAGATAAATCAAGGCCAAATCCACAAATGGCAGCAGGGCTCTCACAAGCATAATTAAGAGGAGATTATCAATATTCAGATAAACTACAGGGAGATGCATGTCATCACCGAGGGTAGCACCAGGGGATCTCTCTTCACCGTGTTCTTTGCTGCTTTCATCGTAATCCTGACCAATAAGTGCGAACACATCAGACAAAATATTGCATTATATTATATACAATATAAGAATAATCAACATGGCGTCGGGCCGTCCTGTGATGTGTGTTCCTAAAACTCTATCTTCTATCTTAATCAAAGGCAGAACTCCTGCCACCTTGGTTAAAAAAAAAGGAATCATCATGATGGCTTGTATGGAAATCGTGCTAATATAGCAAATCATCCAAGAGACTAGCTAGACAAGCTCGAAAGGAGGCAAATAAGGTGAAGAAAATAAAATACTACAGAATAATTTATCATGCTACAGATAAATATTGTCATAATTATCAAACAACCATATATACGGGTGATCTCAAAGTGATCAGTTATCACACCATACCTAGAGTCCTGGACCATGCCGAGATTAATTGCAGATCCATCCATGCACACAATTGACAGGGATCGAAAACATTATTGTCAAATAGCTATACATACCAATGGTCTAAAAGTGACAACTTCGTTGAAGCATGATATTAATATTCAATAGTCATAGCAGAACCATTAGCGTTTTTGTACAATATAATGCTACAGATTTTCCCCAACTAAGCAGTACTCTTTGCCTAACTTTCATAGCAGAAGACCCACATGGTGAAAATAATGGTGGATGCTATATTTATATACTCCCTCCGGGTTGGTAAAGGAAGACGTTTAGGACATTGACACGGTCTCCAAAACACAACTTTGACTAAAACTTTTTAATATAAAATATTTGTAAAATATATTTTAAAAGTATTTTTCTAAAACTATATTTCAATACAAATCTACTCATATTATTTTTATATTTCTAAACTTAATACTTAAAAAATTATTTAGAGTCAAAGTTTACAAAGTTTGACTTAGGACAATCTCAAAACGTCATCCTTTACCAATATGGAGGGAGTAAGTCGGATGTGCCAGCTGTATGTGGATTAAATGTGAACAAGTAGGAGACTAGGAGGCAGAGTAAACCAGCAATAACCCAATGGCTGAATAATTAATCAAGGAGGGAGGTTCGTACCACGTAGTTTCATATACATATACTTGGCGTGGCGGTGCCAACAGAGGTGGAAACCTTGCATAAAGGTGAGCATAGCACACTTCACAATCCGACACAAGGAGCCTTAGAACCAGTGTATTGGGTTCCAATGTGTAGTACTGCCGAGAACGCTCCGATGATGAACTTAACTCAAGTCTAGTCATGAGTACATAGATATCCATAACGTCTCTACTCGCAATGTACCAGAGATAGTCTTTCTCATTAGAGTCATTTGGGAAAGTGGCCGTTTTGTGAGGCTGCCACTCCTCTGCATCAAGACCACCATTGTTTCGCCAAATCCTACCAAATAGATATATTGTGGTGTCGTTAAAAGTTAACAGACCAAGCATGCCTTCCCCTGCATCCACAATAATGGCATGCACTCCTAATAAACCGCTGTTGAGCTTGGGAGGGAGGTCAATGATGGAGAATTTCATCTCATGTACGTCGAGCACAAGCGAAAAACACATCCAAAAATCATCTGTCCAGAAGAAGCAGCCGTGCGCATAGGAGTGGTGATATCCATGATCATAACCAAACAGCCCAAAGGATAATGATTTTGAGCTGTGGTATGTGGTGCCCCGCCACTCGCTGTTGCCAGAGCAGAAGACGAAGGCCACAGCACTGGTTCTGCTCTCCGTCATCGTCCAGCATCCGCTCTCCACCATCGTGGAGTTCACCGAGAATGGCGATCTCTCTTCTCTGTCCTTGTCGTCATCCTCGCTGTTCGTCGGTGCCAGGAAGGCGGTGAATTCCTGTCGTTTCGGCTGCCAGCCAGGTTGAAGGACGGAGGCCACTAGGTCGTCGGGGATAGGCGGAAGCTGGACGTACCGGCGGTGCAGTGGGTCGCAGACCACGAGGTCGTCGAAGGCATCGGCACGGCTGACGCGCCGCCGGAAGAGGAGGACGAGCCCATCGCGGGTGTCGCAGAGGACCCAGCGCCTCGGCTCGGGGAGGAAGGAGAAGGTGGGGTCGGCGGCTCGATCGAAGGCGCGCGCGGCGGGGGCCGAGCGGTGAGGAGGCTCGACGGGGTGGAAGCCGTCGGGGTCGACGAGCCCTAGCAGGGGCGGGGGGTGGATGGACGTGACGGCTGACGCGGCGGAGGAAGTGGCGCGCGGAGATGACGCGGCGGAACGACGTGCAGGCGGCGGATGCGAGGGCCAGGTCGTCTGCGTCGGCGAGGCGGACGAAGATCTCCTCCAGGAGCTCGTCGGGGAAGGGGGATCCGCCGCTGGGGCGGCGGCGGCGATCCGGCGCGCCTCCGAGGTCGCCATCGTGTTGCTCGGTCGACTGCGCACGAGAGTTTGTTTGAGAAAGGCTTTGTTTTATAATGGAAATGGGCTTCGCATATTCGGGCTAGAATAGCCCAGCCCATCTCAGCCCATCTCAGATAACGAGCCCAGCTGCATCTTTGCACACACACAATTCCGTTCCATTCGTTTGTCTCAAAAAAAAAAAGTTCAGTTCCATTCGTTCTAAAAAAAAAAATAGCTCAGTTCCATTCCACTCCACTTCGCCGACCGCACCACTCGATCCATGGCCTCGCCGGCGCGGCAGATCGCCGCCGCTCCGGCGGCGCCACGGCCCACCGCCGGGCCTCCCCGATTTGTTAGACGTGTGTTAGTTATATCAGGCCACGATTGTTGCCATGTTTATCTGCTGATTAGCTACTTATTAGAGCATGGCTGCATTTTTTGTCGTAAAGCACTCTTACCAATACTGATAAAACTAGGGAAGGAATTAAAGGTTATTTGCAATAATGTTCAACAATGTTAAACCTTAACTTCAAGTTTTAACTCTGAACAACAATGCCATGATTTTTTATATGATTGACATATCATCTGTATGTCAATTAGCCAGACGTTTGTACGCCATTTAGAAAGGTTAAACATGGAGAAGACTACTCGAGATGTGACAATTAACGTGTCACTTTGATAAGAGTTTGCTTCTTGAAAATTCTAACTGTGTGATCTTTCATTCTTTTGTATGTCTTCTCTCTGGACAGGCTGACCAGAACTCTCGAGTGGAACACCGTTGGGTACCTCTCATTGATGGCTTCTGAATATCGTGCAAGAGATTGCCGCGACCGGTTGAAAAAGTATTTTTACTTTCTATTCATTCTCTCACAAAACACGTTTCTCAGAAAATTCTTTTTTTACTTTTTCTATTCATTCCCCTCACATAACACATTTCCCAAAAAAAATACCTTTTCTCCTTAGGATGCGTTTAGTTCTCCGAAGATTTTCCGCAAAAACACTATTCATCGCTCTTTTTCCTATTCATCGCATCCCTCCAATTCACAGAACACTATTCGTCTACAGTGTTTTTTAGATGAACAGTGTATTTTTAGGGAATCTTTCACCAATCTAAACACACCCTAAACACAGCTCTTCTGGAGCTATTTGGTCAGGTTCTGGATACGGGGTGCTCAGGCCCTGGGACACCTTCTGAAACTGTGTCATTCAAAGGGTCTTGGATCACCGAGGCATAGAAGTGTAAAACTATTAAACTAATAACTCCTACCTTGAGAGGTTTTCTTGAATTCTCCCATGCTTGTTTTGCAGTTTAATTTGATGGGAAGAAAAACTCTGGTACTGTTGTGTATCCAGCAACCCTGGCATTATTTGCAGCTTGGACTGAGAAAGTGACGGAGATGCAAATTGCATTGCCTCCGCACTTTGTGACCAATCAGGGCATGTTAATGCTCTATTAATTGTGCCTGAATGGAATGCCAGATTACAAGTCCTCAACTCATCCAACATAGCGCCGAAGGCATCACCATTATTGTTAGCAACAACACATAGGTGAGCAAGGCTTTCACCATTTTGTTCTTGGTCTCAGAAACATGATTATATATAGTTACTGAACAATATTAAACCCTCAATAATGAATTTCACTTAGACATCACACAGAAACATCATATTCAGATTTATGAATACACATCAATGGCAAAACCACAAAAAGGGCGGGGCTCTTACACGCATAAGAGGCAATGATCAATATCCAGATAAACTACAGGGAGTGTCATCACTGGCGCGCCAGTAGCACCAGGGGTTTGTCTCTTCGCCGTCTTCTTGCTGCCATCGTCCTAATCCTGACCAATAAATGAACCGATCAGACAAAGCAAATATTGCATTATAAGAACCATCATGAAAGGCTTCTATAAAAATCTTGCTAATATAGTCAGCACAAATCAGCCAGGATACAACACAAGATGAACTAACAAGGGTGTAGAAAAAACAACACTACAGACTAGTTATAACCAATGTGCAGCCAGCAAAAATACATCACAAGAACAAAGTTAAACCAATAAGGTTGCAGAAACAGAAGTGGTATAGAACAGCTGATCATGGTACAGATAACTATCACCACCACCAGTAGGTTCTGATATCTTTAACGGCATAATTAATCCATCAGAAAGATGTTGCCAACTGCACTGTTTTATTAGTTATCATACCGTAGAGTCCTGAACTATGTCATGATTGCAGATCCATCAATGCAAACAAGTGACAGGGATCTAAAACACTACTGTCAAATAACTATACCAATGATATGAAAGTGAGAACTTGTTGAAAAATGGCATCAATACACAATACTACTCAACAGTAAGAAACTAGCCTACGTACAATATAATGCCACAGAATTCCCCTGACTATGTTAGTAGTACTTTGCTTAATTTTCATAGCAAACAGCATGGTTAAAATTAATGGTGGACGCTAGATAAGTTCGATGTACCCGCGCGCTATTAGTGGACTATATGCGAACAAGTAGGAGTCAGAGTAAACCAGCAAGAACCCAATGGCTAAATAAGTAAATATGCAATGTGGAAGGTTTATACCATTTTCATATACTTGGCTCCTTGGCGGTGCCAACAGTGGTGGAAACCTTGCATAAAGGTAAGCATAAAGGTAAGTAGAGCACACTTCACAATCCGACGCAAGGAGCCTCTCGAGAACCAGTGTCTTGGGGTCCAATGTGTAATACTGCCGAAGAACCCTATGATGATGAAGAACTCGTGAATTCAGTCTAATCGTGAGTAAATAGATATCCGCAGCGCCTGTACCCACAATGTACCAGTCATAGTCATTCCCATCAGGGTCTTTTGGAAAAGTGGCCGTTCTGTGAGGCTGCCACTCCTCTGCACCAAGACCACAATTGTTTCGCCAAATCCTACGAAAGAGGTATACTGTGGTGTCATCAAAAGTCAACAGCCCAAGCATGCCTTCCCCTGCATCCACAATGGCATGTGCTGAACAATTCTTGGGCTTGCGAGGGTGCTCAATGACAATTAAATATACTATTTCAACATTTTAGGAGAAGATATCCGACTAATGTTTGCGAATATTGAATTAATTTCCAAAAAGTATTGAATATAGTGTATTCAAATGCTGGTTATAATATTCACTATAGTTTATGTAAAAGTTTGATATACTGAAAGTACTACTTTGACTTATTGTATCCTTTTAAAATGTCGACTGTAATTCTATTTTTTTAGAAAAAGGAAATATATTTTAATATTTTAGATTCTGCATCGACAAATGCATGTAGTTGTCCATTATTACAAGGCAAACAAAATATTTGACCTCACTCATAAAAGAACAAACGCCGACTCCAAAATATTAAAATGACACATGTTTATTACTAAATAGCAATCCATTCTTGGCAAAGATATCCATGACGGTAGTTTAAGCACACGACATCCCAAACCAAAGTGAGGTCACTCCTCCTCCTTCGGTAGCATGCTCCAGAAAAGGAATCCAATGTGTTCCTCTGAAAATAATCTGCATGAGCTCATATTTTGTTCAAAACCACATTATTTCTACATAGCCAAAGTGCCAAAAAAGAGTACAAGCTCCCACTAGAATTATGTACATCACTTTCTTCTCCACTCCAGGTCGCACAAATGTATAAATATGAACAAGAACAATTGAAAACTTTCCGATTGGACATCTGATGTGGATGTACTTACAGCCTAGACGCCTGAAAATTAGTTGTTGACCGATCTCCCTCGCTTGATTCTTCCGCCCATTCTCCATCACCTTGTAAATATTTGTCTAGGTTAGTCCAAATTTGAACGGGCACCCAAATCCTCCAAGAAATAGCACTAATCCAAACGCCCCCACAGTATTAGCACCCGGATCAGTGAAAGTTCAAATTAAAGTTATCATCCTCTTCTCTGCCAAAGCTAACTCAGCTGCTTTGTTTAAAACAATTTTCTTCGTGCCCTTACAGCAAAATAAATTTCAATAAGTCCTTTATTTGCTGCCATTTACAACTATAACCAATCGAATGTTACATTGAACCATTAAATGTTCTAGACATAATTAGTTGAGTCTGCCAAGAAAATAATGATAGTGAGGGTAAGTACGTACATTGCTACACGTAAGTTGTCGTCTTATGCAAATCTATATAGGACTTTGATGAGGTAATGGAGAGAGAGAGAGGGAGAGAGAACAAGTTGGTTGTTTCGCGAGCCGACCGGCTCATAGGCTAAAATTTTGGACTATTATGAGACAACTTCCTCACCATTGTACAGTAGTAGTTGACATGCGACTCACAACATTTCTTGTAATCTATACATAAATTAATTAGTATTATACATTTACTATGAGACAACATATAAGACAACTCATTGTATAATAAGTTACCTGTTATATCGCCTCAAGACGACGGGGCATGCTTGAGACCGCCTATTAGTACACGTACTTGCCCTGCAAAGAAAAAAAATGAATACTCTATTATTATTATTATTAAACTTTCAAGTCATATACCACCTGCGCCTGGTCCATCATTATTGTATGGAGTACTTCACAATGAATGCCAAGACATGGCGCCTTGAGAAGATGTGCACGACATATCACAGCATTGTTCTTAATAATCACATCTATGCAAACTACCCTCCACTACTCTTGCCGCCGGGTATATCAGAATATCAGATGGTGAGACCATCTGACCATGCATATTTGTCTTCCTTAGTGCTTGCTTGCTGGATTATTTCTTTGGTTCATTTACCTGGTGTTGCAACTGTGTGTGTCTGTGTCCCCAAAAAATTAATTTGCAACTTACTCTTTAATTTAGCTGTTTAACAATTTTGTACTTCATTTATTATATATGGAACACTTCCTTTTCTAAAAAGTATTAAGAACTATTTTGTTTGTTGACTCGATCATTGCACTTGAATAGGCTGATGTGTGTTCTTAAACTTGTGCTCATGAATGTTTGTCCAATAGATAATGGTGAAGTAAATAAATGAGTGAATGGTTATATATCGTTCAATGTGTAGTGCTAGAACTAGCGCTTGAGTCATGTATTTTACTTTAAGTAGAAGATTTATTTTAATGCATGGATTGGCATCAAGCAATTAAATTATGCAACTATTGTGATGATTGCTGCTTAACTTTGTTGAATGATTATATTGATATGGTAGACAGGGTAGTGACCACTATTTCCGTGGTCACTCGTTGCTTCGGTACATGAAATCGATAGAAAGATCTTCAACAAGTACCTGCTTTATTTCTTCTTCTTCCATCACATGTATATTGTTGGTAATAGAAGGCCAGATTTTTTTTGTAGTGTCATGACTTAGTTTTGAATTTATCCCTCATCTAAGCAAACACACACGTAGCAGTTTACATTTGAATTGGTTTTTAGTATGTCTTGTAGGAAGAGAAGTTTCTCTGTCTTTTTTCTCTCTCTCCTGTATGACTGTTTCTAGTTAGCCACAGCCTTTGCTACAACTTCCAAATTTATCTCTAAACATGTGTTGAATATGTAGTTAGTTCAGTATGTAAGAGAAAATGACGACTTTCTATATGTTGAGTTATGGGAACACAACCATGATTTATTGCATATCTTTGATTGAAATTCTTGATGATTTTGACACCATAACTTTGACAGGTTTACTTGCATCACATATCGATATCAAAATTAATAATCAATGCAAGGGGGGCAGAGAGAGCCCTGTTTGGCAAAGTCTTCCTGAATCTGATGTCATAATGAGGTGTGTGTGTGTGTGTGTGTGTGTGTGTATATATATATATACATACATATATATATATACATATACATACATATATATATATATATACATATATATATATATACATATATATATATATATATATATATATATATATATATATACATATATATATATATATATGAGTATTGCAAAGTGATGTGATGACATCTACCGTACCAATCTGTACTTCTAGATCGATCCGATGTTGTACTTCTTTTATTTTGGAACTATTTCCTTTTCTAAAAAGTATTAGGAACTATTTGGTCTGTGAAATCATTGACGTGCTGCTGATGAGTCTTCTTAAACTTGCTATGATCTCGAATGTTTGTCCAATGGATAATGGTGAGAACTAAATAAATGAGTGGAATGGCTATATATCGTTGAGTATGTGGTGCTACAGCTAGTGTTTGTGTCATGTATTTTACTTTAAGCTCAAGTGGTTAAATTATGCAATTAAATAGTTTCATTCGCGATGGGTTGCTACTTAATTTTGTTGAGTGATTATATTGATATGGTAGGCAGGGTAGTGATCACTATTGCCAAGGTACCTTGTTGATTCGGTACATGAAATCAACCAAAAAGATCTTCAAGTACATGTTCTATTGTTCTTCCATCACATGTATAGTTTTGAATCTATCCCTCATCTAGTCAAATACATACATAGTTTAGAGGAGCGGGAGTTGCAAGACTATTTTAGCATTTTAGAGCACGCGGGGCTTACCCTTTTTGGCATTGTGGAGCATGGGAGTTTTTATGCTTTAAACATTTTTGGGAGCGAGAGTTGCGAGACCTTTCCCGAGTGTGAGTGTCGCTCCTGACACTCGGCAAAGACCGGCTGCCACATGGCCATGGAATAGGCCTTTGCCGAGTGTCGCATTTGACACTCGGCAAACCACTCGGCTGCCACCTGGACGTCCGCTTCCGTGCCATCGACCGTTAGCCACTTTTGCTTACCGAGTGTCGGAACGTACACTCGGTAATAGGTTTGCCGAGTGCCTCTTTACCGAGTAAGACATTGTGGTGTGGCCTTTGCCGAGTGTATTCGACACTTGGCAAAATCCCGGAATCCTGTAGTATTTTGGCATTTTAGAGCACGTGAGATTTTTACATTAGCTACGGGCGGGGAGTTGCTTGGCCATTTCTTAGTACTCGAATGTTGCATGACTGTTATATGTAATATGGAGAGTTTTGGCATTTTAGACCGCGAGAGTAAAACAACCATTTTTCTTTTTTGGCCTTTTTGGGGCGAGGGAGATGCATGGCCTTTTTTGGAACATGGAATCTCATTTTTCGCTATCTGGACTCCATGAGTTGCAGGGTCAATTTTTCCTATGCATTAACCATGAATAATAATCGTCCCTATGTACGTCCACAGAACGAAGATTGCAAGCAAAGATCTCGTGAGGTCCACATAAGAAGCAGAGTAGCAGGCCCAAAGCTTGTGGTTTTGTGTATTACATGTATGTCAGGCAATAAGTACAATGGTTAATTTAGGGCAAATTTTGTTGGGATTGTCGATCAACACAGAAGGAAGCACTTTGAATATTTATTTGATTTTCTACCTAGCTAAAGAGTAAAGAATGCTACTGTTTGTTTCCGTCAGAAGAAAAAATGCTCTCATTTTGAGTGGGACGTCCTCTTATATCATGGCTCAGTAAGCCAAAACCCTAAGGCTTCCATCTAGACATCATCCTTGTGTCATACATGCACAAATACAATTCAGAGCCCGTATAGTATACATATACTGCCTCAGATTCAGAGCCCGTATAGTACAAGCACTGGAATCCAGGCAGAACATGAGGCCCTGCAGGCCCGGCCCATTTAACCCTAGTGCCAACATTCGGACAAGCCAACCCTAGGCCCCTAGCTAGGGTTTCCTTTCTGACAAGAGTATATAAAGGCCAAGTGATACCGTGTCCCACTGCTCTTCCCACCATCCGCGCCGACATCTCGCCATGTCTCGGCCGGCACCATCGGACCTTCCGATCCTCCCCGACGAGGTCACCGAGGACATCCTCGTCCGCCTCGACGCCGCCGCCGACGTCGCCCGCGCCGCCATCGCCTGCCGCTCCCACCTCCGCGTCGTCCGCGACCGCCGCTTCCTGCTCCGGCTCCGGCGGTCCCTCCGCCCCCCGCCGGTCCTAGGCTTCCTCTCGACGTCCGTCCGGGATGGTCCGCGGCTCCGCTTCCACCGCCCCAAGGCCGGGCACGGCGGCGCCGCGGCGGCGCGCGCCGTCGCGCGGGCGGGCGACTTCGCCTTCTCCTTCCTGCCCAGGGACGCCGCCACCTTCACCGACTGGAGCGTCCGCGACGTCCGCGACGGCCGGGTGCTCCTCTCCCGGCGGCGCCTCGCCGGAGCCGTCAATAGCACCTTCCTCGACCTCGCCGTCGCTGACCCCTTGCACCGCCGCTACGTCCTGATCCCGACCATCCCCGACGAGCTGGTGCTCAAGCGATACAGCGCCGAGATGGGATCCGAGCCCTTCTTCGCCGTCGCCGCCGCTCCTGCTGCTGCACGCAAGGAGGACGACGACGACGGCGGCGAGGTCGTCGTCGTGGAGGAGGAGATGGGATCTCAATTCCATTTCCAGGTGATCTACAACTGGATGTCCCAGTACAAGATCGACACCTTCGTCTTCTCCTCCGTCACCGGGAAATGGCGTGGAGCCACGAGCTTCAGCCTGCTGCCAAGCAGGGTGATTCAAGACCCAAGAGGGATGGCGCGCTACCACGTCGGCAACTGCTTCTACTGGGTGCACAATCACTACGACCACGCGCTCGTGCTTGACGAGCTCGAGATGAGGTTCTCGCTCCTTGCCCTGCCTTTCCCTGACATGATGTGCAAGAAGGTACAGTCACAAGGGATCGCCGTGTTTGATGCTGGGGAGCACGGGCTTGGCCTCATCGTTATTCGTTTCCAAGTGATGGGGTTGGAGATGTATTGTAAGAAGAAGAACGATGGCGGGGGCGGTGCGGAGGAGGAGTGGCGGCGCCACAAGCTCATCCCCTACCCTGAGCCTGCCTGCGGATTCACCATTGTTGCTGCAACTGAGGGCTGCTTGATGCTTGAGGGAACAACCAGCTGTTCCGATGATTCCAAAAGGTCATCAAGGTATTTCACACTGGACCTTAAGACATTTCTGGCTGAGAGGTGGTTCATACCGTCGGCAAAGGGCATTGGTCGTCCTTACTTATATGCCAACTACCCACCGCTGTTGTCGCAGCCAAGCATATGAAATAATGGTAAGAGCTTTCATTAGCTTGCTCAGTACTTGTTCTATCAGTTTCAGTTCACCCCCAAGGGGCCGGAATTATATTATGTTTTCTGATTTTCTCTGCTTATTACTAGCTCGCATAGCGCACTTATGTTTATTGTATTTGGATTATCTCATGTCCACTACTCTTGCATGTACTATCATGGGGCGAAGCTAGTTCGCGCTGTCTGTTGTTTGACGTACGATTTTCATGAAAGTAGTTATGGCTGCATTTCATAATTTTTCATGTGTGTGTGAAATGGTGAGATCATTGCTTACCTTATTCTCTTCACTTATGGGAAATATATTGATTTGTTGCTTCCCTCTTGCATCTTATTACTAGTCCGCATCGTGCTCTTATATATGTTTGTAGATTCTGGACTCTCTAATGCCCACTATTATTGAATGTAGCATGGGGCTCTCTTTTAATTTTGGGAAGCTCATTCACATTGCCTGTTGCCTTGATGATTTTCATGAAATTTGTGTTATTTTAATGAGCAGAATGTACCATTTTAGGGAGTCCACTGTTTACTATTAGAAATATTTTGCAAAAGCCGGTCGTTCTAATTCTAACGAACTGTTTCATGGTACTTTCAAGGTTTTATTATATGTTTAGTACAATGTGTAGTGAACAACTATTATTCAAGTTTTCTGAGGTATCTAGTATGTACATTTAGTATGCGCTTTTCTTTTAGTTCTCCCACTTCATAAATTTACTGGTGAACTTGGCATTAAACATATAAATGTAGATGTAGTTTTCAAAATATTTCTGAAGTTAACATGTTTGATAAATACATCTGTCCTTAACAAGGACCCAGTCTTTGTGTCATCTTTATGTCTTTGTATACTGTATATAGCTAGCATAAGTTGAGTACTAGGGCCGGAATTATATTATGTTTTCTGATTGTTTCTGCTTATTACTAGTTCACATAGCGCACTTATGTTTATTGTATTTGGATTATCTCATATCCACTACTATTGCATGTATCATGGAGCGAAGCTAGTTCGCGTTGTCTGTTGCTTGATGATTTTTCGTGAAAGTAACTATGGCTGCATTTCATAATTTTTTGCGCGCGCGTGTGTGAAATGTTGAGATCATTCCTTACATGGTTCTATTCACTTATGGGAAATATGTTGTTTTGTTGTTTCGCTCTTGCATTTTATTATACTAGTCCGCATCATGCTCGTATGTTTGTAGATTCTGGACTCTCTAATGTATCACGGGGCTCTCTTTTTTGGAAGCCCATTCACATTGCCTGCTGTTGCGTTAATGGTTTTCATGAAATTTGTGTTATTTTACTGAGCAGAATGTACCATTTTAGGGAGTCCACTGTTTACTATTAGAAATATTTTGCAAAAAGCCGGTCGTTCTAATTCTAACGAACTGTTTCATGGTACTTTCAAGGTTTTATTATATGTTTAGTACAATGTGTAGTGAACAACTATTATTCAAGCTTTCTAAGGTGTCTAGTATGTACAGTAGTATGTGTTTTCTATTAGTTCTCCCCCTTCATAAATTTACTGGTGAACTTGACATTAAAAATATAAATGTATATGGAGTTTCCGAAATATTTCTGAAGTTAACATGTTTGATAAATAAATGTGTCCTAAACAAGGATCCAACTCTTTGTGTCATCTTTATGTACTTTGTATACTGTATATATATAGCTAGCATAAGTTGAGTACTAGGGCAGTCATTTTTTTCCGTCTTTGTTGGAATGAATGTTTGATGATCAGGAAACTAAATTATATGTGTTCATTTTTTTTTGCTTCTCTCTAAGCAGTTCGCATTGTCTGTTGCTTGATGATTTTCGTGAAAGTAATTATGGCTGCATTTCATAATTTTCCGCGCATGTGTGTGTGAATTGTGAAATGGTGAGATCATTGCTTACCTTGTTCTCTTCACTTATAGGAAACATATTACTTTGTTGCTTCCCTCTTGCATCTTATTACTAGTCCGCATCATGCTCTTATGTTTGTAGATTCTGGACTCTCTAATGCCCACTATTATTGAATGTATCATGGGGCTCTCTTTTTGGGAAGCCCATTCACATTGCCTGTTGTTCATGAAATTTGTGTTATTTTAATGAGCAGAATGTGCCATTTTAGGGAGTCCACTGTTTATTATTAGAAATATTTTGCAAAAGCCGCTTGTTCTAATTCTAACGAACTGTTTCATGGTACTTTCAAGGTTTTATTATATGTTTTGTACAATGTGTAGTGAACAACTATTATTCAAGTTTTCTAAGGTGTCTAGTATGTACAGTAGTATGCGTTTTCTATTAGTTCTCCCCCTTCATAAATTTACTTGTGAACTTGACATTAAAAATATAAATGTATATGGAGTTTTCGAAATACTTCTGAAGTTAACATGTTTGATAAATACATGTGTCCTTAACAAGGACACAACTCTTTGTGTCATCTGTATAGATATAGCTAGCATAAGTTGAGTACTAGGGCAGTCATTTTTTTTCCGTCTTTGTTGGAATGAATGTTTGATGATCAGGAAACTAAATTATATGTGTTCATTTTTTTTCGCTTCTCCCTAAGCAGTTTGGGTTGTCTGTTGCTTGACGATTTTTGTGAAAGTAATTATGGCTGCATTTCATAATTTTTGGCGCATGTGTATGTGAATTGTGAAATGGTGAGATCATTGCTTACCTTGTTCTCTTCACTTATGGGAAACATATTGCTTTGTTGCTTCCCTCTTGCATCTTATTACTAGTCTGCATCATGCTCTTATGTTTGTAGATTCTGACTCTCTAATGCCCACTATTATTGAATGTATCATGGGGCTCTCTTTTTGGGAAGCTCATTCACATTGCCTGTTGCGTTATTGATTTTCATGAAATTTGTGTTATTTTAATGACCAGAATGTGCCATTTTAGGGAGTCCACTGTTTATTATTAGAAATATTTTGCAAAAGCCGCTTGTTCTAATTCTAGCGAACTGTTTCATGGTACTTTCAAGGTTTTATTATATGTTTAGTACAATGTGTAGTGAACAACTATTATTCAAGTTTTCTAAGGTGTCTAGTATGTATATTAGTATGTGCTTTTCTTTTGGTTCTCCCCCTTCATAAATTTACTGGTGAACTTGGCATTAACGATATAAATGTATATGTAGTTTTCAAAATATTTATGAAGTTAACATTTTTGATAAATACATCTGTCCATAACAAGGACACAGTCTTTGTGTCATCTTTATGTACTTCGTATACTGTATATAGCTAGCATAAGTTGAGTACTAGGGCAGTCATTTTTTTCTCGTCTTTGTTGGAATGGATTGATGATCAGGAAATATAAAGTATATGTGTTCATTTTTATTTGCTTTTCCCTAGGCAGTCCAAATAAGTAAAGTATATATCGGCAGAGTCACATTGACTATCATTCTGATACTTTGATACAAGTCATCAATCCCTTTGCTAATTATATTAGTATGTAATATCTGTGGTTTTTCAGTTATATCAAGGCACATTGGAATATAAGGCTGCAGCAGGGACAACGTCTGTTGGATGGCTGAAGAATAATTGTGCAATACATCGGCTACAACATCTATTTGAAGGGTTGAACATCGCATAAGATATCCGCTGCTACTGGCAGTGGTGACATGCATGTATCTTTCTGTAGTTTGAATTAAGGACTCCCTCTCGCACTGGATATATGCACTTGTTAAACTATGTTTCCCAAAGGAGGCTTGTCCAACATAATAATGTGATACCCATAGCTGTTTGTTAATGTTATTTGGATTATCTTATGGCCTATTGTCAAATGTATCCTTTGGCTCATTTTTCGATCGCTACCTGTTGCTTGATTATTTTTCATGGAAATTATGGCTAGCATTTCATTTTACATGCTGTTTGAATTAGGGAAATGTAATGATTTAGGGAGTCTAATGATTAATTATTATTCATAGGCACGTTTGCAAAAGCTGGCTTTTCTAATTCCAATACACAATTAACTATTTACTAGTAATTTCAAGTATAATGAAGAGCTATTTCCAGTAGTGTATGTTTTTCCTAGTTCCTTCACAAATTTGCTTGATCAGGAAATTAAAATATATATCACTGTCCACCTTTTTTTTTGCTTCTCCAAGGATCTCATCCAACCTTGGTAAGTTAAGCACACCTGGCTGCCTATCCCTATGTGGTGGTGATACGGTGCGTGCTTCCACATCATCTAATATAGGCCTAGCACTTATCTCCCCCCCCCCCTGTATATACAGTAATTTCGGGAATTTTTTTTCCCTCCTCCACTTTTTTTTTTAATTGGGAGCTCTGGAGGTGCGGATAAATTTGGATCCAGTGTGGAGTTATTTTTCTAGGGCAAAACACAAGAGCTTTACTCAGATAGAGGCAAGATTACAATCCTTGGCTGCCACCTCCGAAAGCCATACTAGCTCTTGTATGTCCACAATAACTCCACACAGGACAGTGTGGAGTTATTATCGGGCACATGAAAAATTTAGTAACTAGATTTGACAACTGTTGGAGCACCATTTTTTATCTTTATTTCCAAAACTAGGATGTTTTATTAGACACTCTTGGAGATGCTCTAAGGGGAAAAAAAGAGAAATGAGGTTAGGTCATCTGATGATGCTGAACTATAACAATATATGGCGAACTTATTATTATCACATGATCATAACATATAGGTTTATATATATTGCCCACTGCAGTTTAATTACAAATGTTTATAGTTGCCGCTCTGCTTGATCCCCATGGCAACGTGTGGGGTTTTAGGATGTGTCGGTGCCTGATTTGGTCGCACCGGCACCAACAAGTGATTGCGGTGCTAAACCACTCGTTTCCCTGATGGCGAGAGTAAGAGACGGGGATTTATCCTGGTTCCGGCTACGAGGCCGTACGTCCAGCAGTGGTGCGATGCACCAGTTTACGTGTTGCTCGTAGTAGGGGTTTACAAGCAAGGTGGGAGAAGGAGATGAGCTCCTAAATCCCCAGCTATGTGGTGTGTGTTCTGGTGTGTATGAACTCGTGTGTTGCTTGTTGTCCATGTGTGAACCTTGCCCCTTTGCATGGGCTTCCCTTCCCCTTTTATAGACCAAGAGGGCAGGGAGCGAGTACATGTGTTCGTGGTGTTCGTTGCTAAGTGCACTGTTCGTCCATGCCGCGCACTGTGCGAGCGGGAATCGCGCCTTCCAACTCCGGCTGACGACATGGCAGTGGCTGACGTGATGTCCTTCCTTCTTATGACGGCTCACGGCGTCGAGGGTAGTGACTTGCGTACGGCGTCCAGATCGAGCCTCCGTAGCTTCCTTCGAGGGTCGCCTTCGAGGATGGTGGCGTGCCCGAGGCGAGCGAAGTCAAAGGAGTGGTTGGCACAGTGCTGCTGCCAAGGTTAGGTCTGACCGTGCAGCATGGCGCTCAGAAGTCCACTGTTGCGAGTGGATTTGACTGGTGTCTTCTCCGGGGCGTGGGTGGTTACGTGGCGCAGTGATCCCCTGCTTTTTGACTGCAGAGGAGCGTCATCATGACTTGGATTGACGGGTCGCAGAGTCTCAGGCGTCATTTCCGGTGTGGCTGACTCGAGCTCGGTCTACAGGCTCGAGCCTGCCGAACCTCGAACGAGACGGAAATCACCCGCTCGAGGGTGAACGTCTCCCTCGAGGTCGCCGGGCCTCGAGCGTCACGGACATCCCTGTTCGAGGGCGGCCGTCAACCTCGAGCAGGACGGGTGCCGAGGAGTTTTGCGATGGTGGACCTTTGCGCGGCAAACTACTGACGAAGAAGCAGGACTACTGGTCCTTCGGGGTATCACCGCCGGAGCAGAAGGACAAGCTTGCTCCGTTGATCGAGGCGCTCCAGCGCCTTTCGAGGCACGGCCTCACCGCCGGTGGGGTCATCGCCAACTTTCACCGGCGGCGGGTGCTTCCCCTCATGCGGAGGAGGCTCCCGTTGTTCAGGATGACCACTGGCGCCGACGTCACCGGCACGGCGATGGCGGCGGAGCCATTGCCTGTCACCACCGCCGTTCAACGGGCACGACGCGCCATCGACAAGCTGCCGGACGACCCGTGGGTGGTGCCAATGCGGCCCGAGGATGGTCACCTGAGCTTCGTAAGTTATCTTTTGTCCCTTGTTTTTGCTTTTCGTTTCGGTTTCGTGTTTTTGACCTTGCGAATGGCGCTTCGCAGGGCTTGTCCCGCAGCCACTACTCCAAGCCCCCTGTCCCCGAGGATAAGGCCGTTAACCGCGCCCTCGCCAAGAGAGCGAAAGTGGACAAGGATCGGAGGGAGGCGCGGCGGAAGCGGAAGGATCGGAAGAGGAAGAAGCACTTGGCGGAGAATCGCGAGCGGGAGGAGCAGGGGCTCTCACCGCTCCCGACGCCGGAGTCTTCCCCTGATCCCGATGGATCCGAGGAAGACGGCGGGGCGAGGAGTCCATCTCCTCTCGAGCTTCCCGTCTCCTCGCGGGCTCCCCCTAGTGGGGCCACCCAGGCTGCAGCGTCTGCGGGCGGCAGCGGAGAGATCGTCGACCTCGAGACTCCTCCGTCGACCGTGGTGCCCACTTCTGGGAGCCCGTCGGGGGCAGCGACGGCTGCTCTCGAGGAACCCCAGGGTCGAGGCGAGGCTCCCGAGCGGCCGAGCGCTGTCGAGGAGGCCCCAGCCCGTGGGCCGGGAGTGGAGGTCCCCCAAGTAGAGTCCGTCGTCTCTACGGGGGAGAGGAGGCCTCGAGGGTGACCCCTCAAGGGGAGGCCGACGCCTCCACGGGAGGCGAGGCCTCGAGGGTGGCTCCTCAAGGGGAGGCCGGCGCATCCACGGGAGGCGAGGTCCCGGTGGTGGCTCCCGCCTCAACCTCGAGGCCGAAACGGAAGCTCCCCATCGTGCGGTAAGTTTTCTTCATTGCTCGCTTGTCGTTGATACTTCGCTTTTGTCTCTGACCGAGCTTTTTTTCGTGTCACAGTCGATCTGGGGGGCGGAGCGTGCCTTCCCTCGCGCCGACCAAGGCCCTCAAGGTCGGGCCAAGCTCGTCGCCTCACCCGTCCTCGCAGCTCCTGGGCCCGACGAACGAGGTCGTGCAGGACTTCGTCACCTTCTTCGACGCTCAGGCGGAGCTGCAGGTCAAGCAGCAGCCGTGCGAGGAGGCGCCCTGGGTCCTCGAGGAGCCAAGGCCGCCTCAACTCCTTGAGGGCGCTGTCGAGCCCCGGGCCGAGGTTGCCCGGTCCGAGGATGCCACCCCTGCGCCTAGGGAGGCTCTTCGCGTCGAGGAACCGCCTGCGGCGCCCGTGGAGGCGGACGCCGCGGTGGCCCCCCCGCATGAGGGGGGAGAGGGACGAACCCTTGGCGGTGGGTTTCCCCATCTGAAGGAGCTGGCAGAGGCTCTGGGGGTGGGAGCCCCCGTGACGCAGGGGCGCGAGAGCGGCGGGGCCGCGCCGTCGACTCTCATCGTGGCTCCGCCGGGGCCAGCGTCGGCCGGATCCTGCGGGACGCATGCCCGTGGATCCGCTGAGGTGTGGCAATCCCGCCGCGAGCTTCCCGAGCAGTTCGTTGGTGAAGCCGTGGCGGAGGAGCGCCTGTGGGATGTTCAATCGTCGCACGGTCAGGACGTTCGCAGGGCGCTACGAGACATCCTCCGCCTTCACGATGAGGCCGGCAAGATCCACCAGGTGCGTTTCGGTGCAGCCAGTGTTTTGTCGTAATTCTTCTTCAAAAGGGACTTAGCTCGTCTTTCGCAGGAACTCCGCCATCAGGCGTTCGCAAAGAACGACCAGATTGCGGCGCTGTTGTTGGAGCTTCGCCGCTTGTCGGGGGCGGTCGAGACTCGAGACCACCAGCTGGACGACCTCCGAGGCGCTCGGGACCGGGCTGTCGCCGAGTGTCGGCAGAAGGGCGAAGTCATCACTCGCCTAGATGGCTCGGTCAGCGCCCTGCGCGAGCAGCTCGCGAACAGCAGCACCTGGCTGGATAGCGAGCGGCCTGCGCGCAGTGCGGCGGAGTCGGCGGTTGAGGAGGAGCGGCGTCTCGTGGTCGAGACTCGAGACCAGCTCGAGCTGGAGCAAGCGGCTCGGGCTGCGGCGGAGCGGCAGGCTCGAGAGGGGGAGAAGGCCCTCGAGGCTGCCCATGGTCAAGTCGAGGGTAAGCCGATTTGGCTCGGGTTTCGACCTTTTTGCTTTGTTACTCTTTCGTTTCTGACAGCCTTGTTGGTGCAGCGTTGAAGCAGGCGCTCCAGGCCGAGACGGAGTCGAAGGAGGCCGTGCTAGTGGCACACTCGGCGACCCAGCGTGAGCTCGATGAGCTGGTGCAGGCCGCCTCGGTGGCCTGCAACGAGATTGCTGGCGCCGATGTGCAGTCCGGCAGCTCCCTCGCCAGTCGCCTTCGAGCGCTTGGGGGGCACTTCACCTCGCGTGTGAAGGAGGCCCTTCTGCTTGGGGCTCGGAAGGCGCTTGGAGTGGTTACGACCCACTACCAAGCGGACCTCTCAAAGCTCGCCGCCGGGTACGTCGTTGCCGACGACCTTAACGACGAGGAGGCAGTGGCGGCGATGGAGGAAGCCGATGCTGCCGCCGACGGAACGACGCGAGTGCTTGCTGGCCACTTCGAGGGCGTCCTCTTTCCTGGCGAGGATGGCGGCGACTGGGACGACCTTGGCGGCGGGGGCGATCCCTGAAAGTCTCGGGCCATCGAGCCCGAATGTAAAAAGTAGTTTAGAGATTTAGACTTTTTTATGTAAGACTAATTCGCTTATATTTTGCTTTAAACACGATGTTATTTTTATGCGGCGTCTTCGTGACGTGCATTGTGTCCGATGCTTGTGCCTCGAGAGGAAAACGTCACTAGGATCGATCGTACATGAATGACTTAGGCGGAGGGAGGTGAGGTGTTGCCGTAGCCTCGAGGCGTAGGCGAACACTCGGCTCAGGCGACCCTGCCCTTGTCCGTTTCACGCCTAGTGTGTTTCCTTCGAAGGTTTGCAAAGGAGTTTTTTTGAAAAAAGTGACGATTTTTTCGGGGGTCCTGCCCCACTTAGCCCCCGAGGGTGGAATGGGTCTACCGAGGGTAGAGCCGATCCATCCTCGAAACGCGCATGGAATCAAAAGTTCGTTTTATTCATTTCCAAACTGTGGGGGTTAAATTTCGACACTTAAATCAAAAGATATGTACAAATCTAGAGTATGTACAAAGGTTTCGAGGGCTACGAGCCACTCTAGGGATAGAAACGACGTAGCTGTTGGATGTTCCAGGCGTTCGTGAGGATCTGCCCATCCTTGTCAGCTAGCTTGAATGTCCCGGGCTTGAGAACTTCGGCGACGATGTATGGCCCCTCCCATGGGGGCGAAAGCTTGTGCCGACCTCGGTTGTCTTGGCGAAGCCTTAACACGAGGTCTCCTTTGTAGAGATCTCGATGCCGAACCCTTCGAGCCTGTTGTCGACGTAGGCTTTGCTGGTACCTCGCTGAGTGAAGTAGGGCCACGTCTCGAGCTTCGTCGACCTGGTCGAGCGAGTCCTCTCGAGCCTGGCAGTTTCGCTGTTCCTGGTACGCTCGAAGTCTAGGGGACCCATATTCCAGATCTGTGGGGAGGATGGCCTCTGCCCCATAGACGAGGAAGTATGGGGAGAACCCTGTCGCTCTGCTTGGGGTTGTTCTCAGGCTCCAGATCACCGATGGTAGCTCTTGTACCCACTTGTGCCCAAACTTCTTCAGTTTGTTGTGAATTCTAGGCTTTAGGCCTTGTAGAATCATGCCGTTGGCACGTTCTACCTGATCGTTCGTTTGTGGGTGAGCCACCGCCGACCAATCCACTCGGATGTGGAAATTATCGCAGAATTCCAAGAACTTCTTTCCCGTGAATTGGGTGCCGTTGTCGGTGATGATGGAATTGGGAACCCCAAACCGATGGATTATGTCGGTGAAGAAAAGCACCGCCTGCTCAGACTTGATTCTACTGATGGGTCGAGCTTCGATCCATTTGGAGAATTTGTCGACCACCACCAATAGGTGCGTGAAGCCCCCGGGCGCCTTTGCCATTGGCCCGACAAGGTCGAGGCCCCATACGGCAAAAGGCCACGTAATGGGGATGGTTTGCAGCGCCTGAGCAGGTAGGTGCGTCTTGCGTGCGTAGAACTGGCACCCTTCACAGGTTCGTACCACTTCCGTGGCGTCCGCCACGGCAGTGGGCCAGTAGAAGCCTTGTCGAAAGGCGTTGCCCACGAGCGTGCGTGGGGCTGCGTGATGTCCGCACACGCCCGCATGGATGTCGAGGATGAGCTCTTTTCCCTCGGGTATCGGGATGCAGCATTGCAAGACCCCCGAGGTTCCCCGTCGGTAAAGTTCCCCCTCGACGACGAGGAACCGTTTGGCTTTCCTCGCAACGCGCCTTGCCTCCGTTCGATCACTAGGCAAAACGCCTCGATCGAGCCAGTTGAGGTACGGGCTCCGCCAGTCTCGAGGCGCCGGGGCCTCGTCGATTTCCATCGCCTCTGCCTCGTCCTCTTCTCCCGAGCAAGCCTCGTATCCCATGGGCTCGTCCTCATCCGCCAAGAGCTCCGCGCTCGTGGGGTCGAGGGCGGCCGCTCGAGCGTTGGGTGTCGTCGGGGCTCGGGCCGAGGTGGCAACGGCAATCGAGGGTCCGTCGATATCCTTGGCGAATACGTTCGGCGGAACGGTGGCTCGCCCTGACGCGATCTTTGCCAATTCGTCGGCCTCCTCATTATATCTTCGTGCGATATGATGGAGCTCGAGGCCGTCGAACTTGTCTTCGAGGTTACGTACCGCCTGGCAGTATGCCGCCATTTTCTCGTCGTGGCAGCTGAATTCCTTCATCACCTGATCAACGACCAGTTGCGAGTCGCCACGGATGTCGAGGCGCTTAATGCCGAGCTCGAGCGCGATTTTCAAGCCAGCAAGAAGCGCTTCATACTCCGCCATGTTGTTGGACGCGGGGAAATTGAGTCGCACGACGTATCGAAGGTGCTCCCCGCAGGGTGAGATGAAAAGCAGGCCGGCGTCGGCGCCGGTCTTCATCACCGACCCATCGAAGTACATTTCCCAGCAGTCGAGGCTGGACTTCGAGGGGGGGAGCTGGGTGTCGGTCCATTCGGCTACGAAGTCTGCCAAAGTCTGGGACTTGATGGCTTTCCTTGGCGCATAAGCGAGGGTCTCCCCCATTAGCTCTGTTGACCATTTCGAGATTCGCCCAGAGACCTCGCGGTTCTGGATGATTTCGCCCAGCGGAAAAGACGACACGACGGTCACCGGGTGAGCCTCGAAGTAATGTCGCAGCTTCCGTCGAGCTAACACAATGGCGTAGATCAGCTTCTGGATGTGGGGATACCTCGTCTTGGTCTCGGACAGGACCTCGCTGATGTAGTACACCGGTTGCTGGACCGGCAGAGAGTGTCCTTCCTCGGTCCTTTCCACCACTATGACCGCGCTGACGACTTGAGTGGTCGCTGCGACATAGAGGAGGAGAGGTTCGCTCTCTTTCGGTGAGGTAAGGATCGGCGTGTTCGTTAACGCAGTTTTGAGTCGATCGAGAGCTTCCTGGGCCTCCGCAGTCCAGGTAAAGTGCTCTGACTTTCTTAAAAGTCGATACAGAGGCAACCCTTTCTCCCCGAGACGAGAGATGAAGCGGCTCAGGGACGCTAGGCATCCCATCACCCTCTGTACACCCTTTAGGTCGCGGATCGGTTCCATCTGCTGGATGGCCATGACCTTTTCGGGGTTGGGCTCGATGCCTCGTTCGGAGACAATAAAGCCCAGGAGCATAACTCGAGGCACACCGAAGACACACTTCTCAGGGTTGAGTCTTACTCCGTGCGCCCTGAGGCAGCCGAACACGACCTCGAGGTCGCGTACCAGGTCGTCCGCCTTCCTGGTTTTTACGACGATGTCATCGACATATGCTTCTATGATACGACCTATATGATCCCCGAAAACGTGGAGCATACAGCGTTGGTACGTGGCCCCGGCGTTTCGAAGGCCGAAGGGCATCGTAACGTAGCAGTACATGCCAAAAGGGGTGATAAAGGAAGTCGCGAGCTGGTCGGACTCCTTCATCTTGATCTGATGGTAGCCGGAGTACGCATCAAGGAAACATAAAAGTTCACATCCCGTCGTGGAATCCACAATTTGATCTATACGCGGTAAAGGAAATGAGACTTTTGGGCATGCTTTATTCAAGCTGGTGTAATCTACACGCATTCTCCACTTCCCATTTTTCTTTTTCACTAGTACAGGATTAGCTAGCCATTCGGGATAAAAGACTTCCTTGATGAATCCGGCCTCCAAAAGCTTGCGTACCTCCTCGCCGATCGCCCGCTGTTTCACTTCGTCGAAACGGCGGAGACGCTGTTTGACCGGCTTGGAGTGGGGGCGGATATCAAGAGAGTGTTCGGCGACCTCCCTCGGAATGCCTGGCATGTCCGAGGGGCTCCACGCAAAGATGTCAGCGTGGGCGCGGAGACAGTCGACGAGCACCACTTCCTATTTGTCACTGAGGGAAGAGCTGATCCTCAACACCCTGCCGTCGTGGCTGTCGGGGTCGAGGGGGACAGTCTTGGTGTCCTCAGCGGGCGCGAAACTCCCCGGTTGCCATTCGTTGGCGTCAGGGGGCGTGTTGGCGATCGCTTCTAGATCAGCTACGAGGATCTCGTCGAGGGCAAGAGCCTCCGCGAGCTCGATGCTCTCGACGTCGCACTCGTAGGCGTGTTCGACCGTTGGGTCGACCGTGATGACTCCGTGAGGCCCTGGCATCTTCAGCTTGAGGTAGGTATAGTTGGGGATGGCCATGAACTTGGCATAGCACGGCCTTCCCAGGATGGCGTGGTAGGCTCCTTTGAAGCCTACTACCTCGAAGGTGAGCACTTCCTTGCGGAAGTTTGCCGGGGATCCGAAGCAGACGGGTAGGTCGATCTGCCCGAGAGTTCGGACGCGCTTTCTGGGCGCAACTCCGTGGAAGGAGGACTTGTTGGGCCGCAACTTGCTGGTGCTGATTCCCATGAGCTCCAAAGTTGGAGTATACAGGATGTTGAGGCTGCTGCCGCCGTCCATGAGCACCTTGGAGAAGCGCGTGTTGCCGATGACGGGGTCGACGACGAGAGGATACTGCCCGGGGTTCGGGATATGGTGGGGATGATCCTCGCGACCAAACGAGATGGTCTCTGAAGACCAGTCGAGGTACGAGGGGGTCGCTGGCCTAGCCAGCAGGACCTCCCTGCGCTCCCTCCTCCGCTGTCGAGGTTTTAGGTTGGCTGCGGGGCCTCCCGTGATGAAGAACACGTGTTCCACCTCGGGGTACCCGTCGTCGTCCTTGGCGCCACCGTCCTTGGGCTGACCGCCATCCTTTCGAGGGATGCGGTTGTAGAACTTTTGCAGCATCTCACACTGCTCGAGGGTGTGAGCGACTGCGGTCTTGTGGTATGGGCACGGCTTCTTGAGGTGGTCGTCGAAAACGCCTCCACCACGCGGGGGACCTCGAGGTCCCTTGTGGTTAGGGTCGACCGCGAGGGCCTCGTCCTCGACGTCGCCCGCTCCACGGGGCGTCCGGAGCTTCTTTCCCTTCATGCCGTGCTTCCGCTTCTTCGAGGGACCCTTTGCCTTGTCGTCCTCCGCGGACGCTTCCTCGGGGCGCTTTCCCTTCTTGTCGTTAAAGATGGCGTTAGCCGCCTCCTCCCCTGAGGCGTACTTTGAGGCCACCTCGAATAGCTGGTTTGCGTCGGGGGGAGGGCTCCTCCCCAACTTGCATACCAGGCTGTAGCATGTGGTGCTCTCGAGGAAGGAGTGGATAATCTGATGGTCGGTGATGTTGGGAAGCTCGGTGCAGCGCTTGGAGAAGCGCTGGATGAAGTCCCTCAAGGATTCGCCGGGTCTTTGTTTGCACCCTCGAAGGTCCCACGTGTTTCCGAGGCGCACATAGGTGCCCTGTAAATTTCCCACGAAGGTCTCGACCAGGTCGTCCCAGTCGCGGATCCGGTTGGGGGGCAGATGCTCGAGCCACGTCCACGCGGAATCTGCCAGGTGGAGTGGCAGATTGCGGATGATCATGGCGTCATCTGTAGCGCCGCCGAGCTGACATGCTAGGCGGTAGTCGTTCAGCCATACCCTGGGGTCCATTTCCCCAGAGTATTTGGTGATGGTGGTAGGTTGTCGGAAGCGGAGGGGAATCGGGGCGGTGCGGATGTTGTGACTAAACACCCGCGTTCCCGCTGGTTCCGGGGCTGCATCCCGGTTCCACCAAACGTCGGTGCGCCCGCGTTGGTGGGTCCGGGCTCCCTCTCGCTGCCTTATTTGGTTCAGCGTGTTGCGAGCGTCGCCATCGTCGATCGCGCCTCGGGTGTCCCGGAGGCGTGATCTCGCGGGCACCCTCGCAGGGAGTGCTCCTGCTTCGGGTGCACGTGGTTCGCCGACGTGGTGTCGCGCGATGTCCCGGCGGGAGTCACCCCGGGACTGTGCTCGTGTCCTGCCGTTAGGCCAGGGTGAGCGTACCGATGACTCCCCTCCTCGTTCGCCCTTCGAGGCTGAGGAGCGTCGAAGGCGGGAGGCTGAGCTTTCGGCCTGTTGTCGGGCGGCATTCTCGACCAACTTTTGGGCCTCGAAATGCAGCTTCCGCCCCTCGAGGGTAGCTGCTTCCGGCATGGCTCGGAGCAACGCGGCCGCCGCGATGAGCTTTTGGCTCGTTCTGGGAGCGAGGTCGTCATCTTTGCCTTCGGCAAGGATGCGGGCCTGGGCCACTCGCCCCGCATGCCGTGCGTCCGTGCCGTGCTCGTGGCCTTGTTTGGCCGGCTCGTGGTCGGAGCACGCCGGTGGTGAGACGTCACCACTTCCTAAGTCGTGGGGGCGAGCAACTCGTGGCAGGTGGCGCGGATGCCGCTCGTCCTCGGAAGGAGAGTGGTCCGATGGGTCCGATGGTTGCGCGCCTACCGGATCTATGCCATTGTTGTCCCCCTGGTCATCATCCTCGCCGTCGTCGTCCGACGTCGATCCCTCGCTGACCTGCCCGTCGTTGATGACGAAACACTCCCTGGTTGGATCATACTCATCATCGGAATAGCCGAAGCAGTAATCCGCCGCTGTTTGGAAGGCCATAAAGGCCTCTGGGTCGCGGAGACCCGAGTAGTCCCAACCAGGGTGTTCACGCATAAAAGCGTATCCGTCTTCGGACTCCATGCGGGAATCGTCGGGCGCTGGAGCGGCGAAGTCTTGCTCCAAGACTGGATGACAACCTGGCTGGCCGTCATACGCACTCATGGCAGTGCGGACGAACGAGGCGTACGTGACCGTAGAGCCATGTAGCCCGTAGGGATAGGGACGTGCCGTCGTAGTACGTGGTGCAGACATGGGTCCCGGGAGGAAGGGAGTAGCCCTCTCCTGTGACCCTGACCGTAGGACGTCCCCTTCCCTTGCGGGAGGGGGGACGCTGACGTCGGCGGCGCGCCTTGCAGCGCGTGCTCGTCGTGCACGAGGTCCGGGACGACTCCGCCGTCGCGGTGCCGCCGGTAGCGGATGATGAGGCTCCGGTAGGTCGCTTGGATCCTCCTGGAGGATGCGCATGTGGTAATCATCGTCACATGTCTGGAACCGCAAGCTCCCGAACCAGATCTCCTGCCCCGCTGGGAGCAGATTGCTCTTGCCCAGCGGGGGCCGTCCTTCGCCGAAGTTCGCCATCGGGAATGAGAGTTGCGCAGCGCTGGTCCCCTACCTGACGCGCCAACTGTCGGTGCCTGATTTGGTCGCATCGGCACCAACAAGTGATTGCGGTGCTAAACCACTCGTTTCCCTGATGGCGAGAGTAAGAGACGGGGATTTATCCTGGTTCCGGCTATGAGGCCGTACGTCCAGCAGTGGTGCGATGCACCAGTTTACGTGTTGCTCGTAGTAGGGGTTTACAAGCAAGGTGGGAGAAGGAGATGAGCTCCTAAATCCCCAGCTATGTGGTGTGTGTTCTGGTGTGTATGAACTCGTGTGTTGCTTGTTGTCCATGTGTGAACCTTGCCCCTTTGCATGGGCTTCCCTTCCCCTTTTATAGACCAAGAGGGCAGGGAGCGAGTACATGGCAGTGGCTGACGTGATGTCCTTCCTTCTTATGACGGCTCACGGCGTCGAGGGTAGTGACTTGCGTACGGCGTCCAGATCGAGCCTCCGTAGCTTCCTTCGAGGGTCGCCTTCGAGGATGGTGGCGTGCCCGAGGCGAGCGAAGTCAAAGGAGTGGTTGGCACAGTGCTACTGCCAAGGTTAGGTCTGGCCGTGCAGCATGGCGCTCAGAAGTCCACTGTTGCGAGTGGATTTGACTGGTGTCTTCTCCGGGGCGTGGGTGGTTACGTGGCGCAGTGATCCCCTGCTTTTTGACTGCAGAGGAGCGTCATCATGACTTGGATTGACGGGTCGCAGAGTCTCGGGCGTCATTTCCGGTGTGGCTGACTCGAGCTCGGTCTACAGGCTCGAGCCTGCCGAACCTCGAACGAGACGGAAATCACCCGCTCGAGGGTGAACGTCTCCCTCGAGGTCGCCGGGCCTCGAGCGTCACGGACATCCCTGCTCGAGGGCGGCCGTCAACCTCGAGCAGGACGGGTGCCGAGGAGTTTTGCGATGGTGGGCCTTTGCTGGGCCGTGGAGCCAGGCCAATGTCGTCGTAGGCTTTATTGCCAAGTAGTTTTGGGCCTAAATTAGGGTACCCCTTTTATAGGTACCCGACAGGATGACTAGTAGGCGACTCACAAGCAATGTGCTTGAAGAAGAAGAAAATAAAATCAAATTCATTTTGATCCAACAATTATATATTTTTATTGTCACAATATAATGCAATAAGTTGAACCCCCTCAAAAGCAATTCTACCACAATTACTGTAAGCACTATTAAGTTGCATGTTACCAGTAAGTAATACCACCGGGCATGCATGTTATTACACAGGGCAGCACAGTGAAGGGGAAAGCTAAAGCTCAGTTGGTGATTTGAAGCCTCTCCCCACCCAAATTGTTTCTTCACCTCTATTCTTCCCTTTCTTCTTCAACTCTGACGAGAGTCTAGCCAACTTTCGGTGAGGTCAGGGTTTGGGGTTGTCGAGGAGCAAGTGCTCACCGGTAGCCTTAGAAAGAGGCCCAGCGGCGACCCAGCCAGCTCGGTGAAGGAGTATGATCGGGCGTTCCGGGTGGTGGGTGTTGACGGTCGTTAAAACCATTTGGTGACCGTCAACATTTCGGGAGAAACAAGGGTTTCATACCATGTTCCATACATAAAATGTTTATTACTAACAAATTCCACAAGTTTTGGATGATTTGTGTCTGCAGGGACCTAGTGGTGAAATTTCACCCAAATTGGGCTCAGACCCAGGCCGACCGGCCTCCCCTAGGCCGGCCGGCCTAGCCCTGGCACATTTGGGTGTCAAACTTCGTCCATGCAGAGGAAACACAATGAAGATGATCAGGGACGTTGATTCCAACGTCGGTTTGATCAAGGGACCCGAAAGGCCTAGGATGCTTTGTACAAGGATTGAAGGGCCCACCTACCTAACTTAGCGGCCGTAACCGCCAGAGAAGCACACTTAACCGTCATTAGGACGTGATCATGGCCGTCCAGAGCGAAGGCGGTGGCCAGAGGCGCCAGGTGGAGGCCGATCGGCCTCCCCTCGGCTCCAATGGCCCACCTCCTTCTCTCAAGGGACGGTTATGACGGTTAGGAGGTGGGGCCAGCTACAACCGACGTCCAAAGGCTATATAAAGGCCCCTCCTACACACACTACACACCACTACACATTACTCCACTTGAAGTTTAGGAGCTCTTCAATTTGTCCCTTTTCTTAGTCTAGGATTAGAGTTGGGAGTAGAGTCAAGTCGAGCTAGTTCCAGAGTTCCTCGGAGTTCTGGTAAAGCTCTTGTATCCTTTCCTTCGTTTGAAGAGTTTAATATATATATATATCTTCTATCTTCAGAGCATTTATAAGCTTATCTTTATTTACCTTCCCTTTTTGGGTTGTTTCCTATAGTTTTAGGTCTAGAGTGTAGTTTAGCTCTATCGGGATTTATCTTGCAGGCTTTCTAGTCTCGACCAAGGCCGTAAGACGCCTTGGAAGGACGGGGTTTTCTTCTGAAGGTACCCAGAGGAAATCCTAACATTAAGTGCAGACGTGGTGTCTGACTTAGTGTTAGCTAGGAAGTGTGTTGCACCCCATGGAACTGATGTGGTAGGCGGCAGGTGGTGACAGCCCTGTCCGTCCTTTGTAGTCCACCACGTTCGGGTGTATTCATAACAGTAGTTGCTGGGCCTGGGGGAACCCCTCTCTCATCCCAGTCTGAGTTCCCCCCGCTGCAGTCGTCGAAGCAAGCTCTGTTCCCGATATCTAAGCTAGGTTCTGGGTTTAAGGTTATAGTGGCTTAGCTCTGAGTAGAAAGCCTAGTAAGTCTGGTCTCTCCCAGCGTCTTTCCTTTTCTATAGATTTGAGGCTCCTGTGTGTGTGTTGCTGGTCGTTCAGACCTTCTATTCGGTCATTCATTTGACCATTATCCTACACTTAGGTGTATTTATCCCCTTGAGATTAGTGAATGTTTATTTCTGGAAAGATCTATCTCATTATTCATCAATTCTCTTTAACCAAGGCTTCCCTGTGGAAATATAAATACGATACCCTGGGTTTCCAAGGTGAAATGCTACACCGATATATTCTGTGCGCTTGCAGAATCTCTTTCTAAGAGCGACATTATAAATCGAGTACCTTCTTACGTTTATTTAAGAATTGACGTTAAGAAGTGCCAACAGTGGGGGATGGTGGTTGGGCCAGGGAGGGGTGGGGGAGACGGTGGCGCAAAGCTCCAGTGGGTGGCGGTTGGAGGGTCGGCTGCTAGGGCCTTGCCAAAGCTCCAATGTTGAGATTCATTCAAATTAAACAACCACAACCCTTAGATCTTCACTCAAACCCTAGCTTCCCTGCCGCCTGGCACTGTCATTGGCCACTATGCTTTCGCCGTCCTCGTCGTTGCCCCATGCCGCACCTACTCCACGTTGCGCGCTCGCCGCCAAAGATCTAGGCTTCGGTCCGAAACAACCAAATTTCAACGAAATTCACCAATTTTGGTGAGGATCAAAATGGGTAAACTCCACCGTTGACAACGGTGCGGTCAAGACGTGAACCCAATGGTCATCGGCGCACGCGAAAGAGCGGCAGCAGCGTTGTGTCGCAAGCGCGTGGTGCGGTGGCATGGCGAGTAGTGACGGGGTGATGTCACGTGGACTGGCCCAGCAACCGCCACCCAACGCCGCCATCCAGGCCTTGCGGGAGAGCTCTGACCGTCAAGGCTCGCCTTGATCTCCTTCTCCCAATTGGAATTGAATGACATACGATCGCTGCAGGAGGGAGTCCGTCCACGATCCAAGAACTCTGGTGCCTGAGGTACATGACCCAGGAACCACGCTGCCCAATGCAACGCTGCAGTCTAGGGCTTGCCCAGACACACCGCACGCCAGCAACTTACATCCAACCTTCCTCCTCGTGCTCATGCGATCCTTCCATGTAAGTTAATGTTGAAGGCTTTACTACGGTAATCAGCTTGTAGAGTAAACTTTGCTCTGCAAATATAGTGTGTGCTGTCTTTGTTGAAGGTCCTTTCGATGCTTATTTTCATGTAGGTTAAATTATTGAGTGTAAATCCACGTAGTATATTTTGCATTCATCGTGGTTTAGTCATTTTGAATTAATCCACAACGTATTTGATGGTCTTCCCTTGCTAGTACTCGCGACTCTAGCGTCTCCGTCCCGAGAAGGCGACTCCAGGGGCGAGCAGTTAGGGTTTGGTCCCCGTCGGCCGCTACCCTCTCCTGTGGGTCTTGTTACCCACGGGATTCCTCCACCCGCCGGCTGAGGTCTCTGGAGCGGCGTGCTCCTCCACACTAGGGAAGAAGGCCAGGACCCGGAGGGCCAGCCGTCATAGCGCAGCTCCAAGACCCTCAAATCCGACGCCATAGACCGTCCCCAAGGTGAGTTTGACACCTTCCTTCACCAAGATCTGAGAAATTGTAATGCGTGCTTGTACAAATTTGATTAGCTCGCTTGAGCTATTGCTGCAGCTGCAATTTATTATGGTTGAGTTTTGGACATAGTGGGGACTAGTGTGATCGCAACCTTAGAGTGGTTTGTTAATTATTTGTTGAGCAAGTTCAGGCTAAGAATCGATCAGGAACTCTGTTGAGCTGCAATTAACTGATTTGTGTATTGGGTCTAGATGAATCATACTACAGATCGATCCTCTTGACCTTGATTGGTATCCTTTTTGTGTTCTTTAGTCCTTACATTTGATTCTAGGGAAATTATTTTTTATCTTAACTTTGGTGAATTGAAGTATTGATTTACAATGCGGACTAATGAGTTATCACCAAGAAGGGTGAGTGGGTGACAAGCTGCATGGGGAGGTCAACAATCTGGTTTAAATTATTAAATGTTGGAGATGTCTTCCTAACTTCAGATGTGGCATTCCATTGAATTATTCACCTGTTAAAGATCATATATTCTTTAATATAGACATTTCCTTTGAAAAAATGGTTGAGCTGTTGAGTATAGGTATCACTGTGTTCTTTAGCAAAAACAAGTTGTCTAGATGCAAAAGTTTGAAAAGGTCTTTGTTCTTTAGCTGTTCGAATATCATATTCTCTCGATACACAATGTTGCAATTCTTAATTGAGTCATTCAGTCTGAGTTTTCAAAGTTGTTTACTTTGGTTTGACGAAAAAATCTTATTGTAGAATGCTTGCCCTAGGACTTTTGGAGGGCAATCTGGACTCTCTAGATGAAATAGATGAGCTCATCTTACTGAGCTTATTAGCTCTCCTCGCTAAGGTGTGTTGTCTCTTTGAGCTTATTTTAGTTGTAAATAATGGAATTGTTCCAGCATAGCTTACCTAGATCAAAGACTGTTGGTTCTTACTGTTTATTATATTTACCTAGTATTTGTGAGGGGAACGCATCGATGTCGTGGCTGGGTACGGCGACGAAGAGCAGACCCGCGAGAGCGCTATGCCAGCGAGGCTAAATACAAATTGACAAAAATGTGTTTTTCTTGCGTACAGCAGCGGCTGGTTGAGAAACCTTTCCTTGTGATTGCAATATGAAGACATCGAATCCAATACGGCCCACATTTCCTGGTCAATCCAGCCCAGCCCAGCCCGCTTGTATACATGCATCCACGAGCCCTTCGTCTTCTGCTCCGGCAACGGCGAGTGGCGTGGCACCACATACCACAGTCCGAGATCGTTGCCCCGTGGGTTGTTTGGTTATGACAGTGGGTATCAGCGCGCCTATGTACACGGCTGCTTCTGGTGGACAGTTGATTATTATTGGCCGGCGTGCTTTTCGCTTGTGCTGGACGTACATGATATGAAATTCTCAATAGTCGAGCACCCGCCCAAGCCCAACATTATTTTACAGTGTGCCATTGTGGATGCAGGGGAAGGCATGCTTGGGCTCTGTTAACTTTTGATGGCACCACCACAATAAGCCTCTTTCGTAGGGTTTGGCGAAACAACAACGACGGTGGTTTTGGTGGAGACAAGTGGCAGCATCACGAAACGACCACTTCTCCCAAAGACTCGGATGGGAAAACCGAAAACTATGAGTGGCATTTTGCAGGTACAGGCGTTACTGATGTCTATTTACTCATGAAGTCATGATTAGACTTGAGTTGATGAGTTCATCATCATGAGAGGGTGAGGGTTCTTGGCAGTATTACACATTGGAGCCCAAGACAATGGTTCTCGATAGGCTCCTTGCGTCGGATTGTGCAGTGTGCTCGCTGTTGGCACCGCCAAGTATATGAAAATGGTACAGAGACCTTCCTCCTTGATTATTTAGCCATTGGGTTCTTGATGGTTTACTCCGACTCACTCCTACTTGTTTCCATATAGCCCACTTACAGCTGGCACATCCAACTTATCTAGCATCCACTGTTAATTTTCACCATGCTCTTCGGTATGAAAGTTGGCTAGGCAAAGTACTAGTAATGTAGTTTGGGAAAATATGTAGCATTATATTGTATTATTATACAAATATGCTAGCAGTTTTTTTAAAGGAACGGCAAAAGATTTGCCGTAATTTTATTAGTAGGGGAAAAAAAAGGAAAAAGATATTTACAATCGCATACAACTTAGGAGCACAACTCACTTTGGTGCACAACTCGCAGAGCAAACAACCACACTCAACTCGGACTCAAACAAGGACACAAAACACAAAAACATACAGGATAACCACATGTTACACCAACGACGGAGCAATAATAGACTACTCTTCGAACGTAGTGGTCCTGGCCTTCGCAGCTCGGTGTAGCCGATATCCACATGCTAGCAGTTTTGATAAGTAGTTTCTTTTACTATTGAATAGTAATGATGCCATGTTTACTATTGTATTATGGTTATTTGAATTTAGTGTTTTCCGTCCTTGTCGCTTGTTTGCACGTCTGCAATGTCGGCATAGTTCAGCAATCTACGATGCGATAACTGATAAAGCAGTGTAGTTGTTGGCAACATATTTCTGATTACTAATGTCGTCAAAGATATCAGAACCTACTACTGGTGGTGATGACAGTTATCTGTACTGACTGTACCATGATCAGCTGCTCTGTGCCAGCTTTGTCAGCCTTATTCGTTTCCCTTTGTTTATTTCTGCTGGCTGCACAGTGATGGCATTTATCAGTAGCATGATCAACTATTCTGCAGTAGTTTATTTTCTGCAGCCTTGTTCGTTCCTTTTGATCTTTTGTGTTCTTTGATGGTTTTAGCTGACTAGACTAGCACGATTGTAATATAAGAGCCTTCCTGATGATTCTTGCAGTGCAATATTTGCTTTATCTGATCGGTTTCACTTATTGGTCAGGATTAGGATGAGCAGCAAGAACACAATAAAGAGACATCCCCCGCCCCCTGGTGCTACCGGCAGTGACGACACTCCATGTAGTTTATCTGAATATTAATCGTCGCCTCTTATGCTTGTAACTTGTAAGAGCCCTGCCCTTCTTGCGGATTTGACATTGATCTGTGTTTTCATAAGTCTGATTGTTGTGTGATGTGTGAGTGTCTGTTGCTAACAGTAGTGACGCCTTGGGCACCATGTTGGATGAGTTGAGGACTTGTAATCTGGCATTCCATTCAGCTGATGATAAAATTACATAACTGAAACTCGGAACATATCCTCTGTTCTTAAGAGTTCTGCTCGCTTCCTCCTTTCCCCAAATTCCTTCTGATTCTGCTGTCCAATCCCTACCATATCTGTCCAATCTGGGCTTTCAGTCGCTATCCCGACAAGGACGAGGATGAACTATGTGTCGAGTGGGGTGTGCAATGTGCTGCTGTCCAAATTAAAGACTCTGAGCATATCGTCATCAGGAAAATGGCTTGGTGTGGCATCTTTAAGCAATGCGATGCTCATTGTTTTTTTTTTTTTTGAGACGAATGCGATGCTCATTGTTGAGCATGTGTGTGATGAAATTCTCCGTCGTTGAAACCAGAGCATATAAGCCTATTGCAAATTTTATCTTTTACAAGATCTCTTTTTTTTTTTGAGAAAATACAAGATTTCTTGTGATTAATTGCAAGGAATCTAAAGACATCCAACAATACGGCCCACATGTCGTGTCGTGCTCAATCCAGCCCATGCCAGCCCGTTTGTACACACGTACGCATCCACGAGCAAATCCAACAACGTCCAATCCACCTCTTCTTCCATCATCGCCCGCGCCGCCGAGTCGCCGCCCACGCGATGCCTTCATCGACGGCGAGAAGGATCGCGGCCTCTCCGGCGGCGCAGCCATCCCTCCCCGACGAGCTCCTGGAGGACATCTTCCTCCGCCTCGATGACGGGGAGGACCTCGTCCGAGCCTACGCGTCCTGCTTCACCTTCCGCCGCGTCGTCTCCGGCCGCCGCTTCCTCCGCCGCTACCATTCCCTCCACCCGCCGCCGGTCCTTGGGTTCCTCGCCGTAGCCTCCGACGGCCCCTCTGCGCCAGGATATCGTCATCCTACCTTGAGGTTCCACCCAGCCGAGCCGCCGCACCGCTCGGCGCCGGCCGCCGCCGCCGTCGCGCGCGCCGCCGACGTCGCCTTGGCCTTCCTCTCCGACCCCGGCCGCTGGAGCGTCCGCGACGCCCGTGACGGCCGCGTCCTGATCTCCCGGGAAGCCGCCGCCGTCTCCGGCGACGCCTTCGAGGAGCTTATAGTCTATGACCCCTTGCACCGGCGGCACATCCAGATCTGCCCCATCCCAGGGGACCTAGACTCCTCTGCTTCCTCTGCTAATGGCATAATCTTCTACGAACCCTTCCTTGATCCGGCCACCGACAAGGAGAAGGAGACAGAGGATGAGCATCTTCCAGTGCGAGTGATCTGCAATGTTGTTACCGACAAGGAGATCCGGACCTTGGTCTTCAATTCGGTCACTCGAAAATGGCGAGCCGTCACGTCATTCGCCATTATTGGAACAACGGCGACCTTCAGGTGGTTGAGTTGCCAAGGAAGGCGCCACTACTCCTGCAGCTGCTTCTGCTGGACCGGGTATGGTAGAAAAGAAATGCTTGTGCTTGACACGCGTGAGATGAAATTCTCCGTTGCCGACCTACCGCGTGAAAGCTATAATCAAATGCACAGTGTAGTTGACGCAGAGGAAGGCAGGCTTGGCTTGTTGATTCTAGTAGGTAGTCGCAAGCTACTCATCTATAGCAAGACTTGGCCTGACAATGGCGATGGCTTAAAAGATTGGCAGTGTGATAATGTGATCCCCTTGTTCGATCGTAACTGGTTCTTTAGTAGTGGTGGAGCTGAGGGCTATGCGGTCCTAAAAGCGGTTGCACTGTACCAAAATCAGATTGTCGGGAAGAAATCAGACACTCAATATTTCATAGTGGAGATCAAGACATTGATGATTAAGAGGTTGTGTTCGATGAAACCTGGCACTGATGCCCCACACTACCTATACGCAAGCTTCCCACCGCCATTGTCCCTGCCAAGTTTACGAAATTAACAGGTAAGAATCTTTTGTTTTCATTTGACAGCTTGATTGTGCTTTTCTATACCTACAGCCAAATTTGATCGATAATAACTTTTGGTGGTATTTGGAAAGTTGGCTAATCAATGTATAGAAGAGTGAAGTAGTGGTTATCTGTAGTACTGTCAACGATACCAAAGCATAATCACACAAGATGTAAATCTGTGGCACTGCACGCTCAGCTATGTTTGAGAGTTTTAGTCAAATGGCGGACTGTATTTTAATCCACTATATATAAATAATCTTCTCGGAGATTGTTCCTCAGCTATTGCTCGTTGTTAGTTGAACTTGGAAAAGATTCAATGATAGTACAGTAACACTGTCAGCCATATTGTCTAGTTAAAATTCCACTTAAAAATTGCACTCACTGGATGGCTACCTGACAAACGCTCGGCAATATCGTAGGTCGTAGAATGTGGAGAGCTTAATTTCATATTTATTTATCAGCCATATATATCTGCATGCTGTCTTTTTTTTTTCTAGCTGCTACACAAGGTTACTGGTAAACTTAACATATCACCTGCCCTTTACATCTCTCTGCATCAAACCTGTTGAAATATCTACCATTTAAACAACTTTGAATCGCTTTCAATTAGTGTGTGATGTAAGCTTTGCCTTTGTGGAGTATTAATTGGGAACACGAATTTCTTTCTTTGGTTGAATGAGTGGATCCAATATTTTACAGTCCCTAACCATGTGTATCTCTGAATATGTTTTTGTTTATTTGATATTCATGAGCCAAAGCAACATAATGTTGACCCACCTATAAACACTTTGCATGCATGGCTCGATCTTTGCTATTGATGATTATTCTAATACTTTGATCTTTGCTAGGTCTTCTATATCAGCATTATATATGGTCAAGAGTTTTCGAGGTGAGCAACTTCAGGTGGCAACATCAACAATTCGGTGGAGCTGAGGCACATAGGCAGACCTCTAAGAGCAACCCCAGTAGCTGCTGTAAAACTGGTGCTTTATATCCAGTTTTAGATATCCTTTAAAACACGATTTTAAGGATTCATTGTGATATGCTGCTGCAGCTGCTCTAAAACTAGTGTTGTATAATTGATTTCCCTCCTATTCTCTTCTGTGGCATTCCGTCGAACACGGATGTCGTCGGCCATGGTTGCGGCATTGCCGGGGTTGAGGACATGCTCGCTGCTCGGTGGAGAACCTTGGAAGACATCCCTACATGAGATCCTTGGCCTCCAACGAGCCCCCCGCGAAGGCGTGCGGTGGAAAGCGCAGGTTGCCGCAGAGCACGGCCCCGGAGAGCATGACATATGACGTCCCGGTGTGCGCCCATGCGGCGGTGGCATCCCGCGAGCGCGTCGGCGAGCTGCGCGGCGAGGCCGGCCGCCTCGGGCTCCGGGAGCAGGCCGCGGGATTGGACGAGCACAAAGAGGTCCCCGCCCGTGCAAAGGTCGAGCACGAGGTGGACGACGACTAATTGGGCGGCGAGGACCTCGGGCGGCGGCGGCGTGCAGCTGGGGGCATGCTCTGGCGGTCGGCCGACGAGAACGACGCCGTTGACAGCTTTGGCGGGAGCGACGGGCGGAAAGAAGAACGTGTTCCCGCCGAAGCCAAATCAGGATAAAGCACCGATACAACACCTTCATCAGTGCTTCATATATACAGCAAGAAGGGGAAGATATAAGGAATCTGTAAAATATTTTACAGCACGGCATCGTTTTAAAGCAGCTGCTGGAGTAGTTGGGTGCTGTATATCCGAAGTTTTAAAGCACGGTGTCATTTTAAAGCAGCTGTTGGGGTTACTCTAACTCATGTGTGCTCTATCTTTAGTTAAGCATGGCTCGCAAGTGTTCCTCTCCGATGGAATCCAAATTCTAATGAAGCATGACTTTTGCGTGATTCTTGTTATTTAACCTCAATCCCATTATCAAGGTTTTTGGCCTGTCGTCTATCCCTGCCAGCTTCTTTGCTGTATATAAGTGACTGAGAACTGTGGACATGGTTTTGTACTTTTATTTTTCAAAAGGAAGTTATGTATATGCTGCATTAAAGAGTGCTCCAGCAAAGTAAACGGATGATTGGATGAACCTTCTGTAGACAGACCACCATTCAATATGGACCCAATGCAGAGTCCAGTGAAAAGGCCATTGCGTAGTTATTGCCTTAGTGGGCTTTTATATCAGCAAAAGCGCGCTCCAGAAATGCAAGCAAGGCCCATCACATACTGTGTAGTAGTAGCTCTTATTTCGGCCCGAATGGTAGACCGCTGAACACGACAATTTGCATGATTCTGTAGTCCTCTATACTTTTGTCAAAAGTCCTTTCCTGAGAAAGCGTTTTATGTGTGAGGGGGTGAGGGGTGAATAGAAATGTTGAAAAATAATTATTTTCTAGAAACGTATTCTACGAGAGATGAATAGGAAGTGAAAAATACTACTAACTCCGTTAAATATATGACACTAGTGACTTTTTTTCTTCATTTGACTATTCGCCTTTTCTACAAATATTTATGCAACTAGATAAGTCTACTAGTTAAATCCAAAGTATTATCAATAATAGATGCAGTGGTACACATTTTACACTATTTAACAAAGTAACTAATAAAATATCATTGGTCAAAGTTGAAGGAAAAAGTGAATGGTGTCATATATATATATATATAGACACACACGCACGCCTTCTTCGAAAGAAAATCAAACCAGCCGTATCGATCCGTTCCTGAACAGAAAATCAGAGGGAGAAACAGGATCCTGACACTGCAGTTCTGCCGCTGTGCTGCACATATCGATCGCAGCGACACCGCCACGTCGGCGAGCCAGGTCGTGGGCCCAGGCCACCTCACCCTGCCGCCGGCCTGCCTTCGCATGGGGCCCATGCGGCAGCGACTGCGGGCCCAGCCCGGCTTAACGGCCGCGACATTGCCCCCCTCACGTGCCCCGCGCGGGGGAACGTGACTGGACTTGTCGGGCCCGGTCAACGTCAGAGGACTGGAGGGGAATGCTCTCGTACACCGTCCCTGCCATGTGGGCCCCTTGACGCGACACGGCGAAAAGCTGCCGTTACTGCTGCTCGTACCGTTATCTCCCGAAGAGATGAACGTGTAAAAAAAATATTACGACGTTGGGAGAGAAAAAATAACGTTTTTTTTAAAATCATGTTATGTGAGAGGAATAAATAGAAAAATTAAAAAGAATTAATCTTTTGATAAACGTGTCAGGTGAGTAAAGATAAATAGAAAAATTAAGGTCTTGTTTAGATCGGCCTACTTTCACCAACTTTCCAGTAACATCGAGTCACATCTTCTCTCTCAGACACGTTTACCAATGCACTATTCACACCTCTAATTTTTTCCAACTTCTCAAACTAAACATGGCAAAAAGATCTTTTGGCATGGCCGTATTTCATCAATAAAAAATACCAGACAGCTTTCACGTAATGCTATCGCATCACCGTCAAATCTCGTCGGCGAATATTTTTTCCTTCTAGCCCGGGGTCATAACGACCTGCTTTGGTCGCTTTTGAGCTTGACCTTTTCGCCATTTTTTTTTCTCTCTCCACTCGTTTGGATGCATTCTGCCACTGCCCCATTTCTTTTTAGCTGGAGCCTTTTTGTTCTGTTCTTCGGATTTGGATCATGTCCGGCTTTTTGTTTAATGGTGGGTTTTTGGTGTGACGGGCTGGTGTTTCCAATAACCTAATGAGCTTGGCATATGGGTGCTACATGATCAGAGGAGATGGGAGCTGTATGGGAGGCAAAAAAAGGAACTAGGTAAAGGGATCAGCAAGGAGATACGTGTCCTCCAACCGCCAAGCAACGAGAGAGCACAGAACATGGGCATCAGATTGGAGGAACATGGGGGAAAAAGCAGAGCATATGTGCTCAACAATGAAAGGGAACAAAGGTCAGCTTGTTGTCAATGCTAACACGAAGCACAGGAAAAAAAAACATCAATAAGTGTATGATGCAAGGCTAGAGCGGACTTAAATTCAAACAAAATGGTCGAAGCTAGGACCTCAAAAATTATCACCGTTCTGTGGTTGCACCAATGTAACTTGGCGGATACGTTTGGAAGTTAGTGCGGGAAAACGGTTATCGTCGCGCCACCAACCAATCTTGGAAAATAGCACCATAAAGTGAGAAAGCACGGTAGCTAACAAAAATCCCATAAGTCATTAACAAAAGCCGAAAATATCGCCGACAAAGGGCATCCCATAAATGTAAGCAAACGACAACACACGCATCAAACATTTCAAGACTTGCGAAAGTCATCGTATACCATCGATAATCATACATGACGTGTGTATTTCAGGACAAACATCTAAAGCAATTAACATCGCGGTACCAACCCCATCTTGAAGAATAGTAACATCAAGTGAGAAAAAAACATGTTAGCAAACAACAAATCTCCCAAATAATCCATGAAGAACACAAGTATCTCATGAAGTCAAAAAAATAAATCACCACCTACAAAGTATCCCCAACACATGATTTTTATTCAATGAGAAAAGGACAACCCATGGAAGTACACCATCATGCTTGAGACTAACCTCCAAGCAACAACAACAAACAGATAATAAAAAAGGCAATGTATTATATGGAAACCAACTTCCCGTGAAAACTATGGAAACTAAAATCTAGGCCACAATGTTTATCCAAAGGTGCAACTAGATTAGGTGGGAGGGGTGATGTGCAAAAGCGGTCTTGCTAATCACCCCTCCCACCTCTCCTGAGCTTTGTGAATCACCGCTTCCACCTGATTTGAATGCGCCCTTGGATCAACATCGTGTGATGCAGATTGAAGTTTCTATAGTTTCATGGAAAGTTGGTTTCCACGGTATGTCAAAAAAAAAACAATAACAACCCCATGATTAGATTAGACATCCATTTCTTCAACAATCACCGTCCACCCCATGATGACTCCAAGACCAGCCGACTCCTCCCTCTCCATCCCTCCCCGTCCCAAACAAAACCAGGGCGGCGCTCCCCTCGAGGCGCCGCCATCACACGAGCACGCGGCCACTAGCCTCCTCTTCTAGCCCGTACACACCCACACCTTCCCCTCCCTTCCGCCATCTCCGCCTCCGGCCTCCGAGGTCCATCCAGCCTTTCTTTCTCTTCTCTTCCTCCGTTTCGTCTGTCCTTTTCGTTTCCGCCAAGAAGAGGGAAGGGAGAAGAATCTTCTGCTGGGAGCGCGAGTCTCGAGATGGCTTCTGCTGCGGCCGCGTCGCGCCCACCGGCACCGCCCACTCCGCCGTCACCACCGCCGGCAGCGGCGTCGCCGACGCCGGCGGTGCAGTGGCTGGGGCCGCGGGTGTCGTTCAGCCTCGACGACGCGGGTGGGAGTCCCAGCGGAGGGGGCGCCGTGGTGGTGGCGGGAGCCAAGGCCGGGCCCACCGCCGGCGCCGAGTTCGAGTTCCTCCTCGGCGGGTGCGCCGCCGCGTCCATGCTCCCCGCCGACGAGCTCTTCTCCGAGGGCAAGCTCGTCCCGCTCCGCATCCCGGCGCATTCGTCGCCGGACGAGGATCCGTCAGGGGCGGCGGCGACGGCGCAGGTGACGCTTCCGCCGAAGCACGCGCCGGAGAAGGCTCCGGCGGTGGCGGCGCAGCAGCCGGAGACTCCACGAGCGGAGGAGGCGAAGGGTCTGGCTGTGGCCACCGGTGGCGAGGAGCCCAAGATCCCGGCGCGGAGGTGGCGGGACCTCCTCCGGCTTCGCAAGCAGCAGGCGTCGTCGGGGTCCGCGTTGGGTTCGGCTGCGGCGAACGCGTCGTCGGAGCCGAGGCCGCTGCGCCGCCTCCTCCGCCGCGGACCAAAGCCACCGGAGCCCGAGCCATCCCTCAGCCTGCCACTCCTCCGCGAAACCGTCGTCCCCGACGAGCAAGACAAGCCGTTCACCGACAAGCCAGCGTCAACGCCCTCGCCGGCGCCGATCTCGACCACATCGCCGTCGCCGCAGACGCCACCACCGTCGCAGCACCACCAGAGTTGCCTGCCTCCCAAGATCCGTCTCTCCCCGTCGCAGCAGTCGTCGGCATCGCCACCGCCGCCGCCGCCCCCTCCGCCTCCGCCACCGTCGGCGGTGGCGGCGGACAGCCCGCGGCTGAACGCGGCGGGGAAGGTGGTGTTCAACGGCCTAGGGCGGAGCTCCAGTAGCCCGAGCAGCCTCGCCGGCGGTCGCCGCTCCGGCCACCGTGCCGGCGGCGCCATGGAGCGGTCCTACTCGGCGCACGTCCGCGTGGCACCCGTGCTCAACGTGCCCATCTGCTCCCTCCGCGGCTCGCGCAAGTCCGTCTCCGTGTTCGGCATCGACCGCCTCTTCTCCCCGTCCGGCGCCGGCGCCGCCGCGTCCTCCTCCTCCTCGTCCGCCGGTGGGAGCAAGAGGAACAAGGCCGCGAAAAAGGACGTCACGGCCGCCGCCACCGCTGCTGCTGCGCCCCAGTAAGACATCGCCGCCGCGCGCCATTGATGAGTTCGGTTCCTTGAGCAATCCTCGTGCTTGGTTTGATAATCCTTGGTAAAAAAAAAAACTGTAGGCGGTTAGCAGTGATTTACTACTAGCTCTCCAGCGAGTGTTTTCTGCAGATGAAATGGGTTGGTTAATCTGGAATGTAAATACAGGCGAGATCGGGTGATGAATGGGCGAAGTGAATTTTGATTCTTCTTGGCTGTTTGCTGTCAGTGATTCAGTGGTAGAGTAGAACAGCAGCATAGGCTGACAGCATGCATTTAGGTCTGATGATGAACTCGCTGCATCGGAATTCGGGACTCTTTTATGGTGTGCTCGTGCTGAAAAAGGGAGGAGCTTTGCTGCTTTTTTAGATGATGTACAAAAAACTGACTAGTACGAACACGCACGCAGAGTCGGATGGTTCGTATTTTGTTAGTTTGGAAAGTACGCGGCAGTGTCAGAACGGTTGGGGGATTAGTTCGTACTGCGTGTGGAATTTGCAAGAACAAATTGCCGTATTTTCTAAAGTTTAGAAATAAACTGCCAAAGTGCAGCGTGTGTTTTCTGTTTGGTGAGAACGAACCCAACCTTTGCAGAATTGCAGTAGTAGCAGAGAGTTTACCATGCATGAGCATGAGCTCCAGTTCCACTGTTCCACATGTGGTTGAGGAAAGGAAGCTGCCAACTGCCAATCTGGCCATGGAGGACTTGCTGCTGACGGGAGGTAGAAGAGGATCAGGGCAGGGGCATGGTAGCCTCAGACAGGTCGGGACGGCAGGCACATCAGCGTGCATGGCCGGATCGGGGACAGGCGATGCGACGCGATGTGGTGTGGCCGGAGACCCGTCCGTCGGTTGCTCCGGCCAGCGGTGGTCCATCCGGCCGGGCAGCATTGACCATGTCATCGCCATTATTCATCGTCCTTCGCTGGAACCATGTGCCGGCTGCTTCCTGACCTGACCCGATTCGTTCGGCCTGATTAAAAGCTGCCCGCCGGCGAAGGAACGTCGCCGCAGGACGCCGACACGGCAATGCCAAAAGGAAAGAAATATATATGTATACTTACATATATATAAATATGTATCTACGTATCTTTATATACATATAAATAAAGATCTTTTGGTTTGGCCAAGGCTTCCCTGCTTGCCAATGCCAGAGTACACATGTTGTTTTTGCTCGATTCACATGCCTCCCTGGCTCGGCTTGTTTACAACGTGAGGGCACGCCCCGACAGGCCGGCCACATGGGAGAAGAAGGCGTGTCAGACTCCAGAGAGAGAGACAGAGAGACGACAGGCAGGCACGCCACCGCACCTACCACCGCCGTGGGACGTCGCCGACGTGGGCAGCAGTCCG
Source organism: Digitaria exilis (assembly GCA_015342445.1). Lineage (NCBI taxonomy): Eukaryota > Viridiplantae > Streptophyta > Magnoliopsida > Poales > Poaceae > Digitaria > Digitaria exilis. Next base: position 232,683 of record JACEFO010001947.1, read on the forward strand.
CCGCCGTGTGCCATTGCCGGCGACACGCCAAGTCGCCGTCGTTCTCCCTCTGACGTTGATGGCCGTGTCCCTGCTGTGCCAATCCACCGGTCCAGTCATTGACCTCCCAACGGGCGCACGTACGTACGGTAGTACTCGTACAATCGTACGTACGAGTACGAGTACAAGCTGGCTAACAACCTTTTCTTGATGTCCCGTACTCCCGTTGAACTGAACTGAACCGTTGGCTCTCTGCAACCCTTTCGGCTCCCACCGTCAGTCAGTAGTCAGTACTCGGTAGTAGTTGCCTTGCCTCTCTACTACCTCTCCTTCTTCAACCTCGAGCTGACCAAGCCATGCCTGCGACGGCGAGCTCGATCACCGGACGGACGGACGGACAGTCGGCGGCGATCCCAAGGACATCTCCATCCGGCACAACAAATGGAAGGATGAACTACTCGCGGTAATTTTTTCGCTTTTTCTTGGCTGAATGATTGATTGCCTTGACGATCGACCTTCATGGCTGCTGCTCGACGACGACGATGGTGGATGGCGCTACTGTTTCTTCACCGCTGACAGGTGGTGCGGATATGACCACTCGCGGCGGGCAGGCAGGCTCGGGCCCACTGGCAGGCCACTAGGCCAGGGGCCCATCAGTGTTTACTGCCCAGCTATTTGGGTTGGAAAGGCCCCGAGTGTGCTGGTGGGCTGCACTGTGCTGGGCTACTGCGTTAACAGTAACAAGGCGCGCCCACTCGCTGCCTCTCTCTCTCTGTGGCAAAATAAAAAGGCAAAAAAAAAAGTTTATACGGAGTACTCCCTCCATATGACGCTATGGGATGCGTGCACGTGTTACTTTCTCAATTTTGACTTAATTTGTAGAAAAATATATGTAATATTTATATCTTTAATAAATTTGTTAAAAACTAGATTCAAATATCTATCTAATGGTACTAATGATGTACTATAAATATTAATATTATTTTATATATAATTGGCTAATGCTTAAAGATGCTGTTTTTATTGGGAAGCGAGAATGACATCTATTTTGGGACGGAGGGAGTAGGCACCACCGCACCAGTGGTTTTGGTGATTATTGCTGGTGTTGGTGATCCAAATCCAATCAATCATTAGAGAGATAACATCATGATATCAACTGGGGCTATCATATGATATACCCTCGCCTGATGAAAATCCGATGAGTAGTATCTCCAATCACTGTCGCGTATTTCGGATAAGCTGGATCATTGCATCATCAACTTTTGTGCAGGAGTACAACAAATCTCTCTCTCTCTCTCTCCATGATTTATGCTGGGGGCCCACAGTGGCGACGACTGGCGCGGCGATGTCTCGAGGCCCATGATTTATGCTGGGGGCCCACAACCATGAAGAACCGATCCATGAGGCACTCCCAGCAGAAAGATTTCGTCGCATGGCCCATGGGCTTCACAAGGACCAGATGGTCCCTGCCCTTTTTCTTCCCAATTTTCCTTTTTTGTTCTCAACTTCTCTCATTTCAATTCGCGAAAAACGTTCTCCCATACGATATTACTTTTTCTTTCCTTGCTTACAAAAATAAATGAACTCCCCGTTCTATTCCAGTAAATACCAAAAATAAAATAAAAAATAAACAAAAAACACCAACCGACCACGGCGTTCCGATGGTACAGTGAACCTGGAAGACCAATTGAGCTGGACTGTCATGGATATGGTCCATCCCGTTGAAATCCTTCCTGGTGCTGGATTGCTGGTCCAGACTCCAGAGCAGTCATGGTCGCGCTGTTGCTGCTCACCGGCCGCTGACAATCCCCATACGGCAGGAAAATGGCGCGCGATCGCAATTACACTCGCGAAAAAAGTCCACTGATCAACAGCAACAAGCCTTCAACACTCTTCAGCACACGGGGTGAAGATGCTGCTTCGATTCTGTAGACGAATTCTGCTTCAGGGAGATTGCCATCTTAACAGCTCCAATTAATCCTGCTGTCTGCAAGACGCTGACCGGCGGTAGGCTGACAGCTCTTGACGCGGTAGCAATGCTGTCCAAGGATGTTATCAGCTAACTGGTCAGGTCGTCACGACAAGCAACTGCTTTGCTTTGGCCATGAACTCAAGATCGATGGTTTTCAGGTACAGACTACACTGTAACTAGACAACTAGTCCAGCAATGAAACGGAAGTAGGAAAAGGGAAGAGGGGGATAATCTTCAGGGAAAGGTTTATGCCAGATGATCAGGCATGCATGGTTTGTGCTGCCTGCGAGAATGGAATATGGCGGTAGATGAACAGTCTCCTGATCAAGGTGAACAGGGCCAGAATAAAGATCAGATCTGGAAAGCTTCTGTGTGCAAAGTTCAGGGATTAGATTTGGAGGGGCAGGGGGGGCTGTAGGTGATATTGATAATTTGATAGTGATCCCAAGCACATTTCTTTTTTTTTAAAAATAAAAGAAAGCACATCTTATTATTACATCATCATTAACAACTACTCTTGGAGCTTCTGGAAGAGGAAATCACCTAGTTTATCTCTCTCAAGGTTTGAAGGAGTGGTAACTTTGACAGAGCAGGGTTACTGCCATTGATGCATGCACTGCTAAGTAAGACACTGCTAAAAAGAACCATAGCCATGATTCAGCCCAGCAGGGTTAGTGCACATGCATGATGCATGCACTAGCTCTACTGTGGTCACCGTTCCTGTCACTCACCAGCAGACAGGATCAGAGGAGTGACCCATCCATCTGATGATCTGAATGATCCATGAGCTCAGCACAATGCTATTCCAGATGTTGAGTGAGAGTGTCCCGTAGGAGTAAAGTAATATGCTGGCAAATACCAAAAGGGGGAGAAAGGTAATATTTACAGGCACCATTGATGGATGATGATGATCTCAGAGAAATGATTGGCAACGCTCCTCTCTTCTTGGAAACTGGAAAAGACATGGTATGCCAATTGCATCCATGTCAAACCCCTTTTTCTTTTTTTAAAAAAACCGATTTAGTATCATTATAAGCATGTTACTACTAGATAAACCGCAAAAAGGGAATATTTGGATTAATGCAGTTACAAGCACTAGTTTGTCAGCATAAAGCATCCTTGCCAGCTTCAGATAATCTCTCGAATCCTAATTTGGGAAACCTAATTTACATTTCCCAAATGATCTCTGAAATAATTTGGGAAACGTTACAATCACAGAGTAGTCAACCAGGTGCAGAACACAACAAAATTCGGTTGACATTGAGCTGATCTGGTACATATCAACATTTGGCTGGAGATTTGAGAAAGCTGGTCTTCAAAAGGCAAATGAATATATACTGAAAAATTTGCATCGCTCGACAAATCTCAATCACCGATCCAATTACTACAACGCCTATTTCAAGTTCTGATTACAAATGACTTAATAAGTCAAGGGATTGAATATATCTCAAATTCCGATCAATTAGATATCAATCTCAGTCAACTCTTAACCTTACAGCATTAGTACTAACTATACAAATATGTAGAACCCTCATCAGCTTGTCATACCCTGGATCTCAGGCTTGCCACAGCTTTCTGAAAAAAAAAAATCAATAAAGGATATCAAACTCAAGTCAGTGACGAATATAACTGAATTGTTTCCTTCAGAGTATGAAATATGAATTAGTGCATGTAAAGATGAAGAAATTCAGAGCTATGTTATGGAGCTATCCAAGGATAAAGAACACGGATGGATGCAATGCATGAGGCTGTGTGTAAGAAAGAAACTGTTTTCGAGCACAAAGGACCCTCCAAAGTCGGCGACTGCGACAGAGACTGACAGAATTTCGCAAGATCATATCCAACCATATGATATCAGATTTTATGCAAATGTTGCGTACCGTATTTTTTGTGCAGGATGCCGTCTGAAGCCGACGTCCGTGCAGTCGCCGCCGGCAGGGACGGCGGCGGCGCTGAGCTCTGCTGCTGGTAGAAACCCACCCCCTGCAGGTAATGCTGCTGAAATCTCTCAGGAAACTGCAGAGACACACGTGTAAACGATCGAGGGAGAAGTGTAAAACTGCGTACCATGGGCGGCGGCTGGAGTTGGTCAACGGCGAGGTAGCGCGCGTAAGGGTCGGCCACCGGCGAGCTCTGCACGGCCGGGGGCGCCACGAAGGGCATCCTGGGCATGGACGCCACGTGGTGTGGTGGGGCCACCATTCGCTGCATGTACTGGTGCACCCCCGCCGGGAACATCACCGGCGCCGCCGCCGCCGCCATCCCGCCGCCCATCCACATCATCTGTACAGCGGCGATGCTCACGTCAGTCATGTCACAGACACGAGGGCACTCATCTTTTTTTTTCTTGGCGCGAAGAGGAAGACACTCACCTGAAGCTGGAGCTGCAGTGACTTGAGGTACTCGATCGCCTCGTCCAGCATCGACGCCTTGTCTGTCTGAAGAATTCGATCCAAAGAATACGATATGAGATCACCAACAAGATTGAGATATGTAAGAGCGTAGTAATTGTAAAATCAACATGTGATTACTTTGTTGCAGTGAGGAATGAGCTCCTGCAGGGCCTTCATCTTCTCGTTGATCCTGTCCCTTCTCCTCTGCATCATCCAATGTTCAGATAACAGTTAGCGTTCAGCAATGGCGGAAATTGTCAGAGAGAACGAGATGAAAATTCTTGGGAGGGCTCGTCCTTCCTACCCGTTCCGAGAGGTTGTGGACTTCGGCGGCGCGGCGGCGCTTGGCCGTCGTGAGCTTCTGCGCCGCCGGCTCGCACGTGGCGTCGGCGGACTCGAACTCGGCGTCCTCGGCCTCCATGGTGTCGCTCTGCTGCTTCCGCTTGCCGCTCCGGTGGGCGGCGGCGCCGGGATTATTCCCGGCCTTGATGGTGGTGCAGGACCTCGGCCACATCGACGACGAGGTCACCGTCGCCGCGTCGCGTGCTTTGGCCCCACCTCCGCCGCCGGCGTCCCCCGCCGCCTCCGCCGCGACGCGCGGCGGCGGCGTCTGCACGTGGTTGCTCCCACAGAAGCTCGACCCGATCGTCAGCATCGACGATTCCGCGGCGGCCTCCGTCACCGCCGCCGCCGCCGTGAGCTCGCCGCCTGCGTGCCTCGCGGCGCCGCCGTCGGAGACGTCGCCGAGGTCACCGTGGCACGCCGCCGCCTTCTCCTGCGGCGGCGGCATGATCTGGCTGCTTCTCCTCTGAGGCGTCGCGGCGATGGCGTCGCCTGCGCACTCGTCGTCTTCCTCCTTGCAGGCGCCCGACGCCGCCTGTGCGTCCCCGAAGAGCTCGAAGAAGAGGTCCCTCTCGAGCGTGTCCTCCGCCGGCGGGTACTGGAACCACGGCGGCGCCGCCTCGTCGTCCTGCACCGGCATGGCCACCGCCGCCGCCGGAGCTTTCTCTGGCCTCGCCGTTGGCTTACGTGGCGCCTGGCTCTGCATGACCACGTGGCCGTTGCACCATAGCAGCTCGATGAGCCCGTCGTCTTCGCCGCTACCGCCGCCGCCGCCGCTGCAACACAACATTCCACAGAAACAGATCAAACCACCGCATCGATCAGCCATGGCCTGAATCATTCTTTCAGATGAGATGTATGAGGACGCACTTGAATGCCGCGAAGGCGTCTCCCATGCTGCTGCTCCAATCAGGGACGTACTGGTTCATGTCTGTCTCAGACCGCGAGCATCCGACAGAAGAAGCAGCACGATCGATCTGTGCAAGTTGAAGAAGCACAAAGAACTCGGGTCATGTTTCCAGCTTCAAGAATCAGGTCTTGGACTTTGAGTTCCCTTTTCGAGTGTTTCGATTGAACACACGGTGGCAACTGAATTTCAAGGATCAAAGGAATCGAATTCGAAAAAGTAAAATGGCCATGCATGAGGGCTGCAGTTCAAGCACACACAGTAATCTGCAAATCGAATTGCTATGTGCAGCACTCTGCAGTACCTGAAGCTCTGAACCTACAGAGGGAAACTAACGGAGCAAGGAGGAGATCGAACCCATGAACAGTAAAAATGTGTGGAGGAGAGAGGGAGAGCGCTGCAGTACGGATAGAATGGCATATCCATTTTGACTTGTCTATAACTCTAGATAGAAAAACAGCAACATACTGTACAAGGGACCTGAAGGAAACTAGGGATGGACAGAGAAAGTACAGAAGAAAACAAGAACCTGACTGTTTTGTTTATCCGCTTCTCTCGACTGAATAATTTTCCTGCAGCCACTCTCTCTCTCACTCTCTCTCTCTCTCTCTCTCTCTATGTTGATGTCTGAAGGATGATCGAGCTGGTGTTCAGTAGAAGAAGCTGATCGAGGAGGAAGTGAAGCAACAAGAGACGTGGGATGTTGCTGGCAAGTTGTGCGTCGGGGCTTTTTAACGAGGGCAGGAACAGTGGCGGTGCGGCGACTGAAACGAACGAACTCGATTCGGGAGGAGGGAGAGCGACGGGGAATGGTTATCCCGTACTAGCCATTCATTATACACCACTGACCCCACAACTTGCCGCCTCCAAAATCAGCACATACTAGGCAACATATACTGTACTACTCATCATCCAAGTCATAAAATTGTTTTCCGTACACGGAAACCTTGTTTTCTCAAAGACACACACAAAAAAAGAAAAAATCGTACATACACGGACACTGACATACATGCTAGCACGGGCACGATCGCCCTTAGGATATGAGATTTTTATCTCGACATGCCGCTAGTGTGGGAAGATGCACGGTTCTAATGTTCTTCCTTTAACTAACTTTGAGAGTTACTGCCACGTACCCCCTCCGTTCTAAAATAAGAAGAGTTACACACGAATTTTAAACTCTAACGGAGAGAGTAGACCCTGCCAGATTCTCATACTTTTGCGATTAGCCGCGGCAGTGAAAACTGAAACCTCTCTGACATGCTACACATTTGTGGGTGAGTGTGTCACGGTTGCCAAGATCTGCTAGGATCATGCTGCTATGCTAGCTCGCTCACGGTCTCATGTTGACGACGATCGGCCCGGCCGGCGCTGTCGATCTGACTGTACGTTGTGGCACGAATAGAATGCAAATCCGGGCCTCAAAGAAACTAAGAGATTAGCGTCACGTCCGTGTCACTCCAACTCACTCACACGCACACTTGAAGATGCATGCATGTTTGACAGGTTCCACTCCTGTACGTGGCGATCCCCATCATCCTCTAGAGAAGACGCGTGACGCCACGGCGACGACGAGCATTGATCCGGCAGGGTCTTCTCTCAACGAAAGCCATTCACTGCACTGTGCAGCAACAGCAACAGAAGCTTACCAAAGATGCCATCCAAATTGCGGCCTGGGACCCCACCAAGGGCACGATCCTGTTGCGGGGTGTCCAGCGGTTCAGAACATGCCATCATGTGCACGGTTTGCAGTTTGCAGTCTTGTTTTTCCTTTTTCTTTTCTTTTTCTGATTAAGAGTCGGATTGATTCGTTGCTAAAAACTTGACAATTTGACATGCCATAGATTTTGGCTTTGAAAAAAAAATACCACCGTTTTGTAAGATAAATATAAGATGTGCGTACCAACCAGATGGTGGTTGGTATGCCTTAATTTTGGCAATGAAACAATCAAACCCTCCCATCTACATGAACAAAGTGCAGTGCCAGTGGCAGTTGCATGCATAGTTTTGAGGTATGTCATATCCTCTCAAATTATGAGTTTTTTTAACGAACATCTCGAATTATGAATTGAAGCGTGCTTTTGAGGCAACGTCTGTTTCCCACTCTTATCTCTGGAAGTTTCCCTTTTAGATTTTTCTTTTTCTTCAGAAAAACAAATAGCAAAAAAAGGAGTTGAAGATGACATATGAGCCCTAATATTTTCATTTTTTTTCAACCCGACCCAACTATCACTCACACCAAAAGACTAGACTAGAATGAAAACTGTTCTCAAAGAGGAAAACAACTCTTCTTCATGACAAATTAGGCAAAAGCGAAACCTCCAAGAAAAATCCAATGAGTACCTTGTCACGGCTGTCAATTTCTTCCCAAAAGCCATAAAAAAAAAGAGAGGCAATAGTTGATTCCAGTAAAGTTAAGCAAGCTCAGAAAGGAGGGGGGGGGGGGGGGGAAAGAAAAGGCTGGCAAGGGATCTCATGCCATCTTTCATCATCAGAAATTCAGAACAGCCATGGCCTCAAAACAGATCCTTTGGGACCCTGGCCACATATTTTATTCTCCATCTGGGGCCTCTCCTCGCACCAGAACAACTGATGAGTGAGCTGCATTTCGTGGCCTCAGGCTCAGCATTCTCAATCCATCAGATGTGAGGCAGAGGTTCAGCCGTTCAGGGTCGCCGCCTTTGCTATGGAAGGCAACAGCCTCCGGCTGAATCCTTGTGGCTCACATCTCTCCCACTGGTTAGGCTAGGCGAACCACCATGTCTGATCTCCTAGCATCACTGGCTCACTTAACTCCTGTACACTGACATAAAGGTGCCGGCAGTTTCTACATCAGAATCATATGCGTGACAAAGGTAGCCGGTCGATGCATTAATTTAGCGGGAAATGGTGTTTAAAAAAAATCAAATATTTAGTTGTAAGAGATAGGAACAGCCAAGACGCACAAGGTTAAAGATTTGTGCTAGAAAATATTAATGTGGCTAATTGTGATGCAGTCAGGGAATGATCACTGCTTTTTGCTAGTCTTCAGGTTCTTTTAAAAAGCTTCTGGGCAAATTGTGTGGAAGAATAAGGTAAGCAAAGAAGCTGGGTGGTTGACAGAAACTGGTTGTCGATGAATTCGCCGAGAAAGTAATTCCCTTTTCAGTCTTTTAGCTGCTGAATTGCCTGGAAAGAACAAACGGCTTGATCATTTGAAGCAGTAATCATACATGGAAAGACCATGGAGTACTTCCAGTTCCATTTCCGTGGATACTTGAAAAATTGTTGGCGTTCAGGTTCAGCCAAGCAATGTTGCTGCAGCACTGAAGATTCAGATTCAGAAGCAGATTCAGCAGCTGTGGCTGTGAGCCAGGCAATCTCGTCTGGCCGATTCAAATATTCCCTGAAGAGAATCCTTCTTGCATGCGGTTGAGATCACGCTAGTAGTATTTCTTTTAAAAAAAGTTATCTCTTACCGACTCACGACATGCGGATGGAACCTTGCTTTCCTCAGACTATGAATTATTACTTTCAAACTCGAGATTTGGATTGCAAATCAAATTCGAATCTGTACAAAAGTTTTTGCCATCAGTTCAGAAAAATTGCGCGTGAACTGAAACTGACATGAAACACATGTATAGTTCGTTGGTGACACTGAAGTGAATACACACCATGTTTACACAACATTATGGAGGAAATAATGAACAGAAAAATAGCAAGCTTCTCTAACTCTTGACTGATGTCGACACAAACATTTTACTCAAACTTGCAAAAAAGTTTACCATGCTGAGCTACTAACATTTTCCAAAAAAAAAAAAGAGAAATGCACTAGTTCACTTTTCAAAAGTCTTTCATAATTGAATTTGGCTTATTTCGCCATATGACTAGCCAGACGCACGGAGCTCGCTACTAATTGCGACGATCAATGTTGCCGAGGAAGACGCCCCACTTGGGCTCGGCGACCTGCAGGGCGCCGGCGGCGGGGACGTCCATGGTCTCCCCCTCGGCGGCCTTCCCGCCGCTGGCGATGGCGACCGGGACTCCGCCGCCTCCGCCGCGCTCGACTTGCCCCGCCGCCGCCGTGGTCTCGCCGCCGCCGAGGGAGGCGACCGGTAGCTTCGGCCTGACCTGGAACGGGTTGAAGAGCGACGCCCAGAGGCTGAGCTGCTCCTGCCGCGTGGCGCCGATGTACGGCGGCACGAGCGCCGGGATCCCCGCGAACGCCGGCGGCGCTCCGGCGAGCCACGGCATCGACGCGCCGGCGGCGGCGGCGGCGAGAGGGAACGCCACCGGCGGGAACCGCAGCACGCTCGCCGCCGGCATTGGCATCGGGAACGGCAGCCACTTCTCTTCGCCGAGACTGTCCTCGCCTTCGGTCCACGTGGCGGTCTCCGGCGCCTCCGCTGCCGCCACGTCGAGCTCCGCCACCGACGCCTCCGTGCTCCCCTCCGCCGCGTGCAGGCGCCTCAGCGGCCGCGCCGCGGTGGCGCACCGCCCGCCGAGAGCGAGGACGACGAGCCAGATCATCGCTGCTGTGATCGCGGCGTGGCGGCGGCGGCGACGGTGGTCCATTGCCGGAGTGCCAATGGTTTTCTTGGCCGGACAGAGAGCTTCTGGAGGCCGTATGTATAGGACGCCATGGCGAGGTTTTAGGTAGGGGTTTGTAGGGGACCTGTCAGGAGAAGGGCATGCTCAGCTCAGTGTGGCCACCTACTAGCATCCTAGCTACGGCTTGCTGGTGCTTGACCGTTGACCAGCATACAGTCATACAGAGATCACCAAGTGCCTAGCTTATCGATCTGGTTGACAGTTCAGTTAGGCCATGCAATGTTCGTGCATCTACAATCCAAGGAGTTCTGCAACTTTATTGTCGAAAAACGGCATTTCTGTGGCATATCAACACATTGCCGAAGATAAGCTGCTTTGTGCTAAGCACAACAACAGACACTACATGAAACGGGGGACAATGAGGCACGGAACAGAACTATCGCGCCATGCAATCGTGTCTGCAATGTCAGGCCAAACAAAACATCAAAACCTGTTCAGCAGTGGACACTGGACACAACCAAAAGGTTGTCGTCATAATCTCGTAGGCATAACAAAACTATGTTACCGGGCATCAGACCATACCAAAATTGCCGAGTTTTGTTGTTTGGATTACATGTGAAGCTGCTAAGGAAACATAACTGCTAGAATCACTAGATTGCCAATCACTTGGCACCACTACAAAACGAACTTGTGTCAGCAACATGTTTTTCTGTGACCAACCATGCCGCACAATTCACAGTGCCACTCAGCATGGTTGAACGAGTTGAATCTGCCTTCCAGGCACGCATCAATCGCCTGTAGTATCTGCGTCAGTAGATTTCCTTCTGCAGTGCCATTTTGTAACAGGCAGGTATTGTATGATGTGACAATACATTGGGGGTTGTCTCACTCGTTTGCCACTGGTCTCTTCTCGAGCAGTGATGACAAGAAAGCGGAGCATAGCTTCGTGAGAGGCGGAAGAACATGAGACGATCCACTGAATATTGTCTCCCAAGATCTGTCTGAAGGGATAAATGGAACATCTGAAACCTCTTTCTTTGACTCCAGTTTTGGAAGCTCTCCGTAAATAGAAGCATAGCCGATTGGTGCTGAAACAACAGACAGAAGGTTTCAGAGTTTCTACAGGATGCTTTAAAGTTGAAAGGAAATGGGAGAAAATATCCATTTTCCCCAAGTTACAGATAATGTGTTTCCTGGTAACAGCTTCAGATAAACATGACATAAGACAAGTGACAATACTTATATCAAGTTCTTTTATCACATATATCATTTGACTAACAGTAGCAAGTAAGGACCGTAATAGTAGAGGGCTAGAGGTGGACAATGTAATAACCCATATGACACACTCACCAGATTCCTCAGCTTGAATCTTCTTCTGTGTGTTCCTGGTAATAACCAATTTCTCACTCTTCCGGGGATCAAAGATGACATATTCATGGGAACCATTTACATAAACCAACAGCATTGTCTTTTTGTCTCTTGAATTATTAGCATCCACATCCAAAGAAATGTCACCCTTCACAAAAGAAATGCTACCACCCCTTGCCTGGAAAAAGAAAATAAGATCGACCAATGTATCATCAAGGAACAAGCAACTAAGCACAATGTGTCATCTAAAAATAAAAGTACAAACATGAGAATATTAAAAAAAAACAAGACAAAAAATTCAGTTTCTCAAAGTACAGAAGATAGAACAATGTTCCAAACCAAGTTGGCATACCTTCTTTACCGACCAGGAGGCAACAGGGTTTGGGCTTTCTGCATCAAAAAGTAGAATTGCTCCATCTTGCTCTGTCGATGTTTCCCCTGAGCTTAGAAGAGCAAGAACCGCAAATTCATTCCCATCTGGCGAACAGCATGCAGCTGTAAAAAAAGAAGATACAAATATGAGAACGAGATCAAAAGAGCCTGCTCATTGACCACAAATTAGTTTCCACAACACCGTCAGACAACACTTAGGAATGTTAATAAAGAGGGCCAGCCTTTAGAATAAGTACCACTAGCAACAACATTCAAATGTGATATCAGCAGAAATGAGTAGTTGGCAGCCTTTGATGCCAGACAGATTCATGATGATTATCATGCTGGAACTGACTTAGACAGGAAAGGGGCAAACAACTAATGTAACAAGGTTGTCAGATTCATATTATGTGCTTCCACAGGCATAGCCAGGGAACGTGATCCAATATCCAACTATCCAAGCATCAGAACAAAAATTGTATTTTCCAAACATAATAAAGGCAAAATGCATTGTAAGACCAAATCAGAGCATGCATAATGTTTTGGCCTCGCCAAATCAAGATAGGACAAATTGTGCAGCTGACATAGTTTGTACCTTCTGCATAGATGCTGTAAGACCACTGCATGGAAAGATTTGAAACATTCCATACAGTAACCTGTGGTCTTGAACTGTGACATAGAGACATCAAAAACACTGATTTCCCAACAAAAGAAAGATTTGTAACTGGCTGCAAATACATATGGACCACATGTTAAGCAGCAACCTTAAAGCAGAGGTAAAACATAAAAGTACGAGTGTAGGTATGATCAGGTACCGATAGTGTTTCTGCAATGACACCAACAAGCGCATTATTATCAGGATCCCACAGTGTGATGACACTCTCAGCTGCAACTGCAAGAACAGATCCATCTGCTGAGAAGGCTGCTGATGTCATAGGTTTCTTCCTACAAAAGTTCAAATGCTTCAGACTATTATCTGTCTCACTCATAAAACAAAATAAAAAAATGGATACTGGCAGTGGCAGACTAATTGTGTGGTTACATAAAAGGTGTTTACAAATATACTTATGACTAATTTTTAACCATATTAACAGGTATTGCTCAAAGGCAAACAGAGTCACTCACTTGTATGAGCCAACCGATTGACATTTCCAACCAGCATAATTTATTTTCCTGCTTGACTGTGAAGCTAAACTCTTGACCCAAACCTACATAACATAACAATAGAACTTATGAAATAAGGAAACAAGGCATCCCTCAAAGATAACAGACATGCATACCTTGAAGTTACCACCTAAAGAAGAGCTCACAGCCATATTTCTTTGTGGGCGGAAAGCAATAGCAGAAACCCCAGCATCACTGCATGAAAGATTAGATATAAAAGTTAGAACAAATAGTTTCAATACTTCTATTTCGCATTTATCGGCAACTTTATAACATGAACCAACCTGTGAGGCTCATAAATGACAGTTGATAAAAAATAATTTCCAGCCCTAGACCCATCACGATTCCAGAATTTAAGTGTAACGATACCACCTAATTCTTCTTCAGGAAGCTTGACATCCACAGTGCACATCAATCTGCCATCAAGTGACAATGAGACTAAGGAGATGTACATCTGTAGCAAAGGAAAAAAAAGAACATGTCAAAAGCTAAGGTTAAATTCTGAATACCAAACAAGAACGACAAATTATTCAAGCCTCAAAGGTAAACAGTTTGTGTTTACTGCTAGAGCGCAATCCAAAGAAATTCAGGACAGAGAAAACACTGCTGAAGGAAGTGTGTTAAAAATGTCTAGCATAAAACAACTAGGTAACCAAAAAAAAATTTTAAAGCACCATATAGTGGGCAAAATGTTGGCACACAATAGACACATAACAGAAACAAAACATTAAGAAAAATGGAATATAAAGTAAAGTGAGTACAGAAGAAATAAACTATGCGGCTAGAAATATACACATGAAAATGTATGTGGCATATTACCGTGATATCATCAACAGGCTGAAAATTCCTCTCACACACTTGCAACTGAAAAGGTTAACAAATGCAGGGTTAGTTTCAGTACAAAATGTTCTCGAACAAATTGTAGAGCTGCATATGCTGCCCAATGGAGGACTAAGTAGCTATGAGAACTTCCTCGGTTAGGTTGATTGGCTTACCTCTGAAGCCTCAATGTTCTCGAACAAATTGTAGAGCTGTACGCAGTAGTTTTCCGTTGGTATAGCAACAAGTCTATTAGTATAATCAAATCCGTACGCAACCCGATCAGATCCACTCAAGCTCGGGGAAGCAACTGGCAGCTAAAGAGATGAATATAGAAAAGGATAATCATAAATCACCATTCATCAGAAATATGGAAACCAGAACTACCAATGCTATCTAAGTGCATAGATTATTGTCAGAAAGGGCTACATATCTTTCCATTGTTACAAACCTTAATTCCAGCAATAGATCTCATGACGTCCATGTTAGGCATTTTTAGGAGATATACTTGGTTATTTGAACATGAAACCTGGAATATGAACAACATCAGCTAACATTCGCACAATGGACAGGAAAATTAAACATACCAGATCAAAGATGTAGCTTGAAACATTCATGAGTGACTTAATCAGTTCTACACCAGACAATCTATGAATCCTCCTTGTGCTATAATAGTTAAAAATCAAGCAGGGCCATATTTTACGTCACTCTGTCAGCTCTAATATTATTAATTAACCAGTTTTTATAATAAGGCATAAGGCATACAATCATATTTTTATGTTATGTCACTGCGCAATTAGCATGAGGTCAGTATGCTGTTACGTGGACACTCATTGGCAACTAGGTTCTCTTGTATGACAAAGCAAGCAGCAGACAGACTCAAATCAGTAATTATGCACATGTTCGTGTAATCAATGACTATCAAATGACTACTTGAACTTGCTACATCAATATAGACAAAATTGCCCAGTGATAAAAAATAGATGTAAGTTTAACTCAGGGACAAAATAGTGAATGAAGAAACTTTTTTATGTTTGTATACTATAACCCTTGTTAAAGCAAGGAATGGTGGCATTTTGATTTTTGAGATCCATGCATGACTATATAACAAACTTGATTGCAGTGCTACATGGACACCCATGTCCTAATTTTTTTGCCGAGTCAAATACCCCGCACCCGTGTCAGATTCCGACACCCGTGTCGGATTCCAAGTGTTATTTGCCGTGTCCCCAAAAATTCTACCGAATCGGACACCCGCACCCGAGTCGGACACCGACACCCGCACCCGTGTCCATGTAACACTGCTTGATTGTATTTCAGTCTAGACTGGGACATATCTCAACCATTGCTCTTAAGGCGGTCGGGCGTCCAGCAGCGTTCTGGGTGCACCTTTCACCTAGGTAACAAGACGTAACTAAGACCTTAAGGCACCCTTGCCCTGGGTAAGCCTTGTTGTCTAGGCTATGCCTTTAAAACACTGCCTCAACTAGTCAACTCTCAATTTTGAACTATAATTTTGATTCAAATCAATTGGTGACATATTTTTGTGCGAGACTGAAACATGAATCACTAAACTTCCATTTACCAACAGAGTATATAGAATTGTAACATGCAGGAATACAGATCCTAGAAACTTCACGAATAATAAAAAATAATGTCTCTGCAGTGAAGAAGGTATCAGGTACAAGAAGCAAATGGAAGGATACGTACACAGGAAATAGAAGAATCTGGAGAATCTACAAAGAACAAAAGAGGAGACCCCAGACGTGGTTTATATTTTCTTTTTCCAGTATCTAATTGCCATACGACAATAACTCCCTCCAAACCACCTACAGAACACAATTTTTTTCTTAGAATTATAGAAGCAGTACCAGACAATTCCAGCACAGAATTAAACTGGTGTAGACAGAAGTAGGTGAAACAGTAAGCCAAACCTGAGAATAAGTATGCTCCGTCAGAAGAAAACTTGAGAAACCTCACGCTATTCGAATGCCAATGCCATGTTGTGCAAGTATCAGCATCATCATTGCCTCTAACACCATCCCTTCCTTCATCTACTTTAGACTTTGCACTATTTTCAGAGAATTTTGCATCTCCAAAACCTCTCCAAATTAAGATCCGCCCTGTTACATCACCAGCAGCCACAGTTCTCTCGCTTGGATGGAAAGCCATAGTGGTCAAGGTCTTTGTGTGCCGGATCTTTATCTTTCTGATCTTATCAGGCTTGAAATCTTTCGTCGGTATGCTCCATATATGGATCTTTCTTTTGTTTGCAATGCCCAAGAATTCCCCAGAACTACTTGCAACAATCTTTTCTGGTTTACGTGTCTGTTTAGATCAGAGTAAATAGTACAGGGAAGTAAGTTTCAAACACTGAAAACATTTTCAACAGAAACATATCTTCAACAAAATTATGTACTTAACAGTTGAAAAACTATATTATTTCCAGTTTAAATACCAAGATTACTAGCAGATTTCATATCCATTTGATTGATTTGCTATTCCTAGCATATCCGTCAGTACAATACATTAAACACTAAGATTTGTTCATGTGGGAAATGGCCATAAAAATAGCAGTGACAAGAGAAGGCAGAAAGCTGAAAAAATCTCACCTCGGCAAGGAGATTACCCACTTTGCGCCCCTTGGTCAGGTCATAAATTCTCATCTGTCCACGCAGAGCTTTCGCTTCACTGGCAGGCTTACTCGTATCTTCCACAGAGATGAACGCAAAGGGAGTTGACACCTCAGCTCCTTTTGTGGTCCTGCATATGTTAGGAACCACCTGCACTCAAACAAAACCCGAGCACAAATATCACATTGGAGTTATTTATCTCGAATTCGAGGAAACGAAGACCATAGGCAGCTCAGCATAACACACCAGCTATTCAATAAACAGAGCAACGAAATTGAGGAAGCAGCAGTTAGCGCATACCATAGAGTGGACGGGGAGGCCGACTTGGACCTTGCGCACCATCTCCGCCGCAACGAAGTCCCAGTAGATGAGCACCCCGTCGAGCCCCGCCGTCCAGCAGTAGCTCGCGAGCTTGGCAGCGGCGGTCGCCGTCGCAGCGGCCGGCGGCGGCACCACCACCACGGCTGTGACATCCCCCTCGTGCCCCTCCAGCTCCGACACCTGCGACACGAGAACCACACGGCCGCGGTGAGGCAACGGTCACAACCCCGACCACCAATTTGTTGAGCGGAGGGCAGGCGGCGGGCGGGCTTACCAGCATGGCGGTGGCGGTGCTGAAGACGGAGACAGCGTGGCCGGTACATACGAGGAGGAGGCGGCCGTCGGCCGAGAAGGCTGGCGGCGCGGAGACGTAGCTCTGGCCGCCGGTGATCATGGCGGCGGCGGCGGCGAGGAGGGTCTAGGGTTTTGGGGCTCCGAGGGGGAATGAGGAGGCGGCGCTGGCTGGACGAAGGGTTTTGCCCGTTTTGGGCTTTTCTCCGGCGGTTCGAACGGGTTGGCGGGTCGACAGCCACGTAACCGGGACCCGTTCAAACATGGGCTTTAACATGATAAATTGGGCCGAGCTCTGTCTCCGTAAATGGGCAAGACACAACCGGAGGATTACTATAGCCCATATATAATCCTCAAACAACACAGAGGCAAGCAGTAAACAATATAATCCCTCTCAAAAAAAGTAAACAATATAATCTGTTCTCAAAAACAAAAAAAGGTAAACAATATAATCCTCTAAGAACTTGATGAAACACACTCCTTCCCTCAGAATAACAAAATAAAACATATTCGTCGGAACCAGCTGTCCAGCTATAGGCCATGACATTTCTCTCAGGGGAAAAAAATTATGACACAGCTCAGAACTCAGAAGAAAAGCCAAAACAATTCATGCCAACCAAGGCCATACAGGAGTTTACAAAGGCAAAACACTTGGATAATGAGCATAAGCATGCGAAAATGAAATGTTCATGGAAATGAGCTGCAGTACAAGTTTTAAGCGTTAAACTCAATTTGCTCAATCCTAGTTTAGGCTGCCCGTCGGAAGGAATGCTGTAAGGCAGTGCGATCAACTCCCAGAACATTCACATTGGTTGGCGGTAGTCAGCATGTCACTTCTCTGGATTCCATCTAGTGTTCAGTATAGAAGTACCAGACATAAATACCTAAGAAATGTGCTGGCAAGGTTTTATTAAGTTCTGGAAACACTGTTTTTCACTGTTCACCTGCAGAGTATAAAATCCTCAACGGCAACAGACGCTCACCAGCAACCAGGGCGTAACAATGCAAGAGTCTGGTTCAGACAACAGCCCCAAATTCCTATCTGCATGCTCAAGTTCTCCAAATGAGTTAAAAGCTGTAAGTCACTAACATCGTTAGCTCCAAATCATTGGATAAGATGGCCTATGTCGCTCCAGCTAAACCAGGTGGCTTATGCGCTCCCTTATCTTTAATTGAAGCCCTTGCCTTTTCAGCTTCATCCCACTTGCCTGCCTCAGCATTGATGTTTGACAGAAGCACATAATTTGATGTCTTGCGAGGTTCCAATTTAAACAACTTCTCAGCAGCCAAATGTGCTAGCTCATCGTTTTTGTGCAGCCGACATGCTGCAAGCAATGCGCCCCACACGCCAGCATTGGGTTGGATCTGCATTCCTTGAACAAGTTCAAATGCCTCGTTCAGTCTCCCAGCTCTTCCAAGCAGGTCCGCCATGCAAGCATAGTGCTCCGCCACAGGCTTTAGCGAGTACTCCTTTTCCATCGAGTTGAAAAAATTCAATCCTTCATCAATCAATCCAGCATGACTGCAAGCCGACAAGATACCAACGAACGTGACCTCATCAGGTCTGATACTATTGGCTTCCATTTCTCGGAACACTGAGATTGCTTCAGTCCCATGACCGTTAGAAGCATACCCATCAATTAACACATTCCATGAAACAATATCCTTGCCTACCATCTCATCGAAGATTTGTTTTGCTTCTGATATCCTTCCACACTTTGCATATGCAGAAATCAAAGCATTTCCAGCAAACGAATCATTGATATACCCACTCCTAACGAGAAGACTGTGGAATTGCCTCCCAACTTGCAAAGCAGCCAGGTTTGCACATGCGCTGAGACAGCTTGCATAAGTAGACCAGTCAGCCTTCTTTATGTCCCTTCTCATGAGCATGAAATGGTGGAGTGCATCAACAAAGAGGCCATTCTGAACAAAACCAGAGATAACTGAGTTCCAAGATACTGTATTTCTCCTATTCATCCTCCTGAAAATACCGACTGCCTTGCGCATCTGGCCACCCTGAGCATAGCCAGCAATCATGGTGTTCCAAGAAACTGTATCCTTATTCGGCATTTGCTGGAACAACAACATGGCCTCTTCAAGCATTCCGCACTGGACATAACCAGATATCATTGTGTTCCAGCACACTGAGTCGCGTGCCTCAATTCCATCAAAAATCTGACGAGCATCACCAACCATCCTGCTCTGTAAATAGCCATGCATCAGTGCAGTCTTTGCCGCGACGCAGTTGAAAGGCATCTTGTCGAGAAGATCCTTTGCTTCTTGGAGTTTCCCAGCACGTGCTAATCCACTTATTATAGTCGTCCATGAGATCGAGTTCTTATCAGGCATTTCCTCAAACAGCTTACAGGCCTCCTCAAAAGAAGAGAGCCGCACATAACCTTCAAGCATCACGTTCCAAGCCACAATGTTTCGCTCAGGCATTCGGTCGAACAGTTCCCTCGCGTCACTGATCCTCCTTGCACGGCAATACCCATTGAGCAAGGTCACCCAAGAAATGACATTAGGTGATTCGATTCTCGCAAAGAAGCTAGAGGCCCCGTCCAAATCCTCAGCTCGCACAAACCCCTCCAGCAGCAAGTTCCAGGAAAATATGTCCTTCTCCACCATTTCGTCAAAGAATTTCACCGCCCGAACCATTTCTCCACTGTGCGTGAGACCCGCCAGCGCTGAGTTCCAAGACACCAGGTCCGGGCAAGGCATCTCCTTCAGCAGCCTCACCGCGTCGTCGAACCTGCCGCTCTTGGCGTACCCGGAGATCATGGCGTTGTAGCACGCCGTGCACTTGTCGCCGGGCATGCGGTCGAGCACCTCCCGGGCGAGCTCGAGCTCCCCCGCGCGCGCGTAGCAGGAGACCATGAGCGTCCAGGAGAAGTCGTCCCGGGCGGGCATCGCGTCGAACAGGCCCCGGGCGTCCGCGACGCGGCCGTGGTCCGAGTACGCCGCCATCACCGCGTTCCAGGAGACGGCGTTCCTGCCGGGCATCCCGTCGAAGACCGCGCGGGCCTCGTCGACCCGCCCGTGCCGCGCCAGCCCGGAGAGCATGGCGTTGTAGGTGACCGTGTTGCGGCGGGGCATCGAGTCGAACAGGCGCCGCGCCGCCGCCAGCTGCCCCGACCGCGCCAGGCGGGTGAGCTCCTGGTTGCTCCGGAACACTACGGAGGTTGCCGCCGCCGCGGTGACCTTGGCCGCGCCCGCGGCGGTCATGAGGCGGGACGGGATCGAGCGGCGTCGGCGTTAGCCGTCGTCGGCGGTGATGGGATGATCCGGGCTACTCTCCAACTCGAACTCGATCAGCTCGGCCTGCCCACCACATGGAAATTGCAGAGTGGATTGGGCTTAATCTCTGGGAGGCATGGGCCGTGTAGAAAGAGGAGGGGTGGGAACATTTGCATTTTGGTCCGTATATTTGGGGCTTGGGCCATCTTTAATGAAGATTGTTTAAAAAAATCAATGGAGGTACATTCCCATTAAATAGGATGCCAGATCAACGTCTGTGATAGTGTGTGACATGGAGTTAATAGAGATATGTGGAATAAAAATATATATATATACACTATTTCTAAGAATATTGTGTTTTTAAGTAACATGGAATTAGAAAACAATGAAGAATACAAAAAGATATAATTTGATATATACCATTGAAAGATCACAAAGTTATATATATACCATCCTGACCCACGTGTCATCGACTCATGTGAACCCCACGTGTAAGTGAAATAGCGATGATATATATCTAGCTTTGGGATCTTTTTAATAGTGTGAGAAGCTATTTTAAATATAAATTAATTATCCTCTTACTTATGTGGAATGTTTAAAACATCATGGTATCCTCCACCTTATGCGAGCATATTTTAGATTTGAAAATAACTCTGCGAACATCTGAACATATATTTGATATAAAATTGTCTAGGGACCATGGAAAATACATTTACGTTTATGCTGCCCCATGCATAGAGGCGAAATCTAAAATGTGTCACCATAAATAAGATGGATGTATGGATCGAAAATGAAGGGATCGAAATGATCCCCAAAACAGATTAATAAGAATCCTTGTAGAAAATCTCGATTCATCATCTCTTATTAGATTATTACCCTATAGCCTAGCTTTCGATCCCACACATGTGCTGTCAACCGTCAACACTCCACCACATGCGATGACGTTTGGTGCACCCTAATTGTTTTGGATTAGCCTTCTCGAAAGAACACATTACACATGTTCTCAAGATCACGTTTCAAATGTCCATGGTCACTCCGAGAGAGAGAGAGAGAGAACGGCGTGAAGCACAGATAAACCACTCCGGAAATCACCTCGACATTTTTCAGACGTAACAACAAACTAATCGTGAGGGGCTAAGCACGAAAAACACGCCCCCTCTTCCTTTTGAACGGACACGCGAGCGAGAGAGAGAGAGAGGCGCGTCCCACGTCGTAATAATTGGGCGTCTCTCTCCGCCAACGTGGCCGCCGCGTGCTCCTGCCCGCCGCCCACCGCCGCCGCATCCGCAGCCGCCTGCCACCACCTGTCTGCCTCGCTGCCTCCTCCTCCTCCAGCATCATCACCCCCGGGATCGAAGCCGAATCGAATCGAAGCAGCAGCAGCCGCAGCATCCGCAGGCGGCAGCAGCAGCAGTCCACCAGCCACCACCACCCCCACTCCACTTGCCCGCAAATTTTATCCGGCCAACTCGCGCGGCGCTCGTGCCGGTGTCCCCTCCCCGACGCCGAACCCTAGCGCAACCACCAGATCCGGAGATCCCGCGGAGGGCACAGGCGGGACCCCACCGCACCCACTCACCACCAGCGCGCGCGGCGCCCTCACCAGTCCACTACCCCACGCCAATGGCGCCCGCGCCCCCTCGGCGCTGATCCGATCCCGCCCCGCCGCGACCCGGCGCCGACACTCCCTCTGCCCCGCCGCCACATGGATTCCGCCCGGAGCTGGTTGCAGAAGCTGCAGCCGCGGGATAAGGATCGGGAACGGGGCGGCAAGGCGGCGCCCGTCGGCGGCTCAGCGAGGATGGCCGGGGCTGCGGCTGCGGTGGTGGGGGAGGAGGCGTTGTCCAGCGCCACCAAGCAGAAGGTGGCGGCGGCGAAGCAGTACATCGAGAACCACTACAAGGCGCAGATGAAGTCGCTCCAGGACCGCAAGGAGAGGTCAGTACGCTCAGTCCAGCTCCTCCAATGTCCCGTTCCTCTTTGCTCGCGGGCTCCGCTGGCTCGGAGATGGCAATGTGTGTCCTTGTGTGGTTTGGAGAGGTGTCGGTGCGGAGCCTACCAGATCAGTGTGCGCGAATTTGTGCTCGATTTTGTTGCCTTTGCTCGTGTGCGGCTTAGATTTTTTGCCTTTGGTCGTGCACCGGTAGTGGTTTAAGCTGGCTGCATTGTTGTGGAAATGTACTGATATAGTGATATCATTTGCTTGATTTTGGCTGAATCGTTGAGCTCTTTGATTTTTATCTGTGATCATGTGGCTGTATTGGTTGAAGCTGGCTGCATTGTTCTGGAAATGTACTGATGTAATTTGCTGCGAAGTACTAGATTCTAGCCAGTGCTGACTATTGAGTGTTCGTGCTTCTAGTGCACACGCTTATTTTAGGATGCAGTTGTCTAATTTTGGGTATGTTGGGCTAGATTGCTGCGCCCATGGCGATTTTTGAGGAAAAGTGAATGGTTAACACCTCTAACTTATTTTGGGTCCGTGAGTGCTTCTAAAATGCGCCTAGGTACCGAGTGCACAGAGCCCTTCATCAGCCCAGGAGCTGGCCTAGGTGTGTTCTAGAACATTTAGGGGTGCAAATGGGTGACTTTTAGGGGCATCTCCAACCCTCCAACCTATTTGCACCCCTGAGAACATTTATTATCTGCGAATGAAATTTTGGTGTGTTACAGTTTGGTAAAAAGTGCATAGTTGCACATAAATTGTTGCCTGTGGTGCTTTTAGGATTACGGAGAGGAAAATGATTCTAATTTTGGAAATAGTAGAAGGTGCATAGCATCACATAAATTGTTGCCGGTTCTGTTGTGTTGTGGGAGCAAAATTGTAATTCCTTCTGGACAATTCTTGAATATTTAAAGTGGGCACATCAGCTCACCTAGTATATGGCATAATTCTACTGGTAATAATAGATGTTGATGTAGTGGCAACAAATCTTAATAGTTTTATCACATTGACATTACTCTAGCGGCAAATCAATCTAGTTGTATAGTGGTATGACCTGAAATTGACCTCAGGCTTATATTAATTGCAAATGTTAATATTATTAGGTTGTCTATACCATTCTTTTAGAAAAGTTGGGGTTATGTAGGCCTATTAATAATTCATCTGCTAGCATAATACAAATTGTTAATCTTCGCTTAGACTGCAAAAATAGATTAACGAAAGAAGATAGAAGGTAACATATGTAAATATTAACAGGGATAAACACAGTTGTAACTAGTTGATAGTTGGATAGCCTAAATTCCTTTCAGTATGCCCTTTAGACATGGGCATGGCTAAGACATATATTCATTTGGACTATCGAAGTACAACCTGCAGTCTCCTTCTGAATTTTGATATTATATCTAGATGCTCTATCTTCTAAATGGATATTAGCTCCGAATTCATGTTGGAGCAACTTCTTGGCAGTTTACAGTTTACACTCTCTTTTTGCCATATTCTATGCTTGACTTCTAATCTTCTTTAGGACTGCCGCAGACCTTACTGAACTGCTATATATTGTTTTTGGATCCGCATGACATGTGCTGTTGAGTTCCTGTTATGTCTGCTACTACCAATTTTGACATCAACCTATATTTAGGCGTTGGATGTTGGAGAGGAAGCTAGCAGATGCTGATGTATCTGAAGAGGAGCAAAACAATATCTTGAAAGATTTGGAAAAAAAGGAGACGGAATACATGCGGTTGCGAAGGCATAAAATGGGTGTTGATGATTTTGAATTGCTGACCATTATTGGTAGAGGTGCATTTGGAGAGGTAACTCATATTTGACACACCCTTTCTGTAATTTATGTTCCATTTTACTCAATACCTCGAGATCTGAGTTTTCTCGCAGTACATGCAGGAGGTTTCTCTAATAGTCTTAGGGACAAGGACTATAATGTTTTCTGTGTCTGCCTACTGCTTACCTCCAGTTTATACTCCACATTGGTATTTTGCAGGTGAGACTTTGTAGAGAAAAGGCTACATCCAATGTGTATGCAATGAAAAAGCTTAAGAAGTCAGAAATGTTACGAAGAGGCCAGGTACTCCACGGTGTCAACCCTAGTAACTATAGCACGCTATCTGGTAGCTTTTCTTTTCTAATGCATTATTTTTTAGGTTGAGCATGTGAGAGCTGAGAGGAACCTCCTTGCAGAGGTTGATAGTGCTTATATAGTTAAGCTTTACTGCTCGTTTCAAGATGATGAGTTTCTGTACCTCATTATGGAGTACCTTCCTGGGGGTGACATGATGACTTTACTCATGCGCAAGGACACACTGGCAGAGGATGAATCTAGATTCTATGTTGCAGAGACAATACTAGCAATCGAATCCATTCACAAACACAGTTATATTCATAGGTAATACTCAATTATAAAAAACTCCGTATAGCAAATCAAAATTTGTTTATTCAATTGTTGTACCTTTCCAGGGATATCAAGCCTGACAATTTGTTGCTAGATCGAAGTGGCCACTTGAAGCTTTCAGATTTTGGCTTATGTAAACCTCTAGATAGTAGTAGTTTCCCAAATCTCAGTGACCTTGACTATGCAGCGGAGAAAAGCACCAATCCATCATCAGATGGTGATAAGCAATCAAGTAACTCTACTGCCCCCAGGCGGACACAACAGGAACAACTACTGCACTGGCAGAAGAATAGACGGATGTTGGTAGGTGCTTAGCTATATATGCATTTGACTTCTCCCATTTCATGATAGATACATCAACACAAATTTTGGCTGTCACTTTAATACACAACTCTACTACAGGATAAATTAGCTTGTGTCTATTTGTCAGCGCAAATTTTGTTGTACATAGGGTCTTTCTTATGTATATGTGTGTGTGCATAGCTTATAGTAGGCAAGCTCCAGAATAAGGCTTTACAGTTACATTTCTTATACATAGTAGTTATAAATAGCACTACAACAACTACGATGAAGCATGTTGGGGGAGGCTGGTAGTTGTAAAGAGCACTAATGAACTAGAATCAGGCTATAATATGTCAATGTATTCATGAAACATTGATTGTATGAGGAAAAGGTGAAAAGTCTCAAGATATCATTGTCTTCTAACTTTGAGCAGTTTGCATAAATACATGGAGAAATTATAATTATACATCCATCTAAGACCCCCCAGTAGTTTGCATATGTGATGGGGTGGTCGTTTGCTTAAAATTCATGCATGGGACTTATGCTTTGACTATCTGTTTTATGTACACGAATTTATGCAATTATAGGCTTACTCTACTGTTGGTACGCCTGATTACATTGCACCCGAGGTACTTTTGAAGAAAGGATATGGGATGGAATGTGACTGGTTAGTTTTGATTTGAATCTGTGCATTGCACGTCCAATGGTGTCCGTTTCTCTTACATTAACTTTTCATAGGTGGTCACTTGGCGCCATAATGTATGAAATGCTTGTGGGATATCCACCATTTTATTCTGAAGATCCAATGTCAACATGTAGAAAGGTAAGCTTATGTACTGTACTACTGTTTCTATGCCAACATTATGCTTAGTGTTGCATATAGTGCTAAGTCTTGTACTTATCGGGATTTTTTTTTATCTTTTGCTTTTAAATTCTTCTTAGAGATTTCATGAGCGCAATTTTGCAGATAGTGAATTGGAGAAGTCATCTAAAATTCCCTGAAGAGGCCAGACTTTCACCAGAAGCTAAAGATCTCATTGGCAGGTTATTGTGCAATGTTGATCAGAGACTTGGAACAAAAGGTGCACATGAGATAAAGGTGAACAACTGAGCATTGTTCAGATGATTTGATGTGGTACATAATTTTGAACATTTTGTAATTGATGGCACAATGTATTCATGCAGGCACATCCATGGTTTGGAAGTGTTGAGTGGGAGAAACTATATCAGATGGAAGCAGCTTTCATTCCTGAGGTTAATGATGAGCTGGACACACAGAACTTTGAAAAGTTTGAAGAGGTGAGGTGCAATTCTCATGCTGCTGCACAATTCCTATGTTCCTCGATAGAGTTCTGTCTGACAGTGGAAAAGTAATCGTTGAGTAATTCACATGATGAAATGGTCTGTAAGTTTGCATATTTCCTTCTACAGTTAGATACTCTTTATTTGTAAAGGTGGCTATTTGACAAGACTACTAGAAGTTGTTTGGAGATCTGGAGCAGCACCTCATGGCATCTGCCATTGCCAGGATAGATGCCCAGCATGCTGGGACCTCTTTCTTAGATCAATTATCAAGTAAAGTATTTGTTTCGGGATTTAATGAGCCAAGAGCCAACTATCTTCTCTACCATATTGGTTCTGTCAAAGCTGGATCATGCATAATTGTTTGTTAAAAAGAGTCTAAAGCTTGTTCTACATTCTGATTTTTTTGATGATATTGTGGAGACTATGCATCGCGAGACAGTGAAAAGTGGTTACTAGGATGGTGTATAAATATCTTCTTGACCCCTTATAGTCTCGCCTCCCGTGGATGTTGGGTACTTACCTTTATGCATTTGGTATTTTTACAGACTGCTCCCCCAATGCAAACTTCTTCAAAGGCTGGTCCTTGGAGAAAGGTAATGTTTTTGAGATTATTTGAAATGCATTTCCTTCTATTGTCAATATTACAGTAAGACTGCATTTTAGTGTTTTTTTTTTCTATCTTGATCCATCAGTTTCATTTTTGACTTAATCGATATCAAGATTACACTTTTAGGCGACACCAAGATTTCACACTTCTGCTTTCCAAATCTGAAGTGCAGATTTTTTTGAAAAGAACTTATTTTCATTTTGTAGTATCATGAGAATGACTGCACCTAGAATTAAATACCAGAGCCTTGCATCTTTGGATATGGTAACTGATGAATTATTTCGCAGATGCTTTCCTCCAAGGATGTGAACTTTGTCGGGTATACCTACAAGAACTTTGAAATAGTGAACGATCCTGAACTTCCAGGAATTGGTAAGAAATATACTTCCTAACTTTGCACCTTCACTTTGTCTCTAGTTTAATACTTTCCCAAGCATGGACAGTAATTCTACGTCCATTTGAACTCCTTTTTCTTTTTCACATTGCAGCTGAGCTAAAGAAAAAGAACAAGCCAAAGCGGCCAACCATCAAGTCATTATTTGGTAACTATCCTTAACACTCTTGTGACTTTTTGTGGACGATTTTTTTCCATAGCATTTACACTGCAATCTTGAGCATCCTGTGCAGAGACTGCTGATAGTGAAGATCAGACTTCTGAAGGCAGTTTCTTGAACCTATTGCCCACACAATTGGAGTTGCCAGAGAGTCTCGAGCCCTCACCTCACTCCAGCATCTCTTCTGAGGACTCCCAAGCACGGCATAGGTAGCAGCCTAGCAGGTGAATGTTTTTTTGGCACCTGTCAGCTGTAAGCTTAGCCGGAGAAAAGTGAGACTTAGGGACCTCTGACGCACAGATGGATGTCGATCTGCAGAATCAAGTGGTTATTCAGAGGACAAGCTCAGTCAAGTTTGCCTTCGAACAGCCATCTAATATGGCAGCACTACATCCTGTACATTGTTACTGTTTTTAAAGTTTCTTGGCCAACAACCCGAGCAGGTTGGTTGTCATAGAGGGAGGTATTTGTTCTCTCCTGTAAATGCTGCATTGCTGAGATTCATTCTTTGGTTGGAGCATGCCATGGGGTGTGCTGCCTGTTCCTTTTCGCCGTGCAGAAATCTGCATTTCTACATCATTGTTGTAAGATTTGCGACAATGTAAAGAAATCGTGAGTGATAACTGATAAGCAAGCAAATGGTAATCTGTAACATCTACTTCCTCTTCGATAGAGTTAACTTTTTATTTATTTATTTATTTATTTATTTATTTATTTATTTATTTATTTATTTATTTATTTATCTAGTACTAGTTTGGAAAATGGTTCTGTATTTGGCACAGTAAAATTTCTAATGATTTTCTCAGTTTATTTGGCACAATATTTCAATTATTAATTGGAAAATTATTTTAAGCTAAATTCTCATGAATAATTTAGTAGTAATATTTTTTTTTCCATATATTTTAAGCTTCCGCTGTCATCTTGAGAATATATGCTCATTCACTATGTTATGTTTTATTAGTATTTAATTTTCTAATTTAATTAGAGAAACATTTGAATTTGTATGAGCATAATAATCTAAGATATAGGCTTAAGATTAATTTAGCTATTTAGTTGAGTTAAAATTTTGGGCACTTATCATTTTGTACACAGTATATATTTCATGAGTTTATTATGTTTTTATAGAACCATGAGTTCTTAATTATTCAAGTTATTTTATAAATTTTGAATTTAAGAATCTTCTCCCTACAACTTCAAACATGGTTGGGATTTATTTGATTAAATTAAATGCCCAATTTATATGATATTTGAATTGTATTTTGAATATTTATTCAAATATTTTTTTCGAAGAATATTAAGTTTTGATCTATTAAGTCATAATTATTTTAGTGCAATTTTATTTTGCTATTAAGTACCTTTTCTAAGTGCCAAGTCAAAATACTATTTCATTTGCATAAGTAAGAATTATGAATAAGATTTGCATTAATTTTGCCTAAGTTACGCTCAAACTTTGCATTATTCATTTTCATATAAGTTAAGCTGAAAATTCTCTTTTTCCACCAAGTGCATTTAGATGCCTCTATTTGAATGGAAGCACCGAGAAGTTCATATAGAGTACACTTTTAATTAAATCTGACCACCGCGTTTTAATTAAATCTCACTTGGAGCATCTGATTGGAGCATCCCATCAACAAAAAGAAAACAAGAAGTTACCCATTTTGGAACCTTAGTCATCTCAGTTTCCCTACTTTCCAGTTCCCAGATGCAGATCATATCCAAATCATATGCCTTTGAGCCAACTTCACGGGCAGCAGTATCTGCATGGAGAATCAAAGCAAGGACATGAAAAAGAGCAGACAATGTAGTATCCTTTAAGAACTCAGATGGGATCATACACTTCAGATTATCAATCAGATATGTAAGCACCTTCGCTCGGTTTTGGCCATCATCCTGTGAGTTGATTTTCACAAGCATATCCCTCACAGGGAAAGCTAATGCTTCCTCTGTCTGAAGAAGTCGAAGACATGAATGTAACGTTTATGGTTGGCAGATATGCTTCCTTTTCCAGCTCAAGATCGTTAGGCCTACTATCTTCCTCTTGCACGGATGTATCAGAATTCCCAAGAGAAAACATTGCAAGCGCCCGAGCAAGCTCATCATCCTCCTCTTGTGGTTCTTGGTGTGAAAATAACTGATCAGTTGCTATTTCAACAATGTTCGTTCCAACTTGTCTTAATGCTTCTTCAGCATTAAGAAGATGAAATTGCGACAATCAATGAGCAATGCATTGTCCAGAAATTCTCCATGAGTAGCAGCACGTAGCAGAACCTGCCAGTGAAGAAGATGAAAAACAATCGCATTTAAACTTTATGAAATTTAATCGCATTGAACCTTGTCAGGGAACGAGCAATGCATTGTAACTTAAACGGACAGAGCTCACAACATGTACTAGCATCACGCCATTTTGGCAGCACATTCCATCTGATCACTAGTTAGATTTGGCTATGTAATCCCTAGCATCCTTTTAGCCTTAAATCAACTTCAGTGTTATTCTGAATATAGTTTTCAGGTTGTGTCGGTGCCTGATTTGGTCGCACCGGCACCGACGAGTGATTGCGGTGCTAACCACTCGTTTCCCCGATGGCGAGAGTGAGAGACAAGGGTTTTATCCTGGTTCCGGCCACGGGGCCGTACGTCCAGCAGTGGTGCGATGCACCTGGTTACGTGTTGCTTGTAGTAGGGGTTTACAAGCAAGGTGGGAGAAGGAGATAAGCTCCTAAGTCCCAGGCTATGGTGTGTGGGTGCGTATGAGACTTGTGTTCTCTGCGTGTCTTCGTGCTCTTCTTGTTGCTTTCCTTCTCGTGGGCTTCCCTTCCCCTTTTATAGACCAAGGGGAGCAGGGTGCGAGTACATGTGTTTGTCGGTAAGTGCACTGTTCGTCCATGCCGCGTACTGTGCGCGAGCGGGAATCGCGCCTTCCAACTCCGCTGACGACATGGCAGGGGCTGACGTATCGTCCTTCCTTCTCGTGACAGTTCACGGCGTCGAGGGTAGGTAACTTGCGTACGGGGTCCAATTCGAGCCTCCGTGGCCTCCTTCGAGGTTGCCTTCGAGGGTGGCAGCGTGTCCGGCGGGGGGTAAAGTCAAAGGAGTGGTTGGCACAGTGCTGCTGGCAGGGTCAGGTCTGGCGCGCAGCATGGCGCTCAGAGTCCACTGTTGCGAGTGGATTTGACCGATGTCCTCTCCGGGAGTAGGTGATGGCGTGGAGCAGTGATCCCTGCTTTTTGACCGCGTCGTGACGACTCTGGTGAACCGCGGTGGGTTGGGCGCTGTTCCCGTCGAGGCCGACTCGAGCTTGGATCGCAAGCTCGAGTTCGCCAAGCCTCGAACGAGACGGAAACTACCCGCTCGAGGGTAGGGGTCGCCCTCGAGGCTGCTGAGCCTCGAACGAGACGGAAACTACCCGCTCGAGGGTAGGGGTCGCCCTCGAGGCTGCTGAGCCTCGAACGAGACGGAAACTACCCGCTCGAGGGTGAGGGTCGAGGCCGCCGAGCCTCGATCGAGACGGAAACCACCCGCTCGAGGGTGAGGGTCGAGGCCGCCGAGCCTCGATCGAGACGGAAACCACCCGCTCGAGGGTGAGGGTCGAGGCCGCCGAGCCTCGATCGAGACGGAAACCACCCGCTCGAGGGTGGTCGTTTACCTCGATGGCGGGCCTTTGCTGGGCTGTTGAGCCAGGTCAATGTCGTTGCGGGCCTTGATGCCAAGTAGTTTTGGGCCTAGATTGGGGTACCCCTTTTGTAGGTACCCGACAGTAGCCCCCGAGCCTTCGCAGGGATGAGGTTTAATCCTACGAAGGCTCGAGTTCGCCGAGGCTTTCGAGGCCTTCATGTCTTCGTGGGTTCCGAGAATCCGTGGGGGCGCGCTAGCGCACCCGCGGGTGTAGCCCCTGAGGCCTTGGGAGAGTGGTTGTTACTCTCCCAAGGTCTCATCACCTAAGGTGAAGAGCACCCGCGGCTTCCTCAGTCGTGGGTTCGTCCACCGTGCCCGAGGTAGGGGGATTTTCGAGCTTTCTACGTGCCTCGAGCTCCCCGTTCGAGGGTGCTGAGGAGGAGGCGACCCATGCTTCCCTCGGTGGGATCGAGCCACGGGTGCCTGGTTGAGCTGTTAACGGGTGGTTCGAGCGGACGTCCATACCCCATTCGATAAGGGTAGGCTCGTGGTCACAGGACACGCCCGTAGAAGCCTTTCGCAAAGTATGCTAGATGAGACTCGACCTCATTCGATAGAGGTCGAGGGCTCGATGCTCCCCCTCGAGGGGTCCCTCGATCTAGGCACTTTGCCCGGCCTCGAACATAATCGGCTGGCTCCCTCGAGCGTTCGAGCTTCGAGGGTACCGTCGATTATCCCTGACTCGGTTGATCTGAGGCCCTTGTCGAAACCCTTCGTAGGCCCAAGGTTCGAACCCCTGATCAGTAGAACAATGACTTCCTCCCTTCGAGGGGGAAGCCTTGAGCGTTCTCTCCGCATGTTCCGCTCCGCGCGGTGTGGCCGATGTGGGGAGGAACACGGTCGTGTGGATTTGTCCACAGCACTAGGAGCCCCCGAGCCTCGTTTGGCTCGAGATGTCCCAAATATTTCTTCGTTCCTCGGGATCCCTTTCGAGGGACTGAGGAGGAGGCGATCCATGCTACCCACGATTGGGATCGAGCCATGGATGCCTGGGTGAGCTGATAGCGGGTAGTTCGAGCGGACGTCCATGCCCCGTTCGATGAGGGTAGGCTCGTGGTCATAGGACACGCCCGTAAAAGCTTTTCGCAAAGGTATGCTAGATGGGACTCGACCTCATTCGATAGAGGTCGAGGGCTCGATGCTCCCCCTCGAGGGGTCCCTCGATCTAGGCACTTTGCCTGGCCTCGAACATAACCGATTGGCTTCCTCGAGCGCTCGAGCTTCGAGGGTACCGTCGATTATCCCTGGCTCGGTTGATCTGGGGCCCTGTCGAAACCCTTCGGAGGTGCAGAGTTCGAACCCCTGATCAGTAGAACGAAGGCCGCCCTTTCAAGGGTTGGTGTGTTGAACGTACCTTCCACCTCTTCGTGCGGGGTCATGATGACCGTTAGGGCAGTTACTGCGACTTCGTGGGGGAGTGCGCGCGCCTTTTCAGGCGTGGCGTGGGCGAAGTGACCGCACGACTGCCCTGACGGCGGAAGAGCGTCCTTTCCCGGGCGAAGATGGCGGCGGCTGGGATGACCTTGATGGTTGAAGCGGACCCTGAAAGCCTCGAGACATCGAGCCCGAGTATAAATAGTAGTTTAGAGACTTGCGTTTCCTGATGTAAGAACAATTCGTTTGTTTTCATACATCCTACTTATTTTCGTTAAACATCGTTTGTATCGTTAAACGAGTTTTATTTGCATGCGACATCTCTGCGATGCACGTCGTGTCGAATGCATGTGTCTCGAAAGGAAGTAGCCACTAGGATCGATCGTACGTGAATGACTTAGGCGGAGGGAAGTGAGGTGCTGCCGTAGCCTCGAGGCGTAGGCGAGCACTCGGCTCAGGCGACCCTGCCCTTGTCCGTTTCACGCCTAGTGTCTTCCCTTCGAGGGTTGCAAAAGAGCACTTGGCGATACGCTCGAGATATCACAAGAATTTCGAAAAACGAGTTTTATTTTCAAGCGGTATCTCTGTGATGCACGTTGTGTCGAATGCATGCGCCTTGAAAGGAAGTAGCCACTAGGATCGATCGTACGTGAATGACTTGGGCGGAGGGAAGTGAGGTGCTGCCATAGCCTCGAGGCGTAGGCGAGCACTCGGCTCAGGCGACCCTGCCCTTGTCCGTTTCACGCCTAGTGTCTTCCCTTCGAGGGTTGCAAAAGAGCACTTGGCGATACGCTCGAGATATCACAAGAATTTCGAAAAAGTATTGACTTTTTTTTTGTTAGGGGGTTCGTCCCCATTGCGGCCCCCGAGGGAGGGATGGTCCTAGTGAGGGTAGGACCAACCCTCGCTCAAGTATGAGTGGACTCGAGTCCACTTGATTCGTTCACACTTGCGAGAGCTAAGCCAAATACTAAATCAAGAGTTTGTACAATCGAAAGTATGTACAAAAAGGGTTCGAGGGGCTGAAGCCGCTCTAGGGGCATAAGCAACTTAGCTGTTGGATGTCGCAGGTGTTCGCGAGGATTTCCGTC
Source organism: Digitaria exilis (assembly GCA_015342445.1). Taxonomy (NCBI): domain Eukaryota; kingdom Viridiplantae; phylum Streptophyta; class Magnoliopsida; order Poales; family Poaceae; genus Digitaria; species Digitaria exilis. The sequence goes on from JACEFO010001947.1 coordinate 266,245, forward strand.
GGCGGTGGGTCGTCCCATGCTGAAGAACACGTCGTCGGCATCAAAGACTCTCCTCCACATGGAAGGCCTCGAGGCCCCTTGTGGCTGAGGTCCACTGCGGGGACTTCGTTCGCCATTGTTGCCTTTCTCGCGAGGGGTTCGATACTTCTTCCCCTTATTGCCTTGATTTTACTTCCTCGAGGGCTTCCTTGGCTTGCTGCCCTCCGCGGGCGTCTCTTCGGGGCGCTTTCCCTTCTTGCCGTTGAAGATGGCGTTCGCCGCCTCCTCCCCCGAAGCGTACTTGGAGGCTACCTCGAATAGCCGGTTCGCGTCGGGGGGAGGGTCCCTCCCCAACTTGGACACCAAGCTATAGCATGTGGTGCTCTCGAGGAAGAAGTGGATGATCTGATGGTCGGTGATGTCGGGCAGCTCGGTGCAACGCTTGGAGAAGCGCCGGATGAAGTCCCTCAGGGATTCACCGGGCTTTTGCCTGCACCCTCGAAGGTCCCACGTGTTCCCAGGGCGCACGTAGGTGCCCTGGAAATTTCCCACGAAGGTCTCGACCAGGTCGTCCCAGTCGCGGATCCGGTTCGGGGGCAGGTGCTCGAGCCATGTCCGCGCGGAATCCGCCAGGTGGAGTGGCAGATTGCGGATGATCATGGCGTCGTCTGTGGCGCCGCCGAGCTGGCACGCTAGGCGGTAGTCGTTGAGCCATATCCTGGGGTCAGTTTCCCCAGAGTACTTGGTGATGGTGGTAGGCTGTCGAAAACGAGGGGGAATCGGAGCGGTGCGGATGTTACGACTGAACACGTGCGTTCCCGCCGGTTCCGAGACCGCATCCCGGTTCCACCGAACGTCGGTCCGCCCGCGTTGGTGGGCCCGGGCTCCCTCTCGCTGCCTTATATGATTCAGGGTGTTGCGAGCATCGCCATCGCCGACCGCGCCTCGGGTGTCCCGGAGGCGTGACCTCGCGGGCACCCTCGCTGGAAGCGTTCGTGCTTCGGGCGTACGTGGCTCGTTGGCGTGGCGCTGCGCCGAGTTACGGCAGGAGTCGCCGCGGGACTGGGCTCGCGCCCTGCCGTTAGGCCGGGGTGAGCGTACCGATGACTCCCCTCCTCGTTCGCCCTTCGAGGCTGCGGAGCGTCGAAGGCGGGAGGCTGAGCTCTCGGCATGCTGTCGGGCACCATGCTCGACCAGCTTTTGAGCCTCGAGGTGCAGTTTTCGCCCTTCGGGGGTGGCTGCCTCCGGCATGGCTCGGAGCAGCGCGGCCGCCGCGATGAGCTTCTGGCTCGTTCTGGGAGCGAGCTCGTCATCTTTGCCTTCGGCAAGGATGCGGGCCTGAGCCACTCGCCCCGCGTGTCGTGGGTTCATGGCGTGCTCGTCGCCTCGCTTGCCCGGCTCGCGGTCGGAGCGCGCCGGTGGCGAGACGTCACCGCTAACTCGTGGCAGGTGGCGCGGATCTCGCTCGTCCTCGGAAGGAGAGTGATCCGATGGGTCCGATGGCTGCGCGCCTATCGGATCCATGCCATCGTCGTTCCCCTGGTCGTCACCCCCGCCGTCGTCGTCCGACGTCGACCCCTCGCTGGCTTGTCCGTCGTTGATGACGAAACACTCCCTGGTTGGGTCATACTCATCATCGGAATACTCGAAGCAGTAATCCGCCGCTGTTTGAAAGGCAATAAAGGCCTCTGGGTCGCGGAGACCCGAGTAGTCCCAACCGGGGTGTCTACGCATAAACGCGTGTCCATCATCGGACTCCGTGCGAGAATCGCCGGGCAATGGATCGGCGAAGTATTGCTTGGAGACTGGGTGACAACCAGGTTGGTTGCCGTTCGCACTCATGGCAGTGCGGATGAAGGAGGCGTACGCATCCGCGGAGTTGTGTAGCCCGTAGGGATAGGAGTGCGCCGTCGTAGCGCGTGGCGCAGCCATGGGCCCCGGGAGGAAGGGAGCAGCCCTCTCCTGTGACCCTGACCACAGGATGCCTCCTTCCCTTGTGGGATGGGGGTCGCCGATGTCGGCGGCGCGCCTTGCAGCGCGCGTTCGTCGTGCGCGTGGTCCGGGACGACTCCGCCGTCGCGGTGTCGCCGGAGGCTGATGGTGAGGCTCCGGTTGGTTGCTGGGATCCTTCTGGAGGATGCGCATATGGTAATCGTCGCCACATGTTTGGAACCGCAAACTCCCGAACCGGATCTCCTGCCCCGCTGGGAGCAGATTGCTCTCGCCCAGCGGAGGCCGTCCTTCGCCGAAGTTCGTCATCGGGAATGAGAGCAGCGCAGCGCTGGTCCCCTACCTGGCGCGCCAACTGTCGGTGCCTGATTTGGTCGCACCGGCACCGACGAGTGATTGCGGTGCTAACCACTCGTTTCCCCGATGGCGAGAGTGAGAGACAAGGGTTTTATCCTGGTTCCGGCCACGGGGCCGTACGTCCAGCAGTGGTGCGATGCACCTGGTTACGTGTTGCTTGTAGTAGGGGTTTACAAGCAAGGTGGGAGAAGGAGATAAGCTCCTAAGTCCCAGGCTATGGTGTGTGGGTGCGTATGAGACTTGTGTTCTCTGCGTGTCTTCGTGCTCTTCTTGTTGCTTTCCTTCTCGTGGGCTTCCCTTCCCCTTTTATAGACCAAGGGGAGCAGGGTGCGAGTACATGTGTTTGTCGGTAAGTGCACTGTTCGTCCATGCCGCGTACTGTGCGCGAGCGGGAATCGCGCCTTCCAACTCCGCTGACGACATGGCAGGGGCTGACGTATCGTCCTTCCTTCTCGTGACAGTTCACGGCGTCGAGGGTAGGTAACTTGCGTACGGGGTCCAATTCGAGCCTCCGTGGCCTCCTTCGAGGTTGCCTTCGAGGGTGGCAGCGTGTCCGGCGGGGGGTAAAGTCAAAGGAGTGGTTGGCACAGTGCTGCTGGCAGGGTCAGGTCTGGCGCGCAGCATGGCGCTCAGAGTCCACTGTTGCGAGTGGATTTGACCGATGTCCTCTCCGGGAGTAGGTGATGGCGTGGAGCAGTGATCCCTGCTTTTTGACCGCGTCGTGACGACTCTGGTGAACCGCGGTGGGTTGGGCGCTGTTCCCGTCGAGGCCGACTCGAGCTTGGATCGCAAGCTCGAGTTCGCCAAGCCTCGAACGAGACGGAAACTACCCGCTCGAGGGTAGGGGTCGCCCTCGAGGCTGCTGAGCCTCGAACGAGACGGAAACTACCCGCTCGAGGGTAGGGGTCGCCCTCGAGGCTGCTGAGCCTCGAACGAGACGGAAACTACCCGCTCGAGGGTGAGGGTCGAGGCCGCCGAGCCTCGATCGAGACGGAAACCACCCGCTCGAGGGTGAGGGTCGAGGCCGCCGAGCCTCGATCGAGACGGAAACCACCCGCTCGAGGGTGAGGGTCGAGGCCGCCGAGCCTCGATCGAGACGGAAACCACCCGCTCGAGGGTGGTCGTTTACCTCGATGGCGGGCCTTTGCTGGGCTGTTGAGCCAGGTCAATGTCGTTGCGGGCCTTGATGCCAAGTAGTTTTGGGCCTAGATTGGGGTACCCCTTTTGTAGGTACCCGACAGGTTGTATCTGAAGCAGTCCATTTCTTCAAATAAAACAGGCCCAAACATGTCCTTTCGTCCAAAGGATGTTTAAGAAGTACTAGAGGTGCTACGCATGCAAATGGTATATACTGGAAAACAGAAGCAAACAAAAGAATTATTTAAATGAATCTATAAATGAAAACCCCGCCATATAATTAGGAAAATGTAGTAAAACTAATAGGGAACTTACTTTATCTTTCATCGAGCCTATCCAAAAAGGATTTTCAAGCTCCATTTTGTATTTTCATCTCAAAACTGCGGTAGGGAAATACTCTTTCCTAATATTCTTCACACAATGCCTCTCTGAAGTCCATCTCAAACAAATTCAGATAAATAAATACATGCCACTAAGCAAGTAACCCTCATCATACAGCCTGTGTGGAGGGTACTGCTCTGCAAAAGTTTCATCATCCATTCCAGCAAACTTTCTATCCACACACACTTACAACAGAGAATAAAGGAAAAAGAAAAAAAGAGATATGATGCAACAAATTGGAATACACATGACCAACCAATGTCTCTCTTACGTAAATTAAAATACATGCACCATAAAAAAAAGGAAATTCCATGATCCGAACTCTATTCATGTTATGATGACAATGAAGATGATAAGACATATTGTACCTCATAATTATAACCCCTGATGTGGTACAAAGCTAGCCGTTGCTTCAGCTCACTCTAGTACTATTAAAAACAGTGTCATCGTCGACTCACCCGTGGCTCTGCCGCTACCTTGGCTCTGCCATGTTAGAACCAACGCGCCCAGTAACCCCGCAATTCGGCAGATGGGCCCCGGCCACTCTCCCTCTCTTTTTGCACTCGCCTCCAAACAACAAGTTCTCCACCGCAACAGCGTGTTCCCCGCCACCGCGTTCCCGTCTCCTAAGGGTTGGGGCCCTGGTCGCCCTAGGGCCAGCTGTCCATGTCGCATGCCGAGGCCAAGCAGCGCCGGTGTCGAGCTCTTCCGATCGTGCCCGGGGCCGCTGAGCACACACGCGAGACGGAGCTCGGTGGCCACGCAGGCAGGCCACACCGAGCTCGCCGGCCATCGTGGGCCACGCCTTGAGAGAGATTGGTGAAGGAGGAGGACCATGCGGCCTGGGGCATGCGCCTGAACAAAACGCTGGCAGCAAACGAGACGAGAGCCTCGCGCCTGAGTCCTGACCATGGCCAATCGCTTGCGCTGCAACTGTACAAGCCCGGCGCCTCCTGTTGTTGTGCTGCCCCCTTACCGTGTCTCAAGGTCAAGGAGTGCGGGATGGGGACGGACAGGGAGCATCAGAAACAGGGATGGGGAATGGATAGCTGGTCAAAGACTTATGTTTTTTTTTTGGGAGGAGTAGCCTAATAACTATTTTTTTTGAATGGTGTTTTCTATAATTCTTTGTTGTTGGCCTGGGCCACCACGTTTGTAATTTTGCTTCCACTCTATGAATGAAAGGCAGAACACCTGTCATTATGCTAAAAAAAAAAGACTTCTGTTTTTGAAATTTTACCATTTTTGAGAAATTTTTAAAATTTTACTCGAGGAGGCGATAAGAGACTTGATTAGCATGCCTATTGGCCTGTTGCATATGGCCATGGGCCGATGTTCATCTTCATCCCGTACCTTGTGCAGTCTTGCTACAATCTCCAAAACAAGATGACATTGGTTTCTTATCCACCTTCAGCGGCCATGAGCTTGTTTCCTCCCCATCAAACGAGGCTTGTTGCTGTGCTTCTCCGGACCGAGTGCTGCTAGCGGTGGCTGGCATGCAGAACGGATCGGCCCCATCAGCAGCTCTGTATATATATCATTGGGGTAACCTTTCTTCAAGATGTCATCACCCTTGGCTGGAGAAGCATAGGTCCTTATTACAGCTTCTTACGGCGGAGCTGATCAAGGACACCAAGTAGACTAGGAAGTGGCGAGGAGAAAAGACAAGACAACTAAGGGGCCGCTCGACCTTGTTCGTCCTGCAGATAGCCTAGTTGGCGGCTCAATGGTGAGGGAGTGGCGGATGCGAGAGCGAGACGGAGACGATGGAAACCCGAAAATGAAAAAGGTTTCCACGTGGATTAGGATCTGAACATGTTGTTATTGTTATGGTCATCGCCGAACCGCCACCACCGCACCGCATTATTGCAGATCCGCGAGACGGATGCCGTCAGGGCCGGGCTTCCGATCCAATCCTCCATGGATCCGCCGCCGCCGAAGAGCATCCTCGACGTCCCTGACGATCTGCTCCGGCTGATCTTCCTCCGCCTCGACTCCCCGCTCTGGCTCATCCGCACGGCGAGCACCTGCAAGCAGTTCCGCCACGCCATCGTCTCCGCCGGCGGCGCGTTCCTCCGCCTCGCCGCGACGCTGCACCTGCCCGCCATCGTCGGCCACTACGACAACCACAGAGGCCGCCGGGTCATGTTCGAGCCCACCTCGCCGTCGTCGGCGCCCATCGATGTCGGCCGCCGCCGCCGCCGCCTCTCCCTCGACTTACTCCCTCGGCCGCCCACCTCCTCCTCCGAGTGGTCGGTGGCCGACTGCCATGGCGGCCTCGTCCTCCTCCGCAGCCAATTGGACGGCATGCCGGACCTCATCGTGTGCGACCCGTTGACGCGGCGGTACCAAGGGATCCACCGCCCGTACCCGCCGGAGAAGGAGAGTGCTACTACTGCACGGGCATCTTCTTGCTCGACGGCGATGATGGTAGTATCTCCATATCCAACTTTAGAGTGATGTATCAATGTCGAGTATACTTATACAGAGGCATACAAGCCTGCGTGTTCAGCTCCGCCGCCGACGGCTACGGATGGTCCTTTCCGAAGCGGGCCGCTAACGACGCCGACGACTACTATAGCGGAGATGTCGCCGGCCGGGGAGTCGACGGATCTATCTACCTGGGCTTGGAGACCGGCAGTGTCAAGATCCTTGACAGTGCCAGTTTGCAAGTTTCTAAGGTCGACTTGCCCATCCATGTTGACACGCACACGTCCATGATACCCCACACATCGAGGTTCACCGTCGTCCATGGCGCAGGCCCGGATCCCGCCTCGCCGGCGTCGACATCGATCATCCACCTGCGCGGCGAGGCGCTGGAGTTCTTTCGCCTCATCCATGGCAGTGGCGAGTGGGTGCTGGAGCACATCATCCAAAATCTGTCCGAGGTGGCGCGCAAGCTACCAGATGGACCTCCGGAAAAGGTCCTCAGGTTGACGGAGGTGAATGTTATCGCCGGTGAAGCTGGGACCGCCGTCTTGTCGGCAACGGCCCGTAACAAGACGAGCTGGCTTTTTTCGGTTGCTATGGACACGAAGAAGTTGCAGGTGGTGCCCACTAGGGAGACTCTGCGAAGGACGAGAGGGATTTTCGCCTACGCACTGCCATGGCCTCGGTTCTTGCGGGCCTGCCGTAGCTAAGTTAGAACGATCGAGGGCCTTCAGTCATTCTTTTTTCTTCAAATTATTAGGCGGTTCTTTGTTACAAATGGGGATGGATCTAATAATAGTACAGTATGTCGATTGGTTCCCAATTTGCTCCCGACCGGTGAATATTTCTGTCTTTTTTTTATGGAACATATTTCTGTCATTAGGATGCAGATGTGGGTCGTCCTTGTCTTTCGGTTCTTAGCACCTTATAAGCAAGGATGATGATTGTTTCATGAGAAATGTATGAGTGCCAAACACCTTAAACACTGATGGATGTGTTTTGGTTTATGGATTCTGATTCTCTCGTTAGTTGGGTTCCAACATTTTTTTCTCTCTGACCTTAATTAAGCTGCAAACAGAGGTTCATTCAAGAATGTTTGTGGCACTGCAGGATGTAGCCAACATAATATGCGTTCCTTTTTGTGATGCCAATAGACAATGCGAATGCCCCCATTTTTCCCCCTAGAGAACTACGGATCATTTTATTTCTTTTCGTGATCTTTGCAGCAGAAATATGTCTAAGGTCTTGCCAAGGTCAGTCATCTTCAGAAGATGTCGCTTCTGAAGGTTCTTTGCTGGACAGCTGGACGAAACAAGTTCAAGTATCTGGTGAAAGGAGAGACTGCAGTATCCTAGTTGTATTTGATAAAGATTTGTTCCATCAATGTCAACTGCATAGACAGATGTTCTATATCAGTGTAGACTACAAATTTCAGTTGGACAATGATATCATGAAAACCTACATAGGCATTATATTAAAAAAAAACTCGACCGGAGGGAGGTAAGACAGCCCCCAGGCATTTTGCTAAGAGAAGACCATTTCATGTAGGTCGAGAAAATTTATGAACCCTGTCCTACCCTTACACAATGGCAGCGTTGCCCATGTGACAAACGAGGGAATTTTTTTTAACCCCAGTCTGAAATTTGAAATAAACAAAAATATTATCTAAGTGAACTGATTACATGAAAAAAAAAACATCCGCCATATATAGAATTAGAAAAATGAAGTAATAAAACTGAAGGGGGCTAACCTTATCTTTCATCGACCATATGTAGTGGAGGTTTTTCAAGCTCTTGTTCAATGTCAAAAGACACGGAAGAGTTATTTTTCCCGATTTCATACAATGATTCTGTAGTTCAGATAAATAAATACAGGGGATTAAGCAAATAACAAGGAAAAAAGCAAGTTTAGATACATAAGCATGTCACTAAAGTACATCTGAGTTGTGCATACTGAGGTACTAACTCTATGCTTAGGAACCCGCTCCCAAATCTAAAAGTAGACACCAGTCCAAAAAAATCAGACAACATTTTAAACGTTGCTTCCCCGGTGTCTCCCTGGCACCGAGCAACTTCCGCTCTTCTTCCTACAAATCAGATAAAAAATAAGAATATGATTTTACAATTGCACAGATATATTCCTGATATAACCCTTTTAGGGTACAAAAGTGCATGCTACTGTTAGAAACGATGGAAACACCTTTCGTAATTAAACCAATTTCGTTTGCAATCTTCATTCTTCTTGGCATAATCAAAGTAGGTCTTTGTTTTTGACCCTGAATCATTGAAGAAAACTAGCATACACACGTGTGACATGCACGTGAAACGACAAAACGTGCTACCATCAATTTAATGGAAACAAACAAACACTCTGTTGTGCCTTTCTACTACCGCTCGACTCTTTTTTACTTATTTGCAACTCACATAACTGAACTGAATTTACAAAACTAAATGGACTTTTCTCTAAGCTAAGCAGAAATAGCAAAAAAAAAACAATATACAAAATACTCTCTTTGCGCTCTCACTCTCGCCCCCAGGGTTAGTCTGCCACCAAAATTCTCATGCATGTTGAAGTTAATTTTAGCTAGGAGTGAAGTCACCTGTTGCTGTAATATTTTAGCTCGGCTTCGTGTAATTTGTCCAATGTTCACTTGTGCATCCATTTGTGTAACATGTTCATGGTTTGCACGTATTGTTGAAGAATTGGTGGGGATGTCCGCATCAATCAGCATCCAAGCCCACTTCGAATCTTCAATTCCTTGCTGTTTGGTCTCATTTCCGTAACAGGGACCATCCAAGTCAGCATGTACCCTCCACACCACAAGTCAATCTACACTGGCTGCCATGGGTACAAATGGATGAATAGTAGCACGTCATGTCATCTAATGATGAACACTATTACCACAGACCCCATCTGTATTGAAATATTTATTCCTCTTGACTTTTTTGCACAACATTTGCATAAGACGAATTGTGAAACGTCGATCAAGACCAATAGTTTGAAACCAAGGAACCCAACAATCAAGATGCCACTAGCGCTGTAGGCAAGAAGAAAGCTTGTCAGCTAATTCCTGGAGTCACAAGTTCACAACTAATAAGGTAAGCAGCAATAACAAGAAAGAAAATCATATATTGCGCAAACTTACATCTTACACGATCAACATAATTGTAGACTGATTCTCCAGTTCCATGTCCCATAGATAACTGTGGAAATATGATACTTGATACATATATGTTATTTTGCTCACAGTTATGGCCAAGTTTCAAGTATAATCTACCAGCCCTTCTCAGTTCCTTGAGCCATCCTGAAGCATCATTTCTTGAAACTCCCACTCTCTTTGCAGAGAACTTCTTCTAATGCAGCCGTAACATCAGCAGGCATTTTGGTAGAAGAACCGACAACATATATTGCAACCTCATTAGACCATAACATATCTACAACGCTTGCACTCTGCTCCTTTATTTTGTCTTGTACATTGATCTTTTGAGGTTGATCCCTAGAAAAGGCTACGAAGAAACCACCACCCTTTTCCGAGGACAGCACCCCGTCGTCATTCTGGTTATGACTTAACCAGAAATCTTTGTACAGAAAATTTTTATCTTCATTTCTACAGCCGAAGAAGAATACAACAGGGGCAGTTGGTTTTGCCACAGCCTGTGCAGACCTTTCCTCTACAAATCCACGAAATGGCGCACATCCTGTTCCTGGTCCAATAAGCACGAGAGGAGTCGATGGACGTGGATATGGCAGGGATCCTCGGCGTATCCAACATGGTATAAGATTCTCTGCATGTAAAGAAAGATATGAGTGTGGATTGATAATTGTAAGTGCCCGTGTAGTTGGGAGGGTGCATCAGTGCAAGGCACTAAGTAAAAACTAATAGTACATATTGTTGTTATTGTTATAGCAGCATGAGTGTCATCCAGGAAAAGAACACTAGGGGGACAACGCAACATAGAGCAATGCAATGTTGCATACCTTTGCCGCATTCCCCTTCGCCCCGCGTCGCTCCTTCTCGGGGCGACTCGAACGCCGGGCGCCGCCACCCCCACCCCTCGCCGTCGCCGGAGCGGCCGCAAGGAAGGCGACGGCGGGGCTCTGCCCTCCTTCTTCCTCTTCCTATCCTCCTCACGCTCTCCAATGTGATGTCCATGGCAGCGGCGGCGGTGTCGCACCTCCGGTGGCCCGCGGCCAGATCCCTCCCTTCTGGGCTCAGATCCGCTACCATGGTCGCCGGATCTGCTCGCCCGTGGCCCCTGCTTGTCGCGGCAGCGGGGGAGGGGCCCGACGGCGTCGGCTCGGAGGCGCCCGAGCTCGATCCCTTGGGGCTCCGCGCCTCTGCGGGGCGGTGCACTACGGCGGGGTGGCCCCGCTTCACCTGGTCCGCGGCTGGGCCGTCGCGCCTCGTTGCGCTGCGGCAACCTGACCATTGCGTGCTCGGCTCGGCGACTCCATTGGCCATCGTGCGGCGTGGTCGGGGGCCTGGTAGCTGGCGGTGGCGCCGCCTCTTCGGCTCCCTGGTTGTTACGCGGTGGCGGCTGCGGCGGCCACAATGGTCTGCTCGGTCGGTGTGACTGTGGTCGGTGACGCCGTGGTGGCGTTGCGGACAACGGCTTCTTGGGCGCTCACCAACTCGTCGGGGTGGCGTCTTTGGCGGCGGCCATACACGGGTCCCTCTAGCGACATCTTGGTGATGGGGCTAGAGGGCGCCGGCCGTTTCATGCAGCACTGAGGTTTGAGATGATGCAGGTGAAAACCCAACCCTCTTTGGGACGGCGTCGTCGGTGCCTTTGGCGTCGTGTCCTTCTTGAAGGCGACGATGAGCATCTCTCGCACGGGTCTGACCCCGCCGGTGAGGACACCAGCTCCCCTGCCACATCCGGGTGAAAACCCTCCCCAACTCGGACCGACATCGACGGCGTCCTTGGCGCTGTGCCCTTCCCGAAGGCGATGTCAGAAAGGACATTGGCGACATCTTGTGAGGACGTCTTTCTTTCCCGTTTTCTTTCTTTGTTTTCTCTCAAAAACAAAAAGAAAAAAAAAGAAGAGTGAGAGGGTTCGAGTTGGTGCCGTTTGTTGTATGGTCGCTCGTGTCGATGTCGCAATCCAATGGCGGCAGAGGTAGTGGCGGCTCGTGTCGATGTCCCAATTCGACCATACAGCCAAAGTTGCTTGAGTTGAGTTGAGTGGTTTGTGTCTGATGCCCCAATCCAGCCCACCATAGTTGCTTGAGTTGTGTGTGGTGCGTGCTGATGTCCCAATCCAGCCCACCGTAGTTGCTTGAGTTGAGTGGTGCGTGCTGATGTCCCAATCCAACCTACCGTAGTTGCTTTGAGTTGAGTTCATTGGTGCGTGTCTGATGTCCCAATCCAGCCCCACCATCCTTCCTAGTTGTACGGTTGTGAGACCGAAGTTGTTTGGTTTTCGGACCTAGTTTCCCATATAAACTGGGTCAATTCTTTTTTCTTCTAATAAAAAATCAGGAAAGCATAAGCTTTCACCGTCCGTTCTAAAAACGTTGCATACCTTTGTTTGGACTGAGCCCTGCCAGCCACGTAGAGCAGAGGCCAGGCCGTTTCTTATTCGAAGTATTAATCCATGATACAATGCTAACAGTAAGTGTATCTGATTTGGATGGGCCCGTGGGGATGATGAAATGGAAAAGGTTCTTTTCTTTAATGGAGGCGTTAGTTGTACCAACCATTCGAAAGGCATTTTACCGAGGGAAAATTCTGCAATACCTAAAAGCCCAGTACAAATCCATTTCACTACTGGCATGCTAAAATATTTGCAGCAGGAACACTGTTATGAAAAGGAAAAGTCCATATTACTCCCCTCAAGTATAGCCAAAGTTTGGATAACCCCCTAAATTATTTTTTAGTTTAATATAATTTTGTCAGAAATATTTTCTAAATATCAGTTTTGGTGGGTTTGACCTCATTCCAACCTCCATTGACTCTTACATGTGGGTCCGGCATGAGGGGTAGGGTGGATCCAAATTGGGTGAGAAACATTTTTAATTCTACTCGTTCTTTTATAGATAGATTTTTTCTTAGTTCCTCATTAAAGGGCCCAAAATGGTCCCTCCATTGTTTGTAGGTGAGAGTTTTTTTTCTTTTTTAGGTGACTTTCATATTTATCTAAAAAAATTTAATTTCATTTCATATGAACTGATCCCTTATTATCTCCTTTGGTGTCTTTATTTACGTTTTGTTTTTCAATCAGTTTTGGCATATCAGTGGTCTTCTTTTTTTTTTACTGTTTTTAAATTTTCTTGTCACCTATTTTTCCCCCAGCAAACTAATCTGACAAAATTTGTTGACGTGATTTGTTGTGGTTGAACTGACAAAGTGGTTGAGATTTAAGATTGAGACAAAATTACTCACTTGTTAACTAGACACCGGAATGCTACTGTTCAATCGTTTGAAAATACCATCAGTTTTAGTTGAAGGAACATATATCGCCGTCTGATCTAAATCGGAGACACCTTATGCACTTTCTTTCAATAAATAGCTTTATTTTATTTAAAAAATAACTTTATTATAGATGTAATAAATATTGTTGCCGACCTTTACAACCACAAGAGATAAATGTCTCATCCTCCACATTTCTATTATTTTTTTCTCATATATGATTTTTTTATTACGATATTTTCATGTTCTCCAAAAACTTAATGCTTGACATGCTTTTATTATTACATTAACTTTCTCATGGTTGTCACTTTACATAAATTCTTGCACAATTACAAAATGAACCCCACCAACTCCAAAGGTGCAGCTTGAGTCGGCACATCAGAGGGGTTTATTGTCCAGCCACCTTTTAGCCATAGCAAAGCATTCTCTGGGCCGATTCCCTGGAGCAGCATGGCGTCCACCCTAAAATGTAGACAAGAAAACCATATTACTTACCTTTATGTGATCATCTGACGATCTCATGAGGTGAGTAGATTGAGAAAGGGGAGATGAAAAATAAGACGACCTTTACTGTCGCAAAAGTGAGATTATTGGCATATTTGACTGTGAATCTGGCAAAAGAGAAAAAAATTACAATTGTTCATCAGATCAAGGAAAAATACAACCAGGGAAGGATCAAAGGAGATTGCAAGTGTTTCATCCATAAACCATGGATAGAGATGATGGCGCAAAATGATGATTTTGGGAGAGAGAAGGGGTGAATTGTAAAATTCAAGGGCATCAGGAGATGACTTAACCCTGCAGCCTGGCCATCAAGGTGCCACGCCCTCCAGTCATCAACTATGGAGAAGTTGAAGGATCTTATCCATGCATGCGTGCCCAAAACTGGTATACTGAGATCATGGTCTCCACTGCACTCACAGCTTTTACTAGTAAGCATGATGTTTAATTGTTTATGCAGTAAGATTTCAAATAGCACACATAAACAGAAGCAATGATCCTACTGAACATGATGTTTTCAGCCTTTCACCTGTATACGAGAGCGCGGTAACCCCTTGCGGTGAGGTTGAAATGGTACTTTATGCTGCTTGGAACATCGTAGGTGTAAGGAAAACCAGAACGCTTGCACCTGACCCATTCCATCACTGTTCCCTGTTAGCGATATATGTCCTTTGGTCAGTAGAAACTCAGCTCGGTCCGAGCAAAAGTTCAGAAAACAGTTAGCAGCTAAAAGCAAACAGGTTAGCAAAAGTTTAGAAACAGTTGCAGCTAAAAGCAAACAGGTTACAAGTAATCGGATTCCAAGGAAGTAATTTGTGTTGTGACAAGTGGCGAGTAGAAATTAAAGTCTTGGAAGCAAAAGAGGAGGAAGTGTTACCTCCCTGATCCCAAGGGCAGCTCTAGAGGCATTGTCATTTGCCCAAAAGTAAGACAGGTAGTAGCGGTATTCCTGGATTTTCAAGGAGCAAATTTAGACAATGGTTTGTGATAAACCGATGAGATCAAAACTTTTTGAGGGATCAATCTTGCTAGATTTGCATGAATTTGACAATAATCAATCTATCTATAAAAGAACGAGTAGAATTGAAAACAATTCTCACCTAAATCGGGCCCGCGGTACCCCTCACGCCGGACCCACGTGTAAGGGTCAACTAAGGTGGAGAGAAAGTCAAACCCACCAAAACTGATATTTAGAAAATGTTTCTGCCAAAATCAAATTTTTTTTCCCACCACTAACTATTCTACCCGTAGTCGTACCCGTACCCGCCACACCTAAAATCCTGCGCCAGCTCCGCCTGACCGCCTCCAACTCCCACGCGGCCACGCGCACACAAAATCAGCATCGGAGAGGTGCCCCTACTACTTCGTACCCCAGAGTCCCAGACGCCACCCACGAGGCCACGAGCATGCAAGGTAGTAGGCCTCGCCGGATGCCATGGATCTTTGTTGGATGCTTCTGAAGTTCTGATATGTTTTGAATCAAACTCTACTGTCATCACTGACCAAAAAAAAAACGAGTATCATGCTAACGAGATCAAGGAAATTTTCTGGAGAACCAAATCTTTGACAGGATACTTAATAAGTAGAATTACCTTTATTTTTGAGATATCTTAATTATATTTCTATGTATATGTAACCACGAGAATTTCTATTTGTAGGTGACAAATGTGTCATTAAGTTTTATCACTGCTAACAGCCAACACATTCAAATATAATAGCACATTGGCACTTTATGACTTATGTGATAACTTTTGTTCTAGCGGGTTGCATGAAAAATTAAAAACGTTTGTCATAAATCGAGCTCACCGTATCCCTCATATTACACCCTGTTTGTAAGTTGTAAGGGTCAATGGAAGCGGGAGGGGTGTAAACCCGTCAAATTCACCCGTTGGAAAATATTCTTTACCCACTAGCTATACCTTTTTATATCACGTGCGTGCTGCACGATTTTATTTTCTTACCCATGTTTTTTCTACCCACCGAGATTAATTTTTGTCTTCCGACAAAATCATTCTCTTTTTTCTCTAAATCGGACTACGCGGGAGCGATCGTGAGCTGGGCTGAGAGATGGTGCGGTGCGTGTAAAAAAGGGGCTGCATTTAACTGATAAGAAGAGATGGGGCCTTTCTTGTTCGTTGTTCAACGATGGATGGGCCGCGCTCACGGGCACGAGCTGCTTACAGTTTACAGAAGGCTTAGTAGCGCAATAGTGCTGGATTGAACCTTGACCTTCCACGCACGCACCACCTATGATCGAACTCAAATCCATTATGAATGTGCCTGCTGGAGTGGAGAGGTGCGCTGTGGCACTGTGCACTGTGAAGTTGGGACGCAGCTAGCAACAGACACAAGCGTGTGTAAATCCGTCCCCATGGGCGGCAGCTCCGGCGTCACTTACCGCTCTACACGCACATTCGTTCTAGCCCCGCTGCATCGTTGCAGACAGCACTTTGCCACCGGCCACGACCCACAGCTAACAAATCTCGCTTATCTATTTGGTACCATAAATAATCTTTAGGCTTTTCATAGTATAACTCCAATTTTATTAAGTCAGCTAATATCATCCTTATACTAAAATAGTTCTTCATGAACCTCTAAAGGATACCGACACTCATTGACCTAATCAAATATTTTTTAGATGGACCCAATCGAATCTTGATCAATAATTGCACGCACGATTGTTTAGATTGTGTTTGTGACATATAGGGAGAGGGGCTTGGTTCTAATATTTTTATACATTGAATAAAGTGAATAATATTTATTATATGATAATATAGCTACATAGATCGATAAACATCTTACAACACGAAACCGTGACAAAGCCATCTCTATGAGAAAAAGGCAAATGATTTTGTATGTGCGTGTCTTTTTTTTCTCGAATAATATCACGTACGTGTCGCACGTAAAAAGGTTGACTTACAAAACAACGAGAAGAAGGTTCCTCAGGTGGGACAATGAGCCGAGAATAGTGCTCTGCTAGGGACCTCCCAGGTTTTGGTGAATCAAGGGGACATACTGGTTGCAATATATCTTTGCTATCGACTTCCGACATGAGCTGTGTCAAGGGTGAATGCATAAGGAAACAATAGTGCAATCAATGATAGCTATTAATTTTGTTAATTAGCACAGTACATGAACCTTACATCCTGAATAGTTTGTAACACACCGGCACAGAGCTCGTTCATCGGTTTGACGTAATCTCCTTTACAGTTTTTCACTGCAGCCTTTGACAGACAGATAATAAAAGTGAAGAAAAAAAATAGGCATCAGTTCATGACATCCTTATACTTGCTGCTAGAGTGAATGAATAGAAGTACCTCGTATTGTTGGTCAGAAATAATTCCATGTGAATAAGCGTATGGAATTTGAGAGTTCGTATCAATATCGTCTCCTGTTACAGGATTGCCAACCATATAGCCCTGCACAAAAAAAAAAAAGAAGCAATGAGCTAGAACAACGACAACTTCTTGGCTCGTCTCGATTCATATGCTAGAAATTAAATCACATGCCTTAAGATTGATCAGGGGATGATGCATTGCTTCGATCCCTGGAGCATGTATAGAACATTCAGCAAAAAGAAAATGCGTACTTTTAATTTGAACATGAAATAGAAATAGGTAGGCATATGAAAACAAAGGGAAGACCAGAATCACCTTCTGAGATATACTGTGCAATAAGAGGAACCATCTTCCCACCATACGAGTCTCCAGCAACGTAGAAAGGGTTTGAAAGAAGCCATGGATGATCATCAAACCACTGCAACAAACCGAAACGACGACGGGTCATCTATATAACAAGCAGAGCAGGCACATTTTTCTTCAACTGAAGCGTAGTGTACACTAAAAATAACACGGATGCTGCTGTTTGTTCAAACCTTTCGCAGGAATGTGACGACTTGCCTCGAAGATGAGATGTCCCCAATGTCATAGCCTTTGGGGTCTCGGGCATACGAGAAACCAGAGCCAACGGGCGAGTCCAGGAAGACCATGCTTGCCACCTGACAGATCGAACGGCCAATCATCAATGCTTTACCAAATAACATTTTTTTTTGAACGAATGGCATGCCTATTTTATTGAAAAAGAGGGTTTTTACAAGCCGGCGAGCTTTATTACAAAAGTCTACTCTCGCGGTAACAGATTCTCTAGAGGCGTATCTCTGCCGCTATCCAGGCCGATGCCTCACTTTTGATTGTAGCCATGATCGTAGGTGCTGGCTTTCCTTGGCTCCTAAACAGCCTCACATTTCTTTCTTTCCATATCTCCCAGATTATGAGGAGCGTTAACCTTCATGATGCCTTGCGCAGGGGGGGGGGAGGGGAGGCATCCGAGGTGATATTTGCCCACCACTGAAGGGTTGATGCACTGTGTGGCCATCTTTCTGGGTGTACATTTCGTTGGTTCGTCCATGTTGCCACCATCGCCCAAATTCTTCTGGTGAAGCGGCAACCAGCAAGTAGGTGATAGGCGGTCTTCATGGCGCATCTGCACAGGGGGCAGGTTGGGCTATGATCACACCGCGTTTTGCCAGATGATCCGAAGTCCATACTCTATTTTTGCACAATAAGCCAGACGAAGAACTTGCATTTAGGAGGGCCCCAGGTGGACCATAATGAGGCGATCACTAGATTTTTGGTGGTGCCAATGAATTGTGCTATGTAGACCGACCCCGTCGAGTATTGACCGCTTTGTGTGAGCTTCCACGTGATGTGGTCTTCAGAGTCTTGGGGCTGCACTTGGCTTACTAGCTCCCATAGCGCGAAGTACTCGTGCAAGAGGGTGGTATTGAAACCGAATCTCCAATTATTATTTATTAAATACGCGAGAGCTACGTATCTCCAACCATCAATTTCTAAAACAATCACAGCCTAACAACATGTCAAAGTATTCTGACGGTAAAACTAAAGACATTATTTTTAGAAATTAATGGTTAAACATAGGGAGGCCTTTTTTTCCTAACTCTCGAAGCAAAACTTGAACAAGAAGAACAAAGTACAAATCTCATTCTTCTCACCCGGGTCCAAGAATCCGGACTGTAGACCAGCCGTGGCAGAGTCCCATCGTACGGCTGGAGGACAAAGTTGAGGGGGCCCACTTCGAAGGCGAGGCCGCTAAAGGCGGAGCAGCGGGGCCCACCCGTCAGCCACAGCACGACGGGGTCCGTGGCCGGGCTCCGCTCCGACTCGACGAAGTAGTAGAAGAGCTCCGTCCCCGTCGTCTCCTCCACGTCCACGTACCTTCACCATGCATGCCGATCGACGTGGCATGTGAGAACGCAGAGCATAGACGGGAGACTCAGAGAGCATGAAAGATCGGGCATGGCGGCAGGGCCGGGCTTACCCTGTCTCCAGGTGGAATGGCAGTGGGCCGTCGAAGCCCGGGAGGCGAGTGACCACCGTCCTCGCCGTCGCCGGCGACGCCGGAAGGAGGACGACGAGTACGATGCAGCAGGCGATGGCGAGCTGCAAGGCCATGGCGGCCATTCTAGCTAGCTCGCTCTGTAGCTAGCTTGTGCTGTGGCTGGAGCTGAGCTAGGTGGCGATGGGAAGAATGGTGACTCGATCCGAGCTAAGCGTCGTCGCCCATCTTTTAATTAATTCGTGGATATCGGATCGACCAATCACTCTTCACACCAACTCTGCTGCTCAAGAAATTAATGGCGGCGGGCCCACGCGCGGGAGCAGCTATGCCTGCCCAGTACATCACTTATTCACAACAGTGCAAGCGAGCACGACGAGGAGACGAAAATAGAAATCATGGCGTTCCTATATCCGGCGAGGTTGGTTGCTGGGCGACAGTCACAGTTGAAGCCACGATGACCATGAGGGGAGTAGATTACTGTTAAGAGATGGAGACAGGGTCAGTGCAAGTGACACCACAATGGATGAGGGAGTAGTTGCACGTTTTGAGTAGCAGCAAGGACACATGAAAACGAACTCGATCGCTCTAGTTCACTGTTCACAGTACACATCATGATGGTTTGGAATTCCAGCCGATCAGAATTTTTTTCAATAACTTTTTTACCATAAATATAAGTTCATTTCTTTTAATTACTGATGAGAGATAATATAGGATATATAGATGCTGCTGAAAGTACTTTCAATATATTTGACTACCAACATTACTGGAAACATCGTATTTTTTATATAAAAAAAAGAAATAATTTGTTCCTCTGGGCATCAGATTACATGGGCTTCGTGGACTTGCTTTCTTTCCTACCTTACTGCAGATTCTAAGTAGCCCGTTTTAAGACCCCGGCCCAGTGGATCTGATTCTAAGTACTCTGCTAATAGCGTTAGCAAACGAGACCATGTTTCTCAAAAAAAAAAAAAAAGCAAACGAGACCATAGTTATTAAGTGTGAGGTAACTCCGAGCTAACCCCGTTAATTAGACCATCTTCCCTGGGTCAATCTAATTAAAAGAACTTAACCCCGGTCGTCCCTTGAGATGTGCCCTAAACATTGCCCAGGATAGCACATCTCACTAAACACAAGTTAACATCTTCATCACATATAACATTCACATACATAGAATCCACCAACCATGAAAGGGTTTAAGTTTACAAACTAAATTCAAGTTTCAAGTTTTTTGCATAAAAGGAGAAATTTCAGCGGAAGGTTTGAACATTGCTCTCCAATATTTTACATGACAAAATAAATGAGTTCACTCTCATGCCGTAAGTGACTCATTGATATAGACAACATTGGACCACTACTCCATGCCCGCACCTCCGTCCGCGGGGTAGAAGTATCCAAAGACATGCTCCGACGACACCTCACCTGGAATCAATTTAACGGCAACACCGTTAGTACATTGCGTACTAGTAGGACTTATCCCAAAAATATACATTTGGTGGATGCAAGGGATTATCAAGTTTTAATATCCAACTAAGAAATAGCAAACGTGTTTTGGTAAGTGAGTAGGTAAAAGACATAGCATCTATCCCTAGATCATACACCAATACATTTTCATAAATAGAGTGATAATGTAGCATCAACCAAGAGCTCAATCTTCCATGAGCCCTTTCTGAAATTCTACGTAAAGTCGAAGTCAAATGAGCGTGCCATAACCAAGAGCGTGGCTATTACAATAGATCAAAAACCCTACAGAGGGTGTACAACTTTTCCCACACGAGGCGCAAGACCAACGACCATACCCTCGGCCTAGGATAAGTGTCAATTCATGCCCTCAACCGTTCACATACTCACACCTGACGGCCAGTGATGAGAGGGCGGCCGGAGATGTATAGGGGTAACGGACTCCGCCATCTACCCCTCATCACAACCTGTGTCAAACCGTCCCATAGGAAGGTCCGGCTTATGATACTTGGCTTGTCCATCCCATCCTAAGCATGTGGTTTGTACGAGGAGTGCTCAAGTTCCAAAGCAATACGCATCGGCCCTTAACCAAGTCAAGCAAGCCTAACCATTTGAGTTCCACTCTCAACATGGCCCTACATTACTTGCCCAAATCTTGATTCACTTACATGGTTGTTCAAGTTTAACACATTCCAACTATCTAAGTATGATTAAGGCAAAAACCCTATATCTCGCGAGAGGAGATGCCCTTGTTATCTCTCGATTTCTACCGGCTAAGCATGGATAAGCAATTAAGTCATCAAGTCTAACAAGCATACTTAGCTAGAGGGTTGTTCTAATTCCAAAGTTTATGACTAGTAGGTTCTATTCTACTCGATCCACATGAACTAGAAAAGGGTGGCTTATTCACAAATAATAAGCATTTTTCATTCATAAATAGATGAGAAAAAGGTGTCTGCCTTGCTGTACAAAAGTGGTCTCTTCAACCATGGGGTCGGGCACGACCTCAACCTCGGCTTCCTCCGACGTCTCGGTCTCTACACGAATGCAATGATGAGATGAGTGCATATGTCATGAATAAATTCAAGAGATGTATGAATGCTAACAATTAGCATGGGTTTAGTTATGCAAGGTCATATGTTTAAAGTAATTAGCTATGCATGGATAAACCCTATAT
This sequence comes from Digitaria exilis, assembly GCA_015342445.1. Classification (NCBI taxonomy): domain Eukaryota; kingdom Viridiplantae; phylum Streptophyta; class Magnoliopsida; order Poales; family Poaceae; genus Digitaria; species Digitaria exilis. The sequence continues at coordinate 287,386 of JACEFO010001947.1, forward strand.
TAGTTATGGGTAACTCAAGCATAAAGGGAGTGTAGAAATTATGTAAGGGCAGACGGTCTGCTGTTCAAGAGTTCGGGGGTCGGGTTGTGCAGAGCCTCTGGTGGATTTCAAAATGAGCGGCGGACAATCCGACCGCGGAGGGCGAATGGTCCGCCATTCAATGGGTCAAGTGGCATGTTTCGGCTGAGCCTCTGGTGGCTCTAGGGTGAAAGACGGACTGTCCGGCCCACGGCTGAGCTTCGCCGGCGATTTCGTTGGTCATTTTGGGTTCTGGTTGTTTCTAAAGGTTGCTGGGAACTCCTAGGGTTCATTTTAAATGGTGGTTTTGACATGCATAGGGTTTTTGAAGCTCTAGCTCATCAATGGTGATCTATCCACCATTGACACCATGAACTCTAAACCTAGAGCAATGGAGACTAGATCTGGGGAGGGAAAGGCTCACCGATGATGTGGGGAGCTCCGGTGAGGACCGTAGGTAGGTTGGAGTAGGGTGGTGCTTGGCGCTCGGGCTTGCGTCTCCTTGCTTGAGCTTTGAGGGGATGAGCAATGGAGAGGGAAGAAGAAGCTTGGGGGAGCTCCTTCTTTAAGCTTGAGGTGGGGGATGACGCCGTGGAGCAGCAGCTCGTCGGTGTGGTGCTCCGGCGAGCTCTTGTGTGGCTTCAATGGAGGAACCTTGGGAGCTCCTCCATGGTGGAGTGAGGAGGAAGAAAGAGAGTGTGGAGGGGGAAATGAGTTGGAGGGGGAGCTGAGGGAGAAGCTCAGCTCGGGCTAGACAGGTGGCCTGTCAAGTGGGGTCGAGGGGGGACACGTGGCGGCCGAGCTCTGCGCCGCTGCCACGCAGGTGCCGCGCAAGGGTGGACCGTCCACGCCTGAGGGGTGGACCGTCCGCCGTTCAACTGGGAACAACGTTTTAGCCACTGCTAAACTACCTTTCTTAAGGAGTTTTAAATCTTGATTAAATGCTAATAATGCACACAATGATATGCTTAATCTCATTGAATTTTTGGGTCGTAACATTAAGAGTACGAGACTAGCATGATTGGTTCAATCAAAGTGTAAATAATTACTACTAAAGTATTACATTGGAGATTGCAGAAGATATGGCTTGATAGAGCCACTCATCTCCTTATTCCCTAGCCCCTAAAGTAGTCGCTCACGTTTTAATATGTCTCTGAATAAAATTCAGTTTTTTAATAACTGTTTTTACTCTTGAGGGGAGAAAAAATTGATTTCATCTCCCGGCGCCAGGGAATAAAATTCAGTTTTTTTAATAACTGCATGTGCCCTGATCCAAGCTCTCTGCATTCTCTGCCATGCGTAGGCTAGCAGCTGAAGTGCCAAGATCATTACCAGTGGCGACTCTAGGGTGTGCAGGGTGGGCTCTAGCCCCCTACAGGCAGGGTTTTTTTTACCACTACAGTACTGGTTTTCTTAAAAAAACAGACCGGTCCTACCGACCGGTTAGCCGAATGGTTCGGTTTGCTAGGTTCGGTTAGGGGGTGGTAACTGGGATTTTTTGCTACCAAACCGGACCAGTTTTAGCGGGAACCGCAGGAACTGGACCGGTTTCAACCGGTACAAAAAACCCTACCTACAGCCAATGCGCTAATGGAGATTACGAGGAAGAGATGAAAAAAAGTACAGATTATGAAGAAATAAAATAGATATTAGGAAGCAAGAAGAGGGTGTAAAGAATGTTGGGAAGCATTAAACCTCCCATAGGAGGCCGCACCTGTGTTAAATAGGCAAGGAAGAGCCCCTTGCGTGGCTTACACGATAATGACGTGAGGTAGTTGTGCTGATCTCATCTACAACAACTTTCATCTTGTTACAACAAACTCTAACTTATCTAATCTAGCTTCTAGACTCTACCGAGATCAGCCTAACTAACTCACATGCATAACTTGTACAATATCTCAACACGTTAACACCCTCTCTCAATCTTAACTGGGCAATGCTAGATTAAGATGACGCTTGAACTCTTCTAACTTCCTTGTTGAGAGTCCCTTGGTGAAGCTGTCTGCAACCTGATCTTCAGTAGAGATGATTCGAACATCAAGCAACTTTTGTGCAACACGTTCTCTCACAAAGTGATAGTCGATCTCTATGTGCTTCGTTCGAGCATGGAAGATTGGATTTGCAGTCATATAGGTAGCACCAATGTTGTCACACCAAAGCCAAGCAGAAGGAGGACTTCGTATTCCCAATTCTTGAAGCAATGACTGTACCCAAATAATTTTAGCTATAGCATTAGCCACAACTTTGTATTCTGCTTCAGTACTAGATCGAGACACGATTGCTTGTTTACGTGCACTCCATGAAATAAGGTTTCTTCCAAGAAAGATAGCAAAACCTCCCATAGAGCGACGGTCATCAACACAACCTGCCCAGCCTGCATCAGAAAATCCAGTAACCAGAGAAGAGCTAAAACCGAGATATCTTGAGTCCCAATTGCAAGGTATGTCTAACATATCTCAAGACACGCTTAGCAGTTGTCCAATGAACTGAAGTTGGCGAATGCAAATATTGGCATATCTTGTTTACAGCAAAGGAAATATCTGGTCCTGTGAGAGTCAAATACTGCAAGGCTCCCACAACATTGCGATACTTTGTAGCATCTTCTGGACTAAGCGGATTACCATCATATGCAGATAACTTTTCAGAGATAGAGAGAGGAGTGGTGACTGGTTTGCAGTTCAGCATACCTGTTCTTTTGAGAACATCTGTTGCATACTTTGATTGAGATAAAATGAGACCATCATTGACTTTGTTTACCTCAATACCAAGAAAATAATGTAAGTCACCAAGATCCTTCAAGGCAAAGTCAGATCCAAGCGCCTTGAGCAAAGCGTCAGTCCCTCCAGTGGAAGAGCTAGCCACAATGATATCATCAACATAAATCAAGATAAACATAACAAGATCTTTCTTTCTAAAATGGAATAGAGATGTATCAGCTCTTGAAACCTTAAAACCAAGGCCAATCAACTTCTCACTGAGCCTATGGTACCACGCTCTTGGCGCTTGCTTTAACCTATACAATGCTTTGTCAAGCTTACAAATATAATTTGAGAATTTCTTATCTTGATACATTGGAGGTTGTTTCATATAGACTTCTTCCTCTAGAACACCATGAAGAAACGCGTTCTACACATCCAACTGACGCAAACTCCAACCATTAGAAACAACAACAGAAAGAATGAGTCTAATGGTAGCAGCTTTGACTACTGGACTAAATGTGTCCTCGTAGTCTATACCATATCTGTGTTTGAACCCCTTAGTAACTAGACGAGCTTTGTATCTTTCAATCTCCCCATCTTGTTTTCTTTTGATCTTATAAACCCACTTACAATCTATGATATTTTTACCTTGATCAGGAGGTACCAGGTGCCAAGTCTTGTTGTGATGCAAAGCAATAAATTCATTGTCCATGGCATCCTTCCAGTTCTTATCATGTAAAGCATCTTGCAAACTGTTAGGCTCACCATTGGCAGAAAACAAACCATACCTAATTGTACCATCATTAAACACCTTGGGTTTACGAATACCTCCCTATAACCTGGTGCGAAGGCGAGTAGGAGATGCATCTGCTCCATGAGCACCATCAACTGCAGCTGAGATCACAGGCGCACTTGGTGCATGTGATCCGGCCAGATCAGCCTCGCGATCTGCAGAAGGAGCATAAGATCCAGCTGCACCGTGTGGTGTAGTTGGCACATCGACGACCGGCACAGAAGATCCCTGTCCCCCTCGGTCGGCGCTGTCGGACGCGGGAGGCAGCTGGGAACGTGGCGCGGTGGGAGAGGACACCGGGACCTACGGTACTGGACCAAAGGCGGATCCACCTGCACATCCGCCTACACCTCGTACTGACGCCGCCGGCAAATCCTCCTCCTGTCCGGGGCCGAGCGATGGCTGCATAAAATCATCAGTTTGCACAAGATTTAAGGGGGAATTTGCTCCCAAATTTTTCCCTTGATTTTCCTGCATACTTGGACATGGTTTAGGAAGAGTATCTGACACATGACCATGTGAATGTAAGCCCCCAAGAGTAGACGGATTTAACAGAGATGGAGGAAGCAAAAGGAGCTCAGAATGGAAACGTGCTCCAGCATTAGCATGAAGTGAAGAGAACGGAAAAACATTCTCATCAAACACTACATCGCGAGAGATGTAAACACGACCTGTGCTAACATAAACACTTGTAACCTTTGCACATATTACTGAAACCAAGATTAACACATTGTTTGGAGCGAAATTCAAGTTTGTGGGAATTGTAGGGTCGTAAGTTGGGCCAGCAAGCGTACCCAAAAACTCTCAAGGAGTTATAGTCAGCCGTTCCTCCAAGAAGACGCTCAAGGGGGGTTTTACCATCAATAACCTTGCTTGGGAGCCTGTTTATGAGATAGACAGCTGCAAGAAAAGCTTGATCCCAGAATTTAAGAGGCATGGAGGCTTGGGCTAATAGAGCAAGCCCAACCTCAACAATGTGGTGGTTCTTGTGCTCGGTAGGGCCATTTTGTTGATGAGCGTGTGGGCAAGACACAAGGTGATTGATTCCAACTTTAGTAAAGAAGGAATTTAATTTTTCATGTTCACCCCCCAGTCGGTTTGCATGGCTCGGATTTTGCGGCCAAACTGTCTTTCAACAAGTGATTGAAATTCATGAAACTTTTGAAACACCTCGGATTTATGTTTGAGCAGATAGATCCAAGTGAATTTACTGAAATAATCAATGAAGCTAACATAATATTTATGGCGCCCAAAAGAATCACAAGCATGTCCCCATACATCGGAAAATATCAAGGCTAAAGGAACAGACGACCGACTGACCGACTTGGGGTAAGGCAATTGATGGCTTTTCCCTTTTTGACAAGAATCAGACACTGACTCGGTCCTAGGCTCGCTAGAGTAGGACAATTTATTTTGTTGGGCTACTTGATGAACGACACTATAGGATGGATGCCCAAGACGTTGATGCCACCGCTCCAGGGAAGGTGTGGCGACGCCAGAGACACTGAGGGCTTGCTTGTGATGAAATGCAGCAGCAGGAAGAGGGTAGAGTCCCCTCTTACACGTTCCTTCCAGTAGAACCATCCTCGTGTCCCGGTCCTTAATGAGAAAAAAATTGGGATGAAACTCTAGATAGGCATTATTATCATGAGCGAGTCTATGGACAGATACAAGATTCTTTTGGGCACTTGGGACATGCGAAACATTATTCAGAATAAGATTGCATTGGGGGGATTTACATACAACACGACCAATGTGTTCGATACTCATACCTGCACCATTCACAGCATGGATCTAATCCCCTCCATTGTAGCAATCTCTGATGACCATCTTGTCAAGTGCGCCGGTGATGTGGTCAGTTGAGCCGGTGTCGGTGTACCAGTTTGTGTCCACGCCGTAGTTGTTCCCCGCGGCAGTATTAGCACTCTTCTCTTTAGGCGCGACGAAGTCCTTGTCAAACCGGTGGCAGCACTCCATCACTGAGTGTCCCTCCTTCTTGCAGAGTTGGCACTTGACCTTGGGTTTGTTGGTGCTGCCACGACCACGGCCTCCATTGCTGCGGCCACGGCTCATGCAACCGCCACAGATTCCTCCGCGACCACCAGTGCCACGACCACGAGATGCGGAGTTGGCAGAGCCGCCTGAAGCGCCATGGTATAGATCCATGCGTTGCTCAAAGGCAAGGAGCTGGGTGAAGAGCTCGTTGACGGTGATCAGCTTGACACGGGCGAGGACGGCGGAGATGACGGGGTTGAACTCAATGTCGAGGCCTGTGACGATGAAGGACACCATCTCCTCATCATCTAGAGGCTTGCCGGCTGCCGCCATCTCATCTCCAAGCGCACGCATCTTGGCCACATATTCTGTGACCGAGAGCGCGCCCTTCTTGGTGGTGGCCAGCGCAATGCGAGTGTTGACGGAGCGTGCACGAGTTTGGGAGGCAAACATCACCTCGATTGCCTGCCATAATCCTCGTGCGGTGACGCAGGTTGAGACCTGCGCTAAAATATCACGGTGAAGAGAGGCAACAAGGTAACTAAAGACCTATTGGTCCTCCTCAATCTGATGAGGAGGGGCGATGATGGTGCCAACAATGTAGCCCATCAGTTGTGCTCCACGGATGGTGGGAAGCACCTGGATCTTCCATAGGGCGAAGTTCGCCTTGGTGAGCTTTTCGGTCACCGGGTGACCAATGGTGGAGGCAAGGACAACTCCAGTGGAGGAACTCGCCATGGAAAGGGTTTAAGGTGGATGTGATTTAGAGGATGGCTCTTGATACCATGTAAAGAATGTTGGGAAGCGTTAAACCTCCCATAGGAGGCCGCACCTGTGTTAAATAGGCAAGGAAGAGCCCCTTGCGTGGCCTACACGATAATGACGTGAGGTAGTTGTGCTGATCTCATCTAAAACAATTTTCATATTGTTACAACAAACTTTAACTTATCTAATCTAGCTTCTAGACTCTACCAAGATCAGCCTAACTAACTCACGTGCATAACTTGTAAAATATCTCAACACGTTAACAGAGGGTTGAGCCCCCCCTAACTTTCTATTATGCATCTGCTACTGATCATTACCATCCATCACTACACCGGTGGCATGCAATGCAGTGCTGGAGTTTAGGGGTGAGCACTTTTACACCGAAAACGGAAGGCCGAACCGAACCGAACTGAAACCGAAGACCCCAGTGGAGTTGCCTGTTACCTTGGGCCCTCTCCTCACACAGAGTACATGCATGACCCTCACCTCACACAGAGTACATGTAGGCGGATCACAGAGTCTGTGCATCTGTACATGCATGCAAAGAAGTCGCCGTCACGCCGATCCCGGCTTCCACTTTTCTCTCCATCTCGAATTCCTGACAGCAGCTACACGAAACCAGTGCCGGCTCTAGGGGGTGCAGGGGGTGCGACCGCCGGGGGCCCAACATCCTATAGATAATTAGTGCATATAATTTTCTACAAAGCCTTTAAAATTCCAATAAATCAGCCCACGTCTCAGGATAAGCTTTGAATATGTACATGAGTGAGGAGGCCAACATTTAGTTTCCCTACAAAAGCGATGTTTCGTTAATAGATCTTCCAGACTAACCACAGCCAGTAGGCAACGTTTCACGTTTCCTGCTCTGCCGCCGTCCGGCGCCCAGTAGCTACGGCGGCACCTAGTAGCTATGACCCTAACGATCTGATTCACTCTCACTCAGCATCTCGACGACGGCGGCAATGGCGAGGATGACGCACACTCATGTTGACGAACAATAAGCGCCACATTGACACACATTATCGAGGGTTATAATTTTTTTCTTGTTTAATTTTTCCAAGAATCAAAGGGTTATAAATTTCTAATTCAATGTATTTATTTGTATATATTAGATGTTGCCCAAGAAGCATTTGTTAGGTGCTCAGAACAGGAAAAAAAACAAGAAGATCAGTTCATAGAATCACATAGAGGTGCTCTACACAATTTTTTTTCCAATTTCTCGTAATGCTGAAGCCAACAAGATTATTGTTAATGGTTATTGTTTTTAGAATTTTGTTACAATATTGTTATGTTTTATTACACATATATTACAAAGTAATTTTTAGTATTGGTGATAGATGTTATAATTTAAACTAAAAAAATAATTTAAAGGGCCTTTATTTTCATGCTTGCCCAGGGGCCCATAAAATTATAGAGCCGACCCTGCACGAAACCTTCCACACAATTACTGATGCCATCAAAACGCTAATAATTGAAGCTGCTGATGAGCGAGACGCATCCGTTGCCAATTGCCATGCTTCTGTTCGATCTACTGCCTGTTCCATTCCATGCATGCATGTAAATCGGACTATATCTCATATCCCTCTACACGCCAACACAGCATTCAGTTCCGGTCGTTCCAAACACGCCCCAACAGCTATCCAACAGGGCCCCACAACCAACGGCAACGTGCCACCCACATACACACGCACTGCGCACGCACGCCATACACCACCATATAGACAACAAGAAAGCGCCATATACGAAGTTCAGACATGCTACATATATCATTCGATCATATGGAAGCTAGCAGCAGATGGAAATTACAAGGCAAAGTCAGGCTTATAAGGCACAATTCATTGTATTTTCGCTACTAACTAAAAAGATATAATTTGGAGGCCTTGGGCACCCCTGATCTGCAAGCTCTTCGTTTCGTTGGTAGTCCAAAATAGACTGTGGACCGCGGACCGCCTACAGACATGAAATTGGCCTAACCAATCCCTCTACCCTCTCTGCGGGTGCGAGCAAGAGATAGCTTCACACATATTCACATAATGTAGATTCACAAGACGGGTCCAGAAAGTTATTCCGTGTGGACGGCAAATCATGAAACTCTTATGAAATCCCATTAAGACTGGCCTTAGGATATGTTCATGTTCTCCAAAAACTTAATGCTTAACCGTTGACATGCTTTTATTCTTTAATTAACTTCTCATGGTTGTCACTTTGCATAAATTCTTGCACAATTACAAAATGAACCCCACCAACTCCAAAGGTGCAGCTTGAGTCGGCACATCAGAGGGTTTTATTGTCCAGCCACCTTTTAGCCATAGCAAAGCATTCTCTGGGCCGATTCCCTGGAGCAGCATGGCGTCCACCCTAAAATATAGACAAGAAAACCATATTACTTACCAATACCACCTCTATTTGATCATCTGACGATCTCATGAGGTGAGTAGATTGAGAAAGGGGAGATGAAAAATAAGACGAATCTTTACTGTCGCAAAAGTGAGATTATTGCCATATTTGATTGTGAATCTGGCAAAAGAGAAAAAAGGACAATTGTTCATCAGATCAAGCAAGAATACAACCAGGGAAGGATCAAAGGAGATTGCAAGTGTTTCATCCACACACCATGGATAGAGATGATGGCGCAAAATGATGATTTTGAGAGAGAAGCAAGGGATGAATTGTAAAATTCAAGGGCATCAGGAGATGACTTAACCCTGCAGCCTGGCCATCAAGGTGCCACGCCCTCCAGGCATCAACTATGGAGAAGTTGAAGGATCTTATCCATGCATGCGTGCCCAAAAATGGTATACCGAGATCATGGTCTCCACTGCACTCACAGTTTATAGTAGCAAGCATGATGTTTAATTGTTTATGCAGGAAGATTTCAAATAGCACACATAAACAGAAGAAATGACCCTACTTGAACATAATGCTTTCACCTGTATACGAGAGCGCGGTAACCCCTTGTGGTTTGGTTGAAATGGTACTTTATGCTGCTTGAAACATCGTGGGTGTAAGGAAAACCAGAACGCTTGCATGTGACCCATTCCGTCACTGTTCTCTGTTAGCGATATATGTCCTTCGGTCAGTAGAACCTCAGCTCGGTCCCAAGAAATTCAGAAACAGTTAGCAGCTAAAAGCAAACAGATTACAAGTAACCGGATTCCATGGAAGCAATTTGTGTTGTGACAAATGACCGAGTAGAAATTAAAGTCTTGGAAGCAAAAGACGAGGAAGTGTTACCTCCCTGATCCCAAGGGCAGCTCTAGTGGCATTGTCATTTACCCAAAAGTAAGATAGGTAGTAGCGGTATTCCTGGATTTCTAAGGAGCAAATTTAGGCAATGGTTCGTGATAAACCAATGAGATCAAAACTTATGATGGATCAATCTTGCTAGATTTGCATGAATTTGACAATAATCAATATGATTAAAAGGATGACTTACAAAACAACGAGAAGAAGGTTCCTCAGGTGGGACGATGAGCCGAGAATAGTGCTCCTCTGCTAGGGATCTCCCAGGTTTTGGTGAATCAAGGGGACATACTGGTTGCAATATATCTTTGCTATCGACTTCCGACATGAGCTGTGTGAAGGATGAATGCATAAGGAAAAAAATAGTGCAATCGATGATAGCTATGAATTTTTGTTAATTAGTACAGTACATGAATCTTACATCGTTAATAGTTTGTAACACACTGGCACAGAGCTCGTTCGTCGGGTTAACGTAGTCTCCTTTACAGTTTTTCACTGCAGCCTTTGACAGACAGTTAATAAAAAGTGAAGAAAAAATAGGAATAAGGTAATGTACCGCCTCCAGTATCGATTTTTCTTTTTTTTTTAGAAGAACTTAACAGAGGCGGGTGAGTTAATGCAACCGCCTCCATTAATGATATTAACGGAGGCGGTTGGTTTAAAACAATCGCCTCCATTAATGGTATTAACCAAGGCGGTTGGTTTGATGCAACCGCCACCGATAATGAACATTCATATGCTAGAAATTAAATCGCATGCCTTAAGATTGATCAGGGGATGATGCATTGCTTCGATCCCTGGAGCATGTATAGGACATTCAGCAGAAAGAAAATGAGACAGATAATATAAAAAAAATAGATCCAAGAGTACTTTTAATTTCAGCATGAAATAGAATAGGGCTATGCTAAAGTACTCCATTCAACTTCCAAGAGGTAATACCTTGGATGAATCTCAGCCATCAATTTTTAGAATTAGTGAACATTTTAAACATTAAAACAGTTAAGAAAAGAAAAGAAAAGAAAATCCCTGGATTTATGGCGTCCTTCTTTATCTGCCCCCCCTAATCTGGTCTCCCTCCTTCCTTATCACGCCACCTTCTCTTTGAATAACCATGAAGTTAATTTTTTTTTGCGAATCCATCAAGTTATTTTTTGGGCACAAGGTTGAGACATTATGCATTTTTTTAGCATGCCTCTTTATTTTAACTTGACACACATAAATATTCATCAAGTGCTACCTATGTCAAGTTAACATTTTTTTGGCATGTACATTCTTTCTACATGAGACATGTGAACAACCATCAACTGTTACCCATGTCATGTTTTTTTAGCATGCCACATTCTTTTTTTTTTTACGTGACAAGTGTTCAGGCATGCATGTGACTGGTGTGTCACTACACCTTCCATTTTTTTTGTTTAATAGATCAGTGTGAATTCACGAGATGAGAAAAAAAAAGTTAAATCTAACTCAATCAAGTTAGATCTAACTAAGAAGATTTTTTTTTCCTATTTTCAGATTTAAAATGTAAATATTAAATATTAAACATATATTACCTAGTAAGAGGTAATATGTCCTTAGACTTTCCTTGTATAATCATTTAGGAGTACCTTAGCAAAATCCCTAGGTACGTAGGCATATGACAACAAGCACTATACCACAGCTCCACAGCGCCGACCATAATTTAGTCGCTATAAGTCGTTATAACGACTAATCATCTGTCGCTACAGACTTATGCCGACGCCAAAAAAAATCACCTTCTGAGATAAACTGTGCAACAAGAGGAGTCATCTTCCCACCATACGAGTCTCCAGCAACGTAGAAAGGGTTTGAAAGAAGCCACGGATGTTCATCAAACCACTGCACAAACCGAAACGACGGGTCACTATATAACAAGCAGAGCAGGGACATGTTCTTCAACTGAAGCGTGTACACTAAAAATAACAAGGCTGCTGCTGTTTGTTCCAAACCTTTCTCAGGAATGTGACGACTTGCCTCGAAGACGATATGTCCCCAATGTCATAGCCTTTGGGATCTCGAGCATACGAGAAACCGGAGCCAACGGGCGAGTCCAGGAAGACCATGTTTGACACCTGACAAATCCAACGGCCAATCATCAATGGTTCACCAAATAACATTTGCAATATTAAAGAAAGGTGAAACATTTCTATCTCCCACCATCAATTATTATTTATTAAATACGCAGGAGAGCTACGTATCTCCAACTATCAATTTCTAAAAAATCATAGCCTAACAACATAATACATTGTCAAGGTATTCTGACGGTAAAACTAAAGACATTATTTTTAGAAATGGTTAAACATATAGTCTTGACTCTTAAAGCAAAACTAAAAGTAGAAGAACAAAGTACAAATCTCATTCTTCTCACCCGTGTCCAAGAATCCGGACTGTACACGAGCCGTGGCAGAGTCCCATCGTACGGCTGGAGGACGAAGTTGAGGGGGCCCACTTCGAAGGCGAGGCCGCTGAAGGCCGAGCATCGGGGCCCACCCGACAGCCACAGGATGACGGGATCCGTGGCCGGGCTCCGCTCTGACTCGAGTACTCGACGAAGTAGTAGAAGAGCTCCGTCCCCGTCATCTCCTCGACGTCCACGTACCTTCACGCATGCACGCCGATCGACGTGGCATGTGATCAGAACGCAGAGCAGAGAGAGCGTGAAAGATCGGGCATGGCGGGGCCGGGCCGGGCTTACCCTGTCTCCAGGTGGAATGGCAGTGGGCCGTCATAGCCCGGCAGGGGAGTGACCACCGTCCTCGCTGTCGCCGGCGCCGCCGGAAGAAGTAGGACGACGACGACGACGAAGCAGGCGGCGGCGAGCTGCACGGCCATGGTGGCCATTCTAGCTCGCTCTGTAGCTAGCTTGTGCTGTGAGCCGAGCTGAGGCGATGGGAATGGTGACTTGATCCGAGCTAAGCGTCGCGCCCGTCTTTTAATTAAATTCGCACTCGTCACACCAACTCTCCTGCTAAAGAAATTAATGGCGGCGGGCCCACGCGCGGGAGCAGCTAGCGACCACCATTGGCTGCCCAGTATCACTCATGCACGACAATGCAAGTGCAAGCGATAACGACGAGGTGCCGGAGTGACGAGTGCTCCGATCCGGCGAGGTTTGGTGATGGGGTACAGTGACAGTTGAAACCACGAGGACCATGAGGGGGTATATATTACTATTAAGAGATACTAGAGACAGAGTCAGTGCAAGTGACGCCACCAATGGAGGTTGGAGTAGTTGCATGTTTTGAATAGCAACAAGGACACCTGAAACGTACTTGATCGCTCTAGTTTACAGTACACATCATGAAGGTTTTGGAATTCCAGCCGCTCACAATTTTTTTCAATAACATTTTTACCATAAATATGAGTTCATTTTTTTTAATTATTGATGAGAGATGTTGTGAAAGTACTTTCAATATATTTGATTACTGGAACCATCGTATTTTTTATATATAAAAAAGAAATCATTTGTTCTGTCCGGGCATCAGATTACATGCATGGGCTTAGTGGACTTGCTTTCTTTCCTACCTTACTGCAGATTCTAAGTAGCCCGTTTTAAGAACCCAGGCCCAGTTGATCTGATTCTAAGTACTCTGCTGATAGCGTTAGTTAGCAAACGAGACCATAGTTATTAAGAGTACGAGACTAGCATGATTGGTTCAATCAAAGTGTAAATAATTACTAAAGTATTACATTGGAGACTGCAGAAGACATGACTTGATAGATCTAGCACGGACTCAGCTCCTTATTCCCTAGCCCCTATAGTCGTCGCTCACGTTTTAATATGTCTCTGAATAAAATTCAGTTTTTTAATAACTGTCCTTACTCTTGAGGGGAGAAAAAATTGATTTCATCTACCGGCGCCAGGGAAGATAACTAACTGCATGTGGATCCAAGCTCTCTGCATTCTCTGCCACGTAGGCTAGCTGCTGAAGTGCCAAGATCATTAGTTCATTACCCTCCATCAGTCGACCGGTGGCATGCAATGCAGTGCTGCAGTTTAGGGGTGGGCACTTTTACACTGAAAACGGAAGGCCGAACCGAACCGAACAGAAATCGAAGACCCCAGTGGAGTTGCCTGTCACCCTTGGGCCCTCACCTCACAGAGTTTACATGCGTGGGCCTCACCTCACACAGAGTACGTGCAGACGGATCACAGAGTATGTGCTTCAGTGCATGCATGCAAAGAAGTCGCCGTCACGCCGATCCCGGCTTCCACTTTTCTCTCCATCTCGAATTCCCGACAGCAGCTATACACGGATCAAGAAAACCTTCCACACGATAACTGATGCCATCGAAACGCTAATCTTTGAAGCTGCTGGTGAAGTGGTGAGCGAGACGCATCGCCATGCTTCAGCTTGATCTACTGCCTGTTCAATTCCATGCATGCATCATGCAAATCGGACTGTATCTCGTATCCCTCTACACGCCAACACAGCATTCAGTCCGGTCCTTCCAAACACGCCCCAACCCCAACAAGGCCCCACAACCAACGGCGACATGCCACCCACATACGCACGCACTGCACACGCCCGCCATACACCACCATATAGACAACAACAACAAAGCGCCACATACGAAGTTCAGACATGCTACATAATTCGATCATATGGAAGCTGACAGCGGATGGAAATTACACAGCAAAATCGTCTTATGAGGTGCAATTCATTGGATCCTCGCTCACTAACTAAAAAGATAAGATTTGGAGGCCTTGGGCACCCCTGAGCTGCAAGCTCTTCATTTGGTTGGCATTCCAAAATAGACTGTGGACGGCGGAACGCCTACAGACATGAAATTGGCCTAACCAATCCCCTCTACCCTCTCTGCAGGGGCGAGCAAGAGATAGCTTCACACCTATTCACAGAATGTAGATTCACAAGACGGGTCTGGAAAGCATATTAGTGTGGACGGCACGCAAATCATGACATTCATCCTGCAGTTCTGCCGCGTGGCCACAAAACGCTTCAGTACATCAATGGTGGTGACCGTGTGTCTCAAGGAAAGGATTAAGATCCATCATGTAACACCCCTGGTGTTAATTAACACTAAAATAGTGATTAAGTTAAGCTAAGTATAATTCAAAAGTGGAATTAAAAAAAATGAGGAAAAGTTATCCAAATTGAATCAAAAACCATTTAAATGGAGCAATAAAGAAACTTTGAAAAACTTTCTAAAAACTTGAAAAAGTGCAAATGGGAAAGTTGGAGTATAAGTCAAACCAAGAAACTTCTCTTTTCAAACCATAGCCTAAAAATGCTTGGAAGCATCTCAAAATTCAAACCCTAATCTTGGAATTTGAATTTTCCAATTCAAATTCAAGGCTGAAATGGAATCTTAGTCAAATCTCAAGATTTTACCACTGAACATTAAAATCTCCAAAAAGCAAAGTTGTACATCTTCACATTCCTGAATTTTCCCTCCATTGGCACGTTGGCCAATTTTGCCATCTAGCCCCTCGAATTTCCAAAATTCAGTTCAAACAGGGTTTTCTCCCTTTTTGAATAACTTTCAAACTTTCATCTTTTTCTCATCATCTTCAGTGCAGGGACATGTCCCATGAAATTCTAAACAACTTTCATGTTGGAAGATTTCCGAGCCATGTTCAATTTCTTGGAGTTCGGGCCATGCCAACCAAGTTGACTTTGCACCGGCAGAGGCGCGCTCACGGGGCGCTCACGCCGCGCTCGCGCATGCCCGCCCTCGCCGCCGGCAACGCGCTGCCGCCTGTCATCCTCGCCTGAGCTGGCCAATGGCACGGCTGCGTGTCCCCACTCATGGAGCACGCGCCTGGCTTGATCACGTGGCAAAAGGCGCACTGTAGCGCTGACCCAGGCCGCGCTCCCGAGCTGTCGCCGTGTCGCCGCTGCGAGCCGCCGGACTAACCCGCCGTTGCCGTTGCCCACCGGTCCATCGCGCGACTTTTGCGACCCCGCTCGCCTCTTTTTCCTCCCGCCCTTTCTTTTCTCCTCGCCCACGCACGCCTGCCGCCCTGTCTCGCTGCCGCTCGTCTGCGCCGCGCTGACGCCGCACAAAAGGCGTCAACGGCTCGCGACAGAGCCGCTGCCACCGCGCCTCCTTGCCGTGCTGCCCCGCCCCATCCAGTGCTGCTCGAGCACCGTCTCCTTCTCCTCTTCCTTCTACTTAAAGCCCAAATAGTTCCCTCCTTCTCCCGCGCCGAAACAGCTCGCCGGAGTTCACAGAGCCGCCGCCGAGCTTGCTCACGCGGCCAGCCTCCTCCGTTGCCCCTCCGGCCAAACCAAGGCGCGCAATAGCTTCCCCATCACCCACCGCCACTCCCCGACCAAACCCCGACCTTGTTCCGCCACCGCAGACGCCGGCGCAGCTCGCCGGAGAAGCTCGAGCTTCCGCTGTCGGCCGCGTACGTGGCCAGCACGCTCCGCTTCTTCTCCGGTTGAACCGAGGGCACCAATAGCTTCACCGTGACGCGCTGGTGCTCATCGACCTTTTCCCCAACCCTCTTCGATCCCGACGCCGCCGGTCACCGCTCGCCGGAGTTCGCCAAGCCGCCACCGCCGTCGCCGTCCACGTTCCCGGCCATCCCCATCGTCGTCTTCTAGCTCCAAAGAACCCCGGTGAGCTCCTCTACGCTATGCGCCACTCTCCGAGGCCGGAGACCCCGCCTAGCCGCCGGCGTACGAACGCCGACGAGCTCGGGGGCCCTTCTGTGTCTTCTACCTTTTTCTAGGGGGCCGAACATAAGATTCCAGGGACCCCTTTGCAAGGATTTAAATCTTCTAGGGTTCACGGTGCAAATAGATTCTATCCCTTTGAGCACTATTCACTACAACCTTCAAAAATTCGTAGAAAATCGTAGAAAAATCAGAAAAATGCCAATCAAATTTTGTAGTGACCAGTGAATCTAGAACCCAAACTTCGTTCATTGCACCTCACTCAGTAAGGCTTAGTTTTAAAGATTTATAAATGGCAACGTTTGAGCACTTTTCTTCATAACTTGAAATCCACTCATGCACTGGGGCTGAGCTTTGGATATGTTAGACTCATGGTTGACATAGGGTCTCTGCCCAAGTGGTGCACAAAAATTCCTAGTGGATTTAAAGTTATGAATTTCCAAACTTATACCTTGCTATTTTAGCAAATAAATCACAGAAAATAATTCACTCAGTGAAAAAAATCACCTCCTTCACACAGAAGCTTAATCAAGACATTAGAAACCTTAGAAAAATGGGAATGGTAATTTTTGGACACTAGAAAATGGCTAAATGATTTTTGGTAGCTTAAGCATGGTGAAATTCCACAAAATTAACCGTAAATCAAAACCACATGTAAACTTGCAGAGAGGCCACTCTTGGTGACCTAAGTCACTGTGCCAAGTGGTGTGGTCAGAAACCTTATAGTTATTTTTGTAGGAGTTTATTTTTTCTAGGCATAAAGATAAGAACATTTTTAATAAATTATAAGAAAAACACCTTGAGCCAAATTTTGGGCTAAGCTCCTGCCTTGGCATGAGCAAGCCTCTGGACAAGTGGCACCTTAAAATAATATTCCGAAGTTCACCTTTTGAATAATAGAAAAAGGACTTGAATAGTGGAAAAGAGAAGAAAAAGAAAAAGAATAGAGGAAAACCTACATCTCATAAATCAAATCCAAGTTTCAAAATGAAAAAAAAATGTTATTCACTTATATCTAATGTTTATCCTTTCCAATTCATCAACCAAGGATTAAGCAAACCCTAACTCCATATTAAATCTCGATACTTAATCATTTCATGCATCTCGTGTAGATTCGGGTCTCGCCGACGGAGTCTACGAGCTAGTCCCCGCTGCCGAGGAGATTGCCCAGGAGTCCGAGGTGAACATGGTGCACGTGGATCCGAGCCCCGAGCAGGAGTACTGCTTCGAGCCGGAAGGCAAGCCCTGGAACATAACCTAACTTTACTTTACGCGATTTACATTGACTATATGCTTGTGCATTTAAGTTTCAAGGAGCTGAATGAAACCCTAGATTGCATGATCATAGGCTCCTTTGATTGAACACTAGTATGTTAGGTTCGATAGTCACTATGCTTAAGACCGTTAGAAGTCGAGTGTTTCCGACACTCGCGAGATATAGGAGTTGTATGCCTACTCATATCAGAAACGCTAGAGATGATGGACGGATGATTGTAGATACCCGTCTATCGATGGTTTTAACTGGAAACATGTGGTACTTTTGTGTCAAGCTTTTGAACGTATCACACATATGCACGGACCATGGGACCGGTAAGTCCCGGAATCCGATTGATGCGAGCAGGTCCGACAGCCCTCTGTCTTGGAAACGTTATCCCATGGGCACATGAGGGTAGTTGCGTGAGTCCCAGTAGTGGTGAACCTTTACCCTGAGGCTTTGGGACTCGGGAGCCACTCGCAGAGAGAGGAGAAAGGATTGGGATGTGTTGGCATTTCCAACCATTCCGTGTGTGTGGGTTTTCCCTGGCCAGGTAGTTAAATTCGGTTCGAACTGTCCGCTTCTCGCGGTTAATGAGACTGCTTGACCGATGTATGACATACTATGAAGTAAACTTGAAAGGATGAAATCTTTGTATGGAATAATTGTATTGCAAAACTTGGTTGTCTAGCTAGGCTCACCTAGAATGGATAGGTTAAAGAAATTAAAATCAAGATGGATAAACCAGAGATCAGCTTAGTCGCTTTTGGCAAAAGAACTCCCCTAGCCAAACAACCTTTCATTTTAGGAGTCGGTGATGTAGTGATCACCAGTCGGGTAAGTCTTGTTGAGTACAACTAGTATACTCAGCCTTGCTTGTGGCTAAATTGTGGAATGATGTGATCTTTGAAACTCACCTTCGAGTGAGCGTATTAACGAACGATCTTCAGTTGCAGTTAGTCGAGCTCGACTCGACGGTCGTATCCGCACTTGGGAACATTTTCGTGTATTAGCACCAACGGAAGGTGAAATATACTTAAGTCGGCCCATTTTTCGGGTAAGATCGCTACAGCTGGTATCAGAGCGAGGTTCATACACTCCAAAGAAAACATCAGACCCTAACCAATGTTTTCTAAAATAAAATCTACCAAACCCCGATTCCATTGCACCTAAGCAAATGGAATGAAACGTATAGGATCGTTGAGGATAAAACTAGAACGTGAAGTCCTTAAGGGTTAAGGGTTGCGCTTTGTCAGGTGGCATAGTCTAACTTAGGGTTGATGGTTGTTCTTCCATGAAACCCAATCTTTAAAAGGCTTTCGCCGCAAGTCCTCTAACTGGTACGTAAGTTTACGAGTAGGAGTCGGACTAGATCTATAGGGAGAGACGTGTCTATGCCTAGCCACCGGCACTAACTCCGAAAGTCAAGTTTGACTTAAGTTGTGAGGACGTTTAGGTCTTGCATGCATCTCTTAAATAAAACCGGAAAAATAATGAATTAAAGAGAGTCAAAACCTAACAGATCAAATCAATCCTTAAACAACCTTAATTAAAAGCTTGAGCACGTTCTTTATCTTCAGCTTTTCTCCCAGTTTCTTCTTTTTTTGTCTTTTAAACTCATGGTACTCACCTCTGAATTTTTGTTCAGATGGCCGTTCCCAGTCACCTTGCTGGCGTGAACGAGAAGGTGGAGTGCCAGGACTGCCTCAGCTGGGATGGGTTCCCTGCCATCCTTTGGAAGATTCTGAAGGAGGTTGGCTACCCGTCTCCGCCGGTTTACTTTGGCAGAGAGTTTGTGGATCGTGGTGTGACTCGGTGCAGTGTCCGCATGGATGCACCGCTGCACCCCGAGCACCCCGACTGGCCTAAGTTGGAGGTCGTGGTGCATGGTCACCGTTTCCCGGACACTTGGGAGCTGGCCGCCTTCGCAGGGCTGAACCAGTTCACTTCACAGCACCACGACTTGGTGGAAGGTACCTTGGTTGGCTTCCTGCCTTCAGCCCGCAGCGATGACCCTCAGTGGTTGTCACGTTACTTGGCTTCCCCAGAGTTGTTCGTGGAGTTTCCCCATCACGCACCTCCTTTCTTCGCTGGCTGGATGAAGGCTAGCATCCGCATGGCAGAGATGCTCAAGATGTCTCAGGATTCTCTGCTCGATTTTGCCAATGCGATGGTGAGAGTGTCCGTGGGTAAGGATATAGCCGGGATCTGCACTTCCTTGGACATGGCTGCCAAGGATAACCAGATCCGGGATTTGCAGGCTCGCATTGCTGAGCTTAACATGGAGAATGAGCACCGCTCTCACCAGGTGGAGGTGTTGATGACTGCACTTGAGGAGGCACAGGAGGAGTTGCACCAGGCTAATGCCGAGATGGTAGAGTTGGAGGCTCAGTAGGAGGATCCCGATGAGGATGAGGCAGAAGGTGATGCCAAGTCCGAGCTGGACGACGAGGAGCTGCCTCCGGTTCAGCCACCACTTTCCCCCACCGTGAGCTACACTTCGGTGAACGACGTGGATGACTTCTAGAGCGTTGAATTGGAGATTGGGTACTCTTCAGCATAGCTTTTCCGTATCACGTGGAGTTTAGCTAGTTGAAAATGAATAATCTCTATGTATCTCATGTCCTGTTTCATTTGCATATGGTGTAGCATCTTAATTAGAATGTGTTGTAATGGATTTGTCGAACCATGTCTTTGGATTAATGAAGTTGTTCGTTCCATGAAATTCTGCTTTTTATTCCGCGTTCTTTTGTAACATTGAGATTGTCTCTTATCCATGTCTGTTGCTTCTTTTAAAAGCAAGTCTTGATTCATGTATTTAATGGAGGCTCAATAATGCAGATGGTAGGACCTACGACCCGTCTGACTCCGGGTGGTTTCGGGACAAATCAAGGCTCAACTAGTGCCCCGAATCAGCAGAACCCGCCAGAGCAGCAGCCACCACTTGCCCCTCTGCTGCCAAATTGGCAGCAGATGATGACTATGCACGCAGAGGTCATGAGGACCATGCAGCAGCAGATACAACTACAGCAGCAGCAGCTGGCCCAGAGTATGAACATCAATGCTCAGCGTCCGGGTGGCCGCAATGCCCCGCCTCTTCAGGCTGCTCGATTTGAGGACTTCCTGGGTACTCAGCCCCCGGTGTTCTCTAAAGCTACTGAGCCTATGGAGGCTGACGCTTGGATTCGGGCTATTGACTCGAAGTTTGCTATCCTGTCTGCCCCTTGCTCTGAAGAGCGCAAGGTCAATTTCGCCGCCCAGCAGCTTCGCGGTCCCGCTTTGGTTTGGTGGGAGACGTATCGTGGCATGCTCCCCGCCAACGCTGTGGTTACCTGGCAGAACTTTAAGGATGCGTTCAAGGCGCATCACATTCCTAAGGGCCTTGTTGAGAGGAAGCTGAGAGAGTTCCTGACTTTGACTCAGGGCACTCACACTGTGTACCAGTACGCCCAGGCTTTCAACAACCTTTGCCAGTACGCTGGTCATCATGCTGACAACGATGATAAGAAGAAGGAGAGATTCCGTATGGGGCTCAGCACCAAGTTGCAGGAGAGGCTGCTCAACATCAAGCCTGCCACTTATGCTGACTTGGTCAATGTGGCTATCGCTCAGGAGGATGCCATTATGACCCATAGAGCCGACAAGAAGAGGAAGGCTCCTGCTGTCCCTGCCAGTGGTGGTAAGCCGCAGCGCTTCCGCATTGTTCCTCCACAGGGACAGCAGCGTGCGGGTCAGTCTGGCCGCTGGGTGGTCAACACTCCCCAGCAGGGTTGTTCTCGCTTTCCACCGCAGCAGCCACAGCAGCAGAAGGCCCTGATGAAGCAGCAGCCAACTCAGCCTGGAGCTGGGTATTCTTGCTACCGTTGTGGCAGTACCAGTCACTTCATCAGGGACTGCCCCCAGGGCAAGCAGCAGAACTCTGGCAACCAGCCAAACAAGGGCAAGTTGCAGAAGATTCACGTCAAGCAGGGAAGGGTCAACTTCACCACCTTGACTGACCTTCCCGAGGGAGCACCAGTAATGACGGGTAAATTTCCGATTCATAATCAACCTGCAGTCATTCTCTTTGATTCTGGTGCCACTCATAGTTTCATAAGTCCAAGATATGCTAAGAAATGTGGGTTAAAATGCTTATCTACAAATGCGGCCTACAGAATAATAACCACAGGAGGGAACTTGAATTCAAATCATATGGTGCCTAAGGTGCCAATTAAACTGGCTAGTAGAGTTATCTTGACCGATCTGATTCTTTTAGAACTGGATGGGATAGATATAATCTTGGGAGCTAATTGGATGGCACAACAAAAGGTTGTGTTAGATGTTACTGAGAGAATTGTTGATATCAACTCACCTACACATGGATCTACCACACTCTATCTTCCGTCTCCCAACTCTTTGAGCTCATGTGTCTTTGTCATGACTGAACCCAAGCTTGAAGACATTCCTATTGTCTGTGAGTTCCCCGATGTCTTCCCAGACGACTTGCCTAGAATGCCACCGGATAGGGACATTGAGTTCGTTATCGAGCTACAACCAGGTACCGCACCTATTTCTAAAAGACCCTACAGAATGTCACCCACAGAATTGGCAGAAATGAAGATTCAACTCCAAGATTTACTGGACAAGGGTTTCATTCGTCCTAGTTCATCACCTTGGGGTTGTCCTGCCATATTTGTTGACAAGAAGGATCACACTTTGAGGATGTGTATTGACTACCGGCCTCTCAATGTGGTCACCATCAAGAACAAGTACCCTCTCCCCGCATTGATGTACTGTTCGATCAACTCGCCGGAGCCAAGGTATTCTCTAAAATTGATCTTCGTTCCGGATATCATCAAATCAAGATTCGTCCTTGTGATATTCCCAAGACGGCTTTCTCGACCCGCTATGAACTTTATGAATTCTTGGTTATGTCGTTCGGGCTGACTAATGCTCCTACTTACTTCATGTATCTCATGAATTCGGTGTTCATGCCCGAGCTGGATAAGTTCGTAGTGGTTTTCATTGATGATATTCTTGTCTATTCCAAGAATGAGGAAGAGCATGCCGAGCATCTCTGCATTGTTCTTCAACGACTCCGTGATCACAAGTTGTATGCCAAGTTCTCCAAGTGTGAGTTTTGGCTGGATAGTGTGAAGTTTTTGGGTCACACTGTTTCTAAAGATGGTATATCGGTTGATCCTATGAAAGTGCAACAAGTAATGGACTAGGAACCTCCTACCTCGGTCCACGAAATCCGAAGCTTTCTGGGTTTGGCAGGATATTATCGTTGCTTTATTCCAGATTTCTCGCGAGTTGCCAAGCCAATGACCGAGCTATTGAAGAAGGGGCAGAAACTCGTGTGGAATGAGAAGTGTGAAGAGGCATTCCGCACATTGAGGAAGTTGTTGACCTCAGCTCATGTTCTGACTCAACCGGATAGCACCAAACCCTACGATGTCTATTGCGATGCTTCAGGCACCGGACTCGGTTGTGTTCTTATGCAAGAGAATCGAGTTATTGCTTATGCTTCACGTGCTCTCCGTCCCCACGAGCTGAATTATCCCACTCACGACCTTGAATTGGCAGCCGTGATTCACGCTCTGAAAATATGGAGGCACTATCTTATAGGAGTTCCTTGCAATGTGTTTACCGACCACAAAAGTCTCAAATACGTCTTTACCTTGAATTGGCAGCCGTGATTCACGCTCTGAAAATATGGAGGCACTATCTTATAGGAGTTCCTTGCAATGTGTTTACCGACCACAAAAGTCTCAAATACGTCTTTACCCAAGCTAACTTGAATATGAGGCAACGAAGATGGTTGGAGTTGGCAAAAGATTATGACCTGAGTTTGCATTATCATCCCGGAAAGGCGAATGTGGTTGCGGATGCCTTGAGCCGCAAGTCTCATTGCCATTGTCTTTCGGTCGAATCATATGCCGACACTCTATGCCATGAGTTGGCGAAACTCAATCTCAAGATTGTTCCACATGGCTACTTGAGCAATATATCCCTTGAGTCCACATTGCACGATGAGATCTTTCTGGCCCAGCAGACCGATAAAAAGGTCGGAGTCATTCGGGGGGAGCTGGCCAAAGGAACGGATGAACGGTATAACTACTTCCGTCAGGATGCCCGAGGTGTGATATGGTTTGGAAACCGTATCGTCGTGCCTAATGATCCGGAGTTACGGAAGAAAATTTTGAGTGAAGCTCACCACTTTAAATTTTCTATTCACCCTGGCAGCAATAAGATGTACCAGGATATGAAGAAAACTTTTTGGTGGACCAAGATGAAGATGGATATCGCACGGTTTGTATCCGAGTGTGACACTTGCAGAAGGGTAAAGGCTAGTCATTTAAAGGTGGCTGGAACTCTTCAACCCTTGTCTATACCCTCGTGGAAATGGGAGGACATCTGTATGGATTTCATTGTTGGCCTTCCCAAGACCGCACGAGGGCACGATTCTATATGGGTCATTGTGGACAGGCTCACAAAGACCGCCCACTTTATTCCGGTCAACACCACCTATGCCGCCAAGAAGTATGCCGAGATCTATCTCAACCAAATTGTACGTCTGCACGGGGTGCCTAGAACAATCATTTCGGACCGAGGTCCGCAGTTTGTTGCAAGGTTCTAGGAGCAACTCCATGCATCTCTCGGCACAAAGCTTATCCGAAGCTCGGCTTACCACCCGCAGACGGATGGGCAAACCGAACGGGTGAATCAAATCCTTGAAGACATGCTTAGAGCTTGTGTCATTCATTATGAGGCAAGTTGGGATAAATGTCTGCCTATTGCCGAATTCTCCTACAACAACAGTTACCAAGCAAGCTTGAAAATGGCACCTTTCGAAGTCTTGTATGGGAGAATGTGTCGGACTCCGTTATGTTGGTCTCAGCCTGGAGAGCGGGAGATATACGGACCCGACCTTGTGATGGAAGCTAAAGAGCAAGTAAGGGTTATTCGGGAAAACCTCAAAGCCGCTCAGTCTCGACAGAAGAGTTACGCTGATCGCCAAAGAATGCCTCTCAAGTTCGCAGTCGGTGATCATGTGTATCTTAAGGTTTCACCAACTCGAGGAGTCCAAAGGTTCAGAGTAAAGGGAAAGCTTGCACCCCGTTACATCGGACCTTATGAAATCATTGAGAAGTGTGGATCCGTGGCTTATCGTCTGCGACTTCCCGACAAACTTTCAGCCGTGCACAATGTCTTTCATATCTCACAACTCAAGAAGTGTATTCGAGTTCCGACTGAAGTCGTTGAACAAGAAGACGTGGAAGTTGAGCCCGATCTGACCTATGTTGCTCAACCTCTCAAAGTCCTTGACCAAAAAGAAAGGCACACGAGAAGGCGAGCAGTCAAGTTGTATAAGATTTAGTGGGTTCATCACACTGAAGAAGATCCAACATGGGAGACCGAGGAATATCTCAACCGCCATTATCCTGGATTTCTCACCACCCCTCCAGGTACCGCTCTTTCCGCACTTTCTAGCATTCCCGAATCTCGGGACGAGATTCTTTTTAAGGGGGGTAGGCTGTAACACCCCTAGTGTTAATTAACACTAAAATGGTGATTAAGTTAAGCTAAGTATAATTCAAAAGTGGAATTAAAGAAAATGAGGAAAAGTTATCCAAATTGAGTCAAAAACCATTTAAATGGAGCAATAAAGAAACTTTGAAAAACTTTCTAAAAACTTGAAAAAGTGCAAATGGGAAAGTTGGAGTATAAGTCAAACCAAGAAACTTCCCTTTTCAAAACATAGCCTAAAAATGCTTGGAAGCATCTCAAAATTCAAACCCTAATCTTGGAATTTGAATTTTCCAATTCAAATTCAAGGCTGAAATGGAATCTTAGTCAAATCTCAAGATTTTACCACTGAACCTCAAAATCTCGAAAAAGGAAAGTTGTACATCTTCACATTACTGAATTTTCCCTCCATTGGCACGTTGGCCAATTTTGCCATCTAGCCCCTTGAATTTCCAAAATTCAATTCAAACAGGGTTTTCTCCCTTTTTGAATAACTTTCAAACTTTCATCTTTTTATCATCATCTTCAGTGCAGGGACATGTCCCATGAAATTCTAAACAACTTTCATGTTGGAAGATTTCCGATCCATGTTCATTTTCTTGGAGTTCGGGCCATGCCAACCAAGTTGACTTTGCACCGGCAAAGGCGCGCTCACGGGGCGCTCACGCCGCGCTCGCGCATGCCCGCCCTCGCCACCGGCAACGCGCTGCCGCCTGTCGTCCTCGCCTGAGCCGGCCAATGGCACGACTGCGTGTCCCCGCTCATGGAGCACGCGCCTGGCTTGATCACGTGGCAAAAGGCGCACTGTAGCGCTGACCCGAGCCGCGCTCCTAAGCTGTCGCCGTGTCGCCGCCGCGGGCCGCCGGACTAACCCGTCGTCGCCGTTGCCCACCGGTCCGTCGCGCGACTTTTGCGACCCCGCTCGCCTCTTTTTCCTCCCGCCCTTTCTTTTCTCCTCGCCCACGCACGCCCTTTCTTTTATCCTTTCCAATTCATCAACCAAGGATTAAGCAAACCCTAACTCCATATTAAATCTCGATACTTAATCATTTCATGCATCTCGTGTAAATTCGGGTCTCGTCGACGGAGTCTACGAGCTAGTCCCCGCTGCCGAGGAGATTGCCCAGGAGTCCGAGGTGAACGTGGTGCACGTGGATCCGAGCCCCGAGAAGGAGTACCGCTTCGAGCCGGAAGGCAAGCCCCGGAACATAACCTAACTTTACTCTGAGGGTAGTTGCGTGAGTCCCAGTAGTGGTGAACCTTTACCTGAGGCTTTGGGACTCGGGAGCCACTCGCAGAGAGAGGAGAAAGGATTGGGATGTGTTGGCATTTCCAACCATTCCGTGTGTGTGGGTTTTCCCTGGCCAGGTAGTTAAATTCGGTTCGAACTGTCCGCTTCTCGCGGTTAATGAGACTGCTTGACCGATGTATGACATACTATGAAGTAAACTTGAAAGGATGAAATCTTTGTATGGAATAATTGTATTGCAAAACTTGGTTGTCTAGCTAGGCTCACCTAGAATGGATAGGTTAAAGGAATTAAAATCAAGATGGATAAACAGAGATCAGCTTAGTCGCTTTTGGCAAAAGAACTCCCCTAGCCAAACATCCTTTCATTTTAGGAGTCGGTGATGTAGTGATCACCAGTCGGGTAAGTCTTGTTGAGTATAACTAGTATACTCAGCCTTGCTTGTGGCTAAATTTTCAGGACAGTCCCCTCAGGAGGTAGCTGCCTCTATGGCTTGGGCCACCCAGCTTCCTCCTGGTTACAACATCGAGTGGGAGCCGACCTCTTCCGAGGATCGTGAGGAGTAGCGTCACGGCTGACTTCATCGTGACGATACTATGGATCGTCGCTAGTATCTCGTTTACTTTCCGCTGCATGAACTCGAACTACTTTATTATCATTTCAATTTGGTTTGTAATAACTCTGAGACTTGTTGTAATTTGAATTGTGGAATGATGTGATCTTTGGAACTCACCTTCGAGTGAGCGTATGAATGAATGATCTTCAGTTGCAGTTAGTCGAGCTCGACTCGACGGTCGTATCCGCACTTGGGGACATTTTCGTGTATTAGCACCAACGAAAGGTGAAATATACTTAAGTGGGCCCATTTCTCGGGTAAGATCGCTACACATCACATCATGTTGGTGACATGGATAAGATGGAAGGAGAGAAACGCCTGGATCTTCGATAAGAAGGTACTCCCTCCATCCCAATTTATAAGTCGTTTGACTTTTTTAGCTCCAACTTTGACCACTCTTCTTATTCAAAAAATTATGTGAAATATCAAATTTTTTGTTATGATTTGCTTTATTAATGAATATTATTGAATAATGGCTTAAATTTGACTATATTTGCATAAATTTTTTGAATAAGACGAGTGGTTAAAGTTGGGGTCAAAAAAGTCAAACGACTTATAAATTGGGATGGAGGTAATAGTACTTGTGTATGGAGTTATACAAAGAATTAAAGATCAGGCGTCACTATGAGTTACGACAGGAACAACGCATGTACAAACCCTGCTGAACGTTTTCAGCAAGTGTATAGGCGTTTTTTTTTTTCTTTACTTAAAGTTGGTGTAAACCTTTCTCCCATTTTGGAGCTCCTTTTTAATATAATTGACAGTCCTCCTGCTGGTTCGATTTTTTTTTAAAAAAAAATAGACCATTCGATCGGCAGAATCAGACAATCAGTCAATCTTTACATAGACATTTTGTAACATACAGTTCCTATCCTAGTTAAAAGAAATAATACATTGTCTACAAAATGGATTTGAAAGAAATCTTGTTGGGCTAAAAGAGTGCGTTGTCTTTTTTTATGTTATCGGAGTGTTAGCATAGACAATATACTAGTCATTAATGTCATTGCAGCTGGTGAGTGATCGAGGTGCGTCCGTTGCCATGCTTTTTCTTTGCTGCTTATTCCATTCCATGCATGGACGGCCCCCACCCATGCATGCAAATCTGACCATATCATATCATATTTTCCTCTACACGCCAACATCATTCGATTCGATTCCGGCCGTTCCAAACTTGCATCGATCGTCAATTTACACGGCAACAACGTCCATCGCCGTCCTCTCGCTTTTGCCCACGGCGACGTGCCACCCACATACTACGCACGCACACACCATACACCACCATATATAGAGTTTCAGACAACAAGCTAGTAAAATTTAAGCGCCCTCGCTCACATTTGCATCATTGCATGCACTCTCGATCGATCGATCTCTGGGTCGCAGATCGATGAACAGGTTCAGGAACGCGGTGCTGCGCAGGTGCAAGAGCCTGTCATCGCGCGCGACGGGGGCGGCGCGGCCGAGCTCGATGGCCTACAGCAACCTCCGCTCCATCTCCACCAGGGACGCCGCCGCCGCCGAGGTCGCCGGCGTCGACGAGGCCTCCGTCGCTGACGCCGGCGGCGGAGTGGTGGTGTTCGTGGGGAGCTCTCGGCGGCGGTACGTGATCAGCGCGGGGCACCTGAGCCACCCGCTCATCGCAGCGCTCATCGACGACGAGCGGCGGCGGGAGGACGACCACCACCACCACCGGGCCGCCGCCGTCGTCGTTAACTGTGAGGTGGTGCTGTTCGACCACTTGTTGTGGATGCTGGACAACGCCGTCGACGACGACGACGACCTCCGCGGCGGCGGTGACGGCAACGCCATGAGGGAGCTTGCCCAGCTCTACGCCTGCTGATCGGTCGGTGGTTACGCATGATCAATATGTCGGTACTTTTTTTTTCAGGTCAATTCCATTCATGTAGTTGCATTTTCATGCATGCCTCGACTATTCATCAGCATGATTCTTTTTTCGTTGTTTTTGCGCCGGTTATCTAAGATTTCTTGGCGCCATGGATTGTAACTTCACGTACAGTTAATTTCTGTGGAGCTACATCTACATGATGCAGTTAGTTTGTTGTTGCCTATGGTTTCTTTGTATCAGCCATATTAGCTTTCTGGTGTTATTTTGCATTAGATACAGGTGGCATCATCATGTTACTTAAGCCTGTTTGCATGATGATGTACATGTTTTAAATTCTGTAATTCTTCGTGCGGTTGAAGCAGGTTTAATTAGCTAGTTTGCTTAACTTTACTGAAAAATGCACATTGTCGTATCATTTGTTATTATTAGTACACTGAAAATGTAAGTTCGAGTTGTCAGAGTTGTGATCAAGTAGTAGTTAATCAAGGTAATTATGCTGTATGTGACCATGTTACTTATTAAGCCTGTTTACATGATGACTTTGCTGTAACTTGTGAGCTTGTAATTTGTAAGCTGTAACTGTTCATGAGATACTATACTGAAGGTAGTTAAGCAGTAGTTGTGATCAAGTTGAGGTAACGCTCTATATGAGCTACAATGTAGCTAGCTTGTGTAGTTGACGTCTGGTTGATGACAACCTGCATATACGACTGAGGCCTTGTTTAGTTTGCTAACTTTCGCCAACTTTCTAGTTACATCGAGTCACATCTTCTCTCATAGACACGCTTACCTACCAATGCACTATTTACACCTCCAACTTTCCCCAACTTCACCAACTAAACAAGGAGAAAGTTTCATTCTCTTTCATTCCCAAAAGAAAAAGAGTGTTTAATTTAAAAAGCAAAGCCTGGTTAGTTCGGCTATCATCAGCAAGCAGGCGATGGAGAAGATTAAGAGAGAAGAAAAGCTAATCTGATGCTGGCAGAGTACAGCTAGCGAGATAGACATAGCTGTCTAGCAGGTAGTAATGCGTTGGACAGGTAGGTTATCAGATACGCAAGGAAGACAGGCCACCAAAATGCAGCTAGCAAGCACATCCCAACGCATTCAGTTGCAGAGTCCCTGTCAGTGTCACCTAGCATAGTCCCGCCATTAGTGAAGCTAATTCGGGGTGCTTTTGTGTTATTGCGTGTGTTGGTTGATCCCCTGCGCATGCATGCATACATTATACATACAACGGCATGATTAGCTTGGGAATGAAAGGACAGATTAAGGACTGCTGATGATCTTCCTTTTGTCAGCAGCATACAAGTTAAGCGCTTTCCTGGTTGGGCAGTTGGGAGTTGGGAGAGGGATACAGAGTTGGGACATTAGGCTTGACTTGACACTTGTTCAGGATCAGTGGAGTGGAATGGAGTACAGACAACAAAACATAAACAGCTTTTCAGCTAAAACTCTGTGCGTGCCTAGAAACAGGCAATTAATTTGCATACGTGATTCTCAAGTCTCAGGAGAGCATAGGGATTTTTTTAATTTTATATTTTACAAAATTTCTATAAGTACTAGTATAGCAAGTTTTTTTTAGAAAATACTACTGGTATAGCAAGTGAAAAATCCCCAGCTTCCTCTCCGTGGAACACTTGGGCCCTGCAGATCTGGGTGGCATGGTAGGCATCAGATTGGCTCAGAACAGCCAGCTTGTGGGCCCAATGTGCACGCACGAACAGGCCCAAAAAACCCTTTGGGCGCCATCACAAGGCCCAATCACCCTGGTTCTCCTCCTCCCTGGCGTGTGCAGAGAGGAGGAAGACGACGTGTCCCGCCGTTGAGCCATGAGAATTCCCCACCGACCACCATTACTGCGCAATCCCAACTCAACCACCTCTCCAAATCCTCGCCGCATTGCGGCTTGCGAGGGAGCGAGCCGCGCCATGAGATTGTGAAGGGACCAGGGAGGAATTACGGGGCCGAGTCCGCCGATGTGGCGAGGAGGAGCGATGGCGAGGCTGGCGGTGGCCGCGAGGGCCTTCTCCGCCTCCGCCTCGGCCGGCGCCGGCGGCGTCGCCATGGTGCAGGGCGCGTCCCGGGGGATCGGCCTCGAGTTCGTGAGTCCTCTTTCCGCCTCCTCCTATCCCAACCCAATCTCCTTCCCCATTTCGTTCCACCTTCTCTGGATTTGCCCCCTCTGTTTCCTCCATGGTTACGATTCGCTTAATCTGGTGGGGGCAGGTGCGGCAGCTTCTGCGGAGGAGCGACCAGGGCCGCGTCGTAGCCACGTGCCGCGCGCCGGCCGCTGCCGCCGAGCTCCACAAGCTCAGGGAGGAGCACGCGCCTGGGCGCCTCACCGTGCTGCCGCTCGACGTCACCGACGAGGCCACCATCGAGGTACACCAACTGCTTCCTCCACCTGGTTAATACATTGGTCATTTGCTGGTGAACTGGTGGTCAGCAAATGCTGAAGCCTCGAGAATTTGTTTGATACAGAGACTAGTCAGAGGAAATGTTCCTGAGTCCTCAAAAACTTCCTTGTTTATAGATTTATGGATCATTAACCTGAGAAATTTAGTGATTTTGCCAGTTGATACTGCTACTTTGCTGTACTGTACATGTGTACATTCTGCTAGTAAAAGGCAAGCTATGTGCACATTTTGGTCTGGTGCGCAGCAATGCTGCAGCCTGGAAAATTATTTGATTCAGAGAGCATTCAGAGGAAATGCTCCTGAATAAACTGTTCTGTTTCTCATCGTTGATTTAGGGTGCGTTCAGTTCACCCAAAAAAACACTATTCATCCAACTTTTTCCTATTCATCATATTCCTCCCACTGACAGAACACGTTTCCCAGTACGACCTACAGTGTTTTTTCTCCCAATCTAAACTCACCCTGAACCTGACGATTTTCGCCTGCACTGCAAACTGATTTGGCTAAGTTGTACTGTTCATACTGCTAGTAAAATGCAGGCTGATGTGGAAATTTTTATTCTTTCATTGCAGGCCGCCGCTGCCTCGATTGCGGAGACCCACGGCTCTCTTGACTTGCTGATCAACTCCACCGGCATCCTTTCCATCCCAAACGTGATACAGCCAGGTGGTTCCTCTACCTTAATCACATTTTAACACACCATTAGAGAAGTCAGCAGGCCTCAGTTCCCTAGTAACTTATCTGAAACCAAATTTCTTCTGTGTCCTGTTACAGAGACTACATTGAGCAAAGTTCAGAAGTCGTCCCTGCTGCTAGCGTACGAGGTGAATGCAGTCGGCCCAATCTTAGTGATCAAGGTGAAATTCACTGGTTCACTTCTTTTTTCTGTTTCCTGTCGTGGTGGTATCGACATTCTGCTTGCTGGATACTGTGTCTCCACTAACATTAAGAGTTTGGATTGATTCTTTTGCGGTCAGCACATGTGGCCACTACTGAAGGTTGGAGGTCGCTCCGAGACTGGGAGAGGATTCTCATTGGTTGCAAACATGAGCGCTAGAGTTAGTTCAATAGGGGACAATGGTCTGGGAGGCTGGCATTCATACAGAGCTTCTAAAACAGCTCTGAATCAGTGTAAGTGAGCACCAGGAGGCTCCATTGTTCATCATGTTCCCAGGTTCTCAATATCCCACTATACACAGCAATCTTGTCACCATGATACTATATCAATAATCTTCGTTCATCCGATGGTGTATGTACTATATCTTGTTGAATAGTCCAGTGATTGTGTAGCTACCAAAATTTGATTCTCATGATTTGTTTCCTCAATTTCATTGCTTCATGTCATGCAGTGACGAAGACAGTTTCAGTTGAGCTTGGCAGGAAGGACAACATTGCCTGCATTCTGCTACATCCAGGAACCGTGGACACTGACCTCTCACGACCATTTCAAAGAAATGTCCCCAAGGATAAGCTCTTCACGAGGGAATTCTCTGTACAGAAGCTCCTCTCCATCATTGACAATGTCAAAAAAAGCGACAACGGCAAGTTCTTTGCATGGGATGGCCAAGAAATCCCTTGGTGACTGGAGATCACTCGTTTCAGTCTACGGAACAGTTGTCAATGATTCAACATTGGCCTTAGTTTTAACCCAACAATGCTGTTTTTTTATTGGAAAAAATTATGCCATGTTTCTTACCAGTCCCTTCAGGTTGTTGCTCAACTAAAGATGTGCTAGCTGCTAGGAGTAAAGTTTCCCCATCTACACCTGTATACATGTTAGCAGTCCCGAGCCGAATTATAGTTCTTTTGTTAAATTTCTAGTTACTTTATTATAGTTGGACTTGCTGGATACAATTCAATAAAGGCTGTCCAGAAAATGTGACATGATTTGTTACGGTGATTTAGCTAGCTGAATAAGCAAAATATATATCCTAATATCCTAATGTTTGGTAGTATTTCTTCATGATGTTGGCATTTCCCATTTATTTTAGTGTCAGTGTAATAGCTAATTGTCTGTGCACTAATTGAGACACTAGGTAACTGTGATTTATGTGGTGATGCTTCTGAAACAGGGCTCCATGCACTGATCAAGTTCCCAAGGGTTGAACACTTCTGGTTGGTTTTCAAAGAAACAAGGCTGTATATGTGGGCCTCGGGCCTTCATTGGGCCAGCCTTGTTGTGGACAATCACATACACCTGTATATGTGGGCCTTGGGCCTCCCTCTGGACAAGATTGTAAAGGGATTAAAACCAGAGAGTAGGATAAGTGTGAAACATTGAATGTGGATAAGCACATAAAGCATGTACTACTTCTGTAAATAACTCTTCTCCCCAGTTCTATTTGCTGCTCCAAGCCTGCAATTCTATTTGCAGTCGGAGGCCATGGGGTCAGCAATATATGTCAGTGTGCCGCAGGTTGCTGCAAGAAGCCTGCAACAAATAACGACAAAGCGCCATATGCATGCGCGAGCGGCGAGCCTGCAGCAAGTAGTATGTATTGCAGCTAGTAGGAAGAAACTGTGCAGTGTGCACCCGGCCGGCGTACACGTACGTACGTACGTAGAGTTGCAGGCCAGATCGATCACTGATGCCTGATGGTATGACAGTAATCGAAGAAGTAATAAGGTAGTACAACCTGCAGATGGAGGCAGGACAGCGACGTCCTCCGTCCTCTCCGTCGCCATCGTCGATCGGAAGGAAAGTGGCAATACGCGGGGACCAACGACCGATTAGCTAGCGTCGCTTTCTTCCTTCCAACCGACTACCTTCCCTCGATCACTTACCTACAAATGCCTGTTAGTTGGTTTTTGCCATAGTAAAAAGCAAACTCTGTGTGAACCTTCTTGAGCCATGCACGTTAATTGTGATTGGCAAAAGCAAAACGCTTGTAAAATTAGTTAGTTCCTCCTTAGCTAGGTCCTTGTTACACGCAGCAAACTAATTAAGATGTACCGGAAGATAAAAAAAGAGATCGAATTATTATTGCCATAGATCATGACCTCACCTACACTGTGTAGCATTTCTAACAAATTTGAGTCCATTTTTCGTTAAAAAAGTTATTGTGTGTGTACGCGAGGTTTTAATTCTGGGGTTAGAATGACGTGCTGCCCAAGTGCAAATCAAGGCACACAAATCTGCATGGGGTAGCTTGCTATCGTATCTAA
Organism: Digitaria exilis; assembly: GCA_015342445.1. Classification (NCBI taxonomy): domain Eukaryota; kingdom Viridiplantae; phylum Streptophyta; class Magnoliopsida; order Poales; family Poaceae; genus Digitaria; species Digitaria exilis. The sequence continues at coordinate 321,624 of JACEFO010001947.1, forward strand.
TCTACAATACGGATACTAGTCTTTTGTGTGACAGTATACTTTACATAAGATTAAAAAGACTAAACTATATATTGAAGTTTTTTTGTTAGTACAACTGTCCTTTTACACACTTAAATAATATTAAAGGTCGAAAATAATATTTAATTATCGTTTTGCAAACTTAAATAATATTTTTCGTGGGGTTTGGAGCTGCATGCATGCATGTAGATGCTACTCGGACGGTATGGTTTGCAAGCGAGTACGTGCTTCAAACCGACTAGCGTCGCTTTCTTCCTTCCACCAACCTGCACCTTCTCCGATCAGTTCGATCTTGTACATTTGGTTCCCCCGACCACTTCCGGACAAATGCCTGTTAAGTTGGTTTCTGCCATGGTAAAAAATAAACCCTTTTCTTCTTGAGCCGCGCCGATCGATTTGGCAAAAGCAAAACACGAAAAAGCGTGCAAAACTAGTTATTCTTCCCTAGATCCTTATTACATTTACAGGCAGCAAGCTTAAATAAGACGTACCGGAAGATCAAAGTAACATATCGAATTAGTGCCGTAGATCGATCATCACCTCACCTATACACCCTGGTTGACATATGTATCGAATCATTTCTAACAAATTTGACTTATTTTGCTAACAAGTTATAGTGGGCACGCGAGGTTTTAATTCTGAGATCTGGCTCTTGACGTAGGCCCCACATGCAAATCAGGCACACAAATGTCCATGGAGTAGCTTGCTATTGTATCAAATCATCCAAAACAAATTTCAACGAATTTCGATAAAAAGATTATAGTGCAAATATGAGGTTTTAATTCTAAGGCCCGACTAGTGATGTGAGACCCACGTGTGAATCTTGGTACCAAACCCAGGGTTAAAAAAAAGGAAAAAGTTCATATTACTCCCCTCAACTATAAGCAAAGTCTACGTAACCCCCTAAACTATCTTTTGGTTTATTTTACCCCCTAAACTATGTCACTTGGTGTATTTTACCCCCTAATGCAATTTGTCCTTTTTATTTCTCAATGCACAAGTTGAATTTTAGTTTCAAATTTTGTATGACCGTAGTAAACATCACAATGTATGTCAAAAAAAATATATTATGATTTTTTCTATTAATTTTTGTATAATGTTGTGTCCTAAGGATTAATTAAATATTAAATATTATTTTATATTTTTCTATCATGCATTACGATGTCTACTATCATCTCCCAAAATTTGAATTTAATATGACACTTACATATAGAAAAATAAAAAAGACAAATTGCATTAGGGGGTAAAATAGGCCAAATGACATGGTTTTGGGGGTAAAATAAACCAAAAAATAGTTTAAGGGGTTATGTGGACTTTGCTTATAGTTGAGGGGAGTAATTTGGACTTTTTCCTTAAAAAAACCTTCGAAACCGGCCGACTTACTGCGGTAACCGGTCAAACCGGTCCGACCCGGTAGCAAAAAAAACCCGGTTTCCGTCCCCTTACCGAACTTAGCAAACCGACTCTTTCGGTTTACTGGTCGGTAAGACTGGTATACCGGTCCGGTTATTTCATTTAAAAAACCGATATTATACGTAGCGGGATTTTTAACCCTGGTCCAAACATGCATGAAGTAGCTTATTATCATATATAATCATATACAACAAATTTCAATCACTGCTGCTAAAAATTTGTAGTGTGGACACGAAGGTTTTAGTTATGGGGTCCAGCTCTTGATCTGGAGCCCATGTGCCAATCCTGACACGCAAATCTGCTCGAAGTAGCTAACTACTATCATACTAAATCATCTCCAGAAAATTTCACTAGACTTCGCCAAAATTTTATAATATGAACACGAGATTTTAGTTTCAAGGTTCGGCTCTTATGTGGCTTATCTATAGTAGCAATACTAAACTTTGTTATTGGATGTCTTGGATGGATTTGGATATTACAAATAATTAGAGATGAGGTATATATATTGTATTAGGATTAGATTCGGTTTTGGATTATTTTTTAAATTAGATCTCTCTGTTTGGATTTGGATCTCAGTCCATAACCACTTCTACCTACACGACATTGAAAATATGAAAGGAAGAAAGGACACTACTACAAGAAAGATTTTCAGAGGCTGACATTTTGGGTTTTTAGAGGCGGATATCCTGTCCGCCTCTGAACTAGGCTTCTGTTAATCAAGGATTAACGGAGGCGGTTATGTGTCTGTCTCTGACAAAAGATTTTGACAAAGCAAAACCCTAGATAGACCCACCGAGGGGCGCTACCACTGGATCCGCATCGCTACCCACACGCGCTGCTCCGGTTTTGCCTCCACTTCCGCCCCGCCACTGCCATCTCGCAGCTCGCCTTTGCGCGCAAGACGCTGCCCGCATCTCCATGCCTCCACACGTGCACCCACCACAGCCCAGGACGAAGAGAAGGGTCCTCCTGCATGTGTGGAGGCATTGAGGTATGGGCAGTGGAAGACCACCGCCGTTCCTCCACCTTCGTCTCCAGGGGCTGTTGTGCAGCCGCCTCCACCTCTGCCGTACATCTGCCACCACTTCCACGTCGTGCCTCCATCGCCGAGCACGAACATAGTAGTAGCACCATCAGATCTGCGTCGAGTATAGATGGTCAAATGTGCAGCACGGCACGGCATGTCACAAGCATGAGCATGACAAGACATGGCATGGTGAGGCATGACACAGCGTGGACATGACAGTTAGCCATATCATGCCTCGTAATGCCGCCGTGCTAAGGTAGCGGCCTAGGCACGACCCTACAGCAAGGGTGTCGGCGCGGCAGCATGACAGGGCATGATAGGTGCTACCGTGGCAGCAACCCTCACGATGACGGCTGGCACAGCTCCTGTGATTGCAGCCCTCGCGATGGCGGCTGGCGCAGCTCTGCAGCCAGCAAGATAGAGCAGGCCGGGGAATGGCCGACGGGGCCACGGAGGATAGTAGAGGAGCGACTAGAGCAGCCGGTGGGAGCAGGGGAGACCACGGAGGGATGAGGGGGCGGTGGCAACTCGGTTGGGGTGGAGGCAGGGGAGATGTGATGATGGATTGGCTATTAGGGTTTATGTGTTCAATAGATACATGCCATTATTGGGCTGGCCCAGTAGCCGTGCCGTGCCCGGCTGGCACCACGTGTCGAAACAGTGGCCTAGGCACGGCACTGCTATCGGGCCATGCCTAGCATGGGCACGATGGCCCATGTCCTGTTCTGTGTTTTTTTTTGGCCCGTGCCCGTGTCAGGTCAGCGGGCCTAGCCCGTTTGGCAACCTATAGCGCCAGGGGAGGAGCTGCGTCGCCGGATCTACCGCGCCTTGGCTGGAGAGGGAGAGAGGTGGCTGGAGAGGAAGAGGGGGAGAATGAGAGTTAGGGTTATTGGTCCGAGCTGGGCCTTGGCCTTTTTTGAATGCAGGCTTTATAATCGCCTGCCTCCAAAAATTAATTTACGAAGGCTACCTTATGACATCCGCCTTCGAAAATAAATGCTTTTTTAAGATGATTGTTTTAAAATGTCCACCTCCGTAAATTGATTTTTGGAGACGATCACATGTAAATGCCTATTTAAATAAAAAAATATTGACATCCGCGAATGCCAAAGATTAACGGAGATGGACGGATTTTGTGTCTGCCTCTGAGGGGCATTTTGGAGTGTCTCCTAAAATTCTTTTTGTGGTAGTGGGATGAATGCATTGTAGGGGTGCGACATTGGTGTCTCCTTGGCATTTTGGTGTGTGGAATTAATCTCGATTCTTGTTGATTTTGAATTCTTGGAGTGTCTCGGCCCCTAAAATTCTTTCTGTAACAATGGGATGAATGGCAGGGGTGCGGTATTGGTGTCTTCCTTGGCATTTTGGTGCGTGGAATCTCGATGCTTGTCGATTTCGATTTGGGTGGGCAGGACGTCGACCGATTCCGGCTGAGGAATTTTGATTTGGGTGGCCTCAACCTCGATTCCTGTTTGAAGATGACGATTTGGGCAGTGATGGTTTCTATTTTTGCGGTTGCTGGGATAGTGATGCATGAGGCTGCTGACAGCAGGTAGCTTGAACACGAAGGTGCATCCTTCAGGGTCCTCTTCTCAGAGCAAATTTTCCTCGTGACAAATTTAGTATGGTTAGTTGTCCTGTGCATTCCCCATTTTTTTTTCTTGAGGCACTTTATTTACCACTTCAGCGTGATACTTGCAATCAGTTCATTAGTTCCTGAATTAATTATTGTGATATTCCCATTTTCTAAGTCTATTCTTTTTCTTTCTGTTTCACCAGAAGAGATATTGATCCCATGGTAATTTGACAAGGATGTGGGATTATCATTACGAGAAGTTACCACAAAATCTTGCATTCAAATTATATAATTTTAGCAAAATCCAATAAAATTTAATGGAAATGATTTAGTATGATAGTCTACTTCGTATACAGATTTACGTGCCAGGATTCGCACGTGGATCCCATGTCAAGAGTTGGATGACCTAGAATTAAAACCTTGTATTCACATTACAAATTTTAACAAATAAAATGGACACAATTTTTTGGAAATTCCACTTATAATATACTTGCAATGTGGGTCTTTTTTTAGAAATAGATAGACTTGGTTGATCGTGATCAAAAGACCTCACTGGAGTTAAAGATGTCCAAAAGGACAGCTCGGTCCGACCTTGGACCAGGCTCGGGGTGGCCCGACCGTGCTCGGGCTGGGTCAGGCCTAGCCTCCACCATGCATGTGCCAGACTGGGCTAGCCACTGTGCTGCGTCGATGGCCCAGGAACAGGCCCATGGATCTACTTCGGTCCGAGCTAGCTTGGTTGGCACGGTATGTTGCCGGGCTGTGGGCCCCGTGCCGCTTGTCAAAGCTTGATGCCGCCACTGCCCACGACGGTGCTCCTCGCTTCCGATCCCCATGCAGCCACTCCCCGCACCCTCGCGTTGTTTCCACAACCCGCATCCCTACACCGCTGATGTCGGTCCCCGCATTCCCGTGCCGTTGTCGTTGCTCCCCGCACCCCTGTGCCGCCGCACGCGACCCCGAGTCGAAGGTTGCATCTGTTGGGGATTTAGGTTTCTGGGCCAGTGAAAGGATCAAGATGCCTAAGAGGGGGGGTGAATTAGGCTTCTACAAAAAATTAAGCGATAAAACAATCCTATGCAATAAGCCAATTCACACCATGTGCCTACAAGTATGGTTTGTGCCTAGCTAGTGTTGAAAAGAGTTAAGCAACCTAGTTCCAATCCTACTCTAACATGGCAATTCTAGGAATAGAAATGCGGAAGGTAAACTTGCTCAAAGTAAAGAGAAGAGTAGGAAGCCGATTTTTCCCGAGGTATCGAGGAGTCGGCAACTCCCCCCTAGTCCTCGTTGGAGCACCCGCGCAAGGGTATAGCTCCCCCTTGATCCGCGCATGGATCAAGTGCTCTCGTAGGGGATAACCATTTCCCATTCCGGGACGGCGGATTCCAAACCGTGTACACCTTCTTGGGGCTTCACACAATCTCCACGTGAGCTCCCAAGATCAACACCACCAAGTCGTCTAGGTGATGCCGAATCACCAAGAGTAACAAGCCAAAGATCTTCACTTGACCTAGACTAGACCAAGAGCTAGATGGATGCACACTTGCTACTCCCAAGCACTAAAGAGAGTCCTTAATCTTCTCAAGATCAAGAACACCAATGAATCCAAGTGCCTCTCTTGCCCTCAAACACTCCCCAACAGCAGCTAGATGAACAGTGAAAACGTGTAGCAAGAGTCTCCAAGTAGGAGAAGAGTGGCTATAAATAGCCCACTCAAAAGCTCCTAGCCGTTAGTGCTGACGCAGAGGGACCGACTGATTCGGTGCCCTCCGAAGACGGCCACCAAATCAGTCGGTGCCTCCTTTGATTTGAACTTCCAACGGCTAGCCAGTGACCACCGACTGATTCGGTGGCCACCCATAGTGCAGCACCGAACCAGTCGGTGCGCACCAGTACCGAACTGGTATATCCAGCCATAATGACCGACTGATTCGGTGCTGCCCACCGAATTAGTCGGTCCCCCTTGGGACATGGGCTAGAACAGCATCTCGAGGGCAACCGACTCATTCGGTGGGTCTTCATGGGGTACACCGAACCAATCGGTCCCCCTCCATTTTCACTCAGTACCTAACAGTCATTTCCAGCCAGAATGACCGACTGATTCGGTGCTGCCCACCGAACCAGTCGGTCCCCTCTGGGACTTAGTCTGTCAAGTGGCCGAAGTCACCGACTGATTCGGTGAGCCCTGCTGACAGGGACCGAATGAGTCGGTGCCTCTGTTTGCCTCGCAAAGCAAGCAGAGCACCGACTAATTCGGTCACTGCCCCAGTGAGCACCGAAATAGTCGGTCCCAACTGAGTAAAGCTGCTTCAAACTTCTTAAGGCTGAAACTCGTCCAATTCAAATTCTTTGAGTTACCAACCTTCTCAAGGGCTTTGACATAGCTACCTAGCACTACGTTTCACAAGTGTGCACCACACCTAAACTCTAGATTTATCTAGGTCAAGCTACCAATCCTTAACCCCCCTTTATAGTACGGCCAAAGGTTAAATCTAGGTCAAGCTACCAATCCTTAACCCCCCTTTATAGTACGGCCAAAGGAAAACAAAGACCTAAACTACTCTAGGTGCCTCTCATCATCCAAACGGCACTTAGAACTAGCTTATCCTTAATCTTCGATCATATCCTTTGCACCAATACTATCATTCGCGAATGATGGGGGCCAAGAATACCATGAAAGCCCATCATTGCACTAACTTAACTTAGTTTCTGCAAAACACTTGTTAGTCGCAATGATAATGTTGCCATTAATCGCCAAAACCGAATTAGGGCCTAGATGCTCTTTCAGGCAGCTAGAGTATCGGGCCGGTTGGCTGGCATATAGTGGTCTGCAATGGTCTCTTCCGTGTCCTGTCACAGAGACTACATTGAGCAAATTTCAGAAGTCATCCTGTTGCTGGAATCCGAGGTGAATGCAGTCAGCCAATCCTAGTGATCAAAGTAAAACTCACAGGTTCACTTCTTTTTACTGTTTCCTGTTGTGGTGGTATGGACATTCTGCATGCTGGTTCTGAATTGACCCTTTTTGTGTCAGCACATGTGGCCACTGGAGGTCGCTCCGAGACATGGTTGCAAACATGAGCGCTAGAGCCAGTTCCATAGGGGACAATTATCTGGAAGGCTGGCATAACTTGAGCACTAAAGGGGACAAATACCTGGAAGCTGGCATTCATACAAAAGCTTCTAAAACAGCTCCAAATCGGTGTAAGTGGACACCATGAGGTTCCATCTCAGGTTCTCAATATCCCACTGTGCACATTAATCTTGTCAACATGTATTGGTAATCTCCGTTAGTCTGTCCATCCGTGTATTTCTTGAATAGTCATGTGATTGTGCAAGTATCAAAACCTACTTTGTCATGGTTTGTTTCCTAATAAATTATGTTGCCAAACGCTGTGGCGAAGAGCCGAAGACCATGTCAGTTGTGCTTGGCATGAAGTACAACATTGTCTGTATTAGGAACCATGGACACGGACCTCTCACGGCCATTTCAGAGAAATGCCCCCAAGGATAAACTCTTCACAAAAGAGGATCTCAGTATAGAGGCTCCCACGGCCATATCAAAGAAATGTCCCAAGGATAAACTTTTCACAAAAGAGTTGTAGAGAAGCTCCCATGGCCATTTCATAGAAATATCCCCAAGGATAAACTCTTCACAAAAGAGTTTTCTATACAAACTCTCCTCCCCATCATTGACAAGTCAGAAAAGTGATAAGGGCAAGTTGTTGGCATGGGATGGCCAAGAAATCCTGTGGTGACATGAGATCACTCGTTTCAGTATACAACAACTGTCAATGAGTCAACATCGGCCTTAGTTTAACCCAACACCACTGTTTTTTAAGAAAAATATGGCATGTTTTTACTAGTTCCTTCAGGTTATTGATAATTTTTTGCGTAAAGGTTTAACTGTAACATGGTAACTGTCCGGACACTAATTGAGATGCGAGGAAACTGTGGTTTTTGTGGCAATCCTTCTGAAATAGTGCTCCATGCGTTAATCAAAGACTAATCAAAGGAACAACATTAGTGAAGTTACCACATGTACACCTCACACCTGTATATGTGGGCCTCGTTCTGAACAAACAGAGAATGTATCCACTACCATTGTAAAGGGATGAAAAATCAGGCATATTGCATGAGTATGGACCATATCACTAGGACTAGGTATCGATGAAATAAACACCAGGCCAATCATAGCATAAGTACTAAGTATCCATCAAACAAACACTGATACACAATCATAGCATAAGTACTATGTATCCATCAAACAAATAAAAATGCACACAAGCGATTAACCAAGGTGACAAACACAAGGTCCAACATAGCATAGCATAAGTACTAGTAGTATGCATCAAGCAAACACCAATAGACACAATATCATACTGGCAAATTAAACACACACCAGGCAGCAGCTGATCAACCATGGCGACAAACTACAGGTCTAAGTGTGACATAGTATAACATAAGTACTAGTATGCAGCAAACAATCACCAACACACGGTATCAAACTAGCAAACACAGACCAGACAAGTGATCGACCATGGCGACCGCGGCGGCACTGCGTGTACCAGACGCCGACGTGACGATGAGGAGCAACCACGAAAGGAAGCAGGCGGCTGTACCGGAGTCAGCAAGGAGGAAGGTTGTAGTCACCTCAGCAGCTAGGGCGAGGACGAGCAGCAGGGCACGGAGGACCAGGGGCGGACCCATGTAGAGCCCAGCGAGGGCACATGCCCCCACTCAAGTTTACGAACGCAGTGTAATTTGACATTATTTTACTGTATACTATAGTAAGACTATAGGCCCTCGCTCAATTTTTGTGCTAGGTCCGGACCAAGACTCTAGAGCGTGACCACCCGAACACCTTGACTGAGAGGTAGGTGACGGCGAGGGTGAAGACGAGGTCGTAGGTGAAGAGAACGCCCATACATCCAAACTCCAGTGTTGCGCACGTGACTGTAACGTGAAGCAGGAGGATAAAGTATGTAAAGGAGAACTGGAGAAGGGCGGCAATGAACTTAGTCACAGAGCAGCATACAAAAGGAGAAGGACGGTAATGATTAATCAACTGCAACAAGTTAAGAGAGGAGAAGGGCGGCAATGAACTTGTAATGTTGGAGGCTTGAGGCATAACTCAAAGTTGTTTCGGTGTTTCGCTTGGAATGCCGTGGCACTTCCTTTCTATTTTGAATGGAACATTTTATTCAGAAATTCAGCTACACACCCACATCCTGTCACAGTGGCACTACGTCAGTTCAGATCGACTTTAGACCCTACATCATGGCACAGCCCCGCACAGGAAACCAGGAAACTTATGATGTTGTGTGCTATGATATCCTGAATTCCTGATGTGATGGATAAAAACACCAGCCCATCAAATGTTCGATTCACCGAAAGTTGTAGCAATTTCAGTGTACTTTTTTTTGTTTTTGTTTTGAGGGAGAGCACTTTCAGTGTGCCTGGCCCGGCTTATGAGCACAAATGATCCATATACATACAGCGCGAAGTTATTCATCGCTTTCCATTTCATTTCATTGAAAGTGGAATAGTATGCCGACAGCTCCGATTGTGCATCATACTGGACTAGAACGCCGACAGCTCCGATGTGCTGGGATAATGCCCAACGTCGCCATCGTCGCTGACGTGGCAACGATACGTCGCCTCGTGGAGGTGGAGCTAGGATGACCAGCGGCCGGCGGCGGCGGTCCGTACGTCGCCACCGGCATCTTCGCCGGAAGAATCGGCGGCGGCGCCTCGAACCGCAGCACGTTGACGGCCTGCCTGATGGTGGGACGCAGGCTACGGTCCGGGTGCGCGCACCAGAGCCCAACAAGCATCGTGCACGCCATCTCCCTGCCGTCGAACTCGCCGGCGAGCCGCGCGTCGGCGGCGTCGAAGATGGTCCCGCCGCCGTACGAGTCCCAGACCCACTGCACGAGGTGGACGAAGCAATCTTCGTCGTTGTCGTCGCCGACACGCACCGCCGGGCGGCGGCCGCAGGTGACCTCGAGGAGGAGGACGCCGAAGCTGTACACGTCGGACTCCACGCTGGCCCTCCCGGTGAGCATGCACTCCGGGTCCATGTACCCCATCGTGCCGGCGACGCCCGTCGTGTGGGACGTGTCGTTGCCGCGCTGTCCCTCGTCCGCCGCCGACGCCGCACGCCCAGGCCGTGTCGTTGCCGCACCGCGCCGTGTCGAGCAGCTTCGTCATGATCTCTGATGGAACGCTGCAGCTCGTGGCGTTGGTCGCCGTGCGGTTGCAGTCGCTGCGGAGGAAGAGGCTGGTGTCGGACGAGACGGCGTAGCCGCCGCCGCCGCTGAGCGACGACGCCGTGTTGAGCGACGCGTCGGCGTCGCGGACGGTGCGGCCGTTGCACGACGGCGGGAGGGAGACGGCGAAGGTGGAGGCGATGGGGTTGAACGAGACGACAGGGTACGGCGAGGCGGTGGTGCTCGGGAGGAGCGCCGCGGACGCGGTGGCGTTGCAGTCGAGGACGATGGGGCAGTCGCCGGAGAACCCGAAGGGGTAGGGAGCGACGAGATCGTTGCACCGGCGGTTGCACCCACCGCCGCTATCGTCAACGGCGGCGGCGACTGGTCCGTCAAGGAGCAGCGAAATGAGGACGACGACGACGACAGGGCGCATATTGATTTTGCGCACAGCGTGACTAGTAGGCCTGCAGAGGGTGCGATTCGGAGCGCTCCTAAACCCGACCCTACGATCCACCGCTGCCAAACCGGTTCGTGGGTCGAACCGCACCGCTCGCTCAGTTGCCCCGTCGGACTCGAGGGTAACCTAGGGGCGACCCCTCCGGCCATCCCTACTGCATGCTGCCTGACTGCCGACCTCGCGCCGCCAGTCTGCCGCAGCGCCACGACACCTCTTCGACCTCGCCTTGATCCCACGACGCGTCTCGAGCAATGCGGACCGTCGACCCCGCGGCACTTCCTCGAGCTCGCATCCGCGTGGCGACGGCACCGGAGCTCGTGACGCGTGGACGTCGATGAGACGATGAGTAGTCGGGCAGCACGGCTTGCAGCGGCTGCTCAACATGGTCGAGCTCGGGTCTTGTACTCGTCCCAGCGAGCCGGAGCCGAGCACGGAGGCCTCGGCACAGGAGCCCAGTGGACGAAGCAGTTGCTTGACGTGGTTGAGCCCGGGTCTCTTACTTGTCCCCGGCGAGCTTCACGGCGAGCAGGAGCCGAGCACGAAGGCCTCGGCACAGGAGCCAAGCGGACGAGCAGGATTCAGATAGGTAGGCGGCGGCCGACGGGGGGAGAAGCGCTGCTGGTGACGAACTGACGATTGACGAAGCCTACGAGGTTCGACCCCAGGGTAACCTGGGGTAGATAGGGTCCTGACCCTTTTGCTCCTCTCGATTTTGGGGTTGCCCCGCTCTGATCGTCAAAAGAGGGTCGACTCGAACCCGTTGCAGGCCTAGTGACTAGTACCACTCATTGTCTAGCTTGCTGGTAAATCCGTCCGACGTATTTTCTATGGATTCTGCGGTCCCACTATCGAAATTTCCTTGCCGCAAATTATTTTCCTTTTGCATAATAATCTTAATTCCAATTCAAGCAGTGCATTTTTTCAAATCAGATGCTCACGTACATGTACGTATACTTGACTCTACAAACATACGCACGCAACTCTACCCTTATGAGCACCTTCGAAAGACTGGACTGGCAAATCCTCGAAATTGATGAAGTCACCACATGCGCCTCGCTATCGATAAGCACGTCGCCTACCACTAAAAGAATAGCACCGGTTAAATTTTAGAATAAATTTAGAAAAATATAAACATCAGTGCCGAATCAAGGACTCAAACCCTGGTGGGCTCAGAAACCTTTGCCAGCTGGGCTATGCTTAGTTCACACGTCAACAAGCGCATTTAGCCCCACGATTTTACATACACGGTTATCGACTTCGGCGTTCCCTTCACACGTACGCATTCGAAAAATATCGCAATTTCAGGCAGCTTGAAAGAATAGGTTTTGCTGTATAAAACTAAGGTGGTTTCTTTTGTCTTTTTATTATGGTGCTATACTCTCAATATCTATGGCAATTTCTAAAGCAGGTATCGTTGCCCTTTTTTTTCTCTGTCCTTGACATTAAGTCAACGTGTGGACCAGGTGCCACAATCAGCGCACATCCCTCCCTCCTCTGCTCTCCCGTCCCCATAGACAAGTCCAGCTCCGCACCGCGCCACCGGTCTCTGTCACCTCTGCGGCCCTGCCCCTGCACGAGTCCATCTCCTCTACGATTCCTCTCGATTGTGTGCTTCTCATCGCATAATTAGATGGAACACACATTAGGATCCAAGGTCTGGGTGCATGAACACAATCGTCCGCTCAAACACAACGTGAACACCAACGATACAGACACACAGCAAGAATGCATGTATCGATCAATAAGGGAGGCCGAGTGTTGCCCTCACCCCGCCAGCAACCGTAGGACACCCTGGAACACCTGTGAACGCACGCGCACACGCGAGAACACGAGGAAGACAGAGTTTCTGGTGCCGCAACTAACCAGCGTTTTCCATGTATGTTCAACACATATATCGAAGCGAATACAACTCAAATGATCTCTAAGGCAGTGTTTGGATGTTGGTATTGAAGCTAGGAGTTCGGAATTGGAATTTGCTACTCCCAATTCCACCGTTTGGTTGTAAAAGGAATTGGAGAATGGAATTGAAGATGAATACCCCACGGTATTCGTTTTCCTTGTGTGCACCTTCTCCCGATTCGGAGCCTCGACCCTCGGTATTGCGAGGCATTCGCTCGTAGCTCCTGTCCGTTGAAAAAAAAAAAAACACCACCAGGCAAGCTACCTCTCCGCCGCTGACGGCCTGGGCGGAGCTCCCCACGCCTAACGGTCATTTCAGAGAAAAGTCCCAAAGGATGTTAAGCTTTTCACGAGAGTGTGTTCTCTTTAATCTGTTCAGAAGCTGTCTCTCTTCACGAGAGAGTGTTGTCTGTAGTCTGTACAGAAGCTGCCTCTCCATCATTGACAACGTCAAGAAAAGCGGCAATGGCAAGTTCTATGCATGGGATGGCCAAGAAATCCCTTGGTGACTGGAGATCACTCGTTTCAGTCAACACCATAACAGTCAACGAGTCAACGCTCTTGCAACCGCAGCGTCCACGAGGCCAAGGCGTCGCTCAGCGGCGATGGCTACGGCCTCTCCTCACGCACTGCCCTCTTCCTCAGCGGCGGCGGCGGCGGCTGCCGTGCTCCAACGACGGCGACCTCCAACTGCACTGCCCCATCGGACGTCATGACCAGGCTGTTCCGCACAGCGGAGTGTGGCGGCGGCAACGACAGTAGCAGCAGCAGCAGCTGGACGTGCGTGAGCTCGATGCCGCCGGATCCGGGCAGCCATGATTCGATTATTGGCCGTGGCCAGTTCATGGTGTTGGAGAACGTTGATGCCTCTGTGTAGGGGTGCAGGCAGGGCGGGTTGCGGCCAGTCGCAAACCCACAAGCCTTGTCGCTAAATTATCTCACGGGTTCGTGGCTGCCCACTAAAGAAACGTGGCCGCTGAACCTGTCGTTGTGGGCTTGGCGGCGAACTCGCAGGAACCCGCACGGGCCACGTTAACCGCTCAACCTGTCGTCGTGAACTTGCGGCGAATTCGCATAGCATACGAGCTGAGATGTTCGCTAGCTTAGGCTAACTCCAACAAGGGATAGCCAAATGCGAGACGCATTTATCGATTTGGGTCACACACACGAGAAAAAGGTTACCACCCAAATCTTTTGTTTCCAACAGCAGACCCAAAACGAGAGCTCACATCCTCGTCAAGCGTCGAGCCTCCCCGTGAGCGACATGCTTCTTCTACTTCCGTCGTCCGCTGGTCATGGGGAGCTCGACGCCGCCGCCAGCCATGGGTAGCTCGACCTTGCCAGATGGAGGAGCTCGACCCCGCTGCACGGCTCTCCCGCAGGCGGCCGCGCCTCGCCGGCCGTGGGAAGCTCGACTTCACCGGCCATGGGGAGCTCAACGCCGCCGGCCATGGGGAGCTCGATCCTGCTGCGCGGCTCACCCACAGGTGGTCGTGCCTCGCCGTGCTACGCGTCGGCCGTGGGAAGCTCAACTTCACCGGCCATGAGGAGCTCGACCTCGCGGATGTAGGAGCCTGTCATGAGCAAGGAGATAGACAGAGCAACGAGACTCTTGGCCCCACCACTACGAGCGTTTTCTTGTTTGCGTCTCGTCCACACGAGACCCAGCTTTGCCTCTCGTTGCGATGGGGACGCAAAATGGCTGCTCGGTATGCGTCTGCTGTTGGAGACCGGTTTGGCTACGCAAAACAACTGTGCACTATACAAAATGTATTTGGGTCACCGTTTGCGTCGGCTGTTGGAGACAGCCTTACGTGGCTTCGTTGCCTAATAGTGACGGCAACTACATGTGATTACTGTATAATTATTGCTGCTTATTTTTTCTAAAAAAATAATAGAAAAGAACTACACAAATGATAAATGCAGTAACATCCAGAATAATTATCGTTGTCTTGTCACAATCAAGCTATACAGGATAAAAGATGTTACATCGTCTGAGACGAACAATAACTTATTCTTCTTTCAGCATGCCAACCTTCAAATACTGGTATAATCCTCGATGCTCGCTAGGATGATCTGGATAAAAGTTAATGCTAACACAAGATGCTAACAATAGTACAACAAATTGCTAGGCCTCCTTTTTCTTCAAATCTGCAAATTTCAGAAACATATTTTTTTCATCGTTACAACTGCAGGCCTGCAATATCAAATATAAATTCTAAGCATGTGCCACTAATTTCAGTGTTCAACCGAATGAAGCCAAGGCAGCGATTGCAGTGATGTATTATTATTTCAGTCACCTCCTTTTCTCCATTGAATTTAATTAGCAGATAAGCTCAGTACTTGTCCAATCTTAATTCTTTAATCTTGCAATATTAGATGTAGGTTCCATTTAGCAACTTTTACATTATGTCAAGTACTAGAGAATATTTGAGCTATTCAATTTCAGTTAAGGCTAAGTAATATAGGTCTGAACACATATTTTGAAGTGTTGGAAAATCATTTCACTTACGTTTGCTTTGCATCATGTATGCAATCCATTCTAATTATGTGTGCAGTTACAAGAACATGTGGTCAGAAGTTATGGAAGCCCATGTGATGGACCTGGGTGCCAGCCATTCATCCACCCTGGAAAAGCTCTACACATGGAAGTAACCATTCAAGATGACAATACTGCTTTTCTTTAGGCTTTAAACTTTAGCACTGAAACAACGAATTTAACTTTGCTTTCTCATTTAGTATGAACATACAAAATGATCGAAACATACTGCCTGAGTCTTCAAATCCGATTGCGGGAGTAATCAATTAAGATATCAATGTATATCATCAGCTGGCTGGCTCCATGGTGGGTGCGGCAAGGCCGCACCTGTGTTTCTAGTCTACCTTAATCACATTGGCCCAACCCCCAAAATTGCATCCATCCTAACCAAAATTTCTATGCTGGGCAATTAAAAAACAAATCTACATAGAACACTGCACTTACCCAAGATGCAAACTTGTAGTCTACTCCTACACAAGATCTGTTGAGCAGGGTGCCGGTTGGCTGTCAGGCGGTGCGCACCATTGCAGACCCAGGGATGCAGATGCACGGATGCAAATTGGAGCCGGTTGGGCGCCGATTGCTCGACGCTGCTCGGACGCTTCGACGACTCCACATCTGGTTGCTGGCGTGTGGAGGAGATGATAGGAGCTGGCATGTGGAGGAGATGATGGAGTGGTCGGGCGAGGACGGCAGCGGCGGCTGTGCGGGGACGTCGACGGCGGCAGTGGCGGATGGGCGGGGACGGCGGCGGCCGCAGCGGCGGCCGGGCGTTTCGATGATGTTGGCGGCGGCTCCTCTAGGTTTCGCGAGTTTTCTGCGGGATTTACGGGTTTGTCCTCCTGTCCGCGGGCTTCGCGACCTAACTAATGTTGGGCCACGAAGAGCTCGCAGCTGGGCCGCATTGGCCACATTTCATGATTTTATGGGGCGGGTTTGTGGGCTCGTTTAAAAACCCGCCCTGCCTGCATCCCTACCTCTGTGTGGTGGCTCAACGGTTCATTCTACGACGATGCCTCTACCGACTACATGTACGCTGCGAACGCGTGGTACATGGACGTGCAGACGCCGAGTGGAGCGTGGGGCCACCGGTGCCTGTGCGAGCACAAGATGTCCGGCGATGGGTGCCTCTAACGACTTCCATAAGCTGTCATCACTTACTAATTAGGGGAACCAAATAGTAAAAGTAAATTGATGAACCACCAAAAAAAAATTACTTAAAAAGTATACGTCGACGATATATGCCTCTCTAACGACTTCCATAGGCTGTCATCACGTGCTAATTAGAGTGAACCATATAGTAAAAGTAAATTGATGAACCACCCAAAAAAAAATTACTTGAAAAGTATACATCGACGATATATGCGTAAGTTATATATTTCAAAAAAAGATCAGTCATAGATCGTCCAGAGCTCTCCAGTGCACGCTAGATCCTTGCTTACGGTCGAAAAAAAAGAAGGGAAAAAATAGAACTATAAGGCCGATGTTGGCTCATTGACAGCTGTTCTGTGGATTGAAACACTAGTGGTTTCCATTCAGTTCAAAAAAAAAAACTGGTGGTCTCCAGTCACAAAGGAATTCTTGGCTATCCCACGCAAACAAGTTGGGCTTTCTAGTAAATACTAGAAAAAAGGGCTTTCTAAGTATGCCGACAGCTCCGATGTGCTGGGATAATGCCCAACGTCGCCGTCGTCGCTGCCGTGGCAGCGATACCTCGCAGTCGCGGAGGTGGAGCTAGGATGACTGGCCGGCGGCGGCGCCCCGTACGTCACCACCGGCATCTTCGTCGGGAGGATCGGCGGCGGCGACTCGAACCGCAGCACGTTGACGGCCTCAGGGGCGGACCCAGGATTAAATTTTAGGTGAGGCGGACTTTAGTTTCAAGCTACCCCAAAAAAAATCAACAATTTATTCATATATTGCGATCACGAAAAACAGCAAAAAAATTAAGTGAATAACAATGATTTTAAAACAATACCTTCAATTTGAAGAATAAACATAGTCATGCACCTTAAAATTCAAAATATATGTAAACAAAATGGTCCAATAACCTACAAATTATATATATCAATTAGTAACATATAATAAAAAAGCCATGTGGGAAGGTTTGAAAAATATTACATACCACTAGTCATGCACTAAACATGTGGAGGTTTTCTAGGCTTTGGCAAGTTCACCCTCCTATCTTTCAAGGCTTGAAACCTCTTATTCACTTTACAACTATCAAGTCCTTTAAATATTTGTTTCTCAATGTAGCACAATATCAAGAAATTGAGTTAGGGTTGGGGCGGTCGCGAGTAGGAGCAGGAAGCAGAAGGGGGCGCCGCTCCATGAGTCCGTGGAGTCGAGTTCCTGGGGGCTTCGTGAGGGGCTGGGTGTGCTGGTTCTTGCTGATGGGCTGTGGTGGGCTGGTTCGAGTTATTTTTTTGCTAGCCGACTGGGCCTTGTAATCCCCCGACGGCCCATACCTCTTCGGTCTTCTCCTTCCTCGAGTTTTCTTCCTCAGCGCCGTGAAGAGCTCCCAGCGGCAGCAGGAATGGCTCCAGATGAGTTATAGATGATAAAAATCCATGGAAAATTAGGGAAGGATAGTGGTGCTCGTCGGCGGGTAGCTGAGGCGGCCGCCTCACCTCGCCTAATGGGTGGGTCCGCCCCTGGACGGCCTGCCTGATGGTGGGACGCAGGCTACGGTCCGGGTGCGCGCACCAGAGCCCGACGAGCTCCCAGACCCACTGCACGAGGTGGACGAAGCACTCTTCCTCTTCGTCTTCGTCTCCGATGGCGACGCGCACCGCCGGGCGGTTGCCGCAGGTGACCTCGAGGAGGAGGACGCCGAAGCTGTACACGTCGGACTCCACGTTGCCCCTACCGGCATGCGACCATGCACTCCGGGTCCATGTACCCCATCGTGCCGGCGATGCCCGTCGTGTGCGACCGGCGGCGGTCGTCGATGAGCCTCGCGATCCCGAAGTCGCCGAGCTTGGCGGTGAAGGACGCGTCCAGCATGACGTTGCTCGGCTTGATATCCCGGTGCACCACGCGCCGCTCGGTGTTCTCGTGCAGGTACAGCAGGGCGGCGCCGACGCCGAGGGCGATGCCGTACCTCACCGGCCACGTCAGCACATGGTCCGGATCGTAGAGGTGAGTGTCCAGGCTACCGTTGGGCATGAGGTCGTAGACGAGGAGGAGCTCGTCGTCGCCGCCGTGGCACCAGCCGATGAGCTGGACGAGGTTGCGGTGCCGGAGGCGGCTGATGATGCTCACCTCGGCGACGAACTCCTTCCAGCCCTGGCGAGAGGTCTCTGAGACTCTCTTCACTGCCACGTCACGGGTCGTGTCCAACAAGTACCCTCGGTACACGGAGCCGAAGCCTCCGCTGCCGAGCCTTCGGTCGTCGGAGAAGTTCCCGGTGGCTGCGGCGAGATCTACGTAGCTAGATCTGAGGTGAATCCGCGGTCGTATCCCGGTCGTCTGAGGAATCCGCGGCGGTAAGCTGTCGCGGCAACGGCAGCTATGGCGACATTGGGCATTGTAATTCCAGCGCAGTGGAGCTGTCGGCCTAATCCAGTTTTATTTGATTCCTCAGCTCTGATGATCGTTATTTCTACGGTTCAATGTTTTAGGCATCGACTCAAAGTCGCTTCAGTGTTTAGCTTGTAATGCCATGGCACTTCCTTTTCTATTTAATTTGAATGGAATGTTTTATTAAGAAATTCAGGTGCATACCCACATCATCCTAGCAATACGTCAGTTCAGACTTCAGACCCTACTACATTACTAGTGCCCAAGACTGGTCTTCAGCCTTGATGGTCGTTATTTCTACTGTTCATAGACAAGACTGCTGTAATTTAAGTGCATGTGTACAGATGAAAACATAGTCAGAAACAGTCGGTGGCCTTTCAGTGACTCTGCACACTGACCTCTCATGGCCATACTAGTCGGAAACCGTGGACACTGACCTCTCATGGCCATACAGAACTCTTTTTGTGAAGAGTTCTGTGTAGTCTACAAAGAAGCTCCTCTCCACAATTGACAACGTCAGGAAAAGTGACAACGGCAAGTCATTCGCGTGGAATGGCCAAGAAATCCCTTGGTGACCCTGTCCACAGAACAGCTGTCAATGAGTCAACATAGGCCAACAGTGTTCTCTTGTTAGTTACTGCCCTTATTACAGTTGGACTTGCTGGATGCAATTCTTCTTTTTTTTTGCGAGTAAAAGACTGATTTATTAAAGAAAATTCCATTTATAGTAAAAACAATTCATAGTAAAACAATTTTTGAAAATAATTCACGAAGAAACTGTTTTTCAAAAAAAACTTTTACATAAAACATGAGAAAATCTTATTAAGAAAACCTTTTCATAGCATACCCAGGTTCAACTTCCTGTGGGAGCGATGGGTTTGGAATAAAGAAAAACTATGCAAAAAAAAAAGGTTGGGGTTTCCCCTATTGACTTGGTAAAAAAACCTTTTCATTTATAGTCACAAATTACATCAGAAGTTTAAAAACAAATCATGAAAAATCCAAAAATGTTTGTAAACTTTTACATATATAAAAAATGGAAAAACCTCCATAAAAACATTTCCAAAAAGTTTTGTAAAAATTTTTGCATAAAAAGAAGAAGAAAATCTCATCGGCACGGTGCACCGGTCTCCGTGCCATGCCCTGGAAAAACAAATCTTATAGATATGGTATTAACGGACCATCCGCAGTTCAATCTGGAAGAAAAATATGTCTTGGGACAATCCGCAGCGGTATTCTGCCCATCTCTAACTTGAAAAGATGGATAGGATCTTGAAGTTTATGTGTGCCGATGGGTTTTGCCGGCGGACTGTAAGCCTGGAGGTCACCGGTGAAGAAGTTTTTGGATAGAGCCGGCTGGGGCTCTGTATGGTTTAAACGAGCAACGACGGACCATCAGTGCCCTAGTGGCTTACCATCTACATACTAATTTCAGCCAAGTCCAATATGGTGATCGTTTGGTGCAAATATTGTTTGAAGTAGTAAATTAATTCAAATTAAAAGGTTTTCAAATACAAAGTTGTATAATTTCTAAAGATCTACTACTTTTATTTAGGTCACTTGTTCATTCGACATAGTGGTAATAATATCGTTCACAAATCGTATATATCTCTCTTCTAGTTCCATGAAACTATATGACAGATGTAGATTTTGTGAACAACGTTACTATTGCTTTGTCAAATGAAGAACTAACCAAAATAAAAATTGAAGATATTTATAAGTTATACAACTTTGTAGTTGAAAACTTTTTAATTCCAATTAATTTATTACTTCAAAATGTACTTTGAAGTTCTATATGCCGAGTGTGTTTTTGTCCAGCACTCGACAAACAAGATCTTTGCTGAGTTCTTTTTGTACAACACTCAACAAACAACGTCTTGAAGGCAGGGGGAGGAAAAAAATATTTCTTTGCCAGTGCCAAAAAAAACACCCGACACTCAGCAAGCCAGCAAATTTGTCGAGTGTAGTTGTTTTGCCGAGTGTTTTTTTGGTGCAACACTCGGCAAAGACCTATTTGTCGAGTGCTCGAAGGACGACACTCGGAAAAGAGATGGTTTCCGATAATGAATGGATGGGGTGATTTCTGTTTGGCTCCTCGAGTTAGAGCTCTTCTCGGACCTACCGATCTGATCTTGTTTGTACTCGATGGTGCCATTGCTCCTATTTCCTCCAAAAAGGGTATATATCCCATCCAGCAAGGCAGTGAGGCTGCCTTGTTTGTTCAAGTTTCTTAACGGATCTCAGATTCAGGGCGCCGCTCATAGTGGCTTGAAGCTTATCCCATCCAAAGGGTGCCGCCGTAGTGGCTTAAAAAACTATGATGGCCTTTCATGGCCTTGCCTTGTCAATCAAGGATGTTAGTTCCGGTTTTTTCGATTAGCATGGCGGTGGCAATCGGAAAAGAAAAACTAGGATGCACATAAATGGGGACTTCAGTGGCATCAATGTACTTTTCCTTCTAATCAAGTTCATGTCCGTAGCAGTATGATATATGATATCAAACCTTTTCTAAAAAAACAACATAGCAAAAGTATATAGATACCTATAGGTATGAACCACAAACACCAGGTACATCGTCGACAAACAAACCAGGTATCAACCACAAACACAGGTGTAGTAGACAAGTCCACCACAAATAAACCAGCTGGTATCAAGCACAAACACCAGGTATAGCATAAGTACTAGGTAGGTATGTATCTGTCAAACACACCAGGTCCACTGTAGACAATCAAACACCAAGCACCAAGTCCACTGTACACAAATAAGAACCAGCTGGTATCATCAACCACAAGTACCAGGTCCACCATGCATAGAGACAAACTAACTAGGTATATCTATCAAAGAAACACCAGGTATCAACCACAAATATAATACCAGGCGCACAAGCAGATAGTACGTCGTGGATCATATATAGGGAGTAGCTACCGCATCAACGACGTACGGCGACACTGTCCGTACCATGCAACGACGTAGACAACTAGAAGCAGGATGCACGAACCGTACGAGGCCACAGTGCTGGGGTCAGCGAGGAGGAAGAAGGTGGAAAGCTCAGCAGCCATGGCGAGGGCAAGGAGGAGGGCGCGGAGGGCGAAGGCGAGACGGCAGCGCGACGTCCCGAACAGCTTGACTGACAGCAGCGTGACGGCGAACGTGAAGAAGGCGAAGTAGGTGAACAGGATGCCCATCCATAGCCCGTTGCCGCCGCCGCGGCGCGTCACGTGGCAGAACCTTGTACGTCGGGTACGGTGGAAGGAAGGAGAGGAGGGCGATGAGAAGCTCCCATCCGTAGTGGAACGACTGCAACGTGTGCTCCCAGGTGTAGTGGAAAGATTGCTGCATGCAACGAGTGGAGGGAGAAAGGAGGAAGGGAATAATGACGACTGCAACGAATGGTGAAAAGGGAAAGAGAGAGTGCACACAGAGAGGAGTAGAGTAGGCACACACCTCCTCGTGAGGACCCAGCTCGAGGTCATGGCCGTGTCGTGGCAGGCGTGCCTGCTCACTGGCCTCGTCACGGAGCATGTCTGGTGAGGAGTGGTGGCCTCGGTGGGTCCCAAAGGCCGCCCGCAGGTCCGGTGAAGAAGCTGACAGCAGGCGGTGCGGCACACGGGCGCGGCGGCGCTGCGGCACGCGGCGGCCCTCCTCGGCGGCGGCACGGAGGCGCGGCGCTCCTCGGCGGCGGCTCGGCGCGGCCCCCACCTCACGGCTTCCGCGAGGTGGATGGCAGCCAGTGCGAGGTGCTCGACGGCGGAATCGGAGGACGCCGGGATGACGGGCCGTGGAGGACGCCGGGACGACGGCCGGACCGGAGGACGACGGGGCGACCAAGGGACACCGTAGGACGGCCTGGAAGGGAACGGTACGACACCGTAGCACGGGTAGCCGCCGCCGGCGTAGTCGTACCAGTGGCGGATCTGGAACAAAATTATCGAGGGGCCAAACGATTAATTGAGTATACTTCCTCTATCCTAAAGTAGGATTCGTTTTACCTTTTCCAATACATGGCTTTGATATGCACTACATATAATGTCTAAATCCATAGAAAAAAAATGTATCAAGAAAAGCCAAAACGAGTCATAGTATATTAAGATCGAGGGAGTAGTTCGCCAACTAGTTTTAGCGCTACAATAAATTTAAATGTTTGGACACCAGTTAAGAGTATTAAATATGAATAACTGACAAAAACCCATTTCGTAGCCCCAGGTGAGATTGCAAGATGAATCTATTAAGCCTAATTAGGGTATGATTAGACAATGTTGTGCTAAATCTCTAATGATGGAATAATCAGTTTTAATAGATTCGTGACGATTTCACGTCCATACGTGTAATTAGTTTTATAATTACATCATGATTATGCTATAGTAAATTCCGTACATTAGTTTCACCAACTCGACGGGTCCTTATTATAGAAATGGTTCTGATTGTGTACTAATTAATTTTAGATTTTGAGCTGCTACTTGTACTCATACTGATCTTTTTATATACCTTGATTATTGAAATAAGCATTGTATTATAGAAATTTCATGCTTGTTAGGTGTATTATAGAAATTTCATGCTTGTTAGGGGGGGCCGTGGCCCCTGCCAGCCCCCCCTGGGTCCGCCCCGTAGCCGTAGGGGCCGTAGCCGCCGTCGGCGTACTCCTCGCCGCCACCGTAGTCGGCCATGGTCGGAGGAAGAGCTGAGCGAGGGCCGAGCGGATGAGCTCTGAGAGGATTGGAATTAAACGCGTTTTCCTTTGCTCGAGTGAGAGAGAGAGGAGGGGCCCGAGCGGCTCTGAGAGGATTGGAATTAAACGCGTTTTCCTTTGCTCGAGTGAGAGAGAGAGAGGAGGGGATAAGATCTTTATGTTTTGCCGCGGCGGCAGGGTGTGAAAGCGAGAGAGGACAAGAGCTTTTGTGTGTGAGGCTGGATTTTGCCCTCACCAATCGATCGCCACGCTGCTTTGTTCTTAATCGAGAGGGAGAAACCGTCGCTGTCGCAGTGCAGGAAGGAAAGAGATGCCCATCGACGACCTCAGTGCCCGTTTGCATGCATGCGGCTGCAGTAGCGAATCTGCCAGCAGAAGTGGCAGTTTTTTTAGACAAATAGGGATATGGGCTGAAGGGGTTCTCAAAGCAAACAAAAAGGGAAAAAAAACTTGACCTAACGTAATTAATGAAACTAAATTATTTGTGCTTAAGATTATTAATTCAATCTACTTTTTAAAAGAGGTGCACCGAAACAATAACTTTTGCAAACCAATCAATTGTCTTAACCCTACTATTGAATATTTGCATATACCTAAAAGAAAACGGGAAGTAGTATCAAGAGTATCCTCAGCTCCTCACCATCATTAATTATGATTAAGGCAAGTAATCCACGCTAGCTGCAGACACCAAACAAAGGTGCACGTCCAATGACCTTCATATCGCATGTAGTGTAGGGCATTATATCGCATGTAGTGTAGGGTACCTTCCTAAGTTAATGGTTCTGACCTTGCAAATCTCTAATCGGCTAAAAAAGAAACATTAGAGCACAAATGTACCGTATATCTTGATTCGCCGAACAAATTCCAAAGGCTCCGGCCAGGGGACCTGTCGAGGACAGCAGCGAACTTGATGCAGCTCTCTCTCTCTCAAATCATGCCGTCGACAGTTCAATCTTTCTCCCTCTCACATCTGACGGGAAGGCAAACAAGACACAATACAATGAGCTCCTCTTTAATTTGTATTCTTGAATCAATGATGATCTAGGATAATGACCTCCATCCCCTCGTGTGTGTATATTTATACCCAACCTATGATTAGGAGTTTTGGTAAGTAACCATAAGCAGTACGTATGACATTTAGTCTTCGTTTCTGACATAGTACTCTTTGTTTCCTTGTACATACAGTCCGTTTTTTTTTTTTTGAGAACAAACATACAGTCCGGTTATTTTGCAACACATTACATTGGATGGCCGGGGAGCACGTACGGTAGGGAACAATACGGAGCACGTTACGTATGACATTTAGTCTTTGTTTCTGACATTTAGTACTCTTTGTTTCCTTGTACATATATACAGTCCGGTTATTTTGCAACACATTGCATTGGATGGGTAGGGAATTATACGGAGCACGTTGATTAGGTCCGGTTGTTTCCTTGTATGGTTCATTGGCGTACGGAGACATATGGTGCATGCATTCCATCTATAGTATGTAGTAAAGCAAGCATGTGTTGCTTGTGTCTAATAACGGTGGGAGGGATCATGCATGCAATAATGTACTACTAGCTTCTTTTCCTATTTCCTTGTCTGAAAACAAGGATGCCTTGTACGATCGAGATGCCAATCCAGAAGACTCAACGAGACGCGTTGCCTTGGTCGAACCACGTACGTCATGCATGGTGGCTCACGTACTACGCGATGACCAAGCTATCTACTATACCGACCGACGACACACAACACTCCCAGCTTCTCTATTTTATTAATACCAACACCTCGCACAGAAGACCTGCCATATTAAGAATTTTCACTTTAATTAGGGTGCCGCCGCTCTGCGTTAATTTTTTTACACACATATATATAAGGCTAGAACTTCTCCGTGTTTCTGAAAAAAAAAATACAGTGTAGCAAGATGAATTCAGTCTGATAGTAGTTCAGTAGAAAAAAATGAAGAGGGTCCAAAAATAAAAGTACACAACTACACTGCATATGCAAGAGCATCATGATTCACCATAGGCACCGTTAGCATTTTCATGAGCGCATCATTCACCAATGACGAAACAACGTTACCAACCCACATCTATTACTACTCAGTAGCAGGCTAAGCACATGATGCATCTGTCAGATTATTGGGCTTGGCCGTTATAAATATTTCTAAATAAATCTCAAAGGCTCATTAGCGCTTAGAGTTGGTACACCATCTGCCACAATGCTAATAGACGACGGTGTAGGGAATTTTCTCCCAATAAATATGGACCACCTCCCTCATGAAAAGAGCGCATCATAGATACTATTGGGAAGTCCTCTAATTAAATTTCGAAATTCCTAATAAGGTCTATACAAGTTAGTATTTTGGTTCTTCTCGCTGCTATGCCGACATCATAGCCGTCTACTCTGTCCCGCCCCAGCGTGCACCTCTCACTCTTGTGATCCTGGGAGAGGGCGAATAATAAGGTTTTTGGGAAGTGCTCTGTGTGACGTCATCTACATCACCGTCTGTTGCGCTCGTCCGCAACATCATCGCCGTCCCGTGTTTGGGAAGCGCTTCGTGCGACGATGGCGTACAATCATCTACAACACCGTCTGTTGCGCTCATCCACAACACCATCGTCGTCATGTCAGCATCGCACGCTGTTATTTAATCCTGTTTTGAATCATATGGCTATGGTATTATAGTATGTTAGAGAATTGCATGATAGGGTTTGTGCATATCATGTTTAATCTAGTTAAAAAATTAAACTTATAGTTGCCTATTTTCCAACAACGTCAAAATCAACATGAACACCCAATGGCCAAGTGTAAGAAGTGCCCAACACATACAGCTAGTCTAAATGTCTAGACTCGGTCTAAATTAAGTTAAACAAGATTAATTTGGAAAGTTTAGGACATAACACAAACAAAAGTACATGCATCCAAAAGTTGATAGCTTACGAACTAGCTAGCTCTAGGTCCCCCCCCCCTGTCCATGTCTTCTCTCTAGCTAATCTCGACATGCCCATCATCCCGGCTTCCAGCATCAGCAGGAGGTAGGCAGACTCTCATCATATAGTTAATAATCATCCTCGATCTAACAGAATCTCCAATATAATTCATGCTCCTCATCCTCCTCACTAGAGATGAGATCCAATATTCCACCACGTTGCATTATCACTAGTTCACTACTACCCACATCCTAGTTACATAGAACAGATCAACCAAATCAAGCTAGAAAGATTTGGATATTTGGGACACCTTTATCTACGGATATACATGGCGATGGATCGGAGTCCAGCAGGAGATGGCATGATGAGTGGATAAGCATCATTGCAGTTCTATTTGTGGTCGGAGGGGGCACAGAGGTTGCTGCCAGCCTGCAATTCTGTTTGTATATAGTCAGAGACCTTGCATTGGGACCGGCAGTGGGGGTGCACACAGCAGGCTGGTGCATGCGAGCATGCAACAAACAATGCGATCTTACAATCCACCCCATAGCCCGTCTATATAATGGTTAGCCGATTCCTCGTTAATATATGGCACACATGTCCTTCACACATCTTTCTTTGGTTTTTGTGCCTGAGCGGGCTGTAACTTTACAGCTCACTTCTCCTCTATCTCCTCTTTTGTCTCATTCACCTCAGCATTTAGCTTTCTCCTAGCCTACCATTATACTTCTCTAAGCGTAAGCAGGGTGCAGTGGGAGGATAAACTGACACAAATTAGCATCCAGACATGTACAAGCCGGTGGCGTGCGCGCCGACGGGCGATGGCGACAGGGAGACAAAAAGAAGCTGCATCCGGCAGTACACGTACCTGGCGTCAGAGCATCTCAATCGATTACAGTGCACTCCTGGTGGTACAACCTCTGCACTGCAGGATGGCCAGCAACCCCCTCTGCTCTCGCCAACTCGGCAACTCGTCATCAGAGAGGAAAGTGGCAATGCGGCCGGGGACCAAAAGACACTCACACACTGGCCGTTGCATTGGTCGTTGCTGACCATGGGGCAATGGCCGGATACTAGTCTTTTGTGTGACTGTATATACGCTACATAAGATTAAAAGTCCAAAGTATATATTGAAGTTTTTTGATAATTTAATTGTCCTTTTCTAAACTTAAATAATATTAAAAATTTAAAAGTAATATTTTTGCGTGCAAAAGTAATATTTAATTATCCTTTTGCAAACCTAAATAATTTTACGTGGGATTTGGAGCTGCATGCATGTAGATGCTATCCGGCGGTATGGTTTGCAAGCGAGTACATGTGGCGTATCAAATCGGATCATGCATATGTGCTTGATCACCGACCGGCAGCTTCTCCTCAGCTCGCTTTTGTGCCGTACGCACCTTCGTTCCCACGGTCACTTCCCCACAAATGACTGTTTAGTTGGTTTTTGCCACATAGTAAAAAACAATAAACTCTTTTTTTCCGTCTGACCCTTCTTGAGCCATGGCTTAACTGTGATCGATCGACAAAAGCAAAACACGAAAACGCGTGTAAAACTAGTTAGTTCCTCTCCTACTCCGGAAGATCAAAGAAACAGATCGAATTATTGCCATAGATCATCACCGTACTTCGCAGAAGAATGAACACGTAGCATCCATGATCCATTGTTCGATCTTTTTGAATGTCTTTTGATTTGCATCATCTTTAAGAAAAATACAGTTAGATGACAGGCGGCGACACAAACACTCGCATCTCTATCTCTATAATAGGAATCCTGGACCCAAACCGGGCAACCTCATCGCGCCACATCGCCCGCATTGTCTCGGCCGTCGGATCGACCACGTCAACAGTTTAGATCGGCCCGAGCAATCCTAGGGCACACGACCCCACACGTGGGACCCGCTAATGTGGGTCCCACAAGTGGGCCCCGCTGTGGGCCCACGGGACCCACGTGATGTGGGTCCCACAAGTGGGCCCCACCGTAGACCATGGGCCCACAAGTGGGTACCACCGTCTATGGGTCCCACTAAACCATTATATGCGAGACCCAACTTAGTTGTTTAAAAAATATTTAAATATTTTTCTAAATTATTATTTTTAGTAGTTCATATTTTGTTTGTTCAATATAACAACATACTATTTTGTTTAAATTATTTCTGAAATTGTTTATTTAAACGAACATAATTTTGAATGCTCTAATATAATTTTTAATATAATTTTTAATACAATTTTTGAGTGATCTAATACAATTATTACCGTTACTATCTTTTATTTTTTATAACATATACAAAAAAATTTAGGGATGGTGTCAATATAATTGCAACATTTTAAAATATATAACTTTATTAAAAGGTGTCCAATTCAAATTTAGTCAAAAAAAATCTAGAACATATAACTTTATTATAGATATGGTTTTGTAAATATTTTTCTTAAAAAAATTATCAAAGCACGTGGAATTTTAGAATTATCTCTATGGAAAGGTTTTAGATTTAGTATGTTTTCCTTTTGAAATATATTTTTTTATTAAAATATAGAAATGTATGCAAGAAAATTCGAAAGGAGCTTATAGTCTTAGATTTAGTATGTTTTTCCTTTTGAAATATATTTTCTTATTAAAATATATAAATGTATGCAAGAAAATTCAAAAGGAGCTTATATGTGATCAGTCATATAAATATAAATATATATATATATATATATAATTTCATATCAAAATGCTTCTAAATTAAAAATTATTTAATACAATAATAGCTTAAAATTTGAAACCTGACGTTCATTAAAAAACAAATAATCTAAGCGTTTAATTCATTTGCATGATGTATGCGGCCCGTTGCCCTTACAATTCGGACACTGAAACATCTTTAAATTAAAAAATATTGATTTTAAAGTACCTAAATACATCAACATCTATAAAGTTATTGCAGATCACACTTTAAATCCAAAGTGCTTTCCAATTCACCCGTTAAACCCAACATCCAAACAACGAAGCAACTTCAAATTTAAAGATGTTGAATTCTAAAATAGCTCAAAACTTCAAAATCTATATATTTGTAATAGATCACACTTTAAATCCAAAACACTATCCAATTACGCGGAAAATCTAACATCCGAACGCTGAAACACCTTCAAATTTGAACATCAAATACACTACAAAAGGACAAAAAAACACATTTCAAAATCTAAAACATAGCTACAAAGTGAATTTTTAAATTCAACATGCTTTGACAATTCATTTGAAAAATAGATGCATCTTGTAACCATGCGCGGCAACGCCGCGAACTTTTCTAGTTGTCAATGTAAAGTAGAGGGGCCATAAATATTTGGATCGTGATCCGATGTTTTGGCGATGCGACTGTGGGTTGGGCCGTGAGCAAACTGTTGCCGGGCCTATTTTTGGGTTCAGCCCAAGCCCGAGGTCTGGTTTAGAAAGAGTTTTCTGTTTCCTGTACAAATGGTTTTATTCTGGAAATACATTTCAAGTTCAAAAGACACTCAGATAAAATTAAAAACAGCTAGGAAGCATTATGCATGCACGGACTATATTTAAATGCACGGTTTAAATTACTAGGGATTTCAAAGAAAACAGAGCAAGTCTGACCAAATTGCATGATTCCACACACAATCACACAAAAACCTTGAAAGCCTCGAAGAGTTTTAGACAATCGTTTTTTGGGATGTTAGTCTGCAAATGTGCCCGCGTTATGCTAAATCTTGCACATTAACTCTGGATATGGTACACACAAAGGCCGAGTAACACTTACATTGGTCATTTCGTGTCCTGAACTGAGTTTGTCTGATGGAGGCTTCCGGGTCATTGGTCATTGGTCATTGGTCATTGCAGAGTAGCCTGAAGATTTCAGGGTCAAACTGTGCTGGTGGCAGACAAAAACCAAGGCTACAGAGCGGTTTCCAAACGCGGTATATGCAGGTCGACCGACCGAGAAAACCGAACGACGTTCCTCGTGTCAACGCGTGACAGCTGATGGCTCTGAAACATTTTCAGGTCAACGCAACGGCAACCCAAAATTACAGTCATCATGATAATCCATAGAGCTCTTTTACGGTGCCTTATACTGCCATCTACTAGTATGGAGTATAGATCAAATCTAACCATCCATTGATTAGGGTACTTTTGTAATCTTGCAAAATGTTTTCTACAGAGGCCCACCTGGCCCAAATCATCCTCCGTTCTGCTGACTCTACACCGATCACGGACTCACGCACGATCCTCTCAGCGACGGGGTCCGCCGTCCTTCCGCTCCGACCAAATCGGAATCCCGTCCGCCGTCCTCCAGGTCCAAGCGCTAGTGCCCTCAATGGCGGCACAAATGTCCTTCCAAGCCATAGCCTCCCCTTCCCTCCTAACCGCGACAGCACAGTGAATCTCGACGAACACGCTTCTCCATCGGCATCTCCGGCGAGCAGTGTGGGGCGCCCCAGCTGGATTCGACCTAGACCTTGCCTCGGGACGCGCCGCCGTCACGCACGTCGTCGCCAGTCGCCAGCCTTGGGACACGCTGCCGCCAGTCGCCTGCCAAGGCTGACTGCATACTTCCAGGCGTGCCACCCTTCGCTGCCGCTGAACGAGCACGCCCGAAGTGAGTGAACTGGAGAGTAAAAACAAAGCGAAAAAATGTTGCGGTCAAATAATACAAAGTGTTATTTTTTTTTTCTTTTTTGTCTATGATACCCATAGTGTTACTACAATATTACAAAAGTGTCATTATAATTTTTGGTCTATAATACCCTCATACTACCCATACTTACGGGGACATACTACCTATATTACCAGTTAGGTTGCTAAGAGTATAAAATTATTCTGAACCGTTGGATACTTTCATGCTAGTCCTTTTTACATGGTAGTATGCCCCAGTATAAGGCATTGTAAAAGTCCTCTAATCCTAACCTGTTTGTTTGCACTCGAGATTATATAATATAGATTTTATAATTTGTTATAATCTATTATAAGCAACAAACAACTTAGATTATTGATGCCTGAGGTTGGCATCCAAGTGTTCATTCTCTTTAACCATTGAACCATAGTTTTTAGATGCATGGAAAACACAAAGATTCTGAGATGGCAGAGCGAAGTTACATACATCGACTCACTTTGCCGCACCTTAATTCCCTCACTAGACTTTTGCATACGAAATGAGCAAGACAACTTGAAACCAAACGTTCCTCGTTTTCCTTTCTCTCCATTTCGTGCAGCGTGATGGTTGACAGGTCTGAAGCATCCATAGCATGTCTGGATAATGCAAATTGCATCGAAGAATGTGGTCCAAAGCTAGCCCACTGCGTATAGTTGTTGGATAGATCCTACATTTGACAAGTTCTAATTAAGCAGAAAAGCACGATGGATCATGCTATGCCTGCCTGCCTGTCTGCCTGTCTGGTATGTCTGATTCTTTTGATCATGTGCAGCGCTCAAACTAACACAAGCTATGTGAGTTTCCTGTTCTCTAATTTGGACTTCAATCCTATTTCTATATAGTATAGGGATAACAAATTTAAAAATAGTGTGTTCCCAAGAAACACGCCACTTATCTCCAGGGTCAACCAGCACCAGACTGAATTTCATTTTTCAGTTTGAAAGGGTCATCTTAATCTGCTCTAAGACTTTCCTCTATCAGACAAGAACTGAACCACTCATCAAGAACAAGTGTGAGAAAAAAAAAAACCCATCAAAAACAGAATATTCATCAACTAGCCGCACGACTTGGGGAGGTGCTGTTAAAAAAACATCAAGAGCAACACGCCAACCCCTCTAAAAACAAGTAAACGACGACGAAGGGAAAAAAGGAGGAGGTGACAAGACAAAGAACAGCAACCATCCATGGCTTCCCACCTTCGTCTTCTCCTCGCCGTCGTCGCCTTGCTCTGGGCAATGGCGGCTGGCCAGATGTTGACCCCGGAATCGCCAATATGCTCGAAGGACAACTACACCGACGGCAGCCAGTACGAGAAGAACCTCGACGAGCTCTTCACCACTCTCTCCACGGCGGCCCTCGACAACGGCTGGTTCTACAACGGCAGCGCCGGAGCGGGCACCGCCGACGAGGTGTTCGGCTTCATCATGTGCTACGCCGACCGGAACGCGATTCAGTGCCACGAGTGCCTCGCCAAAGCCGGCGCCGGGATCAAGCATTGGTGCCCGGGCAGCCGGAGCGCGAGCGCGATGTACGACGCGTGCGTGCTCCGGTACTCCGACGAGCCGATCCCGGCCACCGCCGACCTCGACGCCGTGTACGCTGAGTACGTGCCCATCCCCGGGGTGCCCGTCACCTCCGGCGCCGTGCAGGCCGCCTGGGTGCCGCTGATGAGCAAGCTCACCGGCGCCGTCGCAACCTTGCCGTCGCGGATCGGCAACGCCAGCGCGCCGTACTCTGGCCAGCAGTCGCAGCAGCAGCAGGAGCAGCTGCAGATGTA
This sequence comes from Digitaria exilis, assembly GCA_015342445.1. Taxonomy (NCBI): domain Eukaryota; kingdom Viridiplantae; phylum Streptophyta; class Magnoliopsida; order Poales; family Poaceae; genus Digitaria; species Digitaria exilis. Next base: position 354,324 of record JACEFO010001947.1, read on the forward strand.
CGGGCTGGCGCAGTGCACGAGGGACCTGAACGCCAGCGAGTGCATCAACTGCATCAACAACTTCATAGGCCAACTGAGTGACAAGTTCCCCAACTACACCGGAGGAGCCATCAAGGGCTACAGCTGCTACCCCACCTCTACCAGGTGGGTGCACTCGACATCACCCTGCCGCCTGCGCCGGTGCCGCCGCCTGCCCCAGCGGCGCTGCTTGTAGGTGTGTATTTCTTTCTTGAGGAACCTTTCTTTCTTTATTTATTACTAGGCAAAATACTAAGCCTTTATAATGCCTTATACTACTATTCCGTAATAGTACGTATATACTAAGTATATATATCAAACCATTCGTTGTTAAAGATAGTTTAGGAATAATTACGTATGTATTGACTGAATCTTTTAAAGGGGTGCTGGATTTTGTGTCAAAAATATATTATCGTGATATTATTTTTGTTATTTTCTTATAATACCCTTATACTATTGTACTGCATACATATGTTACTCATATCACTAGTAAAGTTTTCAATAATATAAAATTCATTTTGACGGTTAAATATTACTATATACTCCTTTTCGAGTACCTAGTATATGTCAATATAAAGCACCGTGGCTCGTTAGTTGCTCAATTGGTACAACGCAACAGTGTTGACGCAGAGCGGAATTTCTTGCACCTCCACGATAAATCTTCATCGTCTTCCAAGACAGGGATCGTGATCGGCGTGTCAGTTGGTTCCGTCTTGATCGTTCTGGTATTGGCGATGTGGTTCCTTCTCCGACGACGGAAGAGCAAGAAACAGGCTAAAATCTTTGAGCAAGGGAGGGAGCATGAGATGAAAAAGGGCGGCGACTTCGACGAGCCGGAGATGGAAGACGAGTTCGAGAAAGGGACAGGGCCGAAGCGGTTTGGCTATGCCGAGCTCGCCATTGCCACCGACAATTTCTCAGACAAACACAAGCTTGGAGAAGGTGGGTTTGGATCAGTGTACAGAGGATTTCTAAAAGAGATGAACCTCGACGTCGCTATCAAAAGAGTGTCCAAGGGCTCGAAGCAGGGGAGGAAGGAGTACGCCTCGGAGGTGAGGATCATCAGCCGCATTCGGCACCGCAACCTCGTGCAGCTCATCGGCTGGTGCCACGACGCCGGCGAGCTCCACCTTGTCTACGAGCTGATGCCCAATGGCAGCCTCGACACGCACCTCTACAGCAGCAACATCGGCGGCGCCCTACTGCCATGGCCACAGCGGCACGAGATCGTGCTCGGATTGGGATCGGCGCTGCTCTACCTACACCAGGATTGGGAGCAATGCGTTCTTCACAGGGACATCAAGCCCAGCAACGTGATGCTGGACGCGTCCTTCAATGCCAAGCTCGGCGACTTCGGCCTCGCCAGGCTCGTCGACCATGGCCGGGGGTCCCACACCACCGTGCTCGCCGGCACCATGGGGTACATGGACCCGGAGTGCATGATCACCGGCCGGTCCAGCGCCCAGTCCGACGTGTACAGCTTCGGCGTCGTCCTCCTCGAGATCGCCTGCGGCCGCCGGCCCATGGTGGCTCGCCGCGGGGAGCAAGATGTGATCCACATTGTTCAGTGGGCGTGGGACTTCTACGGCCGGGGAGACATCCTCGACGCCGCCGACGCACGACTCAAGGGGGAGCTCGACGCCGGCGAGATGGAGGCGGTGATGATCGTCGGGCTATGGTGTGCACACCCTGACCGGAGCCTGAGGCCGTCGATCAGGCAGGCCGTGAACGTGCTCCGGGGAGAGGCGCCGCTGCCGAGCCTACCGGCGAGGATGCCGGTGGCGACCTTCCTGGCACCACCACCTGATGCTTTCTACTACACATCTTCGGTCACGACAGGGTCCAGCAGCACCGGCACCGGCACCAGCACCAGCACCACTCAGTCCAGCACAGCCTCCCTGCTGAAATGACCATAAAGTAGCATCAGATTGATTCCGACGATTGTGATTGTATGTATATTTTCATCATGCAAAGTGCAGCTGTGCACATGTGTGAGATGTCAGACCAAGGTCGGCAGCATTTTTCTTTTGTAATTTTATTATTGTTGTTGTTCCACCAAAATAAAGGGATATTATTGGCAAGGCAAATTATCAACTCTCGGTTCATTGTGTATGTTATACTTTCTGTTTCAGCATTTACGGTGAAGATCATAAGGCTTCGCTTCCCCGACCATTACCCACTAACCCACCCAATGTCTTCAGTTTCCTTCGCCGTTCTCCATAGCATCAGGCTGCAAGGGGAGTAGAATCGAGAGTCGTCCATAGACATCACAAGGAACTCTTGAAGAAGAGTATCGGGTCAAAGAGACTGATAGGAGTATGCTGGTAACATAACACACTCAAGCTGGCAACTGTGTGGATGATGCAAATTGCATCGAAGAATGTGGTCCAAAGCTAGCCCACAGCATATACCAGCGTACAGTTGTTGGATAGATACTACATTTGACAAGTTCTAATTAAGCAGAAAAAAGCATGATGTGCCATGCTATGCCTGCCCTGTCTGGTATGTCTGATTCTTTTGCATCTTAAATCTAGCATTCATTGGACCTCTTCGATCATATGCAGCGCTCAAACTCATGTTCTGTAACTTTCCTGTCCTCTGATATGGACTTCAATCCTATTTCTATCAAGTGGGGGAATTTAAGAATAATGTGTTCCCAACAGACAAACCACTTGCCAGCGTCAACCATCAGACTGAATTTCCTTTTCTCATTTTGAAAGGGTCATCTTGATTTTATGTTTTGATGAACACTGAATCTGCCCTAAGACAAAGACATTCCTCTGTTAGACAAGAACTGAACAACTAATCAAGAACAAGTGTCAGGAAAAGAAAACATCAAGAACAGAATATTCATCAACTAGCCGCACGACTTGGGGGGGAGAGCAACACCGCTGAAAACAAGTAGACGACGAAGGGGAAAAGGAGGAGATCAGCAACCAACAAGCTTCCACTCCATGGCTTCCTACCTGCTCCTCACCGTCCTCGCCTTGCTCTGGGCTGTGCCGGTGGCGGCTGGCCAGGACGACAAGCAGATGGTGATCCCGGCATGGCCATCATGCTCGACGACGGACAACTACACCGACGGCAGCCAGTACGAGAATAACCTCGACGAGCTCTTCACCACCCTCTCCACGGCTGCCCTCGACAACGGCTGGTTCTACAACGGTAGCGCCGGGACCGGGGCCGACGAGGTGTTCGGCCTCATCATGTGCTACGCCGACCGGAACGCGACGCAGTGCCACGAGTGCCTCGCCGGAGCGCCCGCCGGGATCAAGCGTTGGTGCCCGGGCAGCCGGAACGCGAACGCGACGTACGACACGTGCGTGCTCCGGTACTCGTCGGCGCCGATCCCGGCCAGGCCACCGCGGACCTCGGCTACGTGTTCTCCGTGTACGCCTCCGGCGAGCCCGTCGCGTCGCAGGGCCTGACGACCGCGTGGCTGCCGCTGATGAGCAAGCTCACGGCCGGCGTTCACCGCCTCGCCGCTGCGGCTTGCCAACGACACCGCTCCGTACTCGAGCTCGCAGGAGATGTATGGGCTGGCGCAGTGCAGCAGAGACCTCAACGGCACTGAGTGCTCAAGTGCATCAACACCTACAGCGCAACAACGTTGACGCAGTGCGTTCCACTTCCACAGAAGCTTCATCGTCTTCCAAGACCGGGATCGCGATCGGCGTTTCAGTGGGTTCCGTCTCGTTCTTGCTCATTCTGGGAATCTTGATGATGTGTCTCCATCTCCGACGATAGAGGAGCAAGAAACAGGCTAAAATCTTTGAGCAATTTGGAGCATGAGCTGAAAAAGAGCGGTGGCGACTTCGACGACGAGGAGCCAGAGATGGAAGATGAGTTTGAGAAAGGGGCAGGGCCGAAGCGGTTTCGCTACGAAGAGCTCGCCATTGCCACCGACAACTTCTCCGAAAGTAATAAGCTCGGAGAAGGCGGGTTCGGATCGGTGTACAGAGGATTCATGAAAGAGATGAACCTTGACGTCGCCATTAAGAGGTGCAAGGGCTCCAACCAGGGAAGAAAGGAGTACGCCTCGGAGGTGAAGATCATCAGCCGCCTTCGGCACCGCAACCTCGTGCAACTCATCGGTTGGTGCCATGGCAGCGGCGAGCTCCTCCTCGTCTACGAGCTGATGCCCAATGGCAGTCTCGACACGCACCTCTACAGCAGCAGCAACGGCGGCACCCTACTGCCATGGCCACGGCGGCACGAGATCGTGCTCGGGTTGGGATCGGCGCTGCTCTATCTGCATCAGGAGTGGGAACAATGCGTTCTTCACAGGGACATCAAGCCCAGCAACGTGATGCTGGACGCGGCCTTCAACGCCAAGCTCGGCGACTTTGGGCTGGCAAGGCTCGTCGACCATGGTCAGGGCTCGCACACCACGATGCTCGCCGGCACCATGGGGTACATGGACCCAGAGTGCTTGATCGCCCGCCGGGTCAGCGCCAAGTCCGACATATACAGCTTCAGCGTCGTCCTCCTCGAGATCGCCTGCGGCTGCCGACCCATGGTGGTTCGTCTTGGGGACGAAAACCCGATCCACATTGTTCAAGGTGTGTGGGAGTTCTATGGCAGGGGAGACATCCTCGAAGCTGCCGACACGGGACTCAAGGGGGAGTTCGACGCCGGCGAGATGGAGGCAGTGATGGTCGTCGGGCTCTGGTGCGCGCACCCTGACCAGAGCCTGAGGCCGACCATCAGCCAGGCCGAGAATGCGCTGCGGCGAGAGGCGCCGCTGCCAAGCCTGCCGGCGAAGATGCCGGTAGCGACATACCTGCCATCATCTGATGCTTTCTACTACGCAACCGCATCTTCAGCCATCTACTACACAACCGCATCTTCAGCCACGAGTGGCTGCAGCAGGACCGGCACCACTCTGTCCAGCACAACAGAGACATCCTCCCTGCTGAAATGACCAGTGTAGCATCACATTGATTCTGACGATTTTGATCGTCTGTATATTTTCATCATCCAAAGTGCAGTTGTGCATAGATGTGAGATGTCAGATTGGTGAAGACATAATTTTTCTTTTTCCATCTCATTATTATTGTTCAAAATAAAGGTAAATTATCAACTCTCGGTTCATTGTGTATGTTACACTTACTGTATCAGCATTTACAGTGAAGACAATGAGGCTTCGCTTCCCCGACAATTACCCACCCAATGTCTTCAGTTTCCTTCGCCTTTCTCCATACCATCAGGGTGCAAGAGAAGTAGAATCAGAGTTGTCCATAGACATCACAGGGAACTAAACGGCAGTCGCAACTGGGGTTTCAGGATGGGCGCCCCATTCAGTCCATGACCCATCATATACAGCAACGTCAGTTTTGCCAAGGCGATGTAAGCCCTAGAATGAGAGCACAAGGTTATAGAAGTTAAATTTACCATTTGAAAAGTACTAAATATCAAGAGATCAAGTCCACGGGAATCTTACCAAGGCCAATACACATGCTGTCACGCCAGTGCCGCAAGAGGTCACAAGGGGTTGATCAAGTGATATTCCTGATAATGAATCACACCAGAGGAATTATAAATACTGCCACAGCCATGGTGGATTCTACTGTTAAAATTTGGAAATTGCAGTTCTACTTTAGGTGGAATAAGAATGAACAGCTTCAACTAATACCAACATCTAACCAAATGCATCAATACCAATGGATGTCAGATTTTCAACAAATATTATATAAATACATAAATACTTAAATCCTACAACTATGATCTATTTTGTGTCACATACATGTACGAAAAAGGATCAAAGTTTTAACAGCAAATGAATAGTCAATCTTAATGATGTGGAATAGTGTGGCAGTGATCGACTGTTACTGCAGTGTCAATAAAGTTTCATGTTACTAGCTGAAGTCTGATATGATTTCTCAGTGGACGCTAGGCTAAATTTAGATACGCCAATATGTAGGTATAAACCCAGGATAGCTTAGTTGGGTGTGTCAAAAAACCTCTGAATCCAAGAAAAATATAGCAAAAATATATTTCTAGAACAGGACTATCCAATAAAAAGTTAAAAACGAAACACAACCTGGTTACTGGAGCATCAAGCAGCAATAAAGTACTTGAACCCCATATGGATGAAATATTACCTTCTTGCTCAAATCGTTTACGTAGTTCATCTGGGGACAAAAGCTTTTGTGAACTGTCAAGAACCTGAAGAAAGTTGAGTAAAAATAAGCAATAACATAGACAATACTTCCAGGGGCTGCTTAAAAAATTATTTCCATATAAGAAAACATATTTGGCAACATTCTACATGGACATAAAAAGGATGATCATCCAACTCTCCATCCTAACATGTTTAATGAGGTATCTGTTATGTACCACGATCTGAATGAACCTGAACCCTAGCAGCCCGACCTCGCCGATGGCGGCAGCCGGACCACCAGGGCAGGGATAGAAGAGGCTAACCCTAATATATTGATATTCTCATTGCTTGCCTCAACCGGTACAAGTCCCCTCCTTATATAGAGAGGCTAGCTTAACCCCTAAGAAAGGATCTAATCTTATCCCTAACCTAACCCTAATGGGCTTGACGAACCGGCCCATAAGGCCTCTAACTGCCCATGACATTACTCCCCCCATTTTGAGCAGCTCGTCCTCGAGCTGCAGCTTGGAGACGACTGGACTCGACACAAACTTAGCACTGAAATAAAAGCCTTTTACATCTCAGCTCATTATTCCGAAATAGACTCCATCCTGTAGCATGAAGACACATACTCAGATGCCATCTTGGTTGGTCTCCGGGGTTACCGTGCAAGCAGGTGCACGTCCAGCTGTATGGTCTCCCTGCCTCCCTGGATCCCTACTAAAACAGCACTATCTTGGGCCTCATACGGGCTGAAACTAAGCCAATAAAACCCACCAGTTCAGGCCCCATGGTCCTGTGATCTGCTCCTGTGATCAGAGAAAATCGATGCCCCTGCATCCTGAGTGACGCCGCAACAGCCGCTGCCGCAAATCTCGGCGTCCCCTGCGCTGCTGGTGGTCGGCCACGCGAGAAGCAACGTCCCGGGCCACCTTGACTTAGGATGGATCGACGCAGAGGCCAGCACCAGCAGCCCCTCGGCGGCCAACGGTGTTGACGGCCTCGCGGCGGCCAACGCCTTGCGCAACCAGCTGGAAGACCACGGACGCGGGGCCAGCGCCATGCGCAACCTTGCGGCAGACCGCGGTCACGGCCTCGTGGCTCCTGTCGCCGCCACGGTCGCCATCGGAGGCGCCCGCGCGATGGCCGGCGGTGGGGAGCAGCAGATTCTGGGTGCTGACAAGGCCGACCGCAGACGGCCGGGGTGGAGGTGTGCGATGCGGACGGTGCCGTCCACTGCGAAGACGCAACGACCGGCGGAAACCCGACCTGCGCCGCCATCTCCTCCATTCGGGCGATGGCAAAATCCACGCCCAACATCAAGCCCCACGACGGCCGCGCCGCGTGCCATTGCGCCATGGACTGTAGCCGCACCGCCGCCGCCGCCGCCTTAGGATGGCCCTCGACTTGCGCCCGCACCGTCGGGAGAGACTGCGGTTGCACCGCCTTGAGCCTGACGCCTCGCGAGGAAATGGCGTGCTGCCGCCTCGCCGCCTCCATTTGCTCACGCTCCTTCCTCCTCGTCGGCGCAACACCTGTGCCTGTCGCCGTACGAGGAAGCCGCGGACCGCTGCCTGGAGTCGCACGACCGTGGGCACCTGGTGAGCAAAGTCCGCCTGGCGTTGGGTCTGCAGGTGCAGCCTCTCGAGGCTTGCGTGCAACTTGAGAAAGATGACCCCGAAGTCCTTGCTGCTGCTGCCGGGGCGAGTGATCATCGATGTGGCCTGAGCTTTGATGGAGGCCAACGAGTCGACGAGGGAAGCCATGGATCGGATCAGAACCAAGGCAAACTGATACCAATTGTTATGTACCACGATCTGAATAAACCTGAACCCTGGCAGCCCGACCTCGCCGATGGCGGCAGCCGGACCACAAGGGCAGGGATAGAAGAGGCTAACCCTAATAGATTGATATTCTCATTGCTTGCCTCAACCGGTACAAGTCCCCTCCTTATATAGAGAGGCTAGCTTAACCCCTAAGAAAGGATCTAATCTTATCCCTAACCTAACCCTAATGGGCTTGACGAACCGGCCCATAAGGCCTCTAATGCCCATGACAGTATCATAGTATAAGTGAGGAAGAATAGCCAGGTGCATCTACCAAAAACATCATTATCTTTTACTATGTCAACAGGCAGCGATTATCTCATCAACCAAATCTAGTATAGCATCACAGGTGTACAACTTGAGCGGTCACTAATGTATCTAGTAAACAATCACATTTATAGCTCATTAAAATGGAAGGACAGATGAAGAAAAATATGTCTAGAATGAGCAAGATGCGCTCATATGTTGAACATAGACATCCAACTTTCATCAGAGAAGTGTCCATTACCATCAATTATAAACATAGGGGAAAAACATTCAAACACAAAACAGGACTGATCAAAGTATGGAAATGTGATTTCCACCTGAGGAAAAGGAACACATTTGCTCCCAGGCACATGCCCACTTCTAATCCCCTTGCGTGGCTCCGGAACTGCGCCATCAAATCTGAAATAGAAGTTTCAAATAAGTCAATATGAAAAATGCAAGTTTAATTTTAATTACCAAAACAAATCTATAATATAAATGATATGAGAGTTGCATAAGCTGCTCTGGTCAAAATATATTTAAGTATCAAAATGCAAAGGCTAAACTGAGTTCCCAGCAAATACAAATGATATGAATATCCTCATTGTGATTATGCAAATCATTTTTCCTGAATGCAGATCACTGGTTGCACACTAAGGGGTACTAGTTCATTAAAAGGAATTTTTTCACCAAGGGAGGAGGGAGGGTGATGCTTCCAGGCAATTACCAAAATTAGCAAATGCAGGTGACTTCGAAAAACCACCATCAACAGCAAGCAGAGCCTTATGAATGAAGGCAAAGGCTTTCTATACTGCATGCATATGATGCACTTATGACTTCTACAATAGAATCTGAGTAAGATACCTAGGTTTTGATCGAGCATCAATTAGTTGATGTGTCTGGGTCTTGATGTTCTCTTTAACCTGAGAAAATCATATATTAGTTGCTATGAAATATGCAGAAAGAGCTTGCTGAATTGCAGAAGGAAAAAAAAAAGGTTTGGGCCCTTCAGCACTGACCTGATCAAGACTCCAAATAAGATGAGGCTGCAACTTTGCTTCGAATGTGAATGGTCCGACCTGGAGAAATATATGGCTGTTATGTATAACTGAACATTGAGGTTAGCACCCATTGGAACAGCTGATAATCATATATATACCTTAAGACTCCAATAGCTCAACAGAAGTAGATAATTACTGCTAAAAGAAACAGGAGAAAAATAGAATAAATTACCGGTTGGCCCTGGTAAACTTTCTCAATTGCTTCGCCAGCAGCACTGGCCTTTAAGATGGCATCACCTGAGGCGCTTGATTCGACATCATACCCAGAAGCACGCCACTGGGGCAAACCTCCATCAAGCACCCAAATTTTGTCATGTCCAAAGACACGGAACATCCTGTCGTTAAGGTAGCAAACATAGCACAGCCGTATTAGGTATGAAAACTACCAAATGAAAAATTGCACAAAGACCATAGCAAGGATAACTTAGAAAAGATACTTTGACAACTGCTCATTTGGTCTTCAGCCCTAGCAATTTTTACATATTTTTGTTAAGAATAGAAGCTTACCACCAAACCCTAGCAGCGCTGAATAGTCCCTTTCCATCATAAACTACTATCCCATCTTTGTTATAGATACCAAGAGCAGAAACAGCAGCTGAAAATGCCTTTTCAGATGGCAGCATGTGCGGTAGCTGGACAAAAAGGAAAAAGGAACCATGGATCTCAAATGCAAATGCAGATGCTTGCCAAAACAAAAGAACTAATCAGATTAAATGATAGTATTATTATTAAGAATCAACGCTGAAGCCTGCAAGTACTAAATATGTATACGTTGTTTAGCAACTTATACTCCAAGTGACATAGATATAACTATGACCAGCATGACAATAACAAGATAACCTATTTGTGTACGACATAAGGTGACGAATCTAAGGAATGAAAAGCGTGATAGCTATACTATGATTCAATTTTTTCACTTTTAATGCGAAGAAAATGGCGATTCACACCATCATTATAGAGAGTGGTTTAGATGGCATCCAACGTATCTAAAGTTACAAGCTGAATCCAGCTTTGTTCAGAGGAATTAGCAAGCGAGCTTTGAAATCACAAGCACAAATAACATGCTACAAGAAATCCAATATGTTCCAGTGCCTGATATCATTATGGTTGTCCTAAATATGTCCAGAAGAATGGAATGGAATCTTGAGAGCTAGCGCCTGCACTAGCTAAAGCATCTATGTAACAGCTAATTATTAATTATGGGGCAACTTTTTTTTTCCAAAACACCTGATCACAACAACTTAGGACCTAAGTTGCCACCTGTGTGTGTGTCGATCCCCTGTTTTAACTTGCATTTTTCCAACTTCTCATTTCAGATGTTGGCTAGCATACTGCAGGCTTGGGTCTAATATGTACAAAAGTGGCACTGCAGGACTCATCTACAAGAACTATGTACGCACACGGAATAATATGCACATCCAAATATTTCATCTATTGATAGAAAAAAAGGGGTTGCCACATTGTCCTAAAAAATCCATTCAGTGGGGTTCTTATAAAACTCTGCTTAGTCTAATATTTTTGGACAACTCAAGTGCTTAGAACACAATTCTTTTTTACCAATTACAGCAAGGACCTAGGAATATCAATGCAGAGCTAGAAGAGAATCAATGATACAAGTAGTGTGAATCCAAAACAATATGTGCATAAACAGAGTTTTGTATGATTTTGAAGCCATTGACTATAAGAGCTGAACTTACACTAGATGTTCTGTCAGATATCCCATCAACATCAAAGAACAAGGCACCAGGTATATGAGCCACCTGGAAACAAGATTGAAGAATAAAGCATGAGAATATCAGCATTATACTTTCAAAATCATGGTTCTAGCATTTCCCATAATGGACAAGTTAGGTACACTTGATAGTACATATATTTATGTAGGTACACCTGCTAATATATAGTGTATCAGGTTAGGTATGACTACTGATAAATGTTGTCATATAGGGAGGACAGCCTAAGTCACACTGAGTTAGCAAAGAGATCGTTTCAAAAAGAAATTATTTGAAGGTGCGATGTGCAATTTTGATTCATTTTAAAAATTTGTCCAATAAAAATGTGTGAAATCATCAGAGAAATTCAAGTGGAATGGCATACTAGCAAGCAATTCCAAAACCGCAAAAACAAACTGAATCATTACCTGGTACTCTTGCAGTGGATTCCTTTGTTCCGCAGGCATATACCAAGAGGCATCAAGTACCTAACAGATGCTTGAAATTAAGAAATAGCAAACCATTGGAAGAAACACACAATTGACAGAAGAAAGCATATCTTGTAAATAAATCCCATTGTTATAGCTGAACCTTTGCTAATAATATGCTTTACTAATAAAAATCTTACTGAGTATGGTGCCATAGTATCGAAATTGAACAAGCCTCAAATTATCCCCTTAAAAACGCAAATTTAAACGATATTTTAAGCAGCACATTCTGTGAAAAAACCAAATAGTGAGTGAAAGCCCCAGCTTTCCCGTTTGAACTGTAGCATAAGCACATTAACCAGTAACCACTTATCCAAAAATTATTGTGCCTATTTTCATAGCCTAGACAACTTGGGTCTGTCAAATGACACACAACTGCAACGGACCATCAGTCAGTCAAGTAATCCTATTCATATAGCTAGCATCACTATCATAGCATATACCAATAGCTACTACTCCAGCAATCCTAAGTGCCTCTCTTATCAAATTGCAGCTTACAAGTCGAGCAGCCAACAATTTAACAGGCCAATTTCAGATCACCGCAGCCCAGTACGGAGCACGCACCTTGACGTCAGGGTCGTTGAGGTTGGCACGCAGCCACTCGGCCGACACCACGGGCTCGGTCCGCGGCAGCGTGTGGACGCCGGCGGCCTCCGACACCGCGGACGACGAGGAGGAGGTGGCGTTGCACCGCGCCGCGACCCCGAACGCGCCCAGCGCCATCGCCGGCGCCGCGCACCCGTGCTGCGCCGCGCGCGCCGCCCATCCGACCCGACCCTGCGCGCGCGGGAAAAAAAAAAGAGGGAGACGTCAGACTGGGGAGGATCGAGACGGCAGTAAAGCGGTGGGATTTACGACCGCGGGGAGCGTCGCGGTGGTGGTGAAGAGTAGCAGTAGCAGTAGCAGTAGGGGAGGAAGGGGGGTTTCCTTGGGGAGGGAGGACCGCAGGAGGAGATGGTTGGGCCGCGCCGCGCCGCGGAGCGCCACGGCGGCGGCGCGCGAGAGGAGGGACGCCGCCATGGGTAGGGTTCTTGCCGGGGTTCTGGAAGGTTCGGGAAGGAGTGGAGCTGGTGGGTGGGGGAGGAAGGGGGATGGCAGATGGGTTGGGTTTCGATGCCGACGTGGTGGCGCTGGTGGAATCCGCGTCAATCAGCGGCCGTCGCTCCAAATCCACCCGGATTTGCAAACCTCGGGTGCCTAATGTTTGTTCCAAGAAATTTTTTTGTGTAATAAAAACAAAAGAGTTTCCTCTTTACACCTAGGTTATTTACTTCTTTTGATATTTAAGAAACATCCATACGCAAAGTTTATGTATGTGGAGAAAGCGTGGGGCATTTGTGTATACACGTGGTAAAAAAAGAAAGAGAGAGAGAATTCTAATTTCAGCATCAAGAGAGGGAAATAGGAAAAAGAAGAGTGCCTATTTGCAGTCAGTAGGGAAATATATGGTTTTATTTTATATGCCGGAAAAATAAAATTTTCAGCACATAACAATGAAAGTCGGAAGCGATGGCAAATGATCTACTTCAAAATTTTCAATTAAAAACGAGAAACTGGGTAAAGAAATAGTAAAATCTCCCCCAAAGCCTCAGCGTGTCCATGTGTAGTAGCAACAAAAAGATTTCTCAGCAGCTTTCATCGTATTGCCATAGGTTGAACTGGCATGATTTATTTGCTGAACCCTTTTACTAAGTTGGATTACCTACAATTTAAAAAATATTCCTTTGTTTTATATGGTCCAACCAGTTTTGGATAAGGTACTAAATAGCGTTGGTAGCGCTCGCAATAGCGGTAGCGAGCCTTTGTTGCTACTGCTACGAGATAGTGGAGATAAAGTAGCAAGTTTGGACTTAGGGTGTGTTTAGATTGGAGAAAGATTCCCCGAAAATACACTGTTCACCAAAAAAACACTGTAGATGAATAGTGTTCTGTGAGTGGGAGGGATGGGATGAATAGGGAAAAGTTGGATGAATAGTGTTTTTTCGGGGAATCTTCGGGGAACTAAACGCACCATTAACATCCAGTATTGTCCGTTATAGCACTTAGCATCCGTTATTGCTGGCCGCTGTTACTGATTTTGGACCACTACTTGCTATGTGAACAATTAAAATGACAATAAAGATTAATCAAGTGATAATAAAAATGTCAAAAACTGTGGTTTATGCAATAATAAAATAATGAAGAGCTAAAAATGATAATGTTTTTATTATTTAACACTAATATGAAATAATGTATCTTCTTTATATTTATTTATTTAAACTTTTTTTTGTGAATCTCGTACCATAAATATAATGGGTAACAAAAAACTTTTGAACTTTTGAGCAAATATGATGTTAATTGTTTAAATACACTAAAAATTTTCTTTGATTTGTAAACTTTGTTATTTGGACTTATCGTTTGCTATAGCGTCCGCTTCCGCAATCCGCTACCACATCACTAGACGCTTTTTAGTACCTTGGTTTTGTACCTTACCCAAAAAAATTATTGGCAGCTTCTTATATGGTCTAGCCAGTTTTGGACATTACCCAAACTCGTGTAGAGGTCAAGAGGAGGAGGCATCTCATCAGCCAGCCGATTGGAGATCTATCAACAGTTCACTGAGGTGGCAGGCTGGCAGCATCTAGTTGTTTGTTTTGAATGTTTTGGTTTTGGTTTTGGTTTCACGGGTTTAAAAAAATGATTTGGTTACTGCCAATTATGACCCAGTTACTGCCAATTAAATGATTTGGTTTTGCATTTTTGAAAACAACAAATTTTTTGAGAAATTTTTTAAAACAACAACTTTGACCTCCTGGTAATACAAACATCATTGCTTAATCCAAATTTCACGAGCTAGTATAGTTAACAGAGAAGCAGTTAATTGTCTGACAGTCGGAGTCCCAAAGAGGAAAAAGGGGGGGGAAAGAAACAAGAATGGGCTGGGCTCAATACTGAGGGCATTTTGGCCCAAATATGTATGGGGTGTTTCAAAGTTTTTCGTAAAAAGCGGGTTGCTACTGAATTTTATAGGGCTATATCCACGCAAGATTAGAAACACCAAAGGCAACATTGCGGCATGGGTGCAACAGTTCGAGATTATAACCTAGTAAAAAGTCATTTTCAATTTTAAATGACAACTAAATTTCAAACTTTTAAATTTAGCTGCAAATTTACTGTACTTTTTTAATGGGGGACATGGCGACTTCTTTACCTGAATTCTACACCTACGAGGGATAAATCCCCTAAAACTCCAACCGCTAAACTTGACATGTAACTTCGATTCGCCAGAGCTCATGGAGCATGTTGGCACAAATCACCACTCAGGTAATATGGTAGGTAATGTATCCTATGGAAACCAACTTCTCCGTGAAAACTATGGAAACTAAAATTTGGGCTACACGATGTTGATCCAAGGGTGAGGTCAGATCAGGTGGGAGGGGTGATTTGCAAAAACATTTTGCAAATCACCCTTTCCACCTCCCCTGAGTTTTGCAAATCAACCCTTCCACCTGATCTAGGCGAGCCCTTGGATCAACATCGTGTGGTTCAGATTGATCCATAGTTTCCATGAGAAGTTGGTTTCCACCAGATATGTTCCCAATATGGTAAGGAATTCGATAAATTTCCATCTTTGAATGTCATCAGAAAAGTAGCACAAAGTCTACATTTCTAAACTTAGATGGTTAGAATAGAATTCCCTTTGCTATGGTGAAAAACAGTAAGTAATGAGGGTCAATAAATCTTTGGTTAGAAACTTAGAATAGAGTCCACGGTCAATGTTAGCACTTCTGTACGGTTTCTGCAATTGAGTTCTATACTAGATCAGTAAATCTTCTCTTTATGAACATGAAACACATCTATAATTCTATATAGAATAGCTAAAACAAAATCGTCAGACCAAATTAAATCTGATACTACATTTAGTCTGATGCAAAATCACTGATATGTGGACTGTGGTCATTCCAGCAGGGTAGATGTCTCTGTCGTGCTAGACTGAGTAGTGGTGCCGGTGCCGGTGCCCGTGCCCGTGCTGCTGCCAGTCGCAACCGAAGACGTGTAGTAGAAAGCTTCAGGAGGTGGCATGTAGGTCGCCACCGGCATCCTCGCCGGCAAGCTCGGCGGCGGCGTCTCTCCCCGCAGAACGTTCACGGCCTGCCTGATGGACGGCCTCAAGCTCCGATCAGGGTGCGCGCACCAGAGCCCGACGACCATCACCGTCTCCATCTCGCCGGCGTCGAACTCCCCTTTCAGACGCTCGTCACCGGCGTCAAGGATGTCTCCCCTGCCGTAGAACTCCCACACCCACTGCACAATGTGGGTCACGTTCTCTTCGTCGTCGCCGCCGCCGTGGCGAGATACCAATGGCCGGCGGCCGCAGGCGATCTCAAGGAGGACGACGCCGAAGCTGTACACGTCGGACTCTGCGCTGGCACGGCCGGTGATCATGCACTCCGGGTCCATGTACCCCATGGTGCCGGCGAGCACGGTGGTGTGGGACCCCCGGCCATGGTCGACGAGCCTGGCGAGCCCAAAGTCGCCGAGCTTGGCGTTGAAGGACGCGTCCAGCATCACGTTGCTGGGCTTGATGTCCCTGTGAAGAACGCATTGCTCCCAATCCTGGTGTAGGTACAGGATTGCCGACGCGACCTCAAGCACAATCTTGTGCCTGCAAAATGCATAATCAAAATAGTATTCACGGGACACGTTATAAAGAAAAATAAAAAATCCTAGATTGTGCATGTTAATTTTCAAGACCAAAAAAAAGGAAGAAGAAGAAAAAGCAACTTGCCTAAGTGACCACGATAAAATGTTGCTTGCACTAAATAGATGTTTGTCGAGGCTGCCGTTGGGCATGAGCTCGTAGACGAGGAGGAGCTCGCCGGCGTCGTGGCACCAGCCGATGAGCTGCACGAGGTTTCGGTGCCGAAGGCGGCTGATGATCCTCACCTCCGATGCATACTCTTTCCTCCCCTGCTTTGAGCTTTTGGACACTCTCTTGATGGCGACGTCGAGGTTCATCTCTTTCAGGAATCCTCTGTACACTGATCCAAACCCACCTTCTCCAAGCTTGTGCGTGTTCGAGAAGTTGTCGGTGGCAATGGCGAGCTCACCGTAGCGAAACCGCTTCGGCCCTGTCCCTTTCTCGAACTCATCTTCCATCGCCGGCTCGTCGTCGAAGAAGCCACCCTCTTCCAGCTCCCGCTCCCTCGGTTTGTTGAGAATTCTTGCCTGTTTCCGCCGCAGAAAACGATGAAGCCATGTCAAGAAGGCCAGGACGACGACGAAGGAAGCAGCTCCAACAGACAAGCCTATCACAAGCCATGTCTTGGAAGAAGACGAACGTTCTGTGGAGGCGCAAGAAATCCATCACTTCGTCGGTCAACGTTGTTGCGCGCGCCATCAATTGACTAACTAGTTCTGTTGTTTGTTGTTGTGTACTTGACTTTTTCTTATCACAAGTTTGACCGCTCGTCTTATTTATTTTTTTACAAAATCACACATTTTTTGTTATGACTTATTTTATTAATCAAACTTTTTAAAAATAAATTAAATTTTATTGTTTGTATATATTTTTAAAAAGACAAACGATTAAAGTTGAGATAAAAATGTTAAACGAATTTAAATTTTGAAATGGAGGTAGTATTAAATAAGGTTGTGCAGGAAAAAATCATCCACACCTGGAGATGGCTGCAGAGACGACGGTGGCAAGGCCGCCGCGGCCGGTGGCGGCGACACTACCGCCGGCGGCAGTGTGATCTCGAGCGCTCCCACCTGGTAGATGAGGTAGCAGCTGTACCCCTTGACGGCGCCGCCGGTGTTGTTGGGGAAGAGCCTACTCAGTTGGCCGATGTAGCTGTTGATGCAATCGGAGCACTCGGTGCCGTTGAGGTCTCTCGTGCACTGCGCCAGCCCATACATCTCCTGCGAGCTCGAGTACGGCGTGCTGCTGTTGGCGATCCGCAACGGATCGTCGTGGACGCCCGACGTGAGATTGGTCATCAGTGTCAGCCATGCGTTGCTCAGGCCCTGCGAGGTGACGGGCTCGCCGGAGACGTACACGTAGAATGCGATGGCGAGGTCCGCCGTGGCCGGGATCGGCGCCGCCGAGTACCGGAGCACGCACGCGTCGTACGCCGCGCTCACGTTCCGGCTGCCCGGGCACACCTCCGTGGCAATCCCGGCGGGGGCGCCGGCGAGGCACTCCTGGCACTGCGTCGCGTTGCGGTCAGCGAAGCACATGATGAGGCCGAACACCTCGTCGGCGGCGCCCTCACCGGCGCTGCCCTTGTAGTACCAGCCGTTGTCGCCGGCCGCCGAGGGGAGGGTGGCCAGGAGCTCGTCGAGGTTCTTCTTGTACCGGCTGCCGTCGGTGTAGTTGCCTGTCGTCGAGCAAGATGGCGCATACGGCCGCAGGACGTCCGCCGCAGCTGCACAGAGCGAGCCGACGGCGGCGAGGAGGTGGAGGAGAAGGTGGGAAGCCATCGAGGAGAGGTTCTTCCGATACTCCGCTTGTTTCAGAGGTGTTGCTCTGTTTCCAACTCGTGCAGCCGGGTGATGAACATCTTAGGGGGTGTTTAGATTGGGAAAGATTCCCCGAAAAAGCACTGTAGACCGAAAAAACACTGTAGATGAATAGTGTTCTGTGAGTGGGAGGATGTGATGAATAGGGAAAAGTTGAATGAATAGTAGTTTTTTGGGAGAAAGTTGGTGAATCTAAACTCACCCTTATCCTTGACTGACTGAAGCTGTTCCAGATCTTGTCTGACAGAGGACTGTCATGTTCACCAGCAGCGTTGACTACTTCAGATCAAGAGATGAGTAGATGACTGACCCTTTCAGAGCAGCAGTCAGCTATGTGTGATGGAAGGAAGGATAGTGTTTCATTTCATGCACAGTTCATCAGATGGATTCGGTGAGAAGTTTTAGTTGACAAGAGCGGCTTAAAGCTAACTGTGTATCCTCAAATTTTCTACACGTCCTGAAAATGTCGGATTTTGATCCAATAGACGAGATTCATCGAGTAAATCAGATGGAACTTAGATTGAGTGTATAGATGAAAGATATGCTCAAAGTCTTGATGCTACACGAAATGGGAAAGGGAAACGTTTCGTTTCTCGGTCGCCTTGCATTTTCTGCCTCCGTATGTAGTCATCGTCACTGGAGTTAGCCACCGGCGATTCCGCAACATGACACCCACGTTCTCAACCCGTTCCGGCTTAGCTTTCATGGTAGCCAACGCATGGTTCAGACTTCAGACACGGGTACGTGAATGGTTCAGACGTGCCCACTGTCATGCTGACCGACATGGAGAAAGACGGGTTTCTAGGCCAACTAGCTTTGATTCCTCTGAGGAGGCATTTGGTTCAGCCTTTTGTAACATAATTGGATTGCGGAGGGGAACCGATAGCGTTAAATGTGTTTGGATCGACGTAGTCAGTAATCAGTTACCGTGTAGTAATTGGATACCAGCACGTGCAACTCTGATAACGCTCGTTCATCGCTGTAATCGCTTCACGGTACCCTGTCCTCCCGTGACTGATCAGCTCTGCCCCAATACCGTTACAACGAAGGAAACAAACAAAGCTTGTAACTTGTGATGCCTGTGCTGATTGCACTAGAATTGGATTCCATTTTCATTGCATTACCGCCCGCTGAACCAAGCATTTCATTGTCTCAGATTCAATTATCAAAGTGAACAACCCAGGCCGTAGACTTTCTCCTAAAGAAGTGAGAGTTCCAAAGGGAGGAGGATGGCTCACGTGATTTTTCCCTTCTCTGATGCTACATTGCTACTAGATTAGCTGACCGTGAAAGAAAGAGGGAGAAAAGGCAGACGCGGCTGGTTGTCTGAGCAATAACACAGTCAAGCGGGCATTTTGTTGGGCCGAGTAGGCCAGAATAGGGAAGCCCAACATTCAGCACCTTTTAGGCTTTCTCATTTTTTTTTTTGTTGTTCTAACTATGTCGTACCAGTTTCTCATGAAAAAATGTCGTATCATAAAATAAATACTTAATTCGTTAATCTACATCTACATCTATCTACATCTACACCCCTTAAATAAAATAAAACCCCTTATAAAATAAATAATAAAATAAAATAAAACCCCTAAAAAGCACCATTTCAAACTTCTCTAGGTTCACCAAGTTTTGTGTCCCCCACCCAGTTTTGTGCACCCAGAAAGCCAACTCTAACAAAATCAATGCTCCATATCTATTCTAACGCCTCCTCACCCTCAGATCTAAAGGGTAATGTTATTTGAACCGACGCTTCCTTCGTTCCCGTTCCCGTGAAACAAACAATCGCTGCGATGTTGCTCCTTGGCTCCGCGACGCACGCTGCTCCGGGCGCGCTCCCCTCCCAACGAGCGCAGGACGGCCGCCGCCATCATCTCTTGCCGGCGATGGCGGCTAGCGACGGCCCCCAAGCGAAGGCAACACGTTTCTCCTGTAGTCCTATTTTCCCCCTTCCTCAATCCCAACACACTTGGCTTGGTCCGTTGGCTGCTAGGCATGACCCAACCCGATCCACGTTTTCCCTGCTGGATTCGCTCGGATCTTGTTGCCGGTGTGGGGTCGACATGAGGGCGGCCCTCCTGCCGCACAGCGGTGGGCTCTCATTGCGGCGGCTCGATCTCGGCTGTGGAGGACTTGCTGCCTTTCCTAGCGGCCTTTCTGGGGCCGTGGCGTCGGACTTGTTCTGCTTCCAGGGCACCTACCTCGCTGCCCTCCGGTTTGCTGCCGCCGTCACACATCCACCTCCTCCTGGTAAGGTGCTTCTGTGGAATCATCAATTTTTAGGTAGAAGCCCTTCTTGTGCTTGATTCTCAGCTTCCGTATCAGTGTTGCAGACTGACGGCAGGGCTCCAGGAGGCACAGTGCCAACATGCTGCCGTCAAGACTGACACGATGTCCGTGATGCAGTTCAGATTATTCGTGCAAATGCCTGAGTAACAATTGGCATAGTCTGTTGATCAATATTGTCTTATTGGTTGAAAAAATAAACTTTCATGGGTTCTGACAGCTAATTTTGACATAGATGATGCCGACAACCTTGCAGTTGATAATGATGGATGTATTTGCTGCTCCTTTGATCCACACTTTGTCAGAAAACACTTAATGATCTGCCATGGTATGCGACTAGAAAAGTTCTTATTAAGGATTTATTTGTGAACTGCAAGCTGCAATAGTGGATTTAGTGTGTTCACTGCTAAGTTACGGGTTGTCACTCTTCCTTCTCATGTATGTTCCTGTGTTTAGTGTGTTCACTGCATTTCTTTTGCCGCTTTCCTTACTTTTGGTAGTTTTGGAATATTCTTATTCAGCTTCATCTGTTTCTCTTATGTATTTTAACTTGGGATTTTGACACTGATCTAGGACATGCATCACCTATCTGAAGATCTGCTTAGGACCTGATCCATTGTGATGTTACCATATATTGCTACGAATATTGAGTGCTGCTGAAGAGAAAAATATCACTGTATTTAGAGTGTGAAAAAAAAACCCATTAATGTTGATGCTCATTTCCATGGAAAAGAAACGTTCCTGGGTCAAGCTAAAATATGTATGCATCCACGGAGCACAGTGCTGACTGCTGAGGTAACCTCTACTAGCATGTAAACCCGGATTTTTACTGCTCCCTCCATCCCAAATTGTAAGTCGTTTGACTTTTTTGACACCAACTTTGATCACTCGTCTTATTTAATTTTTTTACAAAATATCATATTTTTTTTTTGTTATGACTAGCTTTAGTAATAAAAGAATTTCAAAAATGACTCAAATTTTACTACATTTGCACAAATTTTTTGAATAAGACAAATGGTCAAAGTTGGAGTAAAAAAAGTCAAACGACTTACATTTCGGAACGTAGAGAGTAGAAGATAATGCAAAGGAAGAAGGCAAGTTTGAGATCAACAATACTATCGAGTCGTTTGTACCTCCATACTTTGTAAGACCAGCAAAGGGTCTTTCACAGATAAGTTACGTATGGCTCCTATGATCCTTACTTGTAACCAATACTCCAGAGGCTAGATTTGGTCGAAATTGTACTAATGTATTATGACTCTTGGAGTCATTGGAAATAAAACATGGTGCTTTATCTACATCATTAAATAGCGCCCCTTTATTTGACGAGATCACTTTTGGTTGAATATACTAGTTGCTGTAATTATGATTGAATGATGAATGAGGATCATCCCTAAACATCATTTCGAAAATAGTTTGTCGTCGAATTATTGAAGGTAACCTTGATCGGGGACATATGTCACGAGACCAGTCTCAGTGAGGGTTTTATAGGCAATGAATAGGATGCATTAGGCATTTTTGATAATGTGGCAGCGTATTAATGAAGAGAGAGGTGAAATAAGTTTTATGGGGATGAAACCTTATATACACAGTTACCTAGACAACTTGTGTCTTGCATGTAACCTAGGAAACATAGTAGATGAAACTATGCATTAAAATAGAGGTGCTTCATCCTAGTTTCAAACATTTCGAGATGACATATCATTCTAGGTAATTGTGTCCATAAAATTCCAATAAGAATGGGATGAGATATGTCGATCCATGTTCCGTGTACTCATTTCTCAATTTCATCTAATCAGGAACTTTAATTTGTCGCAAGGATGGATAGTCACCATCAGCAGAGTTAACCTGAAATTTTCAACTGTAACAGTCTGGTTTTCTTCCCTGCTGGGTCACAGGATGGCGAAGCTTTCAACTGCAAAGTCAAAATGACAAAGTCATGCCCCGTAGCGGTAGTGCCCAGCGCAACAAGATGGCGTCCATGGGACAGTACGTAATCACTATAACGTCTATACACTCAACATTAGAGTCGGCCTGGTTTTCCTCTGAGGAATTCGTTTCAGATGCAGTGTTACCAGAAGCCTCGATCAGACAATCTCAGTTCAGGCCTAGAAATGATCAGAGTTACCTCGCAGACATTAGAAGCGCACAAAGTATACTTTTTTTTGTTGAAATTTATAAATATACATAATTCAAAAAAAAATTTGATCCGATTATCTGGGTTTGAACATTATTTGTGCCAGAATGAATTAATTTGTTGTAAAATTAAAATTTTGAATTTTTATACTGACTTTTATCACAAGAAAAACACGAGGTGTTACAGCTGTTAATGTTAGTGTCTTCCATCTGTGACCTGAGTCACTGATTGTATTTTTTTAAAACGATTGTAAGACAGTCAAAATCGTAGAATTTTTTTTTTTGAGCCTGAGTGAACATCGAAATGGATAACAAATATGTGTTAGTACCCCTGCAAGCAACGTCTTAAAACCCATTGATTTGTATGGAAATCTTTATTTTCATAATTGAAACAATGGCATGTAACTGGCTAATGTGTGTTGAGTTTAGGACACGTCAAACTGGCTAATGTGTGTTGAGTATATTACTCAAAAGAAACATTGTCAAGCCGGCCAACTGTCAATTCTGCAATTAAAATGAATATACCAACCATTTGTTCTTTGAGTGTGTGGTGGCCAAAGAGATCTGGAGACATACCAAAACTTTTGCTAATATGAACATTGGTAGCTGTCTAGACATGGCTAGTAAATGGATCTGTAGGGAAAAAAAATGGGACTTAACTAACAGCATTTCTGCTGGAGTCTGTTGCATTGGGGGATTTGGTTAACAAGAAACTATATGATTTTTTTCGTAAACAGGAATGGAAGGACATAAATATAGTGGCATAGTGCTGACTGCTGATGAGGATACGGAGGTGTATAACCACATGGTACAAAGGGCATCTGGACTCTGGAGGAAGGTATGGACCATTGGTGCAGCTATCGGGAAATGATCCTTTCTTCCCCTTTGGAAATCAAATGCTCTTGAAGAGCATGAAGATGCAAGCCTGTGGGAATACAGCCGGGCAAGGCTGATGGTGACATGATCGTTTTCAGATATCCTTCAGAGTTCAGACATGTGGCTTCCCAGTTGCTTTAAGTCCATGCTCTAAAGCCTGGCTCTGTAGGATGGCCAGTGATCCAGTGTAATAAGCTGCTGGCAACAAACGCTCGAATATTTGCCTTGTTTCCTAATGGCAATGGGTCAGGGCAATGTATGCCTGTCCGTCTTAAAAAAAGTTAAAAGCGGCCGGCAACAGCGGGTCGTCCAAATGGCATTTGACATGGTCCAAAGCCGCAATTTTATACCTGCTAGGTTGTGGTTTCAGAAGTCTGTAACCACTCTTCTGAAACTTCCAAACGAATCCTCCTGGAGCTCCTCAACAACCAAAAGAAGTCTGTAATCCTCAACGGAGAGGGCAAAAGAAGAATCTCCTCATCTCCTGAGCTCTGCACAATGAGGACGGAGATGCCAAGAATACTCCATTGTCATACAACAATTGAGCTTGAACAGCTCAAAACCAACCCGATCTTGCTGGTTGTTTGTCTGCCGGCTGCACAGTTCAGAAAAGAGGTTTCTCCCAAGAAAAAGAACGCGAGGAAGAAAGAGGTCACAAAGGACAGCAAGCAACGGCGTCACCAGCCCACCGCCGGCCATGGCCTCCCGCCTTCTCCTCCACCTCCTCGGCGTCGGCGCCGTCGCCTCGCTCTGTGCTGCGGCGGCTGGTCAGGACGACGACGTCCTGCGGCCGTTTGCGCCATCGTGCTCGGCGACGGGCAACTACACCGACGGCAGCCAGTACAAGAAGAACCTGGACCAGCTCCTGGCCGCGCTCCCCGCGGCGGCCGGCGACAACGGCTGGTTCTACAAGGGCAGCGCCGGTGAGGGCGGCGGCGACGAGGTGTTCGGCCTCATCATGTGCTTCGCCGACCGGAACGCGACGCAGTGCCAGGACTGCCTCGCCGGCGCGGCCGCGGGGATCACGACGGTGTGCCCGGGCAGCCGGAGCGCGAACGCGGCGTACGACGCGTGCGTGCTCCGGTACTCCCCCGCGCCAATCCCGGCCACGGCGGACATCGCCGCCGTGTTCTTCGTGTACGTCTCCGACGAGCCCGTGTACGGACTGGCGAACGCATGGGTGCCGCTGATGAGCAAGCTCACGGCCGGCGTCACCGCCGCGCCGTCGCGGCTTGCCAACGACACCGTTCCGTACTCGAGCAGTAGCTCGCAGGAGATGTCTGGGCTGGCGCAGTGCACCAGAGATCTCAATGGCACCGAGTGCTCCAAGTGCATCAACAACTACGTCACCCAACTTCAACGCAAGTTCCCTAACAACACCGGCGGCGCCATCAAGGGGTACAGCTGCTACCTTATCTACCAGGTGGGTGCGCTCAACATCACCCTGCCGCCGCCGGCGACCCCGGCGGCGCTGCCACCGTCGTCTCTGCAGCCATCTCCAGGTGTGTGTATTTCTTTCTTGTGGAACCTAGTTGCTCAATTGGTGCAGCGCAACAACGTTGACACGCACTGCGCGGCGTTCTACAGAAGCTTCAACGTCTTCCAAGACCGGGATCATGATCGGCGTGTCAGTTGGTTCCGTCTCGTTCTTGATCATTCTGGGATTCTCGACGTGGCTCCTTCTCCGACGACGGAAGAGGAGCAAGAAACAGGCTGAAATCTTTGAGCAAGGAAGGGAGCATGAGCTGGAAAAGGGCGACAGGGACATGGACGACGACGACGAGGAGGAGCCAGAGACGGAGGACGAGTTCGAGAAAGGGGCAGGGCCGAAGCGGTTTCGCTACAGAGAGCTCACCATTGCCACCGACAACTTCTCCGAAAGCAACAAGCTCGGAGAAGGCGGGTTCGGATCGGTATACAGAGGATTCCTGCAGGAGATGAACACTCACGTCGCCATCAAGAGGGTGTCCAAGGGCTCGAAGCAGGGGAGGAAGGAGTACGCCTCGGAGGTGAGGATCATCAGCCGGCTTCGGCACCGCAACCTCGTGCAGCTCATCGGCTGGTGCCATGGCAGCGGCGAGCTCCTCCTAGTCTACGAGCTGATGCCCAGTAGCAGCCTCGACACCCACCTCTACTGCGGCGACGACGCGGCGCTGCCATGGACGCTCCGCCACGAGATCGTGCTCGGGCTGGGCTCGGCCCTGCTGTACCTGCATCAGGATTGGGAGTGGGGGCAATGCGTTCTTCACAGGGACATCAAGCCCAGCAACGTGATGCTGGACGCCTCCTTCCATGCCAAGCTCGGCGACTTTGGCCTCGCTAGGCTCGTCGACCATGGCCGGGGGTCCCACACCACCGTGCTCGCCGGGACCATGGGGTACATGGACCCAGAGTGCATGATCACCGGCCGTGCCAGCGCAGAGTCCGACGTGTACAGCTTCGGCGTCGTCCTCCTCGAGATCGCCTGCGGCCGCCGGCCTCTTGTCCGTCGTCATGGAGAAGAAGAAGTGACCCACATTGTTCAGTGGGTGTGGGA
Organism: Digitaria exilis; assembly: GCA_015342445.1. Taxonomy (NCBI): domain Eukaryota; kingdom Viridiplantae; phylum Streptophyta; class Magnoliopsida; order Poales; family Poaceae; genus Digitaria; species Digitaria exilis. The sequence goes on from JACEFO010001947.1 coordinate 380,104, forward strand.
TTTCTACGGCAGGGGAGGCATCCTCGACGCCGGTGACGAGCGTCTGAAAGGGGAGTTCGTCGCCGGGGAGATGGAGACGGTGATGGTCGTCGGGCTCTGGTGCGCGCACCCTGATCGGAGCCTGAGGCCGTCGATCAGACAGGCCATGAACGTGCTGCGGGGAGAGGCGCCGCAGCCGAGCCTTCCGGCGAGGATGCCGGTGGCGACCTTCATGCCACCACCTGATGCATTCTACTACACATCTTCGGTTGCGACTGGCGGTAGCAGCAGCACTGGCACCGGCACCACTCTGTCCAGCACCTGCTGAAATGAACACAGATATATAGTGAATGTATAGTGATTACGGTCCCATGAATGCCATCTTGTTGCGCTGGGCACTACCGCTATGGAACATGACTTTGTCATCTTGGACTCTGCAGTTGAAAGGTTCGCCATCCTGTGACCCAGCAGGGAAGAAAACCGGACTGTTACAGTTGAAAACTTCAAGTTGAGCAACTCCAACAGTCTAGCTAAACCTATTTAATTAGGTAAAAATTATAAAAAACGTAAAAAACCTCAATCCAACAGACTCTGTAACAGGCTAGGTTAGCCATCAGACTCGGCATCCCCTGTTTTCCGGTAGCCTTTTTTCCCTATCGACTCCATTCGCTATCCACCGCGGTCCCCGCCGCTGCTTCCTCCGCGGCAGGCGCGCCGGCGCCCAAGCCTTGCGACGGCGGGAGAAGCCGCTGCCCCCACCTCTCCCGTGGCTTGCCCTCCGCGATGGCCATCTAGTCGACCTCGCCGGCGACCCCGTCCTCTCCTCCGAGTTGGCACAATAATCAAGAGTTCTACTCGAGTTTGCCGATTCCTTCGTGCACAGGCACCTGCTGTCTGCTCTGCTTGTGAAGGAGGCCCAGCAGGGGCGGCACGTGATGGAGCTCTGGAAGCAGCAATGGAAGCCGGGCCCTGCGACGAGCGCGCACCAGCGCCTGCACGGCTGCACCCCGCGCGCCGAATGGATATGGTAAAAAAACGTATATACATAATCTAATTTAGCTATTCTGTTGGAATGGACCACAATATGAAGAGAGGATTTGGGCTAAATGAATAGGTAAATAACAATATAGAGAGTGGGATTTTACTAGACTCTTGGAGTTGCTTAACTCTGCTGATGGCGACTGTAAGTCACGGTATCCATCCTGGGGACAATGTTCCTGATTAGATGGAACTAGCCTATCAACCCGTGCTCCCGCACGGGTAATCAAAATTCATATAATTATTACACGCTCACTTTCATCTGTTAAATATTTCACCAATACTCTAAGATACCGATTCAATATTTTTCTAGTTGTAATAGGTTTAGTTAAACATTTTTTTTCATTTTGTGTCGTGCATCCATATGCGTTTGATATGTATTTAATTGAACTCTTCGTTTGAGTTATGTGAACAAAATAAAAATTAGTGTTCTTATCTCTATTGTCATATGTGGCACACTATATATAGGATTTTTATATAGAAAATAATATAAATAATATATTAAAAATGGTAGAGACATGAATTAAGATTATGGGGTTATTTGATATTTTTTTATAATGGCATAGCTGGATAATTTACATAAAGAGTCGGAGGTTACTTTAGATTTTATATATAAGGGCAGAGGTGCATAATTTAGATTATGTTGAGGTGGTTATTTTAGCCTATTTTCATAATGACAGGTTGGTAAGTTAATAGAAAAGATAATTTAACTAATAATGTTGTGATTATGTTGTTGAATTTATGGCCAGATTTTTATGTTTCTTATGAGAAATTATATGATTTTTCTATTTTTTTAGATTATCCACAAAGAGCCTAGGTGGTTTCACATGGTGCATAATTTATATAAATACGCCTCCAATTAGTAATAGATTATCCAATGATGTCAATATTAAAAGCTACCCCTAAATCTGGATCTAAATTATATTATAATAAAATCTTAGAGTGCACCAATATAATATTCTAAAATACTATTTCTAGTATTATTAATATATTATTTATTATTTATATAAAAATATTATAGATAATGTATGTCACTACATATATTGAAGAGATAGAAATATCAATTTTCATGTTGTTCACATAGTTTAAACAATGTTTAATCAAAGACATATGGAGATGCAATCCAAAGTGAATAATAACTATTTTCAATATGATTATTAACTAAATTATATAATTATTTACTTGTCTCACGTACATGCCGTTGGCCTAGCAGATTCAAATGCGGGAACGGATGGAATTCCTATAGATGGGATATACACACACATAAAAGTAGATACATCTTTTTTTTTGCGACACATAAAAGTAGATACATCTTGATTTGTTAGTTGGATAAGCTATCGGATATATTAGATTATTTAGAGAGTATAGACCTGATTAGCCGTAGAATATTTGATGGGTAGTTCAGATAAATACATAGGGGCTACTTCAGCTTATTATTTGTAATGGCATAAGCGGGTAATTATTAAATAAAATACATCAATGTCCACCTAGGATCCTAGGTGGATGTTTTGTTTTTTCGTGAGATTTTCTAAGATTTTTTTATTTTTTTAGACTGTCCACCTAGGATCCTAGGTGGCATCACCTGGAGCCTTAAAAAAGAGCCTCCAATTAGTTCCAATTAGTAACAGTAAGATTGAGAAATGACTGTAAGTACACGGAACATGGATCGACATATCTCATGACATTCGTCCCGGATCGAGGTTAGCAGCTATTCAAGACGGTAATTCTAAACATGAACAAACTATTCTTGGAATGATGTTTAGGGATGATCCTCATTCATCATTCAACCATAATTACAACAATTAACGAATTAACTATTTGTATGGTACGATAAATGCTTTTTTTTTTTGAGAAGCTGGTACGGCATAGTTAGAACAACCATTTTTTTTTAGAAAGCCTAAAAGGTACTGAATGTTGGACTTCCCTATTCTGGCCTACTCGGCCCAAGAAAATGCCCAAAAGCACCTCTCTTAATGATCCATGAAAGGGTATTCAGACATCCCAATAATATGTTATTGCCAAACACAATGGTTAACTTTCATTGCCACAATAGTCAACATGATGATACTTACATGCGGGGAAACAACTTCTATGCAGTGGGGGAGTCGGGGAGCCACAGGAGCCGATCCTGCGTGGCTGCATGGGTGAGGGCACAAGGCTATACGGAGGACACTTTGCAGCCCTCTACGCAAAGTGTTTTCCTACGTTCTCAACTTGCTGACATCCACGAAACGCTGCTGTTCGTCCCAAGACCAGAAGATGGATCAGAGTTCATGAGGCCAACCGGCGCCCTGTAGCTTGGCGTCGGATTCCTTGTAGGGAGCCTCGGCGGCGGCAGCTCGAACCGCAGCACGCCGGCGACCTGCCTGATGGAAGGCCTCAGTGTCCGGTCGCCCTGCGTGCACCATAGCCCGGCCACGAGCACGCTCTCCATCTCCCGGGCGTCGAACTCGCCATCCAGCCGCGGATCAGCGGCGTCGAGGGCCCTCCCCTGTCCATGGAGCTCCGGGACATGCCACGACAGGTGGATCACGTCGTCGCCGTCGTCGAGCACGACGGCGGGGCTCCGGCCACACGCGACCTCGAGGAGGAGGACGCCGAAGCTGTACACGTCTGACTGGGTGGTGGCCCTGCATTCTGGGTCCATGTACCCCAGCGTGCCGGCTGGCGCCGTGGCGTGGGCGACACGGCCGTGGTCGACCAGCCTGGCGAGCCCGAAGTCGCCGAGCTTGGCGTTGAAGGAGGCGTCCAGCATCACGTTGCTCGGCTTGATGTCCCTGTGGAGAACGCACTGCGCCCACTCTTGGTGCAGGTACAGAATCGCCGAGGCCACCTCGAGCACAATCTTGTGCCTAAGTGACCACGATAATACGTTATTCGCACTGTATAGATGTTTGTCGAGGCTGCTACTGGGCATCAGCTCGTAGACGAGGAGGAGCTCGCCGCCGCCATGACACCAACCGATGAGCTGCACGAGGTTGCGGTGCCGAAGGTGGCTGATGATCCTCACCTCCGAGGCGTACTCCTTCCTCCCCTGCTTCGATCCCTTGGACACCTTCTTGATGGCGACGTCAAGGTTCATCTCTTTCAGGAATCCTCTGTACACCGACCCAAACCCACCTTCTCCGAGCTTATTGTTTTCGGAGAAGTTGTCGGTTGCCATGGCAAGCTCGCCGTAGCGAAACCGCTTCGGCCCTGTCCCTCTCTCGAACTCGTCGTCCATCACCCTCGTTTCCTCATGGAGTTTAGCCTTCTTCCGCCGTCGCCGGATAAAGACCCACACGGAGACGCCCAGAACTATCAAGACAGAGACGGGGCCGACGGACACGAGAATCACCATCCCCTCGCTGGTCTCGTTCGTGGTGGAAGAATATGGAGGAGTTCCGATTCCACTGGCATTTCCACGCCTCCCTTTCCTAGCTGGATCCACCGCTATCTCCGGCGTCGGAGCGCATTCGACGGCGGCGCCGGCGACGGCGACGGCGGCATGAGTGAGGTCACCTGGTACCACAGGTAGCAGCTGTAACCTTTGATGAAACCGCCGGTGCTGTTGGGGAGGAACAGCTTCCCAAGCTGACTGATGTAGCTGTCGATGCAGCGGGAGCACTCGACACCGTCGAGGTTCCTGGTGCACTGCGCGACCCCGTTCATCTCCCTCGACAGCGAGTACGCCGTGCTGGCGTTGGCGACACGCAGCGGCGAGGTGGCCACGCCGGCGGCGAGGTCGCTCATCAGCGGCACCCACGCCGCTCTCAACTCCTCCGACGTGACAGCACCAGGAATGTCGGCGGCGGCGGCGGGCACGACGACGGTGAGGTCAGCGGTGGCCGGGATCGGCGTGGCCGAGGACCGGAGGACGCACGCGTCGTACACCGCGCGGACGTCACGGCTGCCGGGGCACACGGCACCCGTCGTGATCTCGGCGGTCGCCATGGAGAGGCAGTCCGAGCACGCCGTCGCGTTGTGGCGGCCAGCGTAGCACATGACGAGGCCGGACACCTGGTCGTCGGCCCCATCTGTCCCCACCGTGCCGTTGTTGAACCAGCCGTTGATGTCGACGGTCGCCGCCGCCGCCGACGGGAGCGCGGCGAGGAGCTGGTCCAGGTTCTTCTTGTACAGACTGTTTGCCGTGTAGTTGTTGGTCGTCGAACAGGCAGGCTGCGGCGGCCGCAGGATCTTGTCGTCATGACCGGCGTCCACAGGGTAGAGCAGGGTGAAGACAACGGTGACCACGACGACAAGGAGAAGGCCGGAAGCAGCCATGTCCAGCGCCTTCGCTAGCTCTCTGCCTCAAGAGGAGTGCTACATCGGTCTCCGGTGACCACCGTACGTAGCTTAATTTTGCTGGTCACTCCACGGTCACGCACTTAAATTTAATTACCTTTCCTGCTCAAGTTTTGTCAAAAATTAAAGTAGCCAGGTGCCTAATCCACTATAGCTGCTTACTTGTCATCAATCATTGACTGCAGCACCATCAACGTCCTCATTGTCATTAGATTACGATCTCCACTAATGATTACCCAGTGCTAATGAACGACTTTACTCTGATGCTCAACTAATTCTCCATCTATATATTTTGCAAAGCTAAATGAAAACTGTCATGCCGTATGAAATGGATAGTTTCTGAGTCGTCCTGCCATGTTTAGACACATAGTTCATATACTAGTATGTATTTGATTTGGGGAAAAAATCAGGTTTGCACGCCATCTAACTATAACAAAAGTTTTATTCTCAACTCGTGGCTACAAAAATCAGATATAACGGGCCTTTCAACTAATAAAACCAGATCGAGTAGAGTGGGCATTCGGCCGGTTTAAAACTTCAAACCGACAATTCAGTTCGGTTAGATATGTGTCGTAAACTTCGGTGTAAAGGAATTAAAACCGATCGGTGCCAATGAAAATGACTAATGAGTGCGGTCTTCGGTTTTCACCGAAGTTCGTACCTTTGCCTCACTGGGGACGAGCTGATCAAATCAGCGCGGTGCCACGTGTTTGCCCTTTATGTCCAATGTTTTATAGTCATGGGTTTAAAATTAGACTTTTGCTATATTTTGAGGGTGTAAACTGGACTTTGCTATAACAACAACTTCGTGTGGAAAATATTTTTTCTCAAGGACCTGTTCTTTTCCGTCTTCCAACAGGTAGGGCACTATATTTTATGGCATTTTACAATATAAAAATTAGAAAACAAAAAAATGATTGTTAGACGGATCTGTTTCTCAGGCGGCGACGGCCTCCAGAAGCAAACAGCCCGAAGTCGTTCCTAACTGGGCCTGAGCCCAAGTACAAAGCCTCTCTTTTCTTTCTTTGCAAACAAGAAAGCCTTTCTTTTCTTTAGGAAAAAAAAAGACAGAACAAGAGTAATAATAATCTCAAACTTCTGAGCGAACTCGACCGAATCCAGCAGAAGCCCAACCCTCACGCCTCCTCTCTCCCACCGCACCGGGGCTCGCCGGCCGCCGCTCCGCTCCGCTCCGACGAAGAAGGCTGCTGCCGCCACCTCCGCCTCCCGGGGCGCGGATCGACTTCCTCTCCCATCGTGGGCAAGGTACGCGGCACCCTATATAGCTCCCCTGTATGGATCCGCGCTCGTTTCCTCCGCGGGATCTGTTCGTTCCTTCTCCCCCCGCGAATTGTAGAGTCAGATCGAAGCCCCCGCCTCCCTAGTTAATTGTGTGTTTTGGTAGCTCCGTTTGCTCGCTGAATTGCGCGTGCTACCCTCCGAAAGTCGGTAGCCGGGATACCTTCCTCCGCCGCCGCCGCCGCAATCTGTGCGGAATTCGTGCCCCTCTCTGAGAGTACAGCATCTCGCTTCCACATCTCTCTACCAGAGGAGATAGCGGAGGACGCCGCGGGTTTCGCTGAATTAGTCAAGTGTCGTGAGTCTAGGTTTACGGAACTGCTTTAGTTTAAGCAGAGGTAGTGCCCTGGTCCTTTTGTTTCACTGTGTAACTTAATTGTTTCTAAGGCAATTTATGAGACTGTTGGGATTTGGAAACTAGGAAACGAACTTCCCCCCCTACAGTATCTTGCGTTAGGTGTCACCTTGTAATCTTACTTATGTTCCAATGATTTTGGATGAAATCCCATGTTTTAGTACAAATTGTATTGTTTTTTTTTTCCATGAGTCCATGCCCACTGATATTTTGTACAGCAATAAGTAGTCTCTCAATTGCAGCGTGGAGTAGCTGCTTCAGAATGCACAAGTTCTCACTTTGCTAATGGTTACTTAATCATGAGCGTCCTTTCTTTAGTTGAAGAAGCTGTATTTAGTGCATGGTTGTTGGCTCATCTGCATACATTTTCATGTATCTAGGCATGATCAAATATCTGTGGGCTGCGACTAGTTAGTAGGTTTCTGGTGAAGTCATTTATTTACTTTGTGACTAGACTTCGTGTATGTGCTCATGTGCATATAAGAAGTTATTTATTCCTCTTGCGTCTAGGTTTAAGGATCTGTTTTAGTTTAAGCACAGCAGTGCCCTGGTCCTTTATTCCATTATGTAACTTAATTTATCAGGCTGTTGGGATTTGCAAACTAGGAAAGGAACCCTTTTCCCCCCTACACTATCTTGCGTTAGGTGTCACCTTGTAACCATACTGATATTCCAACAATTTTGGTTGAAATCCCGTGTTTTTGGTCCAAGTTGTGTTGTTTCCCATGAGTCCATGGCCACTGATGTTTATACAGAATGCACAAGTTCTCACTTTGCTAACAGTTAGTACAAAATCCTAAGCCTCTTTTCTTTAGTTAAAGAAACTATATTTAGTGCATGGTTGTTGGTTTCATCAGCATACATTTTTCATGTATGTAGGCATGATCAAATATCTATACTGTGACTAGTTAGTAGGTTTCTGATGGAGTGTTTATTTACTTTGTGATTGTGACTAGACTTCATTTTGTATATTTGCTGATGTGCATACCATAAGCTGCAGTGCCCTGTACTTTGCATTACTTATTCCTTTTACGCTTTGGTCTTCCCTCTTTTAATTTCTAATAATGTGTGTTAAAATCTCTTTTAACAGGGAACAGCGATGTCTACTTCGGTGCAGTCATCGTACCTTCCTGCCACCACTGAGTCGATATCAAAGGCTCAGGAGGCTAAGGATGCTTCTGAGTCCATCTCAGTCCTCTACCGTGTGCTCGAAGACCCATCTTCTTCAGCGGATGCCCTGAGAGTAAAAGAGCTTGCAATTACAAATCTGACAAACTACCTCACAAAAGAAAACCGAGCTGAGGATCTCAGGAATCTTTTGACCCAGCTGAGGCCCTTTTTTGCGCTGATCCCCAAGGCAAAGACTGCGAAGATTGTGCGTGGCATCATTGATGCTGTTGCTAAGATACCTGGAACATCTGAGCTTCAGATCTCACTCTGCAAGGAGATGGTAGAATGGACCCGTGCAGAGAAGCGTACCTTCCTCAGGCAGCGTGTGGAAGCAAGGCTGGCAGCCCTTCTGTTAGAGAATCAGGAGTATACTGAGGCCCTTACCCTTCTTTCTGGTCTCATCAAGGAAGTCAGGAGGCTTGATGACAAGTTGCTTCTTGTGGATATTGACCTTCTGGAGAGCAAACTCCATTTCTCTCTGAGAAACCTGCCGAAGGCCAAAGCCTCTCTGACTGCTGCAAGAACTGCAGCCAATGCCATTTATGTGCCACCATCTCAGCAGGGCACCATTGATCTGCAGAGTGGAATCCTTCATGCTGAAGAGAAGGATTACAAGACTGCTTACAGCTACTTCTTCGAAGCATTTGAAGCTTTCAGTTCTCTGGAGGATCCTAAGGCCATCTTCAGCTTGAAGTACATGCTTCTGTGCAAGATAATGGTCAATCAAGCAGATGATGTTGCAGGAATCATCTCATCAAAGGCTGGCCTGAAGTATCTGGGCCCTGATGTGGATGCCATGAAAGCTGTGGCCGATGCTTATTCCAAAAGGTCTCTGAAGTACTTTGAAACTGCTCTCCGTGACTATAAAGCCCAGCTGGAGGAAGATCCTATCGTCCACAGGCACCTCTCATCGCTGTATGATACCCTCCTGGAGCAGAACCTCTGCAGGTTGATTGAGCCCTACTCAAGGGTGGAGATTGCACACATAGCAGAGATGATTGAGCTGCCGATCAACCATGTAGAGAAGAAGCTGTCTCAGATGATCCTCGACAAGAAATTCGCGGGGACCCTGGATCAGGGTGCTGGCTGCCTCATCATCTTCGAGGATACCAAGACCGAGGAGATCTTCCCTGCCACGCTCGAGACGATCACGAATGTTGGTAAGGTTGTGGACAGCCTTTACATGAGATCTGCCAAGATTATGGCTTAGAAGATGTGGCCTACTGTCAGTTTAGCTGACCTTACTTAGTTCTGCAAGTGACAGTTAATTCCGAATTTGTTTCCCTTTTCTTTTGGGCTGTGGACTGTATGAGCTACAATTATGCCATGTTGCTCATGGATGAGACTGTTGTTTCTGGGTGATGGAAGTACCGAACGCTTTAATGATTTATACTTTAAATTATGTTTTTTTAGATGTCACTGCGCTATCTACTGCTATGAAGGTCCATGTCGCTACCTGTTGACTGCTGCTTGATTATCGAGATTTTGTCAAGAGGTATAGGTCTTAGTCAATTTAGATGTCATAAAGTAATTCAATTTTTTAGAGTTTCGTTAGCGTGCTGCTTCCACTTGCTGAAGAAAACAGCTGATGTCATAGGATATGATGAATATCCTAGTAATCTTGGGCACCATACCATGCATTCCTCAGTAAATTGTTTAACCCTGTGCAGACCAAATTTAGTGGCCGATTGGTAAATCTGATGCCCTCACATAAGATCGGTGCTGACAAAAGAAGCAATAAGATCTTTTCATTTAAGGACATGCAGGTTTATCAGATAAACTCATAGTTTAACAAACATTTCACTAGGTAGCATACGACATAAGCTCTTATTGCAAGATAGCATCCCCAGAGCGCTCCAGTTATACAAACTCTCGAACTCCTAGAAGTAGCTAATAAGCTTTATCAACTCAGCCGCAAGTTGTTTCACTCAGTAGAACTTGTTCATCATTGCTGCTTCCTAGCCCTTAACTGGTTGTATCTCCAAGTACCAATAGTTTAAGAACTCAGAAATACACCAGTATTTACGAACTTAGAGACAGAACCATCACAACAGTATATCAGGTCGTTGGTTAAATGATCTTCGGGGAGGAGATGCGCATCTGTAAGTAGATCACAGCTCTATGCCACCGGTAACTGCTGCACGTTGGAGCCTTGATTTAGAGTTCTGTGTATGGCCCTGATGGTGTTTGGAGTTGTTCTGCAGCAGCCTCCGATAAGGGAAGCTCCATCTTTGCACCATTCACTTACATAAGAAACAAAATCACCATCTGATACACCAGTGGATTCCTGCACATCATATGAAACTTCCAAAGTTTAGACCCGAGGTTCCTCGTGACAAATATGGCTTGTATTTAGCAAGGAAAAAATATGGAACATGAGAAGGTAAGAAATGCACATTTTCCTCTATGAATATGCATTCGAAAGGAAAACAAATAATAGACCACATCTCTCCTTCATCATGTCTTCCACAGATACTAGACCGACTAGCTATGTTAACGGGAAAGGAAGAGACCACAATAAGCTACGCATGTGCTAGAACAATTTTCCTAGCAGCTAGGGAAGGCCATATATGCATTTGCCCTTTCTAATTTTTGTGGAAAGAAAACCACAGACAAAATTATGAAAAGATATAAACCAGGTATTTCATTGTTGTTTTTTCATGTTACAAACAAGATAGCTGCTACAAGAAAAAAGCTTAGGTGTGCTGATGAACTTACCACCCACTCCTTTTTCTCACCATCATATCTTTCTCCACTGTTGGGATATATCAGAATAGGTTTGTCCGTGATCTGTGGTAATGCAAACAAAGCTAGTCAAATAAATAGAACTGCAGCCCACCCACTCAACACAAATATCTGTGCAATGTGAGAGAGAACAGTAATGGAAATATTTGATACACACTTGCATGTCTAAGTGGAACTATATTTGAAATTGAGTGGTAAAAGGTGTCTGATACCTTTCGGATGGAGCGTATCAGTCCATGAATAAATCTTGGAGGTGTGCAATTTATCCCAACCGCGCCAACCTTTGCACACTTGTCAGCAATATTGGTACATTCGATCAATGAGTCTCCACTCACAATATTAACTCCATCTTTTGAGTTGAACGAAAACCATGCAGGGATATTTATGTTACATTCCTCGAGAAGTTCTACATATGCCTAGAAGACAAACTAGCCAAATATCAGAGACATTCACAAAGATCGGTATAAAAAATTGAAGTCAAACGATTCAGATAACAAAATAGTACCTGAGCTTCTAGTTTGTTGGGGATTGTTTCAAAAGCAATCAGATCAGGACCTGCTTCAGCAAGAACCTGAAGCCTCCGTCGATGGAAATCTTTCAGGAACTGTACTGTACCAGCTTCACCATAATCCCCACTAGTTACAACAAAACAAAAGTAAATGCCTGGCATAAGCATGTGAAAAAAATGTTGTGTAGTTAAGTAGCTAAATACCTATACTCGGAGCCATCAGCAAGATAAGCTCCATAACTTCCTATAGAAGCTGCAACCAGAATAGGTTGTTGTGTAGGAGTTGATTGATCCAAATGTTCCTTCAGGAACATCTCACGTGCTTCACGTGCAAACTCGACACTCTTTGTCAACAGGTTTTCACTTTGTTCTTTTGAAAAACCTTTTGATTCGAACCCTTGAATCGTGGCCTGCAATACCCAAGATGAAGGTACTGTTGAGAAATGAACATCACATAATACCAAAAAGTCGGGTTTGACAGCATGAAACCTGATATGATGCTGTGATGATAACGTTAGCACCAGCTTCTAGGTAGTCCATATGGACCTGTTTCACCAAATACATAAAAGGGACATTGATATGCGGTGACAATTTGAAAAATGACTGCTTGCCTATGAGAGAATTATTTAAATCACAATTCCAAACAATATGGTGTTTCTTAGGAAACTGCAAACAGAACTAAGGTATTTAAACAACCGATTACCACAAGAAATTGCTATCAAGTTCAGTTTTTAGTTTGATTGCACATAAAAGTGATCGTACAATTCACTGCTAACCTAAGAGTTTACACATACATAATAGTCAAAAACTATCATCTGGAATAATTCAAGTAAACATCGTTGCCAGGATGTTCATGTCCAGGCGGACCACATAATTGAAGTCAAACATGGGTCCAGATTTCTAAATGCGATAGCAAAGGTATTAGTTGAGGATAAGATCTAGGCTTTTGCTAAGCTCGACCAACCAGCAAAGACATGATTGCGATGCGACCATGAGTCTGTGCCCAGGACTGGGCCAGGGCACTCAAAATCAACTAGCAAAATTTGTTCTTGAATGCTCACCATTTTTTTTATGAAAATGCTCACCAAATTCAGGAGGTAGCATAAACTGCCTCTTGATGCATGAGCAAATTCGGTAGCAAGCAAGAACTTTATTCCAATCCCCACCACATGCCCATATGCAAGCATAGGAGTACCATGCTACTGTCCTGTTCATGATGGGGAACTAGCCCACCTACTCTAGTGGAGCCATGGGGACATTCACCATATTCTTATACAACAATATTTCATTCCGAGTTCCAATACCCTTGGAACAAGAAAAAGAATGTTTCCCCACTTCTTTGTAAAATCATAGTCTTGAGCTGAGACTGGACCAGTTTCACTTGTCAATTTTGTTCCCAATCTTGGACAAACAAAGAGAGGGGGGGGGGGGGGGGGGAGATTAAATTTTTGCAGCACGGTCGCATCGCCGCGTGCTTTTCGTTTTTCTCTAAGAACAGAGGAGGGAGATCCAACGAATCTAAAAAAAAGTAGAACGCCCCGACAGACGAATCGCAAGGAACGGCAGACGAATCGGTTTCATTTCATAGGACTAATAGGACAAGTAAAGAAGGGTCTTTTGGGTTTGGGGGAATCCGCGAGTTGAGGCTTGCCTTGCGGATGAGGTGCGGGGATGAGAGGAGGCACTTGGCGCTCCAGAGCGGGTCGTTGAGGTCGGCGCCGTTGGCCTCGAGCTCCGTGGCCAGCCCGCCGTCCAGCACGAGGCGCCCGCCGCCGGCCTCCACCCACCGCCGCACCGCCTCCTCCGCGCCGCCGCCGGCCGTCCCCACCATCTCTCGCCTCGCCCTAGGCCCTACTCCTCCTGCTGCTCAGTGTGCGCGCGCCGCCGAGTTCGCCTTGTGTTGGAAGCTGGAAATGGGGTCTCGATCTGGAGACTTCGCTGGTGCTGCGTGGGCACGGTTTTATAGGAGGAAGAAGAGCAGCGCCGGAGAGATGGGTAGGCAGCTTGCAATGGGATGAACATGGGCTCGGTTGCTGACGAGGCAGCAGGGTTTATGGCTGTCTCCAAGCACTTTTACCTTTATTATTTCTTTTGAATCATGTTTATCTAATACTCTATCTGTTTCTAAATTATTAGTTATCCTGACATTTTACTAGATTCATTGATAATGTTATGAATTTAGACAATTATATGTCTGGTCTCATAGAAGATGTCATGAATTTAGACACTCAAAATGACACCCAGAATGACTAATATTTTTATAAAAAAATTTATAATAATCTGCCTTTGGAATGCATGGCATTTCAAACCATGCAAAATTCATAGAAAATAGATACGCAATTCTAGGTATAAAATCACAAATTTCAAATATTGAAAATGGCAATTACAGCCTGCATTCTCATTGCCAAAGAAGAAGAAAAGAAAAAGAAAAAACTACTAACAACTGTTAGTGTACACGCATTTTCAGAAATGGTAGAATTCCGAGTAGAGCATATGGATTTTTTTTCCGAACCACACAGTACAGACGTAGATGCTCACAAACACGCACGCACACTTGCTCCTACAAACATACGCACGCAACCCTATCCCTATGAGCACCTCCGAAAGACTGGGCCGGCAAATCCTCCAAATTAACGAAGTCACTACTGGCGCCTCCAAATTGACGAAGTCACCACTGGCGCCTCGCTAACGACGGGCACGTCGCCTACCACTGAAAGAATAGCGCTGGTTAAATCCTGGAATAAATCCAGAAAAATGTGAGCACCAGTGCCGAGTCGAGGACTCGAACCCTGGTGGGTTGGTTCCACCACAAGAAACCTTACCAGCTGAGCTAGAGCTCAGTTCGCAGTAGAGCATATGGTTGGTACTTGGTAGGCACAAATTAAGCGGTGCTGATTTGATGGCAAGGTGAAACTAAAATGGATTATAAATTCGAGTGGCATTTTCCAGTTCATCAAGAAAGTTCAGGGCGATAGCATTGCTCTCTCGTAACAGTTAGATCCAGTACAAAATTGTCGCCCTCGGTGTAGTGGAATCAGCTGGCTTCACTCTGTAGCAGGAGTAGTCGCTATCTTTAACAACCGTACAAAAACCGCGATCGTCCTCATCAGCAACAAGCCAAAGATAACGACAACAGATCGAGCGTGGTAGCCATGGTGAGCATCGAACTTTTGTCAGTTTATTACATGTAACAAGTGCCACGGCGTACGGTCAGGTTCATTGCACCTACCCACAAAAATGGCAGCATTTTATCCCTTTTTTCACAGCATTCGCTCTCGAAACGGTCGCTGTTAAAAAGGCATTCTGGACCGGCGGTAGATGCATCGATTCATTGGCTAACCGTGACATCGTGTTCTTTTTTAGATTTTTGTTAATGAAAAAGAAAAGTGCAAAGAGACGTGCGCACGACGTTTTCAAACTTACTTCAAAAGATACCCTCTATCAAAAAATATTCCCTCCATTCTAAATTATTAGTCATCATGATATTTTTACTAAATTTATTGACGATGTTATGAATTTAATTAGACAACTATATGTCTAGGCTCATAGAAGATGTCATGAATTTACTTAAAATGACACCTAAGATGACTAATAATTTGGAACGGAGGAAGTATGTGCTTTTAGTTTTGCTGTAAGAGCAAGTATAATGATGCTGACTACGCAGACGAGTCGTGGTACATATCAGAAAAGACTCAGTATGAACTAATGATGTAAGAAGCTATATGACGTAAAAATAATCCTTTAGGAAGTACCCAACGTAATTCAACCATATCCGGCTGAATCTATCAACCTGGCATCTTCAGCCGTCATTGTTTTTTTTTTAGATAATGAGAACAAAAGAAAGGACCCGGCTTTGACCTAATAAGAGACTACAACTGATTATTACATATAGATTGCAGCTCTTCCGTCTGCGAACACACTCCAAAGATTTAACAAAATGTCTTGCGTTGGTCAGGTAGCTGCTCAGGACTAAGTTGCTTACTTGGTGTATCATGCACGTCAGGACTTAGGAAGTCAGGATGTTCGGATTGCTTTCCCAGATAAGCTTTTGGTAAAATAAAAGGTTGTCTTTGTTAATTCATTCGTATGTTCTAGAAAAACAAACTAAAACCGCAGCACTTCATAATTAGAAAATAAAGAACCTCATCTTCTATATACGATCGACCATAAAGAAACACCTGATCTTTGATGATCTTCTTCTTTAATCGTACACTTCACAAATTTTTTTTTGAAAAAAAAAACAAAGACGCTCATCTTCTTTATTAGACGACCATTTTACGGTTGTCCGCGAAAGGCATCAGGGAATCGTGAACAGGGCCAACGTGGGCGTGAAGCAACCATACAATTGTTTTTTTTAAAAAAAAAGTACCACCGCTACATCACAAATAATGTTAGAACACAAATTGCGTGCCAAATGGCAAATGTGCTATGATAGTTTTTTTAGTATACAAAACAACCGACTGAATAAAAAGATTTTTTTTTTACGACGATGATCCAAAGGCCGGCAAGAAACAGGTTGTTCTCGTCTGGACAGCAACTAATAACATGCCTTCTTCGGATGGCTCATGCATTGCGCATGAATGCGTGAACATCACGGGGTATTGAACAGCGGTGAGATGTTGAAAGGTTACGATTGATTTTTTTTTAATGCATGGGGGTAACAAAGGCAACAAGCGATGTTGATGATAGGCTCTTGATTGAACATGTTCATGAACCTTCTCAATTAGATCAGCATCTAATCTAGACATGCAACTGTGATGCTCGATCTGTAAAGGCAATAAAGCAACGCCACCTGGCTGGCTGGCTCGCTTCCACAAGAAAGCAGCTACTCCTATCTCCCAAGTCAAAAGAAATGTTATCAAGCTGGGAGAGAATAAATATAACGATGCGTGTTTGTTTGGACTTGATCTCGAGAAATGGCCATGTCTGTCCTAAAAAAGAAGAAAAAAAAGAAGTAATTGATTCCATCGCCATCTTATATATGAATAGAACATGAATGCATGTTACGCTAGTGTTTCAATAGCTTATCTCATACTCGCTCCTTCCTTTTTTTACATGAGGTTGGATAATTTTTTAACTAATCAGCAACAAATATATGAGGTTAACGGAGTAGTCATTTCGGCATATATGCTTCATTATATATATTTGCAATTTGGAGAAATTAATATGAGGTAACAGCACTATACTCCATCCGTTCCAAATTATAAGCAATTCTAACTTTTTTGAGAGTCATACCATTTTATGTTTGATCAGAATTTTATATTTGACCATAATTATAAAATAGATCATAAAGATTTATGACACCGAACGGATATACTATACAAATATATTTAATACAAAAATAACGATACTTATTTGGTCAGACTTGAGATGACCCTTAAAAAGTTGAAATGGTTAGTATTTTGAAGCGGAGACGATACGTACTACTAATAGCCTCGTGCTGCCGCGATGGATGTCTAACTTTTTGCATCAACTAATTAACCAAGCTAATAATTAGGCATGGACCCACTTGCTGACTTGCATTGCATCCCTAGTTTAGTTTCACCAGCGGCGCTTGGAGAGCTTGGAGCACAAAACAACGGCAGGTTGGCGCAACACCTCTCCTCGGTCTTGACTTCTTGCTGCCGGCCCCCAGTTCGTGTGCCATCGTTTTGGTGGCGTGTCTGTATCGATAATGCGGCATCGCCGATCGCGTGCTGGTGCTGCCAGACCTGCTGGCAGCGACATCGTGACCTTGGGTCTCCACGACATGGGATGCGTCGAGGGAGAAAGAGACGTGCACGGTGTGGGAGCAAAAAGATCACGGATGTGAGTTTTCTCTCTCACACACACACAAACGTGCTTGCTTATAATTAGCTAAAGAAAAAAAGGATTTTTAGGCAATTGACGTGCGCAAGACAGTTCAGAGCCACATCCATTTTCATCAGAGGAAGATGAGTCATCAACATGTCCGATGCTCGATCGGCCGTACCTTAGCCATCCGGAGTTGCGTGCAGGATTGGGTCGCTTCCATTCGCATCTTCCATCTTCTCTGGATCCTCTACCAATTCTAGTTGCCGCCACGGCAGTCAAGTCTTCTCGACGGCTACGATAATTTTTTCAGACCGTATCAGACGATTTCTAATTGCGGTCAAGTCTTCTCGACGCCTACACCAATTCTAATTGCCGCCACGGCGGTCATTTTTCTGTAACCAAACGCACCCATGATACAAGCATGTTACGGGCCAGCAGTCATGTCATCGATCACAAGTTGGTTGCAGTATCATTCCGAGTAACATCAGACGGGACTCGAGTTGAAGAGATAGAGGCAGCATCAAATCCATCGAGCTCGTGATGGTCGGGGCGGCAATAAGCAACGATGCCAACCTGCCAACCATGCCACTTGACGAACCATCCAATCAGCATCTAGTCTCGGCATCTGACAATGCCATTGCACCGTAATACAAGCTTCACACAAGAAAGCTACATCTCAAGTCAAAAGAAATGTTATCAAAACTTGGGGAGAATATGTGTTGGGCACCCAAGCATATGTTGGTTTGGTCAGGAGTCAAGAGAACCAAAGGAATGCTTTGTTATATACATATCGCTTATAAGATGAATAAACCATTGCTGGTATTTCAGTAGCTTATCTCAGAACGGAATATATGCAACACTTGCGGGTGTCCAAAGGTGTAACACCCACAACTTCCATCCTGGAAACTCTATATTGGTTGACCTACACACTTTACATGTCTATCTCTCAAGCCCATGCCCATGGACTTCCTACCCAAGAACTGCCAGCAGGAGCAAGGGCCTGAAACCAAAGATCATGCGTTGACCCGCGCTTCATGCTAAGTTATCGGTTTACCACTTGGTTAAGACTGACGAGGCACAGGGCAACAGGTACCTGAAACAACCTTCTCGCCATCGAAGCATATGGCAGCAGGCACCCCAAAATATAACGAGAACATCTGGACATTGTTTCCTTTCTTCATGGGAAGCCAACAATACTGCGCTAGTGCGCTTGGCCCATCATGTCAGCAACTTCAAGCAATGGGGGAATATACTCTTTTGTAAACTCTTACGATCTTTACCTTGGAATCGGACTCGCTGTCGCAGCTGTCACAAACCACATCTGGGATTGGTGTGCTAGGTATGACCACCTCATTCTTCGGTTTACAGCTGCTAGTAGGGGCGTCGTCTGATACAGATCCCATACTCTTATCAGCAGATATGCACTCCACACTTGCTTCTGCTGACGCTGCACCCTTGATGCATTTCCTAGTCGTACCAGCGTATCCAATCTCCATGCTTGCTTCATCTGATTCTGCATCACTAATAATTTCAATACTCCGACCAGTATCTCTAGGTTGTCCACTTGCTTCTCCGGGTTCTGCTAGATTGATGCCTTCAAAACTCTTACCAGCATCTCCAGAATCCCCAGTCGCTTCTTCTGATTCTGCAACCTTGATGCCTTCATTAATCTTCTCAGCATCTCCTGACTCCCCACATTCCTCTTCTAAGGCTGCAACCTCAATGCCTTCATTGATCTTGCCAGTGTTCCCCAACTCCACGTCCATTTCTGAACTGTCTGAAGGTGCATCTGCTTCCAATTCTCTACCCTTGATGCTGTCTTCAATATCAGAGCCATCAGATGCGGCACCTGACATAGCATTATCCAGCCCGGCACTTGCGAATTCTTCCAGCAGTAGATCTCTTATTCTCTGCCTTAGCTCAGAAGCATCTTCAGGTTTGAACCAACTGCAACTAAACTGTGTAACAAACACAAGTTTAGTATTGGCACAGTGTAACAAACACAAGATCAGTATATTGAACTATCTCAAACGGTATTAAAAAAGCTCAACAGAAACAGCATCACAAGAATTGAATAAGTACAGAAAAGAATTGGCAGAACTAACCATGTCAACTTTATCTATCGTGAGCCTTTCTGGTGCCTCTCTTATAAACCGTTCGATGTAATAAAGCATGAAGATGCCACAATCATACGCATTAGTCTGTTGCGGAACCTAGCATTTGTTAAAATCATGTTAGAATGATGAGTAAATTGTACCAAGTAACCACAATCTGCACTATTATTTAACACAGAGATCTGGAAACCTATATAAGAACTGTAAGCACCTTATAGTGTTACTTTGCACTATTAACAGTATGTACCTGGACTTTTGCCTTGTGTATAGTACTTGGAAGATCCTCCCATGTTGTCTCTGAAACTGATGTATCAGGAGAAGGATTCTTCTTTAAGTGCCGCCATTCTTCTTCAAGGTAGCTGCAACATGTAGTTCATGCCATCAGTGTTGTACAGAAGATGGTCGCCACTTGCACTAAAATGCAGCAGCAAGCAAGTCTCCACAATCTAGAATTTCTTGTTTCTGAATAGCAAGAGTGAAAAATAGCTAGATAACTATAGATGAGATTTTTCACTTGCCTCCCAACTGTGTTCAAGATCTTACTACTTCGATGCATCCCTAGGGAGTCCAGATGAAGAATGATTGGTCCTGAAATACTCTCTTTTGCAGGCATGCAAATGATCACCAAGCTCCAGTGTGCCCTGAATTACAAATGCAAAAAAGGCAATGTTTAATATATAGGAAGCACTGCAAGCAATATAAAGGTTTAACAACAACGCAGAGAAGTAGAATATTAGGAATCGAATATTTTTTTCTCGAGCGACACAAAAGAGCTGCATGTCATTTCGTTAATAAAGTGTACCAAATGTACAACACACTCGACACAATACCCAGCACATTCAAGGACACACACACCCTAGGAAACCGAGAGCAGGAGAGCCACACTAGAAGAAAAGAATAGAGGCCTCAGAAGCGAGAGAACACAAGGCCCTGAGCTCCGGCTGCACAACATCTAATACCCTCTACTGTTCGCATGACCAAAGATGCATTCAGAGTAGCACTGTTGAAGACACAATTATCGTAATGCTTCCAAACAATATTAGGAATTTCACAAGCGTAAGCACTCTTTAGGGTAAGCACTTCTATCGACGTGACATTGCCAGCATGGATATGACTGTATTTTGGTGCCACTGCAGTACAGGTTTAAGGGCTGATGGTGTATTTAACTCTTGAATCAATGCATGACCCTAGGCATTTTGAATCATGAATCCAGATGAACAATGAAGCTTACTAAAAGCTAACCATTAAAATCATCCAAGTGTACCTCCGAGAACAAATTATATTGCATGGATCTGAGTAACAGTAATTGGTTTCATGCTGTAAATGTCTGATTCGTAACAACTTACGTCCCATGGATCGGCAAGATGATGTATGCTTGATGAAATATATTGACACCTTTCCACCATCTTCTCAACTTTGAGAAGTCACCCTAAAACAAAATCCATGGAAAACATAAATTTTCTAACCAAAGATAATAAAAACATGATGAACAATCTAAGATATTCAGAATTGAATTTTTATGACTAGAACAATAAACGAGGATCAAATTTTGCAAAGAACTGATGGGCAAACAGTGGAATGAAATTGGTATTAAAATGGAGATGTAAAAATGTGTGTGCCCAACCGTTAAGCAATCAAGATTGCAACGGTACAAGAATAAAAATGGTAACTCCTCACTCGAGAGCAACCTCCGGTAACCAGTCGCCTGCGAGACCACCTGCAACTCCTCACTCAAGAATAAAATAATTGTTTAATTGTAATTACTCAATCAAAAGCGGGCCTGTTGCAGTGGTAGAGCCTCTGTCCTTGCAACTTCGAGGCCCTAGGTTCGAACCAGCGTCCTTACATAATAAGCGAGGGCAAGCCTTTCCAGAAATTTCCTTCTCTATGGGACCTTCAAAGAACGGACATGCCTTTTTTCTACAATTTTACCAAAGAAAAAGGACCTATCTCATATAAAGGAAGAATTAAAACTGTGTATTTGCACACAACAGATCCTATCTCCTTTCAAGAAAGATGCTGTGTTGCGGCAATCAATGGATGAACCCCGGTGGAAAGGTTTTAACTCGCTGGTCATTTCGCTGTCCAGCTTCTGTGCAAGCACCACTACGAGTGTGTGCCTTGGCTTTGGTCTCAATGTACTTGAAGAAGGTTCGCTCTGGTATTTGGCAGGACCTTTCGCCTGAGCTCCGTGGTACCATAAATCAGTTCATTTGGGTGGCTTTTTCCTCCCAGACATGGACTGTACGTACATTTAACAATTTGGCATGGGGCAATTGTGTGCACGCGCGCGTGTGTTCATTGTCCTTCTTTTCGTGTCTTTTGTATAATTGTATGAGTGTTCCATTCCTTCCTAATATAACGACAGGTAGCTCCCCTAACAGTTTTATGAAAAAAAAACAAAAACTTCTATTACAAGGCACTCATGTAGTACGTACCCAGAAGAGTATAGTTATCACATTTTAGCAAGTCATTTGGCAAGAGAATCATGACTTGATAACACAAAAGATCGTACCAGCCGACCCAATGCTTCTTCAAGCTTTCCATAAAAATACGTGTTAAATATGTAGAATTTGTTTCTGCAATCTTCACTGTGCAATGTGGTCCTTTTGATTTTCCTGCGGAGCAACGTCATTGAAAGAAGACAGTGTAGCATAATCAGAACTCAGAAGTCCTAAATTTATTGAGTTTTAATACCTCTCTGCAAATAGCAGATTTTAGAGTTCACATAATACTACTTTTATGTAATGGTTTTATAAAATTTTAACAAATTCTTCAGTTAAATACCCCACAATAAATAGGTTGATGGTATTCAAGACATTACAATGTGAAGCAGCAGTAAAGGAGAAAATATTAACGACTAATATTGCCTTACCAAACATTGCATTGACTCCTTATTAGTTTGAAAAATAAATGACACTCATTGAAGAGTAGGAAAAGAAAAAGGAAATTCTATAATAGGGTTACAATGTTGCAACTCAAAAATAGAGATATTCTTACTGGATGTAGTAGTTTATCACAGGTGATGACAAATATGCTCCAGGGTCAAGACAGTTAATATCAGAGCTGGTGAGCTCCACAGCTTCTGGATCATCTCTGTTCACATAACAAAGTTAACATAAGGTAAAAAGAAACACAACCATAAACTCATGACTTTCAGAAAGAATACATTATATTCACCTTGATGGGTAGTAGATCTTTAGTTCATTCCTGAAAATACAATCGGCTCATTTGAGACATAAACCAAAAGCTCAGCTAACAGAGTACCACGATGAATATAAAACTAGAGATAAAGCTTACCGACTGTCAGACATCTCACAGTTTACTTCTCCCTCAGTTTGCATATCTTCATCATCCAATAGAACCACATTTTGGACCTTACAGAATATTCAAATTAGTAAAAGTAAGGTCAAAATGGAAAAGTGGTGCAAGGATCAAAGTAAAATGAGAAATTATGGTATAGTGTCCAATAAGTGCCCTGTCCCTTGCCAATGGGACATATGGTGTCCAAACTTATTAACAAATAGTACCATGGAAAAACTATTAACAGAAAGGATAACAGTGCCTATTAAAGGAAATAATAGCCACTCAACCTTCTCGAAGACAAGATCTAGTGCGAAATACAAAACTTTGTAACCTCATCAAAACAAAAGAGTTTATTTTTCTCAACCTTGCCCAGCCTTGCTGATGGGCAATTGTTAATGTAATCAAAGCCATCAGTAAAGCAACGAAATGTCCTCGATGAACGAGGATATACAGAAACACTCACTATGTTCTCTAAAGTTCTTATGACCATTTAAAATCAAACACAATATGCTTATTCCAATTGCACACAGTAGGATACATTGGAATGCGAAATATTCTAGTTTGCACATTTAACAGTTATAATCCAAAATTAAGATCGTGTAAACATTGAAGCAGAACGAAAACATGTAAATATCAGCACGCCAACCTTTCGAGAATAAATGGAGGACACATCCTTAAGTTTTTCCTTCCTCCTGCATAGAAGAATTGAAAATAAACTTTTAATTTGTAAGACGCTATAAATGCAACACCCGTACATCTACATGCAAGCATATATAACCACATGTGCATAATATGTAAATGCTTTGTGCAATATAACTGAGACAGAATATCTTGAAAAGTATCCAAATTGTCACATGTGGCATATTTGCATAACAAGTACTAAATAGTTGCACAAGCGCACAGGTAAGTTATTGGAATTCAGCAATGATATCTCAAGTAACAAAGACAACATAAAAAGTTGGTCCCTAAACATAAGGATAAGGGATGCCTACCTCTTTGTAAATCTACTGAAACTCAAATTTTCACTCTGCGGACATTTTCCATCATCAGACTCCTCTGAATCAGAGGCATAATCCCAACACTGCTTCGCAGATTTGGGACATGGTTGGCTTGAGTACATCTTATCCACTGGTATGGTTTTCATTGATCTGCTATGCTCTTGACTTTTGCGTTTAGTAAAAGGTAGCTGCATTCAAAATTCCATTATAATAGAGCCCAAGAGATGCCTAACAAACAGCAAGGGCCCAAAAAACATAATGTATCATACCTTGCCATAATTCTTCTTTCCACTAGAAATGGGAGATGCCTTGTCAGCGTACTTGTGACTCACATCTTCCACTTCTTCGTCCTCGTGATCTACAAACAAAATGACACAAATCATTAACAAGTTGTATCAATGAACAACCGCAACAGAGTCGATGATCATTTTGTCCAGACTGAATAGCCCACGAGAATCAGCTACCATTTCCCACGATAAATTCGCTAACCCATCGCCCAATCCACGCCCCTCTTGCCACTGGCAGATGCGCAAGCTTATTGACAACGATAACGGCAGTGAGAGCGGAGATCTTACTGAAGTCGTATACGGATTTAGCAACCGAGCGAGCATCCGGTCCCCGATCAGCAGCCTGCAAACCAAGCGAGCAACGGTTCTCTGAATAACAGACACAATGCAGCTAAAAAAAAAAAAGTGGGGGACGAAACCCACGCACACGCCTGAGAAGCAGAACCCACACTGAAATCCCCACAAAACCACCGCAAAGCATAATCGGTTGATAATCGGGCAGGCGGGCGGGCGCAGGTACCTTCGCGGCAGCGCGCGTCACCGGGCGGCGGGCCCCGGCATCGCCCCACCCGCGGGGGCTGAGCCTGTCGTCCTCGTAGCGTAGCGCCTCGGCCGTCCGGCGGGGTCTCAGGGTCCCGCGCCCGTTCCCGCCGCCCGACGACGCCCTCGCGCCGGCCCACGGCGCCCGCGGAACCCTCGCGGGCGGCGGCGGCGCCGACGAGGGGGACTCGAAGCAGACGTCGTCCCCGCGGCCAGGGGAGGAGGCGGAGCCGAATACCTCGCGCCAGTCGATGTTGATCCGCTGCATCGACCCCGCCGCCGCCGCCGCCGATCGAGCAGCGATCGGGGGAGGGGGGAGAGATCGGGGTGGGGGGGAGTTGATGGGGGATCGAGGGAGGGGGCGGAGGGGTTTTGCCTGCCCACCTGGGGGTTTGCGCGAGGGAAACTTGGGGAAAAATGGGGGAGGTTGCCGCCGCTAATTACTTCTTGTGCCGAAAAAGGCGACAGCTTACGCTGGAAGGAAAAGATTTGGCCGCGGCCGCGCGGCGGGGGTTTGGGTAAGCGTGTGATGGGCTGTGTGGGCCGGTGATCACTCGTGCCGCGTAGTCACACACACGAGTCAGTTAGGCCTAGGCCCACTTAGTAGTAGGTAAAGGAAATGGTAGCATCCTTTTTGGAGAGCAATTAGTTCTTGGTTCATAAGGCTATCTCCAACAGAGCACCTATCACACCACCTAAACTCAAATATAGGTCATGCATAGTGATTTTGGTAAAAAATCAACCTCCAACATAGTACTCAAAGATGACACCCATTTTGGGTCGGACTCAATAGGCAACCCAAAGATGGCTGTCTCTCTCTCCTCGACCCAAAATGACTGACCAACTGTCTGTTTCGCGGAGGAGGGGAAAGAAGAGGCAGGGAGCTCCATGCGGAGGAGGGGAAAGAAGAGGCAGGGAGCTCCATGCGGAGGTTGCGGATGCTGCTACAGTTCTTGAGACACATGCGCCGGCGAGTGGTACAGCTGCAGCGTGTGCTTGTCGTCGTGACCTTGAGGAGGTGCGAGAGCACGACGCGCGGGCGGGGCGCCCCATGAGGCCGAGCGCGTCGTCAGCGGCGGCAGGGATGACGCGGTCGATGCGGAGGCAAGTGTCATATGCAAATATCAGCGCCGGCAGCACCGCCCCGGCGAACTCGCGCCGCCGCGTTAAGCAGTTCTGGTGGTGGTCCTCCACTTCCGCGGCGAGGAGCAGGTCCTCCGCGAAGATCCGTTGATTGGACATCCTTTGGCTTTGGACTTTTGGAGCTAGCTGGAAGAGCAGACCAGGGAGAGGTGAGCCCAAGCAGCAGGGACATGGGTGGAGGCTGAATCGACGATGGATAGCGACCGGCGATGAAGAAGACCGTGATTTTCTTTTGCGTTCGCTGTTGGAGATTGGGAGTTTTTAGGTGCCTGACCTATTCACTGACCCAAACAATGGAATAGGTACTGTGTTTGGGTTCCCATTGTTGGAGATAGCCAGCCTAAGCAATTAAATCAGGTTAGCCATTTTCTAATGTTCTTTTGCATCGACAAGAGAGGGAAAAAAAAGCCCCGTTACATCTAAAATCACAACACAAAAAAAAGTTGCATCTAAGTTCTGGAATTAAGGTTGGCTTCAAGGGCTGTGTCGGTGTCGGAGTTGGCATTTCGAGCCAAAATCATTCACTCATCAGGCGGGCAGTTAGGAGGAGCAAGGCCTTATTTAGTTGAAGCCAGGAAAAGTTGAATGTGTATGAGAGAAGATGTGACTCAATGTGACTAGAAAGTTGACGAACTAAACAAAGGCATAAATTAGCTTTGGGTTTGGACTTTGGATTTCAGCTAAACGCAAGGCATTCCTGCAAACAAATCTAGAAGAGACTACAGCTGGGGCTTAAACTGTAGCGAAATTTAGGTGCAAAATGGTGCGGCGAAATGGCGAAATGTAACAGCTGGAATAACTCACAAGGAATCCACTACCTTCATGCGCTCACAAGCAAATAGAACTGCATATTGACAATTTCAATGGAACTCCATAGTCCATACTATAGCTTAGTGCAACATCACAGACATTGCATTGCATGGTCCATAAAAGGCTAGCATTATACTACAGCTGGGAAGCAAAAGTAGGGCAAAACTACTATAGCCCATAACATTGTCAAGTTGCCACACATGCAGGGAAAACAGGACAAGCAAGCAAGCCTCGGTTCACTGGTTCCCGATCTCCATGAGCAGCCAGTCCTTCCTCATGTTCTTGGGCAGCGCCATGAGAGACCTGAACAGACGGTCATCGCGGATGAGCATGCTGTAGGCTCTCAGCAAATTATCGTGGGCCAAGCCGGGTATCCCTCTGAGAGCCTTAAAGATTTCTTCTGGGGGAGCAGCTTCCTTGTCATTCTTCGCTGCAGGAGGAGCACCACGCTCACCATCGTCACCAGCCTATCAAAGAGAAAAGGCTAGTTAATCCTTGTCTGATTGAGTGGGTGTTAGTTTATCCTTGTCTGATTGTGCTTGTTCATAGGTAGCTGCATTCACTATTCCTTCAACATAGGAGTACTAGTTTCCAAGGGATGCTCAATTGCCTACGGAACATGTACCTGCCCATGGTTCTTCTTTCTGACTAGAATGGGAGACGCTTTGAAACAATATTTGCAGGTCACATTTTGGTCCTCACGCTCATCCTCTTCATCTACAAAAACCAAAGTGACACAAAGCACATCAGTGACAGACTGAGTCTGTATTAACCAACAAATGGAACAGATTTTATCAGCTACGGTTTTGCTTGTCTTGGAGAAATTCAGAAACCCATCGAATGAGCCCCAATGAATGTTCGCAATCCATGTCTCAGCATTGGTGGGCGTCCAAGGATAAGAAACGATAACTGACGGCGTGAGTGGAAAGCCTACCGAAATCGACTACATTATCAGCAGCGGAACGAGCATCCAGTCCTCCAGCAGCAGCCTGCAAACCAAGCAAGTCATGGTTCTCTGAATAATCACCAACAACAACAATGTGAACAATTCGATGGACGGCCACAGGAGAGAGACATCGATCCACCAGCGCCGATGGTTCAGTACATACCTTTGCTGCCACGCGGGTCACCGGGCGGATCGCACGTTCCTCCACCTGCGCGCGGTCACCGCCGCGCCGCGCTTCGAGCCTCCGATGGGGGCGCCGGCCGAGCCCGCCGCGCGGCGCTTCGGACCTCAGCTGGGGGCGCCGGCCGGCGTCCGAATCACCCAACGGTGCCCTCGCGGGGTACCCTGACCGGGCCCGCTTCGCCGGCGGCGGAGAATGGGACCCTTCCGCGGCAGCGCACGGCGTCGACGGGGGAGAGACGAAGCACACGTCGCGGTAGGCGGAGGTGGAGGAGCTGCCGAATATCTCCAACCAGTCGATCTCGACCTGCCTCGTCCCCGCCGCCGCCGCCGCCGCTGAGCGGCCTGCGGCGGGGGAGAGGGGAGATAGTGGATCGTACCTGAATACATTGATATCGATCCTCTGCCCCATGGTCGACGGCTCGCCGCCGCCGATCGGTGGAGGAGGAGAGATCGGAAGGAGGGGGTTTGCTGGGTTTTGGTCGTTTGGATTGGACGCGAGGGAAAACAGGGCGGGGAAATAGGCAGTTCCGCAAAATCCTTTTTTTTTTAGCATCTGGGGTTTTTTTTTTTGAACCATCTGGCTTTTTTTATAACATTTTTAGCATCTGGCTGCTTTTTTTTCTTTGAGAAAATGGCATCTGGTAGCTTTTTTTTTTATAAAATAGCATCTTTTTTGAGATAAAATAAAATAGCATCTGGCTTTTTTTTTTGAGAAAGTATCACCCTTTATTAAGCTGCATAAGAGTTACAAACTCCGAAAGGAGGTGATAAAAACCACACATGTCTTCCTAAGCTCGACGACATCAAACTTAAGCTAAAACATGGGCATCAATATTCGACTTACGCCCTTCATGAACAAAATCAACCCTACCGAAGCAGCCTTGTCTTGCCTTGATTTCTCGGACGATCGGGCCATAGCGACCCTGTCCTCCTCCATGGATGCTTCGTATGACATTCTCGCAATCGCTGGCCACTCGGACCCTTTCCAGAAGAAGGTCACCTACCAGGGCGAGCCCTTCTCGGCAAGCCATCGCCTCAACAATTTCCGCCTCAAAGTTTCCTTCCAACACCAGAGCTGATGCTCCCATAAAATTCCCAGCGCGATCACGCGCGACTGCAGCCGCCACCACTAGGTTTGAATTCTTAGAAAGTGTCGCATCAACGTTGACCTTTGCTAGACCCTCTGGTGGTGGAATCCACTTGGGTACCTGCACCTGAACAGCCCGTTTCTTCTGGACTGGCTCTTTGATCTGTCCTAACTCAACCACGAATCGTTCCACGAAGCAGTGCGTTGAGAGTGGACTCTGAAACTGCTCTTCGTGTATGGCCTTGCGCTTGGCGTGCCATATAGCCCACAATCTCACAACAACCCGTGTCAGTGCCTCATGAGGGAGAGCGGCCATGATCGCCACCAGCCACGCCCTCGCATCGGTCTCCTGCTTTTGGCCCAGGAACTCAGTAATCTCCTCGTTCTCAAGTGCCCACACCGCTCGCGCCATGTTGCACTCAAGCAGAGAGTGGCGCCATGAATCATCCTCACCACATATAGAGCAGCACCTTGTAGTTGCCATATTTCTGTCGTTGCGCACATCGCCCGTCGGCAGCGATTGTCTCGCCAGCCACCAGAGAAAGACCCTGATTTTAGATGGAACTTTAACCGACCAAAGTTGCACCCACTCCTTCTCCTCAGCGCCTGTATCCGACCTGCCTGCCTCGCTCTCGAACCAGGCGGTTCTATTATGTACACCATGCACTAACATTCAGTATGCCGATCGCACCGTGAAGACACCGGTCTTCTCGTAGTGCCAAGCCCAGTAGTCCTGCAGTTGTGAAGTGCATAGCGGAATACTCGTAATGATCTCTGCATCCATTGGATAGAAGAACTCATCTATAATTTGCTTGTTCCATGTACACGCCGATTGATCAATTAGATTAGAAACCGTCTGTGGTTGGTTCTCTTTTCCCATGCACACTGGACGCAGCAAACCATCTCGGGGCAACCAATTCGTATGCCAAATGTTCGTATCAGCACCAGTGCCAATTCTTCTGATAATGCCCTGAGATAACACATCTCTCCCTTCGATGATCGCCCTCCACACCCTCGACGGACGGGAGCCCTCGCCAGCGTCAAGAAAATCTCCATGGGGGTAGTAGACTGCCTTTAGTACGCGAGCGCTTAGCGAGGCCGGGTCCTGCATGATTCTCCAGGCCTGCCGTGCCAAAAAATTGAACAGCTCCATGTCTCTGAATCCCAAACCACCCATATACTTGGGCTTTGTCATATCGCCCCATGCCACCCAGCTGGTCCGACGCTTCCCTTCCTTGCTACCCCACCAGAATGCTCGTAGAAGGCCATTTATGTGTTTGCACATTCCTCGTGGTAACTTGAAACAGGACATCGAATATGTTGGAATAGCCTGTGCAACTGACTTGATAAGAATGTCTTTACCGCCCGCTGACAAGCATTGTTCCATCCAGCCCTGAATCCTTTTCCAGACTCTGTCCTTCAGATATTTGAAGGCGCCGTTTACCGACGACCCGACATCCGTAGGCATCCCCAGGTACTTCTCGCTGAGCGCTTCATTATGGACATTGAGAAGTTCTTTGATCTCACCTCGGACAGCATCGCTGCACCCTTTAGCGAAATGAATAGAAGATTTTTCCATATTAACTTGCTGCCCCGAAGCACGACAATAATCCTTCAACACCTCCAGTACCTCTTCCGCACTCTCCCTATTAGCCTTGAAGAACAACAGGCTGTCATCTGCAAAGAGTAAATGGCTTACCGTCGGAGCCGGCGGTGCCACCATGATTCCACTTAAGTTCGATGACTGAGTCTTAGATTTTAAGAGGCACGAAAGGCCTTCTGCTGCTAGCAAGAATAAGTAAGGAGAGATTGGATCTCCCTGTCGGATTCCCTGCGTCGGTTTGAAGCTTTCCAAACGCTCCCCGTTGAACATAACAGAGAAAGAAACTGTTGTAACAAGGCGCGTCACTGAGTCAACCCATAACCGATGAAATCCCAATTTGATCATGATGCTTTCCAAATAATCCCACTCCACACGGTCGTATGCTTTCCGCATGTCCAACTTAAGAGCACAACAACGTGCGTTCTGCGCTTGCTTCTTCTTCATGAAGTGCATACACTCATAAGCTGTAATAATATTGTCAGTAATGAGTCGTCCTGGGACAAAGGCCGACTGCTCCTCTGCAATAATCTCTGGTAGAATGACGCGTAGCCGATTAGCAAGTGCCTTCGATGCTATCTTGTATATGACATTACATAGACTGATCGGCCTGAATTGACCCAACTCCACCGGGCTATCAACCTTTGGTATAAGAAAGATATTAGTGCAATTAATAATTGATGGATCATCCTCACCTCGCAGAACCCGCAGCACAACCGAGGTAACTTCATCGCCACACAGATCCCAATGGCGCTGAAAGAAATGCGCCGGGTAGCCGTCCGGCCCAGGTGCCTTGGTCGGGAACATTTGGAACAATGCAACCTTAACTTCCTCCATAGAGAACTCAGCCAGAAGTTGATCGTTCATCGCATCAGTAACTTCAACTGGCACCGTGTCAAGCACTCGTGCCATATTCTCCGTACCCTCCGTTTGGTATAAATCTTTATAGACAGCCACCGTGAGGTCTGCCATCTCGCGTTCATCCTCGGTGAACTGGCCATTAGCTTTTTTCAACTTTGTAATTTTGTTCTTTCTTCTCCGCTGACTCGCGCGCAGGTGAAAAAATTTTGTGTTCTTGTCGCCAGCGCTAAGCCACATGATACGTGACCACTGTCTCCACATGATTTCCTCGCGGTGGTTGAGTTCGACTATCCGTTCTACGACCTTTATCTCCGCATGGTTAGGTCCCACACGATTAGGATCCGATCGTAGTCTCTCCAATTCTGCATTCAGTTTCTTCAGCTCCTCACGTACATGGCCAAAAGACTTGATTCCCCAAGTGCTAAGCTCCCCGGACACTGCAGCCAGTGTTTGCTGGAGCGCAAGCAATGTCGTGGCTGTCCCACCCTGCGCCCATGCTTGCGCCATCATGGGTATGAAGTCTGCATGTTCCTCCCACATCTGCTCATATTTGAATGGCTTTTTCTTTTTTCTACCGTGCCGCACCTCCTCGTTTCTCCAGCGTAACACAATAGGGCCATGATCTGAAGAGGCCGACGTCAGGTGGCTTACTGTTGCAAGAGGAAATCGAGAGCTCCAGTCCGCAGAAGCTAAAGCTCGATCGAGCCGCACCCTGCAGTAGGCGCCTCCACTGACCTTTTTCTCAAAGGTCCAACTTCGACCAACAAAACCGAGGTCAAACAGTCCGCACACATCCACCATCTCCCGAAATACGTCAACTTGGGCATGGCTTCGCTCCTGTGTTCCAACATGTTCTGAACGATGCAGGACCTCGTTAAAATCTCCGATACAAACCCACGGTAATGGGGAAGAAGACTTAATAAACTTGAGCATATCCCAAGTCTTATGCCTTTCCGCAGTCTGTGCCTCTCCATAGACACAGGTTAAACGCCACGGGTCGGCCCCGATCTCCGTAACAATAGCATCAATATGGTACTGGGAGTACGGTAATAATTCCACTCTAGTGTTGTTATTCCAGAAAATTCCAAGGCCGCCACTACGACCTGAACTACTGACTGCGAAAGAATTATCAAACCCTAGAGTACTTTTTAGATTCTCAACCGGCGTTCTGTGAACTTGAGTTTCTAGAACACATAACACGGTCGGGGCATATTTCCTCGCGAAATCGCGAAGCTCCTTAACTTTCGTAGCGCTGCCCAAACCACGACAGTTCCATGCGAAGCAACTCATTGGGACCAGCGGTCCTCCACCACAGAGGCCGCCAAAGTTGGATCATCAGCTTCTCCTTTCCTGCTTCCCTGCTTCTTCTGCCTCTTCCTATCCCTCGGAGAGACATACGACGGAGGGAGAGGGGGGGGACATCTCCCGCCAGAGTCCCTGTTGGAGTCGGTTCCACGCAAAGTTGCCTGCGCGCTTTATCACCATTGTCTACTGCTATCTCCTCTGGTTTTGCCGTTGGAGGCTTCATAGGGCTCGAAGCAGTATCCTTGAGATCATCAATACCAGCGTTCTGTAGCCCCGCTTCCAGTGACCCCCTCTTGCGAGAGTTGCTACTGTCAGCATCACGTGCCTTCTCCTTCCACACTGTCCCACGTGGATAAACATTCCCCGTTCCACGGCCACGGCCTCTGCCACGCCCAGCTGCGCGGCCACCACGTTCACCAGGAGGAGGCACACCCGCTTTTGGGCCGTGTTTAGTTGTGGTGGGGAAAAGTACTTTTTTTTCTGAGATGCGTGTTATGTGAGGGGGATGAATAGGAAAGGGGAAAAAGAAATTTTTGGAGATGCGTGTTCTGTGAGGGAGATGAATAGGAAGTAAAAAGTACTTTTGGGAACTAAACACGGCCTTGGTTGGTTCTTCGCTTTGCGCTGGCCTGACACGTGGTGTGCCGGCCTTCCAGGTGTCCATATCAGCAACCATCCAAGCTCCATAATGGAGATCCTCCTGCGCATGTTCCCCGGATCCGCACTCAAGATCATGCCCCATGCATCCACAGTACGAGCAGAAACGTGGGCTCTTTTCATATTGGACTTGAAGCCTCATCGGTTCCTTGCCTTCTGGTGCTAGCGTGACAAAACGAGCAAGGGGCTTATAGGCATCAATTTTCACCCTAGCTCGGAAGAAATCCCCATTGCCATTTGACACCACCTTCGTATCCACGAGCAGCACCTCTCCCACTCTAGAAGCTAATTGCTTCACAATCTCCTCTGACCTATAAAGGTGTGGGATTTTGTGAATCTGAATCCAGGTCTGCACCCTGTCCGGAGCGGTTGCCGGCATCGGAGTATAGCGTGGGTGTGTGGGACATGAAGATGGGCCTTGCAGGTTGTATAGTGATGGCCCTTGCCGGCCCGAAAGCCCATATAGGCAGGCCTGGGCCAGACGTGTACTAACTACGAGAAACAACATGGGCTTGTGTGTCTCCATTTGATCTCGATCAGGTGGAAAAGACCATGTTTGAAATTATATTTTTGACGAAAATACTTTGCCAACTTTGTATTCAGCATTTTGAGAAGAATTCGATAAGGAACTCTCATAATGGCAACTGGATTTACCACGTCTAGAGATTAGAGCAAACATCAGACACTGCATTGCATGGTCCAACAAAAGTGAGGCCTGATGCAACAAACTACGAAAGGAACTAAACTACCATAATCCATACTAAGCTAGAACTGAATCCCTAAACCAGACATAAGGTAGAACTGAATCCCCAACACAGCAGCTCGAGAAGGAAGCTAAACTACGATAATCCATACTAAGCCAGATGCCTAGAACTAGTTAAAGAAAGCATTTTGCATGCTAGTGGCAGTGGCATTTACAACGAGATGTTACTGCACATGCCATGGCAAACAGGAGAAGCAAGCAAGACCCTCCCCGGCTGTTCATCATCACTGGTTGCCCCCAATCTCCATGAGCAGCCAGTCCTTCCTCATCTCCATGGGCAGCGCCATGAGAGCTCTGAACCTGCGGTCGTCACGGACGAGCGCGCTGTAGCCTCTCAGCAGATCATCGCGGCCCAGGTAGGGTATCGCCTTGAGCGCCTCGTACACATCTCCTGGCAGAGCAGCAGCAGCTCGAGCTCCTTGCTTGCCCCCGCCATTGCTCACCGCCGCCGCCGAACGAGCAGCACGAACAGCGGCCTCGGCATCAGCCTGAAATCGAGAAACGAAACGAGGAATTAATGGTTTGTTCGAATAATCTCTCTGACGATATGAGATTCGTAGCAGAGATCGAGCATGATGAGCGGATGATATCAAACGAACTACGCACCTCTCTGCGGCGGCGCCGCTCGACCACCTCCAGGGCCACCGCGGCGGCGCGCTCCGCCGCCGCAGCCGCGCGCTCAGAAGCCGCCGCCGCGATGCGCTGGCGGCGGCCACGGCGGGCCGCGTCGTAGTCCAAGAGCGGGCAGCGCTGCCCGCTCCGGCGAAGCGCACGGGCGAGTGGGCGGGCGCCGGACGCCGCCGCCGGTGGTGGAGCCACGGCCGGGAGCCCGCCGAGAGGCGGGTGCGGCTCCGCGCCCGCCGCCCGCAGTAGCGGAGAGACGGCGCCGCCGGAGGGCAACCTCAAGATCTGCGCTCGGTTCGGCTCCGCCATTGCTCGCTGCTGCTGCTGCTGCCTGCGGAGCTGACTGTGTCGGACGGTCCAGCGTTGAGGAAGTGCGGAGCTAGCATTTAAAGACGCTGGCGGTGCTGAGGCTGGAGAGGCCGTCGCCACGTGCGGCTCAGGCGTTGACACGTGCGCCGCGAGCTGGGCCGCGTGGCGTGAGGCATGCGACGCGCGGCGACTCCGGCGACTCGTGTCGCGCCGTGCCTGACGACTGACGTGGAGGAGAGGCTGCTTGCATTAGGCTATAATTCATCGTTAAATGAAGGGGACGTACTATACTGCGTTGGTATTGTTGCATAGTACTAGTAAGATATTTCTCCAGCTAGGTTTAAAATCCCACATATAATTAACCAGACGAAATGCAATAAGAAAAATTGCAAACCTTACGTGATCCAATGCGGCTGAAGTTAATATCTGGGAAATCTGCATATTCAACCCTGATGACTATTTAATCAACATTGTTGGACACACATAATCACTACACGTCGCATTTTGAAGCAATGCATGTTCATGTTGCTGATCGTTCTCATACAGTGCGTGTGTGGCACACACACCCGTTGCGTGAGCCGAGTTGTTGTCTCCGTTTCTGTGAGTTTGGATCTATGGGCAAACCACGCACATCTCTCATGCACCATTCTTCAAGGTGGGTACCAAGAACTCTCCATCATAACCCACACAAACTGAAACATACTAATATTAGCAAACACCCTCCACATTTTCATAATCCGAGGAGATCGAGATCATACTAGCTCATTACCTAGGGCAAAATCAGAAAGACATGAATGCATCGCTACACAACACATGTTCCATGCATCCAACAGAAGTATAACTGCTGCGAAATTAAAGGAAATTAAGCTACGATAACAAATCCATAATAAGCTAGGCATTAGCTAGTAACTCAGTGCTGTCAGTTACGAGCTGTACACACATGCAGAGCAAACTGGGCAAGCAAGCAACCAAGTTCTTCACTTCACTGCTGCGTGTTCTTGATCTCCATGAGCAACCAGTCCTTCCTCATGTCCCTGCGCAGCGCCATCAGAGACCTGAACTGGCGTTCGTCGCGGAGGAGCGCGCTGTAAGCTCTCAGCAGATCGACCCGGGCAAGATCCGGTATCTCCTTGAGCGCGTCGTAGACCTCCTCTGGCTCTGGCAGACCTGCTGCTCCTTCCTTGCTGGTGGCCTCGTCGTCGCCGTCGTTAGCCTACGAGATGAAGAATAATGAATGGTTGGCCATCAAATCCAGAGCAGGTAGGAGGATGAGCAGTGGGTGGTCTGAATCTGAATGTGAATCGAACCTGTCTGCGGCTGGGGCCTTCGTTCACCACGAGCAGCGGCGGCGGCAGCCCGCCGCGGCGGTGGGCGTGGCGCTGGTGCGCCTCAAACTGCCCGCCGGCGACGTCGAGGCCAGCTAGCGCGTGCATGTACGGAGGCGGCATGCCCAACGCCATGAGCGGCGGCGGCGGAGGAGGAGCTCCGCGTCCGCCTCGGCGCGGCGCCGGGTTCGCCGCCGCCGGGAGGTCGAGCGGCGGGTCCTCGACGTCCGAGGAGGGATCCGCGGAGTCACCCACCGCCGCCGCCGCCGCCGGGGGCGCCACGACATACGGCGCCGGGAACAAGGCGCGGCGGTAGTAGTCGATTGCTCTCATCGGGGGCCCGCCGCCGTCGCCGACGCCGCCGCGGTGCGGCATCATCGATCGCCGCTGGTATCGCCGGTGGGATAGGAGAGGTGCAGGGGCGGCGGATTTGTGTGTGAGAGAGTGAGAGAGTGGAGTAGAGAGTGAAACCGGAGGAGGGGATAATACCGGGGGGCCGGCTCTCCGGCCGCTGGTTTTCACGGCCGTCGCCACGTACCGGCCATGCGGGGCCTGTCCGGCGACACGTGCGCCACGACCTGTCGCCGCGTGGGGGCGCTGCGTGTGCGTGGAACGAACCGCCAGTCCCGACGGACAAGACTACTCCTGAACGGGTCGTGTTTAGTTGTGGTGTTTAGTTGTGGTGGGAAAAAATACATTTTTTCTAGATACGTGTTATGTGAGGGAGATGAATAGGAAAGAAAAAAAAGAAATTTTTGGGATGCATATTCTATAAAGAGATGAATAGAAAGTAAAAAATATTTTTGGAACGGTCCGGGTCTCCAGTGGCCCGTCCTGACTACGAGGGTGTTCGGCTGCCTGTTGTCAGCCCTGGCTTGCAGCCAGCCGAACGTACTCCTGATTTTTCCTTTTTTATACTGACAACTCCCGACTTTTGACTCCGGGTCTCCGCCTCTCCGGCTGCTCTGCTACTCCCTCGTCGGTCACATTTGCCTGAAAACCTGGCAGACGCGTGGAGGATCATAGAACACCTATTGTAGATTCCTCTCGTCCAGTTTAAAAAATAATTTTTATTTTTTAATTTATTTCTCTTATAAAATACGTTCTCAAAATATTTATTTTTCAACTTTCTATTTATCTTCCTCGCATTGTTTTTCAATAAGACTCATCTGCACGAGCGCTAGTGTACAGTACTTTTTGCTAGATTCGCGTAATATAAGTAGTTTAGGCCTTTAGGGAAAACTGACCACAACCAAAATTTCGTAAAGTATAAGATAAAATATGTCTGCAACATTATTTAGGAAACTGAGCACAACCAAAATTTCAAAGTTACATGCAAATTTTATGCTACAATATAAAAAAAACCTTAAATTAGAGCTCACAATTAAAAAGACTACTCATTTCCAGGACTCCAGAGATAAAGCAAATCACACTAATAGGTACAAAACCAACCTTACATGCAACCAGATAATTGAAAGAAATCATCCATAATACATAAAAAAAATAACAAAACTTACATCATCCAATGCAAAATAGACTAATATAATTAAGAAAAAGATACCAACGACAACCAATAGTTACTAAATGAGTTTGCCACACATAATTGCTTATGGAGTACAAGATACTTATGAAGTATGTTGTTGGTACACTATGTGTGCCGCACACAATGAGTCTCATTATTCCCCGATTTCTTTGAGTAGCCATTCGCTCCACAGGTCCATTCGCAGGGTAATAAGAGTTTTATAAAGGCAATTGTGATGTCGTAGTAGAAGATAAGCTCTTCCCAATTCAGAATCGGACATGTTAGGTATGTCCATGAGTGCTAGGTAGATTTCTCTATATCCGGTCTCGTTCTCAATTCGTCGAGGCCTCCTGAAAGGTTGGGATGATCCATTGTTCTCCATTTCAATGTACTTCAAATTGACTTGGTGGTCCTTCGTACCTATAGAGAAAGGCAGCACAAATCATTTGATAGTTCTAACATAACCATAATTTATCAACTTATTTGCACAAGATATCAAAGCAAAAGATATGTGAAATAGCTGATTTGATACATCATTCATTTTACATTATATACAATTACAAAACACCAAGAAGCAATCTACTTTTGAAAGCCATAGAAATCAAGGGACAAGTTTAGTAGAACTCCACACCCAGATTCTTAGGAAAAATGATTAGGTCTCAGAGATCAGGGACGGATCCTCAGGGGAGGCTGGAGGGCTCCAGCCCCTTGCTGTCCTAGCTATCATGGACCCCCCACTACTACAAAAAAATAGTTTAGGGACAAAACTCCAAAAAAGGGCTCAAAGGCGGACATGAAATCCGTCTACCTCCGTTAATGTCGCGGATTAACGGAGGCGGATATTTTTTTTTATTTTCAGAGGTTGCTGCTCATATCCGCCTCAAAAAATCGATTTATGGAGCTGTACACTTAAAAACAACGCCTCCGAATATCATCTATTTCCGGAGGTGGATAGCTTATAAGACCCGCTTACTAAATTCCTAAGGCCCAAAGCAGCCCAAAAGGCCCGTTTTAGGTGTCCATATATATAGGACTTAGGGTTTCAGCCTCTCATTTCTCTCTCTCTTCTCTCCCTATCCTCTCCCTCAGCTCACCCCCATCTATAGCCACCGGCGGCAGCCTCCCTCTTCCCCTTGCGCCTACGACAACCGATGGCTAGATCCACCTTGCTCCTACGGCAGCCAATGGCCAGATCCAGTAGGAGCTAGCACGCGAAGGAGCAGAGCAGCGATGCACACGTGCTCAGGGTGTGGCGGCGTGGGAGCTGGCGTACGGAGGAGCAAAGCAGTGACACACTCATGGAACAAAGGTGCAGCGCCGCGCGGAGGAGTTGAGCAGGAGGCATGGTGGTGGAGCAGCGGCTTGGGTGGAGGGGTGGCCTGCGGCAT
Source organism: Digitaria exilis (assembly GCA_015342445.1). Lineage (NCBI taxonomy): Eukaryota > Viridiplantae > Streptophyta > Magnoliopsida > Poales > Poaceae > Digitaria > Digitaria exilis. The sequence continues at coordinate 419,043 of JACEFO010001947.1, forward strand.
GGGGGTGAGTTGTGGCGCCCAGGCGTAAGCGTGACGGCGTGCCTTATCCCCGTCGGCGGATCCAGATCCGATGGGCTTGCCTGGACCGTGATGGGTCTGGCTGGCTTTTCCTTTTTTTTGCCCGATTTTTGGAGGCGGGCGTATAACTGCCTCTATTAATGCTTCATTAAAATAAGCACATGCTCGGGGGTGAACGCAAAAACTGCCTCCAAAAATGGTTTTTGACCGCCTATGAAAATGCTTTTTATAGTAGTGCCCCCCCACAGTCCCCTCCCCCCCTCAAATTTTATGCACAATGATACAAGAATGAGAGGGTTAGAGGTTGAAAAAGGAGACTCCCATGGCTTCAGCCCCCTCCCCATACGTGAACCTGTGCTAGTTTTGCCCCTGTTTGAGATCATTTCGTAATGGCAAAATAGGTATTGTGGTCCCTGAACTTTGGTCTTGAGGTCAAGTTCGTCCCTCAACTTTCAAAAGGATCAATATAGTCCCCAAAACTCGTCCTTTTTAGTGATGTGGTGTTGCATATTGCATTTACACCTGTATGAAATGTCGTTTTTGCCCTCCGTGAAAATGGCCTGGACAGCATACCACATAGTTGCGGTGCTGCAGGCGGTTACTGGTCGCCATGCACTAGCCAACGTTGTGTTTTGGTGTGCCTAGACCTGCACATGGCATGAATGATCGTAGCAACCAGCAGGCCAGCATGGCCACCACGGTACACAACTTAGGCAGGGAGAAGAAAAGCTAAAATGCAGAATGCAAAGATTAAAATGCAATTTTTGTTGCTTTTTTGAAAATATGTATGAAGCTATTGCATATATATAATTTTATTGTGATAAGTTATAATTGACCATGCTACACACTATTTGTCATCCTCCTCCAGTATTGTTCCTAGCCAAAGGTAAAAATGACATTTCCATTGGTCTTAATGCAATATGCAGTGCCATGTAAGCATAGGACTAATTTGGCCCGACAACAAGAGTTGAGGGACTAGATCGACCATTTTTAAAGTTGAGGGACGAACTTGACCCCTAGACCAAAGTTTAGGGACTAAAATGCCTATTTTTCCTTTTGTAATATAAGCTAACTAATTCATGATGCTGATCATCGAAGTTTTCTTAGTATGACCATCGTTTACAATACACATAATTTGTTAACACTAAAGGGGACAAATGATGATGTTGAGAAGAATTTAAAAGATTGGGTGATGTGCTGGTATGAATGTTGAAATGGCCTAAATGTGTCACTTGGGAAAGACGTGTCATGATTGAGAAAGCTATTATAAATAGCAAATTCATGAAAAGCAAGCTCCCGCAAAATCTGTTGGTAAGAGCGGCAACCCCTAAAGTTGATAATAGATTGTTTGGTTACAGAATAAGCAGAATAAGCATAGAAGATAGTAATTACACTCGCTTTATACATTATGAAACTGATAAATGTTAATAAAGATATAATTTGTTATTAATTGTTTGATGGTAAACATGTACTACTTTCTAGATTTACATATATACTTTTAGTAAAGACATAATTTGTTACTCCCTCCCAATGTATACAAAATAATAAAAGAAATCTTGCAATCAAAATTGGGAGGAGGAAAATTGAGTTACCTCTGGACATGGATCTAAAGCTTCACAGTATAAGCGCGTCTGATGTGATACAAAGACAACACACCCCGTTGGCTATCGTAGGAGCGGAGGATGAAACACGTTGGGTGAACAACGGCGTAGCTCCTCGAGTGAGGAGCGAAGATGTGGGTGGCTCTTAGTGTAGAAGCACGTTGGCGAAGGAGTACGCAGTATGACAGGCGGTGGATTGAGTCACCGGAGGGGTGCTGATGGATGGGAAGGAGCGTTACGCCCTTTCGCCCCAACGGCGGCGCGGCTGAGGAGGTGAGTGGGACGGATTGATAGGAGATGGGATGCCGAACCCTAGAAGTTTTTGTTTTATACTCATGGTAGGGTGGATTTGGGCCTAGGGCCATAGATGTAGGCGTGGGCCAACAATACAACACTGGAGGCCCAAGACTTAATTATTGTCGAAGAGGCACAGGCTAGTTGACCTCGGCCTATTTGTTATCGTCAAAAATCAAAATTGGTTGTGCTTCGACGAAAACAATTGCCGGTGCCTTCCCTGCTCTCTTAGAATGGTACAAAAATTTGATACAATTTTAGGATTCCAGAAAGTTTTCTTTGTTGCAAATGGGCTTAGTTGGAAGAACATGAAAATCTTGGTCATTTGACCTTTGATGAGCCCATTTTCTGGCCTGAATCCCTGAGGGAATTTAAAGGTGAAGGACAGTGAGAAAGTTGCCCTCAATCAATTCACTCTCCTTTCCATTGAATGAGCTATGTGCACCTCATGTCCAACATAACCAATATTCATCATTCACAACCTTGTAGGACTACCCAATGCATTACTATTGCAACCAAATTTCACCCGAAGGATGTATATGGAATACGATATGATTTCTTTTGTTTACTCTATGTTTGGAAATTACATGCCCTCTCAAGTGAATGGAGGCCACCATTTATAGGACCAAAACCCATATAATTTGCATGACTATATTTCCGCGTGACGCCTAATTACATGGTAATTTCAACACTCTACCCAAATGAAATCTTTCCTCTTGAAGCATGTGCCATAAGCTTCTCTTGCTTGAATGTTGCCTTTTATGCCTTCTCCATCTTGTAAGTAGAAACTTCGCTCCCAAACCGAACCCTGCTTGTCTTGCCTTTCCGTTCGCACCTTCGAGAGACTTGTTGGTGTTATTGACTCTTATGATAATTCGTAACTGCGCACATTGGTGATCCTTGTGAAACCTTTACTTGTGATGTTAGTTCATAAACACGCCCGAGTTTTTACCCTATGAGACAACGATTATGCCTATTTTGCACCGTAGACGTGTTCCAAGGTCGGTGTCATTTTGGGCACACTTCGGGTATGCTTTCCCCAACAAGAACGTTGTCGTCAATCAATTTGCTCTCCTTTCTATTGAACGAGTTCTGTGCACGTCATCTCCAACATAACCAATAATCACCATTCACAACCTTGTGGGACTAACCAATGCACTATTATGTGTTTAATTTCATCATGTAGCATATGAATTATGTATGTAACATTATTGGGATAAAAACAAGCACAACCAAAATTCATGTTGAGACATTGTAAAAGCACATTACATATCTAACATCACAAAATTTTATGATGCAACATAAAAAATAAAAAGAACATCTGACACCTCAAAGTGAAAGAAATGACTACTAATTATCAGAGCTTAAGAAGAGAGAAAATAAATTACGGCTAATAGGTAAACCAATCTTACATGTAACTGTTGGGTATAGATATCCTGATACCCTAGGACTTCCTATTTTAGTTAGGATTCATATTTTATAACCGACTAGGATACTTTCCATGTAACCCTACCCTCCTGGATATATAAAGGAGGGCAGGGGCCCCTAGATCGCCACGGCACCCAAAAGACTCAAGAGGTCTCCACAACAGATCCAATCTACAAAGAATACAAGATACACACCCATACATGATGTAGGGTTCCTCACCTTGAGGCCCGAACCTGTCTAAATCGTGCCTCTCGTGTCCCTTGTCACCATCTTGTTCTTGATTCTCGACGTCTTCCCCATTACTCAATTAGATCTATACTACTTGGGCTACCCCTAGTAGGATCGTCGATCTAAAACACCGACATCTGGCACCCACCGTGGGGCTTGCACCGAGAATCCGTCGTTGAATTTGATGGCACAACTCTACGCCGTCTTCGACATCAAGATCGAGGGAGGCGTCATCTTCACCTTCGGCTCGTGGTTCTGCATTGTTGTTCTCCGTCACCGCCTCACAGAAATCACAAGCCGACAACCTCTTCACCATCGCGGTGCGCACCGCATCTGGCCTGGCACGTGCCGTTCCGAGCTAACGCACAAGTTGACGATTCTTATCCATGAGGTCACGCGTGTCGATCCGATCTGTAGTAACAAACCCTCCTATACGGGTTAATAGTTAGAGTCCTGGTCCTGCACGGCTGTTACATTGGTTAAAATCTAAGATTCTGTGCGGCCGTTCTATTCAAGATGGTGGAAATTGCTACGCACATACGAAGACCACCAGAAGCATTCACCATGCACTCATCCGAGCTTGAACTTGAGCTTCCACTCAATGAGGGTGAAGGATCCTTCTTTGATCTTTTGCTTCTAGTTGACTTGAATGAAGCCTTGTCTTCATCGTCTTGAGGTGGTGGGTCAATGGGTAGAGTGGGAACGGTCTACTTGTTCTTCACCTTCAATCTCTGACATCTTGATTCTGTTGAGCAGTTAAGCCTTGACAGGAGCCTCGGCTCTGATACCAATTGAGAGGATCTTGTAGATGCCTAGAGGGGGGTGAATAGGCATACCTAAATAAAATTTGAAAATTATTTCTTTCCCCAGTTATCAGTAAAATCAGATGATCCGAGAAACACTAGGATGATCCGAGTAATGCTAGGATGATATGATGTTATAGAATAGCTATACTCGAGATTCAAAATATAACAACTTATTCACAAATCCCCTTGAATAGAAAGTTCACAGGGGTACTCTAAGAGCTATCTATCATGACCAAACACAGCGGAAACAAGTATGGAGATAGATCGATCAATATATAGCAAATATGAGCAATATGAGTAAAAGTAAAGCAAATGACACAAAGAGACACGAGATTTGTTCCCGGAGTTTGCTCCCAAGGGAACTACGTCTCCGTTGAGGCACCCACAAAGGGTATAGTCTCTTTCAACTCGTTTCCTCCCTCAACCGACCACAAAGATCAAAGTTGAGTCACTTACTAGATGGTTCCACACAAGAAATGGGTGATACAAACCTCCAAGGTGCTCCCACAAGCTAGGTGCTGCACTTGGTGACTTCTACCCGTCTAGGAGCAAGCTCCAAGAGTAACAAACGCGAATCACAAGCCAAGGATGCTTTAAGTGCTTCTTGAGATGAACATGTGCTTCTCCTCACTCAAAGTCAACACCCAATCCTCAAATCTCTTCTCTCAACCAATCACCAAGTGAATCTTAGCTAGGGCAAGGTTTGGAGGGGAGTGGAGTGAGGGAGAGAGAGCTAGAAGTCTGTTCTTTGGTCTGGTGTACGAGAGAGGTGAAAGGAGTGAGTGAGGAGGTATTTATAGACAACCCCAAAATCTAACCGTTATGTTCTGAATCGGGCAAACCGGATCTTCCGGGTGTTACCCGGATGTTCCGGATAGGCTTAGGTTAGCTGCGAAAAACCTAAGTGTACAGCCAAATCAGATCTTCCGATGAACAAAACCGGATCTTCCAGTTTTCTCTGAAAATGTGAGTTTTGGCCCTTTAGTCTCTCAAAGTTAGTTTTCATCTCAATATAGCACTTTAGCATCCTTGATTCATCAGACACGCCCCCCTTGATAGTACGGTGTTTCCTATACTCAAATTCAAATAATAAACTCAATTTAAATCCTCCATTTGAGATTCACACCATATATTTTTGAATAAGGGACCTCCTTTATAGATTTCTTCATTTCTTTTCATTTTACTCCTGCACATATCTCAATAGAAGTATGAAACCTCCAAATTGTGGTTGTTATCAACACCAAAACCACTTTTGGGCCAAATGCACTTTCAGAGTTGCCGCAAAGGACTCTATCCACTTCCTTCTGCACCATCAATAAAGCAAGCTTTTGGAGTCGTCAAGCCATCGTTTACACGGTGGCATAGTCGTCTAGGTCATCCGGCCTACCCTATTGTTACTAAGGTTATTTGTAGCAATAATCTTCCATGTTTAGAAGAGTCCAGTAAAGAAGCAGTGTGTGATGCTTGTCAAAAGGCCAAGAGCCATCAGTTACCTTATCCTAGATCGTCCATTGAGTCTAGTTTTCCTTTGGAACTTGTTTATTCAGATGTTTGGGGTGCTGCACCCGAGTCGGTCGAAAGGAAGAAATATTATGTCAGTTTCATTGATGATTATAGCAAGTTTACTTGGATTTATTTGCTTAAAATCCGAAGTGTTTCAAAAATTCCATGAATTTCAAAACCTCGTTGAAAGATTGTTTGATAGGAAAATCATTGCTATGCAAACCGATTGGGGAGGTGAATATCAAAAACTTCATAGTTTCTTTGACAAAGTCGGCATCTCCCATCACGTGTCATGCCCCCATGCACACCAACAAAACGGCGCCGCCGAGCGCAAACATCGGCACATTGTTGAAGTTGGCCTATCACTTCTTGCGCATGCATCTATGCCCTTGAAGTTTTGGGATGAAGCATTCCTATCTGCCACATATCTAATAAATCATACTCCCAGCAAAGTGATTCACTTTGAGACTCCGTTGGAACGATTGTTCAAGGAGAAACCTGACTACACGTCACTCCGTGTCTTTTGTTGTGCATGTTGGCCCAACCTTCGCCATATAACAAGTACAAGCTTGAGTTTAGATAAAAAAATATGTTTTTCTTGGCAATAGTCCACATCACAAAGGTTTCAAATGCCTTGATGTCTCCTCTGGTCGCGTGTATGTGTCTCGCGACGTGGTCTTTGATGAAACAGATTTTCCTTTTTCCACATTGCATCACAATGCAGGAGCCCGGCTGCGGTCGGAAATCTCTCTTCTTCCATCCCATCTTCTTAATTCTTCTTTTTCATCAATGGGACGGAACATATAGTTGACCTACATGTTGATTCTCCTAATTCCAATAATGATTCTGGTGAAATTAGTGAAGAAAATGGTGCAAGAAGTAACAATGCAGGGGGCGCTACAGCCGGTGCTGAACACGAGGATGATTCGACTGTAGATCCCATGCAGATTCCGACAGGATCACCATCGGGATCAACGCCTGCCTCTGCTGCTGTCGCCTGCTGACGCCACGATCTCCCCTGTCGGGCGCGCTGGGGGGCATCGCAGTACACACGCACCAACAGGCGGATCTTCTGCGCCATCTACAGAAGTTGCAACGGCCACAGGAGGAGCTGTGGCTGGATCCTGTATGCCAGCGACAACACCAGTTGGATCGTCTACACGAAGCAACGATGAAACTGTTCGTCATGTTGCTCCTGCTGATGATGCAAGACCACACACTCGCTCCCAAAGTAGTATACGAAAAGAAAAGATCTACACTGACGGTACCGTCAGGTATGGTCTATCTACTACATCTGGTGAACCATACAGTTTAGATGAAGCTTTGTCTGATAAGAATTGGAAAGCTGCTATGGATGTTGAGTATTCTGCATTAATGAAGAATAAAACATGGCACTTAGTTCCACCTAAAAAGGGTACCAATGTAATTGATTGCAAATGGGTTTATAAAATAAAAAGGAAAGCTGATGGCAGTCTAGACAGGTACAAAGATAGGCTAGTTGCAAAAGGCTTCAAACAAAGATATGGTATTGATTATGAAGATATGTTTAGTCCTGTTGTTAAACCAGCCACTATCACGACTATTTTATCAATCGCTGTTTCTAGAGGATGGTCTCTTCGACAGTTAGATGTACATAATGCTTTCCTTCATGGTGTATTGGAAGAAGAAGTTTACATGAAACAACCTCCTGGCTATGAACAAGAATCTTTGCCAGGATATATTTGCAAATTGGATAAAGCTTTGTATGGTTTGAAGCAGGCACCAAGGGCTTGGTATTCTAGACTAAGTAGCAAACTGAATGATTTGGGGTTCAAGTCTTCAAAGGCTTACACGTCTCTGTTTTTCTATCACAAGAATGGTGTTACTATTTTTGTGTTGGTCTATGTTGATGATATTATTGTAGCCAGTTCCAATCAAGAAGGTGTGACAACGCTTCTGAAGGATCTGAACAGAGACTTTGCTCTCAAGGATCTCGGAGAACTTTGGTTTTTCCTTGGGATAGAGGTAAATAAATCGCACAATGGTATTCTGTTAACACAAGAGAAGTATACTAATGATCTACTTCGACGAGTTGGTATGAGCGACTGTAAGCCTGTAGCTACTCCACTCTCCACGTCTGAGAAATTATCATTGCATGAAGGTACTCCTTTAGGTACCAATGATGCTACAAACTATAGAAGTGTGGTAGGGGCTTTGCAGTACCTAACCTTGACTCGGCCAGATATATCTTTCTCAGTCAATAAGGTTTGCCCATTTTTGCATGCACCGACTACAGTACTGGATGGCTGTAAAACAAATTTTGTGTTATTTGAAGCTAACCTCCAAGCTTGGGCTTAAGATACAAGTCCAATTCATTATTGGTAAGTGCTTTCTTAGATGCAGACTGGGCATGTTGTTTGGATGATCGAAGGTCAACCGGAGGCTTTGCAGTGTTCTTGGGTGCAAACTTAATTTCATGGAGTGCTCGAAAGCAAGCAACTGTTTCAAGGTCCAGTACTGAGGCTGAATACAAAGCAGTTGCAAATGCAACAGCAGAGGTAATGTGGATACATACTTTATTATATGAGTTGGGAATAGAAGTGCCAAGAGCAGCAAAGTTATGCTGTGATAATATTGGAGCTAAGTATCTTTCAGCTAATCCTGTCTTTCATGCACGAACAAAACATATAGAGGTTGATTATCATTTTGTACGTGAACGAGTTGCTAGAAAGCTTCTTGATATTGAGTATATTTCTACCAAAGATCAGCTTGCATATGGATTTACTAAACCACTTACAGTTCGGCAACAGGAAGTATTCAAGCACAATCTAAACCTAGGAAGGTTAGATTGAGGGGGCGTGTTAGATATATCAGATATACCTTGTAACAGAATAGGAGTTGATGAGGATCTTTGGCCTAGGTTGTTTCTATCCTTTGGTTGGTAGATAAGGTTGTTGTAACAATGTAACAAATGTATCTCAAGTAGCGCAGGTTAGTTGGCCAAAGATCTATGTCAGGCTACCTATAAATGTAAACTCTCGTGTGCTGTTGACACACATCAATTAACACGCAATCATCCGTGACCCAGATAGGGCGCGGGTGTTCCACCCACTTTCGCACCTCTACCTCTTTCAAAGAACAGTGAGGAAGTTGCCCTCAATCAATGAGCTCTCCTTGACGTTAGCTTTGTGCACGTCATCTCCAACATAACCAACCACCATTATGTTCTCAAAAAAAAACCACCATTATCACAGAGTACTAATGCACTACTGTTGAGTGTTGCAGCAGGCGCTTTGAAGCGTAGGATCATCAGAATCCAGGCTCACAGCAACCACGAACCTATAACCTATTCAAGGGGCAAGGCTGAAGGACTGCTCAACGATGCACGGAAGAGCTTGATCTCCTCCCCGGCAATCTTAGGAACAAACCCAGCCACGGACAGGCCGATGCTGCCGTCTAATGGCGGACCTAGCACAATGGCTGGGTATTCCCAAGAATACCCAGCTATTTAGGCAAACAAACAAGCGTATATAGTCATATACTTCATATACAACATCTAGGCAAGCTCGATCAAAGAGTCGCGTCCACAAAACAGCGACATGCCCTACATATGTGCTAACCAGCCATGTGCCCTTCGTCGCATCGCATCTAGCTTCACACGGTCACGCAGTGAGCCAGCGAAAGCTATTTGCCCTTCCTAGCGAAAGCACATCCCTTCCCCATGGCTCATTTTTTAATTGCTTATCTTTGCCAATCAATACTTTATTATTGATTTCTAGCTCTTAGGTGTGATATTATTCATATGTTTATGTATCATTGTAGTCCCCTAAGTGAAACGTGAAAGGTCTGTGGAGAAACCAATGTATAATACCAACCTTAATTGATTGATTGTAAGAAGCTTGGAATCATATAAATGAACCATTGAGCTCCAATCTTAGCTATAGAATGAGAGGACAAATAATTCTTTCTACCGATCTACATCGTGCACTTTGAGTTTTTTTTTCTATCGATTGATCAGGAATAATACCCAGCACCCTAATCCTAGGTCCGCCAATCAGGCAGGGTTCGAGTTATCATCACCATGGTTTAGCTGTACGTCGGCGTTGATTCTCAAAGCTAGCCAGCCATGGTGTAATTCTTACTGGCTTACTGCTACTGTGATAGGCGATAGCTTTGTGCCTGAACACATCAATTTTCCCTTTTGCTAGCTGTGTGGCAATTCTTGTTATCATTTCTTTTCTAGGATCAATCGATGTGCCTGTTTCAGTTGACCAATGATTTACTGTGATTAAGTTGTGATTCGCATATGACTTTTTCCCTCTTGCTGCCACTCAAAAGGAATGACGCGGAAAAACACACTTCGTTGAGCAAGTGTCGAGGATAGTCGCCGCATCTGAGGACGACGGTGACCATCCTGCTTCCTCCTCCTTGCATTAGCGTTGTCGATTTGATTTCGAGCGCTCGGTTTCAGTGTACAATTGTTACTGGAGTCTGTCTTTGTTTTTTTTTTGGAAAAGTCTATTTTTCACCCTTCAACTGTTACAAAAGTCTGATTTTCAACCTCAAACTACAAAACCGGATACTAAAGGCCCTCCAACTATCCAAACCATACAAAATTGGCCCTTTGGGTGATTTTGAGGGTGGTTTTGGATTTTCTAAAAATAGCAGAAATATTATTTAAACTTTTAAAAACTATAACTAATTCATTTTGGACCCAAAAAATATGAAATCAGTGTCAAAAGTTCTCTTAAAATGTAACCACCTATTGGCACACCATTTAATGATATTTGGGTATTATATACTTATATTACTAGTGTCTTATTGTTTTTTAAAAAATAATTAGAATAAAAATAAATAATATGCAAATAACTTCTAATGGTGCACCTACATGTAGGTCACATTTTTAGAAAAACATTTGCACCAGATTCTATTTTTTCTACTTCAAAATAAATTAGTTATGAATTTTTTAATACAAAATTATTTTTTAAATTTTTTTGGAAAATACAAAACCACCTTCAAAACCACCCAAAGGGCCAATTTTGCACGGTTTGGATAGTTGGAGGGTGTTTAGTGTCTGGTTTTGTAGTTGTGGGTTGAAAATCAGACTTTTGTAATAGTTGCAGGGTGAAAAATCAGTCCGTTGAAGCATCATCAGCCTGTAAAATTTGTGGTGAACAGCTCATGATTGAGTTAATTATTTAGGGTGAATCATTTCAGAGATAGATGAACGAATCCTTGTTGTTCATTTGTTCTTACTCCCCTGTAAACCGATCACGATTCAGACAAAGATTAGTTTGCTTTGGTTGAGCTTGTGACAGCGATCGTCTCTGTGAGCTGTCGGCATTCATTCTCAAAGCTACCTGGCTGTCTTGCAGTTCTTACTGCTGCTGATAACTTCGTGTGTGTATAGAACAACTCCTGCAAATTGCAGCGCACAGTCTAGTGTAAAATTGTGGTTGCCACACAGATAGATCGAGCCTATTTCAGAAATGGAGCCATCAGGGAAAAGCTTTTTAAAGATTAAAGACCATTCTTCTCTCCCGATCTCGCTCGATATCGTTTGCCGTTGCCCAGCGCGACAAAGCAGAGTGCTCGATCCATCCATCTCGCGGCAGGTCCATCTGATTTTTATTTTTAAAAAATAGAGAGCTGTCTATCTTTCTATTAAAAAAATAGCACAGAAAGGTGACACGCGGATCTATTACTAAGTACACCCACGCGGTTTATAAATGACTAGAACGCGAGCCGACATCATCACCAAGACTAGGCTACCAACCCCAACACCACCGCAAGCCACATCAGGTCTTGAAAAGCGAAGCCTCCAAAAAGGGTACGATATCAAGACAGCGCCGCTGTCGCTCGTCCATAATGGACAGGGTTTTCACCTCGAGACTCCTGACGTAGCAGGTATAGAGACTCAACCAAGACACCCCTAACAGGGAGAGCGATGCCCTAGGGCGCCGTAGTCATAGGTTTTCGCCCGGACCCTCTGCTACATGCAACACGCGCACTAGCCATTCCTCGCCGAGACGCGGAGACATGCAACGGACCACCTAGCACCTACAACAATACCCGCTCTCCATTTTCCTCCACAGGAACCAGTGCCCAAAAGATGGTACAGACGTTGGGTGCCGCCACCGGCTCTCCTTGCCACCGAGTCTTCGCCTTCGAGTATTATCGCCTTGTCGTTGGTGCCGACCTCCTTCCGTTCTGTAGACGATGGCTGCTCTGCCCTTCCTCCGATTGACGTCGTCATGTGTCTGTTTTCCAGCTGCTCGCCAAGGCGCCGATCAAGGTCGCCATCAGCTGGTCGCCTGGGCACCGCCCTCCCTCCAATCGACGCCGTCGCCATCAGTCCGATCTGGCATACCTCGACAAAATCCTTGCAGGTTTTTTCCGGCCGACCTAGGTACGAAATTTCGACCCCGATATCGCAAAACTAACGGGCAGCTTTCGTCAATCGGAGCGAAAGCCGCGCCATGGCGCCCACCTACAGTGGTCGGGTCGGACCTCCTTTTCCGTAGTAGAATGTTGTCGGCATCGCTGGAATCTTCTCTTCGCTAGCGTCGATGCCCCCGCATTTACAAGCAAATGATTCTGGCTGGTGGCCGGTTAGCATCGGTGCTTTCACGAATACTCATACAGTAGAGAGCCTGCAAGGGTGCCTTCCCAGCAATCAGGCATTGTAGTCGGCCAATTGCTAACGACAAAAAACGTTGATCACTTGATCTGTTGATCAGACACACCTGATGCTGCGATCGAGGGAATGGTCATTGTTGGCACACGGTCTGTCTAGCATGTGTATGCCTGTATAAACCCTGCTATTCAGTTAACTTTTTACATCAGACAGACGCTTGATGCTGTTTGCGAGAGAAAGCTTGTTACTTGTGCTGTGTATTCTTGTATAACCCTGATATTCAGTTAGTTCTTTACATATGTATAAACCCTGTTATGCGAGAGATATCAATTTTGTGTTTTAAATCTGGCTATTGCTATGTCTTAGATTATCTTCCTCTCACTGTTGTGCTCATTTCGTGGGTATCATTCATTCAAACCTTTTTGAATTGACTACTATTTGTGTAGTCACGGCACTTAGTTGGGTAGCCTGCATGCTAAGTTAGCTTGTGGTCACGGCACTTACCAGCTGATGTTGTATATCCTCTTTATTCTATTTAACATCCCAGAACACGCATACATTCTCCATGATCAACTATTTGTTTGTTAATGGAACGAGTTAGTTTAGTTCAATGAAATGGGTTAGTTTAGTTCTAGACAAACCACGAGATGTCATACCCAGATGTCAATGCCATGATGAGCAGCTCATTATTTACTGTGTATTATTTAATTTCTAATGACAAGCCTTATGTTTATTCATGGCACACAGGCACATCTAAGAGTGCTAACTATTCAAGATTTTGTCATTAACCTTGTGAACCTATTGAAATATCAATTGCCTGATATAATAACTTCGTCATTGATTCCTTGACACATAAAGCAAATATATATGGAACGATGCTTCCAACGGATATAGAAAATTATCTTAATCGCATCATAGGTTTAAATTTTCAATAGAGTAGATTGGTTTGGTTTAGAATAATAAAAATTGTATCATTGAATTATTGTCTTTTGCAATGTTATATGTTGTTTGTTATATAATTTTTGCTACCCGTAGCAACGCATGGACACGATGCTAGTAAGAACAAAGAGCACATATGCATAGTGAGCCATTATGCAATTTCTACAAATGAACAACTATATGCACCTATCGTTGCACAGTCTGGAATACTGAAATATATTCTCATTTCTTAAAAAAATACAATTTCCACAAACAAGCCATTATAGAATTCAATCATGATAAATTAGTCCAAACTCCTTGTGTTATGAACTTCTCACTCGTATTCACATCACTATTAAACGAGCTATCAACCATAACAAAAAGATGGTCATCTGCAATCAGCAGAGCGCCAAGCAAGGGGCCATATGGTATCTAAATTACAAACAGCCCCCCTCCCCAACACACACACACACACACACACAACACACACAGCACACACACACACACACACACACACACACACACACACACACACACACACGCCTCCTAGTATAGATAAGGAGAAGAGGACTCCAAGAAGAGATAAAACAAATCACGGCTAATAAGTAGAAAAGCAACCTTATATGTAAACAAATAATTTAGTTTGAAAGAAATCATCCATAACACATAAGGAAATAATAAACCCTACATAGTCCAATGCAATTGAGACTAATATATTGATGGGAATGATACCAATGATAACTAATAGGTACTAAATGAGCTTTGCACACATGATTGCATATGGAGTACACATTACTTATGAAGCATGCTGCCGGTACATTGTGTGGCGCCCACACAACGAGCCTCACTCTCCCATGAGTTCTCTACGTAGCCACTCGCTCCTCATGTCCATTCGAATGGTAATAAGAGTTTTATAAAGGCAATTGTGATAGCGTAGTAGAAGATAAGCTCTCCCCAATTCAGCCTCGGACATGTTAGGTATGTCCTGGAGTACCATATCGATTTCTCTATGTCCGATCTCGCGCTCAAGTCGACGAGGCTTCCAAGAAGACTGGGATGATCCATTGTTCTCCATTTCAGTGGACTTCAAATTGAAGACGCTTGAAATGACTTGATGTATGTACCTATAGAGAAAGGCTGCACAAATCATCAAACAAATTGATTATTCTCACATAACCAGAATTCATCAACTTAGTTACACAAGATATAAAAGAAGAATATAAGTGAAAATAGCTGGTTTGATACATCATTCTTATTACATTATATAGAATTATAGAACACCCAGAAAGCAACTACTTTTGAAAGTCATAGGAATCTTGGGTCATATTTAGCAGAACTCCACAGCCTGATTCTAAGGCAAAAGTGATTAGGACTCTGAGATTGTTAGGTAAGCTAACTAATTCATGATGTTGATAGAGGACATTGTTCTTGAAGTTTTCTTAGTATTCCTATTGTGTACAATACATATCACTCGTTAACACTAGAGGGGACAAAGACACAAAGGAAGGATCAGTCGATGCCTTGGTACAAATGTCGAAACGGTCTAAATGTGACAGGGGGAGAAGCGCCATGATTGAGAAAGCTATTATGTGCCCGAGTACTTAGAGGCAAATACTACCTGACTGCGACTTCATGTTAGCTACAAAAAAATCAGAAAAATGCATCACACACATGGCGGGCAATACTAGTAGGTAGGAGACTTCTCCACATGGGATATGCATCAGGCAAATTGGGGATAGAACAACAATAAGTATATGGAGAAACCAATCGTTACCAGGGTTGGCTTGAAACCTTATTTCGACACGGTAGAACAAGTTAGTGAATTACTAAGCCTGGATGGATTGTCTTGGGATGATGAAGCCCTAGACCAGAACCTGCTTCTACTTGATGTAGATTTGGCAAGGAGAATCCCACTTGGCCGCTCAACTGACCATGTCTGGGCATGGTAAGGGGAACGTCATGGTGAAAGTGTATTTACCACCCTAGTTGGTTTTGATGTTGATGACACACATAATTTGGAGGTTTCATGTTCCCATTGAGGTAAGCACATGGATCAAAACTCCTATGGCACTAAGTGTGAATCTAGGCCTGATATTATGCTTAGTGTGTGCATGTGTGCATACTTCAAGCCAACCCTAGGGAGTGTCATTTGATGGTTGTTAATAGAATCCTAAGATACTTAGTTCATACCCCTAACCTTGGCTTGAGGTATCCCAAAGGCTCCACTTTTAATCTACTTGGCTATTCCAGTTCGGCTTATGCTGATTGCAAAGTAGATAGGAAGAGTACAATAGAGACTTGCCAATTTCTTGGTCACTCCTTGGTGACTTTGAGTTCCAAGAAACAAAATTTGATTCCTTTATCTACCATGGAAGCCGAATATGTGGTTGCGGGTGCATGTTCTGCCCAATTTTTATGGATGAAGCAAACCTTGAGTGACTTTGGATGTGAGTTTACCAAAATTCCACTTTTGTGTGACAATGAGAGTGCCATCAAACATGCCAGTAACATTGTCCAACACTAAAGAAGAAGGCACATAGACATTAAAAATCATTTCTTGAGAGACCACGGTACCAAAGGCGATATCGAATAACGCCATGTGAGGACCGAAAAACAACTAGTCGATATATCACAAAACCCCTTGATGAGCGAAGGTTTTGTGCGTTGAGGAATGAGCTAAATATTTTGGATTCTCGTAACTTGGGTTGATACCTTGCACACACACTCTTCTAATGTTGCCTAGGTAGGAATAAAAAGATTTATTTGTGTGAGTGTTTCAAAAAATGTTGGATTTTGTGATCATTGGATTATCTCTTCACTCATATGGCCATGGTTATGTATTGTTGATTGTCGCTGCTCATTGTGAGTTGAGATTCTTATATGTCCATATTCCATATCTTATCAAAATATCAACTCAAACTTCATCTCAAAATCTTGTTTTTGCTGATTTTGTGCTTACCGGATCATCTGGCTCCCTATCGGATATTTTAGTATGGTCGGGTTTATCCGATTAATAATCTGTCTCCGCTCTGTCTCTCACCGGATCTTCTGGTTACCAACCGGATCTTCCGTAGGGGTCAGGGCACAAAAGAGTCGTTCCCTCACCCCTTTGGAACCTTGACTTCTTTCTCTCCATCACACCTCCGCCGGCCACCCTCTCACTCTCCACTTCGAGCGGCAATTCGAAGATTCGACCATGAAAACTTTGATTTGGTGATTGGACTCAACTTCCCCAACATTGGATTATCCAATTTCATCTTCCTGTTCCTTTGATTTGCATGGGAAAATCTCAAAGGTATTCCATTCAAAATCCCATGTCTCAAATCTCTTGGTGTAGTTGGAGATAGTCGGATTGCTTGAAGTATATGAGTCTCCATACATCATAGAACCAATGCCTAGCATCTCTTTGAATGGAAATCAAGTTTTATATGGATTCAATACCTAGGGTTAGATTCAAAATCCTATTTCCTGATCTCTCAATCTGGTCATTTCTAGAGTATATCATTTTGGAAATATGTTGATGCTATGTCCTAGAACTCTTGCCTATGATCTTGTCAACTTTAGTGGGCTAAATCTTCCGATTCATCAATTTTGGGTTTGAACTCGCGTTGACTGGATGATCCGGTTCAGAACTAGATAATCCGACTATCGGATGATCCATTCGTGAATCGGAACATCCGGTAGGGACCAGTTTAAACTTCATACTTTGTTGAGTCACATCTCCATCCTTTCTCTCATCTTTTGATAGATGGATTAGCTAAGATGTCTGCTAGGAGGGGCTCTCGTCCTCGAGCAATGGACTCTGACAATGATGACCATGATCAAAATCAAGAAGAGTCAGAAGAGGGAAAAATTCAGG
Source organism: Digitaria exilis (assembly GCA_015342445.1). Lineage (NCBI taxonomy): Eukaryota > Viridiplantae > Streptophyta > Magnoliopsida > Poales > Poaceae > Digitaria > Digitaria exilis. The sequence goes on from JACEFO010001947.1 coordinate 436,314, forward strand.
AAGAGGCTGCTCAAGACAGAGGAAAGGGGGAAATGACACAGGAACAAGCTGTCCCACCTCAGGCTCGTGGTCACGGACATCCAAATCCATGTACTGGGGGAGTGGGATCTAGCAAAGGTGGAAGAAGTGGAAGAGGCGTGGTATTCATGGGTACAATGACAACTATCACCTCTCATACTTTGGAACATCTTTGATGAAGATGTAGAGGCCTACTAGGCATGCCTTTGATAGACTACAAGAAGAGTGGAAACACTGACATGAGATCCACTAGGTATCTGACTGATCCCAGGGAGCATCAGAAGGGCTTTCGAGGTGATCCTTGCTTCTGGATCCCCTTTCAAGCTGATTGGTATGAGGGAGTCATTATGAGTAAGTCCAATCATACTACTGAGATGAGATACATTGATTGGAATCATCTCTGAAATCTTGCTTTTCCAGTCAAGGAAGTTGTAGAGGAAGTATATGCTAATTTTGTGAAGAAGAGATTGGTGAATATCATGTCTTCAAGTGTGACTAGAATGAAGAAGTGATTGCTCAGTTCTATGCTACACTGTTTGTTCATGAGAACTCAGATTACTTCCTTTTCACCATTGGTGGCAAGCAATTCACGCTTGGTCTTGCAGAGTTTGCAGAGATGCTTGGCTTTGATCTCATTAATCAAGCTCACAAAGACCTTCATAGAAGGGGAGTTGTGGAGGATAGCCATGTGAGCTTCATGTATGATATGGCTTATGAACCAATGTGTGTGCATGGACAGACCAAGAGTCTTATACCATATTACAGATTGCTTAACTAGGTTTCAGGTTCACCATGACACCAAGGTACAGAGACTCTGACAATATCTTACAGATGGCCAAGAGTCTTCTCTTTCAGATGAATCCTAAGAAGGAAAATTTCTCTATCTCCAACTTCCTTTGGCATAAGATTCCTAATTGTGTTCACATGACGACAAGAGTGGTTGTCACTATGCCCCGTATATCTTTCATGTCATCAAGAGTAAGGGTAGAGATTACTGTCTTGGTTGACAAGCCTCACATTGCATCCAAGCCTCCCAAGGGAAAGTTGGAGCAGCTTATGATAATTGGAAATCACTCCCTTGGAATTCCCCCTTGGTCATCTACTGGTGGTGACCCCAGAGCTTCATCTTCACATGCTCCTCCATCTAGCTTTGATCCGGTATCTCCTCCTCCTTTGCCAAGAATGAAGAAGATGAGGAAGAAGATCTAAGGGAAGCTGAAGGAGAAGAAGAGGAAGAAGATGATGAGGCCACAGAGGAAGGCGAGGAGTAGTCTCTCTTTTTGATGCTTGATGCCAAAGGGGAAGTGACTTCGGGTGGAATTTGGGTGCTTGGAGACTCCTCAATCTCAAAAACGTTATCCATCTATATTATTCTTGATGGACATGTAAGACTTAATTGTTTTTGTGTTATGTGTGGTGTGTGCCACGTGAGACTTTATAGTTTGGTTTGTAAGACTTTTATGCTCATGTTAGTGTGGTTGAACCATTTATATTGTGATGTGATGCTATATGAATGGTGTATTGTTATTTCTCACTTTGTTTGATGTTTAACATGTCATATGCATCATGGTTTTGCACACCTTGCACAAATATGCTTTAAATGATATATGTTGAAGTTCTGATAAAACATGTGCAATGGCATTTGAGGCTATCAAACTTGATATGCACATATTTAGGTGGAGCTTTCTTACACATGAGAATGATATGAATTTTTATGAAACTATTCATATATTATTATTCACCCAAATTGTGTTGTCATAAATCACCAAAAGGGGGAGATTGAAACTGCATTTAGCCCCCTAGTTGGTTTTTATGTTGATGACACACATAATTAGGAGGCTTCATGTTTCCATTGAGATGCATGCATGAAATTAATAAAAGGAATGAAATGAATATGGAAATTGTATAAGAAGGTCCCCAAACTCAAAGATTCAATGGTGTATAGCTCAATGATGAATTTAAATCTTATTCGATGGCATTGAGTATAGAAAACACCGTACTATCAAGGGGGATGTGATATATGAGCTAAAGATGTCAAAGTGCCTTGATGAGATGAGAGTAACTAACTTTGGGAAAGCGCAAAAGCCATTGCACTAGGCTCATCGGAAGATCCGACCCTATACCAGAAGATCCGTTAGAGACAGAGAAAGCCCGAATTATCCATCGGGTTTATCCGGTTCACCAAATCATCTGGTGGTGAACCAGAAGTTCCAGTCCTGACGAGAAATAGCACCAACAGCTAGTTTTCGAGGGGCTGATATATATACTCCCCTCCGCCACTCTCACTCTCTCGCACAACCAGCTCAAAAACATTCTCTCTTGCATAACCTTGACTTACCCCTCTTCTTCTGGCTCACAAATAATAGAGAAACACTTCGGGATTGTTTAGGACAGGAGATTTGAGAAGAGAGGATTGACTTTGGGTGAAAAGTGACATTGTCTCATCTCAAGAGGCACTTGAAGCATCTTTGGCTTGGATCTCGCATTTTTTACTCTTGGATCTTCGCTCCAAGATGGTTAGGCATCGCCAAGTGCTGCACCTAGGTTGTGGGAGCGCCATGGAAGTTTGTTTCACCCGTTCCTTGTATGGAACCATTGAGTAAGTGACTCAATATTGATCTTTGTGTTCAAATGAGGGAGGAAGTGACTTGAAAGAGACTCCACCTTTAGTGGGTAGCCTGAACGAATGAAAGTATCTAGGCCATAGTTTAGTGTTTCGATAATTAATGACAACACTTTGTGGACTAACAATATCTTTGAGTATATGAGTTAAGGTTAGTTACAAAGATGAGCTATGCAAACCATGAAGATGGTGTTGATGGAGCTATTGAAGATGAAGAGAAATATTGAGAGCCTCTGCTATTTATGGTATACAAGAAGTGTTGGAACGCACAAGGCAAAGGTCTATGTTAGGGCTCTTAATTTTGCCAGTCAAGGGTCACTAGAGAAGAAAATTGACCGGGTTTGTAGGCTAGATAGTCATACTATCAAGAGGGGTCAATTTACATTTGCTTCACGAGTCAATATTACCACATTGCTCAAACTTTAGTGATGCATGCATATAGGTGGATAGATGCAAAAGCTTGACTCAAAAATCATGTTTTGAGAGAGCAAACTGCGAGTATACGGTAGATTGTCCGACCTTTGTATGGTGGATAGTTATTTAAAGATAGGCAGAACTTGGAAGTTTCTGTGTTCCGAAATCAAATGAACGGCGGACAGTCCCTCCTCTGGGCACGGACAGTCTGCCAGTCAAGTGACGATCGGACAGGGAGAAAAATCATCTCTGTGTATTTTTTCTGGTAATGGCGGACAGTTTGGCCTTAGGGTGCGGACAGTCCACCGATATGAGAAAAACTTTGAATAGGGCCTGTCTCGGCTTTGCTCTGCCGATGCCAATAAACAGTGAATTGTCCGAGCCCCAAGGGCGGACTGTTCGTCGGTCTTTTCTGACCGGGATGGGGGCTCTCATCTGTTCTGTGCAAAAGGCACTTTGAATAGTGAACTGTCCAGGCCCTGAAGGGCGGACTATCCGACTTTTGAAAATAGTCGGGTCTGGCATGCATTTATTGCGAATATAGCCGTTGGGTTAAACGACAGACTCTGCGGGCCCATAGCAGCAGACTGTACGTAGAAACATAGAGATGTCGGGTTCTGAATATAATGGTTGGATTTTTCACCCCTCTCTATATATACTCGAGTGGTCAGCGTGGGGAGTCTCTCTTAGCCCGTGAAAACACTTGAAACACTCATTTCAGCTCTTCCCTCTCTCCCTCTCACTCACATCACTTGAGATTGCATTCTTGGTGAGACTGAGAGGCATCTAATGCTTGCATTGAAGGTTTGAGATTTGGGGCACTAGGAATTCTTCAAGAGGTTGCCACCTCCTAGATGGCTTGGAGTTGTGGCTTTCATTGAGCTCTTCAAAGAAGATTATGAAGAAGTCATTGATTGATTCCTGTGAAGACGTTCTTGAGCTTTGCCTTACCGGAGTGGTGAAAAGCATCTTTAGTGAAAAAGAGGATTGGAGAGGTTCATTGATTCCATGATTGGCTCGTACACCAAGTGGATTCTTGGTAGAGGAGCAATTGGAAGCTTTGAATCCACGTCAACGTGGATTAGGGGTGACCGACAAGTCACCGACACCACAGAAAAAATTGCTTGTGTCTTCGGTTATTTCTTTCAAGCAATTACTTACAAGCAATTTACCTTGAGCAATTTATTTCCTAGATATTGAATTGGATCTTGTCATCTTATGTTGGAAGCCTTGGGATAGGCTATAATTACTAGAAGTAAGAATTATCTTGTGCTGCTAATTAAATTTAGAGTAAATTACACCTGTCATACACCAACTTTTAACATTGTATCACTTTGGTCCATGAAGTTGTAAACTGTGAAATTGTGGACATAAAGTTGTTTGTTATGTGCATATAAGGTCCTAGATACACCAAGTCAATGTATTTTTGGATTATCTTTCCACATAACCCCCTATGTTGCTTTATCATTTGGGAATTGATGATTGTGGCGCATGAGACCAAGATGGAGCGACAATTGTTGCTAACTGGTGGTAGGAAAAAAATACTTTCCCCATCGAACTAGATGGAACGACTTAGACAACCACGCCCTCCTAATTATAGAAAATCTCTACTTCCGATGTGACATGCCAAATCACAATTGTTGATTATGGCCTAGGCTTTGCAGCCGTTGATGAGACAAGTTCACATTGTCATTTATTTCTTGCTCTGATTCATAGATGATTGTTGCGCCAGAAGCTATCATTGGCATTATTGGTGATGTGCATCTCACAAGATCCATTAGATATTCGTCCAGTGATTGGTCTATTCAATTTTTACAAGCAACTGCTCTATCAGGCTAGCCTCTCATGGCAATTGATCATTTTAAATTTCTAACCATAAAACTCTATGAGTAAATTACATCCACCATACAACAACTTGTAGTGTTGTATCATTTTAGTCCATTGTGGGTGTAGAGTCCTGACGGACTAAACAACCCTGGCGGCCCATCCTATGGGCCGGCCCATGAACAAGACTTGACGCACAAGACAAGGATTAGTCTTAGTCGGTTTGGATATACTGTATTAGAGAATTAGAGATAAACTTGTAAAAGTCTCCTAGTCCTATACGGTTCCCATGTAACCCTGCCCTCCGGACTATATAAGGGGAGGCAGGGACCCCCTCGAGAACCTAGTCAGCATAAATCGCCGACACTTTAGCGCCGTCCGTGGGATACACCACGTCGAGTCTTCAGTAAAGAGTCGATGGCCACCTTTAGCGCCTCCATCGTCACCAAGTTCGAGGCAGGCGCCTCCTTCATCTTCGGCTCCTGGCTTTGCACTGCAAACCAGGAAGGCGAACTTCAACACCAACTGCGCGACGAGGTGGCTGCATCAACTCCGCCACGCGCGCAGATCGCTCCGCAAGGATCTCGGAAGACTCCAAATTCCGACACGATCTCTGGATCATATCCTACTCGGAGGAGTACGTGGCGCCCGAAGCAGATTCAATCCCGGGTAGACCACGACAACTCAACCCCTACCAAGGGGCAGGATCAAGCCACGTGTCCACGACTCCCCGGCGGACTCCGGATCACTTCCGAGTTCCGCCAGGGTTCAACGGTCAGGACCGTGACAGCAACCCCGCGGGTACCCAGGAACCCTGGCTCCAACCCCCGCGGGACGAAGACTTCACCACGTGGATCGCGCGCATCCCAGTTTCCCTTTGGGTTAACAAACTCAGCCGCGGTCCACCAGAAGCACTTGAAGAAGAAGGCTCTCCAACCCCGCGGAGCAACCTCGGATCTTGTCATGACCACAACCCCCTCGGGGGTTATCGTTCATTGGCCTGACATGGATCCCGAGGCGGCTCTGTTCGAAGCAAACGTACCTTCCACGGTACGGGACATCCTACCTCTGCTTCCTTTCCAAGAAGGCAGAGAGCTCCCTGCTGCCATGGGTAGCAGAAGAACCGGGCCTAGCAACCCCGGTCGCCAGTCCTACGTGCTCCTCAATGAGCACAGTGACGAAGAAGTTGTCTCCGACGACGCACCAACAGAGGAAGGAGAAACCGATGCGGACCGAGAACTCCGTATCGAGCGCAACCGCAACCGCGCACTCCGACGTCGCTTCATCAAGAAGAAGAATCTCAACTCGGAGTTCGACAAGCAAGACATCTTCAACTCCCCTGTTGCCAACATCTTGTTCGGGGTCAGCGTCTTCGAAGGGTTCCAAACAACCCCTGAGATCAACCTCGCCAAAGCACGCCTAGAAGCCGCAGCGGTCATGGTTGATCGCCTGGATGGAGGCCGCTCCTCCTCAAAAAGCAAGAGTTCTTCGCGCCACCAAGCACCGTCTGCCAAGCGTCAGAGCAGCCACTATGGCAGCTCCGCAGGCCAATCCAAGGACAAGAACAGGCCTCGTGAAGAACCCCGCCGTCCTCGCGAGGAACCTCCCAGGTCCCAGCGTCGCGAAGAACCCCGTCCAGCTCGCTCTCATAACACACCAAACGACGCCCGCAACGACATCATCTGGATTAGAGAGGGAAGAGCTACCTCCCATGTTGCGGATTCTGCAGGAAGATGCGGCGTCCCCAACCCCGATGCTCTGCCATGCTACACACGCGCCATCCGCATCAGCTCCTTCCCGCGGAAGTTCAAGCCGCCAGGCATCACCAACTTCGACGGGAAGCAAGATCCAAACATCTGGCTGCGCAGATATTCTTCTGCAATCGAAGCATCAGGGGGCGACGACATCTCGAAGATGCTCTACTTCCCAGTTGCGATGGAGCAGGGTCCTCTCACCTGGCTCGAGTCCCTCCATCCAGACTCCATCGACAGCTGGCACGCGCTCAAGAAGGCTTTCGTCTCCAACTACCAGGGTTCTTTCGAGCGCCCTGGCAGCAAGTATGAACTCCGCGCGTGCAAACAGAAGCCAGACGAATCCCTGCGCAACTACAACAGGCGATTCTTCGCCATCAAGGCATCCTGCGTTCCCATCCCCGACTCAGAAGTCATCGACTACTTTCAAGAAGGGATGACCGATCGCACCCTCTTCCGTGACTTCGGTCACAACCGTCCTCGCGACCTCGAGGAATTTCGCGCACTGGTGTCCAACTGGATAACTTTTCAAGTCAAATTCAAGTCATGCGTGAACAACTTTTATTAATAAAGCAAGTGATACAAAAAATGATATTTTCACAATTGTTTGATTAAGACAAATGATTAAACTTGGGGTAAAAAAATGTCAAACAAATTGTAATTTGAAGTTGAGGGAGTTATGGATACTATATTCAGTTATTTAGTAAGCTCAAATTATTAATAAATGTTAGTAATGTATTATGCACATCTCTTTCAAATTTAGCTCACTGCAATCATTGATGACAAAAAGTAGCGGTTGAGGCAAAAATAGTTATTGTATAGACAAGAGATAAAGTTACTTCAATAAATCACAATCCTCAAATTCTAGAAAGAAAAATAAAATTTGATACTTGAACTTGTTTTTCATTATTGCAGTTTAAGAAGTTTTTAAGGCCCGTTTACATCATCTACCATAAGGACAAAATACAATGATCTAGAGTCTTTAGGACCGTATATGCACATAATTGACAACTTGTTGCACACAACTATATGATTTACAACTTGATGGACTAAAATGATACAACACTACAAGTTGTTGTATGGTGGATGCAATTTACTCTTAAATTTATCTAGTGTTGTGTTTTTAGTTTTAAACCCCTATTCACCTCCCTCCCCTCTAGTCGGTAATCCTCGATCCTACAACGGAGACATAGCTCCATTGGGAGTGAACTCTAGGGAAAAAAATCCTTCTCTCAGTATGCTTTATTGTTTTCATAGTTGTTCATTTACTCATACTTTCTTGCAACGAATCGATCTTGTTTACAAGTTTTCACTATTTAATATTATATATACAAGCTTATACATATCAGTTGCCATCTTTCTATTCAAGCAAAATTGTTAAAAGGCTCTTAGATTTTGAATCTCGGACTAGGGAGTTCATCATCATTGGAAGTTCTAAAACTTAGTCGAATCATCCAATCACCGAAAGATCTGACACAAAGTCGGAAAATCTGATTTAATCAACTTTTGTTTAAAGAAATATTTCAGGTTTTTAGGTACGTCTATTAACTCCACCCATCTAGGAATCTATAAGATCCTCTCACATGGTCTCTACATGGTCAAGCCTGGCTGTCATATGCTTGCAGCGGCAGAGGCCCAACAGCAAGAATACAAACAGAGGAGGGCGAGTCATTCGCACAACTCCGATGATCCCAGGTGGAAAAAAGTGTAGAAATGCAAGTTACCTCCAAAGGTTCGAGTGTTCTTCTGGCATATCCTCCATGACTATATATCGAGCAGGGCCAATCTCCATTGGCGAAATATCGACCCGATAAGCATCTGTAACACTTGTGGGGCTCGGGACGAGATGACCTTCCATGCGCTGTTGGAGTGCACTTGTGCAAGGTGTTTCTGGGTCAGTTTGAGAGCTCAATGTGTTAGGCTCCCAGTTTTGTCCCTGGATTCATGGGCATCAACACTAATGGAGGATACAACATGTGAACAAAGCGATCAGACGGTCATATTATGTGGAATGTAGTTGCTTTGGCTCTCCAGGAACGATCGACAACACGGCGAAGTGCTTGTTGATATGGTGGCAGCGGTCAATTGGGCGCTAGATGTATGCTTCCACCTATGCTCTACATAAGATAATACAGATAGCCCAAGATCTCATCGCCTCAACGTTGCCATCGACCACCACAAATACTCTTAAGGTCAATGTTGATTGTGCTTTTTCCACAAGGGGTGGGTCAGAGAGATAGGGGCAGTGGCCAGGGATGATGGAGGAGGTTTCCTGATGTCCATGTCTCGGTGCCTTCCAGTTGTGGGCTCAGCTTTAGCAGCAGAAACACTGGCTCTCTATGCGGGTGTGCATAGCTAATACACATAGTGACAGAGGGACCAGTGGTAATGGAAACAGATTTTCTGGAGATAGTGGGTTTATGGAACAACAGGAGAAGTCAAAAGTCGAAGCTAGCGCCGATCTTCAGTGACATTCAAGAACTAGTTTTGTCATTCTGCGTTGTGCATACCAAACACACGACCAACATGGCCGCACATGCTTGTTCTCGTTTTGCTACATCTAGTGATTTTGAAGTTTGGGCGCTTCCTCTTGCTAAGTTCATGCACGATGCAGTGTTTGGTTACCTAAATGCTTTGATACAGGCTGTAGTGAGCAGTTGTTTGGATACTTGGATGATTGCATCGCCTATCTCTAACGCGTGCAGACAAAGTGCTCCTGCCTACACCAGCAGAGCCTGCATCCCGAGATACGCCCAAAAAAACCGCATGGCCAGAGCCTGGCTCAGAGTCTCCTTTTGCATCGCCGGAGCCTGACCCAACAGCTCATGTAGGCAACCAAACTAGACCGCGATGCATCTGGAGAACCTGGATGCCCCATATGCAGGCATCCAAACAAACAGACCCCATGTGAATGAATCAATGAAGAAGCTATTCCCCCTCCCCCCGCCCCCAAAAAAAAGAGAAAGCTATTATAATCAGCAATTTAGGAAAAAGCAACAAGCTACCACAAAACATGTCGGCACGAGAAGAGTTTGGCAACCCCTAAAGTTGATACTAGATTGTTTAGTTACAAAATAAGCATAGAGTATAGTAATTGCAATAATTTTGTACATTATAGGACCGGTAATTTTGATAAAGATATAATTTTTCATTAATTGTTTTGGTTGTAAGCATATACTACTTATGGATATTACATGACATATACATTTTAGTAAACATATAATTTGTCATTAGGGTATACTGCTATCTCCCTATGTACACAAAACAATAAAAGAGATCTTGCAACCAAAATTGGGAGGAGGGAAATCGAGGTACCTATGGGTGTGGGTCTAGATCTTCACAGTATAGCCGATGTACGATGTATGTGAGGTAGAGACAGTTTGCCGTCCTCAGGTTAATCACCAGATGTCAGAGGAGCAGACGAAGAAACGCGCTAGGTGGTCGGTGGCGTAGCTCCTTGAGCGAGGATCGAAGATGCAGGTGGCTCTCAGTGTAGAATCACGTCAGCGAAGGAACACGCAGTACGACGGGCAAAGAATTGAGTCGCGGGAGGGATGCCGATCGAAGGGAAGGAGTGATATGGCCTTTCGCCCCGGCGGCGGCGTGCCTGATGAGGTGAGTACGGCGCGGCGGATTGATAGGAAAGGGAATGCCAAACCCTAGAAGTCTCTGTTTTATATACTCATAGCAGGATGGATTTGGGCCTTGGGCCATAGACCTAGGTGTGGGCCAACAACACAACAGTGAAAGCCCAATTCTGCATTATTGTCCACCAGGCACATGTTTGTTGGTCTCGGCCTATTTGTTATAGTAAAAAATCAAAATTGGTTGTGTTTTAAAGAAAAATTTGCCCGGCGTCTTCCTACTCTCTCAGCGCTTGCTTACTATGGTACATAGGAATATGATACAATTTTAGAACTCCAGATTTTTTTTTCTCTTTTCCAAATGAGGCTCAGTTACAAGAGCATGAAAATGTTTGTCGTCAACCCGTCGTAGTTAGCATCTTCCCTCATTGTGACCCTTGATCAGCTCATGTTCTGACACGAGGGGAATTAATGCGAAGATAGAACAACGAGGAAGTTGCTCTCAGCTTGTGTTTAGTTCACCCAAAAAACAATATTCATCTCAACTTTTCTCTATTCATACTATTTCTCCAATACGCTTCTCAAAACTTAGTTAACGCTATTTATTCTAACTTTTTTTCTATTTATATCTATTTCTCTCTTACGTTTCCAGAACTTAGTTATAGTGTTTTTCACAATCAATGCGCTCTCGTTACAGTTGAACGAGCTTTGTGCACGTCATCACCTACGTAACCAATCACCCTTCTCACAGACTTGTCAGGGCACTGCGGCAGGCGCTTTGAAGCGTACGGATCAAGTCAGAATCCAAGCTCACATAAACCACGAACCTAATCAAGGCGCAAGGCTGATCAACGAGCCACGGAAGAGTTGGGCCATGTTCAGATTCTAAAAGTACTTTTTACTTTCTATTCATCTCCCTCACAGAACACACCCTAAAAATTCTTTTTTCACATTTCATATTCATCTCCCCCACATAACACGTATCTTAGATAAAAAAAAATATATTTTTCCGTCCCTTTCTCCTCCCCGGCAATCTTTGGAACAAACGGAGACACGGACATGTCGATGACGCCGTCCCATATCAGGCAGGGTTCGGACAAAACATTGAACTCGATTGAACCTTTTTTTTAAAAAACGACTGAACTTTTGTTTACAGCAGGGAATGAACTGGAACCGAGTGGGAGTATTCCGAAGGTAACACATTGTTTTAGTTGAGCTTGTGACAGACACTAAGACGGCGAGTTATCACCACCATGTTTTAGCTGTACGTTGGCGTTGATTCTCAAAGCTAGCCAGCAGCCATGGTGTAATTCTTACTGCTAGTGTGATAGCTTTTACGCCTGAACATCTCTTGCTTAATCAACCAAAGACGGCAATCAATTTTCCCTTTTACTAGTTGTGTGGCAGTTCTTCTTGCCATTTCTTTTCTAGGATCAACCGATGTGCCTGTTTCAGTTGACCAATGTTTTCCTCTTGCTGCCGCACAAAAGGAATGACGAAAAATACACACTTCATTGAGCATGTGTCGAGGATCTTTGGCTGGGACCAGGGATGATGATGGTATCATTGTAGTACATCTACCTAATCTTTGCCAACCATAGAGACGATGAAGAAGGCAGGCCAACCCATACAGGTCTTGGTTATGCAAATTTTTGCCAACCATGAATACAGGTTTATGGGCTGTGTACACTTGTAGAAGCCGGATTTTTTCATTTATCTAAAAAAATGAATACAGGTTTATGGATCCTTAAATAAGCGTCTTTATCAAACTTGTTGGCTATTTTGGCATGTAGGAGTGTGATCGGAGACGTATGTGCTACAAATTGTATAATCACTAGCCATAGCTAGCCTCATGTGATGTGAAATCAAAGTTAGGTACTCTTTACCCGTTATCATGAAAAAAAATCTACCGAATGCATCAGGGAGCTAGATCCTTGTCTTTCAGATAGCCCCCTCCGCTTGGAAACCTCCCTCCACCTCGCCCATGCCAGCTGCACCTCTTTCGATTCGTTTTGCAGGCTATGGCATGCCCTGTCGGCGCCGCACGAGCTCCTCCTCCCACTAGAACCATAGCCAGGACGAGGTTGCCCTGCGTCGCCGGCAATTGATGGCGATGTGACCTTGGGTCCGATCGACGTGGAGGGGGGCACCGCCATGGCAGGGAGGTATGAGCGATACGATAACAACGGAAGTGGAAACATTATAGGGGGCTATTTGTAAAAAACGGATCTTGATCATTAACCGCGATCGGTTTTAGGGGCTTTATGCAAAAGGTTGGATTAGGAATCGTGGTCCGATTTAGGGGGTTCTTTGTGAAAACTCGGATCGTGATTATAAATCGCGATCCGATCTAGTAGGGATGAAAGTGGTATGGATATTTTCTGTCCGACCGACCGACCGACCGAAAGCTCTCAGGCCTTATATGGTACAGTCTGTATCAGGAACCGAAAAATCAATATCCATCCGTATCCGTATCCGCATAACAAAAGTTGAATATCTATTCTGATATGTAATGTATATTGATATCCGATATATCAGACATATTTTGTATTGTTCGTATCCAAATCCGATCCGGTAAAAAATTAAATATCTGTATTGTATCCAGGCATATCTGTCTGTATCTGATCCATTTTCATCCCTACGATCTTGGGGTTTATTTGAAAACTATGCAAACTTTGTTGACCACTTGACCGGCCACCGCGACCTCTCCCGCTCCGCGGCTCCGCCTCCGGTCGCCGGCGGAAGCTTCCGCCGCCGCCCTTGTCCCGGGTGGGTGGGAAACTCTCCCAGCGTTGAACAGCTGGTTCTTCGGAGTTCGGAGGACGCCAGCGGGTAGTTTCGGGCGGGAGGCCATGCAGGACGAACCTCCCCTCAAGGCCGCTGGCGGCCACCGCTCGGCGCTGATGTCTCTTCTTCTCCGCATCAGGACTCATTAAGGGACGTCCTCAGTCGCCGCATCTGACGACGACAACGACCATCCCGCTTCCTCGTCCTTGCATTAGCGCTGTCGATTTTGCTTCCGAGCGTTCGGTTCCAGTACATCGGGCGGCTACCGGAGTTCAGTCTGTTGAAGGATCAACACACAGCACAGCCTGCAAAATTTGTGGTGAACAGCTCAGGATTCAGTTAATTCTTTGGGCTCAATCATTTCAGTGATGGACGACGAATCCTTGATGTTCACTTGTTCTTGATTTCCTGTAAATATATCAGGATTAAGACGAGCGTTGACAAGTGAATTTTCTCTGTGTGCCAATCGCCCCTTCCTGTAAAGATACCAGGATTCAGACAAACAGTCACTTGTTTCGGTTGAGCTTCTGACAGTGATCGTCTCTGTCAGCCGTCGGCATTGATGCTCAGAGCTTGCTGGCCATGGTGCACTTCTTGCTGCTGCTAGCTGACTGTCTTCGTGCATGAACATCCGAACATCCTTTGCAATTTGCAAACACAGTCTAGTGTAATTGTGGTTGCCAGCTAGATCGAGTCTATTTCAGAAATGGAGTCCTAAGGGAAAAGCTTTAAAGATTCAAGGCCATTCTTCTCTCCCGGCCTCTCGGGATCTCCTTGTTCGCAGTTGCCCGACGCGACAACACAGTGTGCTCGAGCGATCTGAATTCCAGACGCATTATAAGAACAAAGGGCATATATGCATAGTGTTATGCAATTTCTACAAACAAACCATTATAAGAATGTGACAACGATTAATTAGTCCAAACTCACTGTATTATGGACTTCTCACTGGTATTCACATCACTATTAAAGGAGCTGTCAACCATAACAAAAGATTGTCAAGCTATCTCCAATCAGCACAGCGCCAAGGAGCCATATGGTATCCAAATGACAAACAAAGGCCCCCCCACATTTGGCCCCAACATTGTATAGTATAGACAAGGAGAGGAGGAAGGCTGTGAGAGTCGCTTCTAAGGACCACGGGCTCTGAAGAAGCACAGGCACCCGCCCGTCTGGCCTTCCGGTATCATGCCGCCACCCTTGGTTGTGTCCAGGGCCTCCAAGAGCCGCACAACCTCGTCCATGTCTGGCCGCTTGTCCGGGTTCGCGTCCCAGCACTTCCTCATGATGTTCGCCATCGCACTTGGGCAGCAGCGGGGGATGTCAGGGCGCAGATTCTGCACAGGCAAACCATTATTCATTTACTCTACCCAAATATATGTTCCATAAGTGTATGGTAGAACAGCTATTGACAGGGAAGTCAGCAACTGGAAACAAACCTGATGAACAACTGCAGATGAGACGTCTGCAAAACTGAGGTCTGGATATGGCATGTCACAGCAGTAGATTTCCCATAAGCATATGCCAAAACTGTAGACGTCACACTTCCTATTGTACGGCTTGCCTTCAAGGACCTGAGACACCAGTAGAGAAAGGCACAAATAGTAGTTACTTAGGTAAAACTCTGACAGAGTAAAACACTTAGCCTGATAGCGAAAGGAAATACAAAGGTGGCCATTTGTTTTCGTACACTGCTTAAACAGTAAAGTAGTATACCTCTGGGGCCATGTAACCAAGTGTGCCCGTTGCACCTGTCATATCCTTTGGATTCTGAGCCTCAACACGAGCAACACCAAAATCTGCAATTTTAAGGTTCCGTTGTGTATCAAGTAGCATATTTTCAGTTTTAACATCCCGATGAACTATCTTTCTTGAGTGTAGATAGCTCAGTCTACAAAAAGAACAAAAGAAATGGTCACCATGGGAATTAGTAAAAGAAAAATGCATGATGACGACTTTGCCCAACTTCTGAACAGAAGGGGAGATTGCTTACCCTCTGGCCAGATCCAATGCTATCTGAACCACAACCTTGTATGCAAGCTTCCTTCTCCTGTTCTTTATTAGATATTGTTTTAGTGTTCCACCAGCAAGATATTCTACCACAACACAACATGCTCTTGGCGGCAACTCAGTGCGTCCACCAGTGTTCGAACTATTGGCTGGAATCTTAAGGTCTGTAGTACCCATCGATGCACCAACGAACTGCAAGAAAGAAAGCAAAGAAGTAAACAAACTAAGTCGACCACAGGAAGAAGCTAATACGGAATAGCGAAGACAGCACAAAAAAGTCCATGAGTGTGTCACATACTGCAAAGACACACTAAGCAGAAAGTTTCACCTTTGTAACATTTGGATGGCTGAGCTCATGCCAGACAGCAACCTCCTGCTTAAATGATGCTCGCAGTGCAGCTGTTTCATTTTCTGTTGCATAGCCATCTTCACCCCAATCCAACAGTTTTACTGTAGAAATCATGAGAAAAACGGAATGAGCCTAAGCACATGAGAAGATCAGGATAGTGTAATGCGTGTGCTATTGGTAATTTGTTAAAGCATATGACTCAACAATAATAGAATTATATAACCAATTCCATAATGTCCAGATAACTTCATCCATTTGATAGCATGTTTTTCCTGAAAGCTGTTTATTTGTCTGCAAGCCTAAAAAAGGGTATGGTGATAGATCCAAGATGTACATCTTGGTCCTGTGTAACAAGAGAGCTCAGGAACACCTGAATAAGCTCATGACACCAGAGATCACAAATGCAGACAACGTCTATATTGCCTATTACCCTTCTCCCACTAGTATTTATGTTTTAGGATTTCTTGATCAGAACCTCAGAAAAAACTAAATCCACAAAGGCGCAATACTTTACATACATAAACTAGTGCAAAAAGAAAAGCCACACACAACCATTACAATCATTTGTGCTACATCACGTACAGGAGTACAGGACTATATATTTGACATACGTAAACATTAGGACTTCTTCTCTATATACAAGAATTGTTTCTTTATTCACATGGAAAATGAAACGTAGCAGCACCAACTATTTGCTAGAGCAGGTATCCAATTTTAGAAGAGGAACAAGGACTGTGAATATTCAGATCAATAAGAGCTAGCTTTTCCTGTTATTGGAGTATAAGACTAGCTAATGCATTTATGTACATATTCCAACTAAATAAAGAATTCCATCGTGTGGCCAATTGTATAGTTCTGAATTCTCATTTAACAAAATGATGCTTACTTTTACTTCTATCGATTGCCACGATAGCCTGCTCGGAGAAGTAAACCATCAGACTATGTACTGGAAACCAAGAATTCTAAATCTCATATGCAGACATCCAAAACTAAAGAAGGATGCGAGAAAACTAAATACCTGCGACATCCTGCCCATCGTACGTGCCGCGATACACCGTGCCGTAGGTGCCCTGCGCGATGACGTACCGAATCTCGAGCTTGGCGAGGTCGATCTCCCAGTCCTCCCGGGGGCCCTGGACGGGGTTGCCCTTGTGCTTCTCCCAGGTCTTGGCCAGCTGCTTCTCCAGCTGGATGTCAAGGCTCTCCAGGTCGATCTTGTCGGCCCGCACGTAGGTCTCGTTCTTCGCCGCCGCCGACGCGCCATCACCGGCGCTCGACGCCATTGCGGCCCTGGACCGGCCTCCGACTTCCAAGAACTCACTTTCCCTCCCTTGTCGGAGGCTTGCTGCCTCCCCTGTGTTGGATGGAGCAGTGCAGCACTCCACAGGACCTCTGCGCCGCCAGGGGCAGAGACTGCGGTCGCAAATTCTGCATACACAAACAGGAAGGCAATGGCGTAAAGGGGCAGAATTTAAGCAGAATTGAAGGAAAAGAGGACCCAAAATCTTGGGACACGAACTGGTTACAAGCACTCCTTCCAGCACGCGGCAAGCAAATCTCGCTGCGGAACGGGGGATTGAAGCAGGGAAGGGAGAGAAAGATTCGGATTTGGATTTGGTTGCAACTAAACTACCTAGCTCTGATATGAGCAAGGGAGATTACTCTCGAGTAGGCGAGGGCGTGTGCTTACCAGCGGAAGGAGGAACCGGTCGCCAGGTCCCGTTGGATCTGCAGCTCCAGCTCCAGCAGCAAGGAGGAGGGGGGGCAGAGCCCAGAGCAAGAGGACTGCGAAAGAAGCGGGTAATTCTTGGTGACGCGCTCCAGTGAGGGGAGGCTATGGGATGAGGTAGGCGTGGATGGGAGACGGGAGGTGGCTGCGGCGATGGCGAGGCGGTGCACGCCTGTGAGGTGGGTCTGGGACAAGGAGGCCGGAGCAGGTCAACCGTCAGCAGGTGGAAGAACGAACGGGAGTTTCAGAAGTTTGGGCCGTGGTATATCGGTTGTCAGGAGTGCGAATTTCCGGCAATAAATGACGAAAGAAAGATCAAAACCACGTTTTCAACATTGGTTGCTTTTCAGCTAGGGGCGTGCCACCCGTGGAACAAAGGGTCTGTTTGGATGCCTGTATATGAGCCATCGAGGCTCTCCAGTTGCAGCGTGGTCTTATTTGGTTGCCTGCACGGGGTGTTGGGTCAGGCTCCGGCGATGCAAAAGGAGGCTCCGAGCCAGGCTTTTTTGGACGTATTGGCTCCACTGGTGCAGGCAGAAGCACTTTAGCTGCACGCGTTAGAGAGAGGCGATGCAACCATGCAGACATCCAAGCAGCTGCTCTCTACAGTCTGCATCGGTGAATTCAAGTAACCAAACATTCCATCTTACATGCACTCATCCTGGCTTCCACGAGCCTGGATATCTGATGCGAGCCAGGCTGGTGTGGGTGCAGTCATCCAAACAGACCCAAAACGAATTCTTTTTGTTTTCGAAAAAGTAATTTCTTTAATATTTTTTAAGAGAAATAAAATAACATTGTAGGTCCAAAATAAGGAGAGAAGATGGCCAAAATAAGACACAACTAGTACCCAAAGACCCTGCTTTTCTTCTAGCATTTTTTTTTTTGCCGTGCTTTCCACAACACCTTTGTACTAATCGCAGAAGCTGGGTCAAATCCGCTTCTCATACAAGCACTTTTTTTTTATGTGTGTATGGCTCATCTAACAAGTGTTTCTTCTCCGCTATTGTACCGTTGATGAATCATCCACGGTACTACCGTTATTTATGCCCCACAATAGTTGTGTTGGTGCCATCTTTATCATTATTTTTTTCTACGGCCACACAACTACCACTATAATGGAGCATGTGAGAGAGAAGTCGAACCTAAAAGACCCTAAGTAGAGGTTAACGACATGTGTCATTGTTGGCGGCGGGGTGTTGGTAGACGAGGAGATTGGGAAAGGGATTGGTGGCGAAGTCATAGCCTAGACATAGGTGAGTAGCATAGTACTCAAAAGTTTATCGGCCTACTCAAAAGTAATCGCTTCAGGGAGAAGGCTAAGCAAGGAGAAGGCACTGTGGTGACGAGATGGAACATGGATATCAAATCGAAGGATAAAGCAAAAAAAAATACTAAAGCCTAATATGAAAGTGAGTTTATCACGATACCAAATTTCACCATCTAAACATGATGTAAACAAGTGAGATCGATTTTTACCGAGGTTGGACGGCAACGACCTTCACTGGCGGTGGAAGCGAACTGCCTTTGATTGATAGCCAGGAAAGATAGCTTATGTGGTTGTGCGTGCGAGGAAGAAGAGGAGAGACCATTTTTTTTATCGTGGGGTCTCTCAATATTGTTGCACACTGTCCCTTAATAAGAGCAATGCCATTTTCTTTGTGATGGGACCTAATTTTTTATTTATGTTTTTACTTTCGCGCCGTGGAAGGCCTTGGCACGAGGTTAACGAGATATAGTGACTTGGTCTTGGAAAATAGAAATTAGCCTCTTTTTTAACTCATATATATATATGGTATATTTATAAGCACCTTTAGTAAGCAGTAATGAATACCTGATACTTTTACACATAATCAACCAATCTTCTAAAACCTTTACAGTTGGTATCTCTAAAAATAGTTCACCCGTCTAAAATTGCAAGTCGTTTTAACTGTGTAAACCTAAAGTTGTCTAATATAACTTTAATTAGGTTTGTAATGATTCTACTTACTATATGTTATAACCATATTATTATACATAATTACATCATTGTAGCCAAATTTGCATATCAAAGACTAGGACTAGGCATTTATACAGAGAGAGCATCGAACCAGAGAAAGATTGGTTTATTCTGTCCTCTCTAGAAGCTCTCAGCTATCCTTTAAAAGTCAAGTGTCTCTCCGTTGGTTACAATCCAGTGCCTGCTATCAATCTATCCTGTTTTCTCGAAATATTATTGACACGACATTGCAAAGTTACAGCAAATTATTTTTTCTAAGTGAAACTAGATAGGTCATGTAGAAAAAAAAAGTCTGTCGTTGACGAGTAGGAGTATAAAATACTAGGAGCCATGCAAGATTCAACGCGAATGGTCGCTTCAACTGGATTTGTTAATTGCCTTGGAAAAACAAAGTCAAGAACGCCCATTCAAGCAAAGCAGCCAGTTCATCACTCT
Source organism: Digitaria exilis (assembly GCA_015342445.1). Classification (NCBI taxonomy): domain Eukaryota; kingdom Viridiplantae; phylum Streptophyta; class Magnoliopsida; order Poales; family Poaceae; genus Digitaria; species Digitaria exilis. The sequence goes on from JACEFO010001947.1 coordinate 455,837, forward strand.
GTTACGACATCTTGAGTGACTCATCTTATTTGAATTGCTAGCTTGTACGCCTGCGCGAAGGATCAAATCAAACTAAGTGCACGACGGCAGAAAATGTTATCCTCGTCACGCATGTCGGCATGTTGCAAGTTGCGACACGACGACACGTTGACATGGAAAATAACATTTTACATGTTGTTGTTATGTTATTTTAAATAAACAACAATTTTAAATGCATCTGGAAGTGGGCCCAACTACTCCAGGTTCAAGTTTCCCCTAGCTCAAATTTGGGTCTTTATTTTTTTTTGTCTCTTTTTTTAACAGTTTTACATGCATCACATAGATCAAACTGCCCACGTTGGCTTGTTATTACTTATTACTACTGTGATATCTCAATGATCAAATCCATTTTACGGGGGAGAAAAAAAAAACAACCCTGATGACTAATCATAGAATGCTGAATTAATGTGGAAATTATGCACCTAATGACGAATCATAGAGCGTTGAATTACTGTGGAAATTATGCATCTAATGACGATATATATGATTTATTCTCCTACTTTCCTGGAAAGTGAGCTCAAAATATATAATGGGCAACCACTGCATGCATCTAATTGAAGAAGTACTACATAATACAGTTATATAATTCTGTATAGCTTGTCGGTCGGATATTCGGAGAATATGGTATCATGCATCTTTGTACTAATTATAGGGGGACGGTAGCTTGATCATTAGTTTATATGTCTAGACCCTAGCTAGTCGGAGCTGGCAATTACTTCCAATTTTATGCTGCAAATCACGCTCAACGCACACCTAATTGTAATTGTTACGCTCAATTATATATACACCTGTGTGCGTGGTCATATATATAAAAAAGGAAAAGAAAAGTTGAAGACGTAGATTGAAGCATAATAAATGTGTTGATCCTTGCGTAGTCACCGTCCTCTCTTCAGCTGGGATCCGTCCGCCGTCTCGTCGCGGCGAAGTCGTAACAAGGTTTGCATTGAACATTGCTGAGAGCTCCGTCCGTTGATTGCTGGTTCTTGGTTGACTATCGATCGATCGAGAGGCTTCGACGCCACGAACGCATAAACTGAGAGCATCAGAGGCTCCCCTTTTACGCGGCGATCCGGCCACGTACTGTGCACACGTATGTCGTCGCTGGGATAGATCACAGCCGGCTGGCCGTCCTGGAACCTGCAGGATCATCTCGTCATCATCTCTGGCCTTTTTTCCCCAGCTCGTGCAGGGCAACTGTGCGGTATTGTATGCTTATGCTTTTCCTTTCGTGCAGCCACTTCTGCTACCTACCGAATACCGATCGAGTGTGCAGTCGCTTTCGGGCTGCTCTAGGGGAACTTGAACTCTGACGCCAGGTCGTGCACGTGCGGCGTAGCTTGTCGTTGAAGTCAGTCCCTAGGGAGAAGAAAGAAATTTAAGCGTCTTGGCAGACTTCCAGCATGAGGAAGTGGAATTAGCTAGTCGTCGTGTTCGGTGAGGGCCAAACCTGTTGTCATTGCTGAGCTTAGCTCTGCTTAGTTCGCTGCTGCTTCTCGGATATTAATCTTGACGGCTCAATGCCTAATCATGGACTTGAATCGATCCATCCGAGCCTGATGTACACTCAGCGTAAATAGGAGTAATCATGCTATTGTCATGGACTCAAGTATTCATGGAGTTAGTCATAGGCAGCTAGCTACAACTGTTATTCGCAAATAAAGAGAGAACACTGACTGAAATGATTTTTTTTTTTTTGCAAAACTCAACGGTGTTATTGGGCCACGCTCCACTCGTAGTGGGCCGTCCTAGCATCTTCTCAATTGTTGTTTTTGTAGGGTTGTCACGTGTTGTTGATGGAGTACAGCATCAAGAATCCTGCCACCGTCCCACCGCCACCGTTGCACCACAAACTAATTGCCCTTATCGGTATCTCCTAGACGAATAATAAAGAATCGGTTTTCTAATTGTTGTTATCAAATACTCCCTACATTCTTAAATATTTTTAAATATATGTTGTTTAGGACAAGCAAACTAGTTCAGAAATAAAGTACTTGTCCTAAACGATATTTGAGAACAGAGCTAATAAATAAAAGTGACTAATGTCTAGTGCTAACCCCCGAAGCATTGCAGCAGTAGATGTATATCCTACGCAATTTGCCTGTAGATAAAAGTTGGATCGATCCCTTCCGGCCCCATTGGCAGCGTGCATGAAGGTGAACGTCGATGCAATCCTTTCTCGATCGCTCCGGAAGAAGAGCAGCGTACCTGGCAGCTATTTTTATTTACAAAGATGATTGCAGCTTGGGAGTGCGTTTGTGAGGCAAACACGCTCTGGAAGCTACGTCCTGAAATGAAGCCCTCTATGCCTTGTTGCAGATTGCCATTTAAAACAAAAAAAAAAAAAGCAATGTTTGGTTTGGTTGCCTTCAGACTGCTTAGAGGTACGGTGCTGAAAAATATCAAAGAGCTACCAATGTGATGTTACAAAGATGATGCTACCCTGAAGAGATTGAAGGCCGTCAGAGATCTTATAGGAATGTACCTAGCTTTTGGCCATGTAAACCTCTGCTATGAATGATAAAATCCATGCCTTCTTCCAAAAACACACACAAAAAAAGTCCCAGACATCAAATATTCTGCACGTCGCCATGTAATGTATGCTCTGCTATGAAAAGCAACCTCTTGAAAACTCGGGTGGTCAGGATGTACCCACACGTTCAGTCAAACAATTCCTCCAATAACTTATCTGCATCAACGAAGAACAATACTGTTGCTGCTCGTACTAGCAGATTTCATCCTGATTTCTCCTCTCGGTGTCAACACCGGTACGATTCACTTTTCGCATCGCGGCATTCCGCACATCCACAAACATCTGATTCGGAAGGATCAGGAGCGACTTGTTTACTAAACCTGAAATAAAATCCGTCGATCATCTCTCTCCCTGGGGGGCACGTTGGATGATCCATCCCTTACTCTGCATACGCCCATAATCCTCTCTCTATATATTGCTACCATGGGCACCACTGGATCCACAGCCACAGGCACATCATATTCTAGCAATTCAGCAAACAAGTGAAGTGATCTCCTCTTTCTCCAGCCTTAATAACCACCAGCTAGCACAAACACATCGACCATGGCCTCAGGTGGTGGTGCGACCACTCTCAAGGCCACCGCCGTCTTGTGCATCCTGCTCGTCACCGGCATGGGTCAGCCACCGGCGGCGGCGGCGGCGGTGTCACCGTCGCAATGCGCAAACGATTGCAACTCGAGCTGTGCCCCGGGCTGCAATGATCGTGTATCCACCGATTGTCGCTCCAACTGTGAGGCCTCGACTGCAAATCTTTTTTCGAGAACACGCAGGATAGTTGCGTATCATTATATTAAGAAATCGACTGCAAATCTGGCATGTGCCTCTTGCAAGCAAGTTGGCTACGACCTGTGCTTTGGGACCCGCTTCAGCACCTGCATGATCACAAACTGCAGGAACTGATGGAGGTGGGATGCACCGTGTGTGATTCTTTTTCCTTCAATAAGCCGACCAGACTACTGGAGGTTGCGTGTGCTGTTCATTTTGTATTCACAGTGGGCACGTGATGGTGGTGCAGATGCATGTTGTGCCCATGGATCAATGGTTGTTTGCGTGGCCGTGCTGGAGCTCATCTGAATTTATTTCATGTTAACATGATCATGTTTGGGTTATATATATTTTCGGAACATTTTTGTAATAAAATAATTTGTTTAACCTAAAAAATATTTCAAAAATAAAATATAGTCCAAACATGATCAAGTGTGGTATAGTTTTGAAGATCTTATTATAACAAACACAATGGTGTGATCAGAATTTAATGTAGACGATTTATTTCATGTTAATTGCCTTGGAGACACGGATAGAGACACGGGTTAGGAGACACACAAGCTGCAGCCCGCTTCGAGAGGGAGCGGGGGGACCAATAAGAGCAGCCACAACGGGCCGTTAGTGCTCTCGATAGTGAGTCCACGTCGGAGAGAGAGGGAGAGAGAAGGTAATGTCTCTACGTCTAGCGACTCTCGCTAGCACCAGCAGTGGCCCCGCCGACGTGATTTACCGTGCCTAGGGAGTAAGATCGATCTGACATGTGGGACCTATGACACTGTAGCTTGTGCCTATAGTAAACCTGTTAAATGAGTTATTTATTCCATCTATCTACAGATGAGGTGTACTATTGTTGCGGGTGCCCTAAGCAAAATGGGAGCACACCATCCGTACGATTGTACAGCACAACCTACTGCCCCTCCCAACTCTGATCGGTCGTCTTTCTTCGTGCTCGATCAGCTCTCTTTTTTCCTCGCCGCACATGTGACAGTGACAATGAACAATCAGAGTGCAGGGATGGAGTGGAACGGTGGAACTAGCCGGATAAGCTGTCTACATGACTCTCCTTTAATGTCATCACATTGTCCATTATCCAAGGGCATTACCAATTAAACGTTCGCATTATTTCTTCTTCTCAGCCAATCTATTGCATATTTACATACATACATACATGCATTACGTGGATCATCAGGTTATTGCTCGCATGAAAATGCAGACGAGCTTCCGTTCCCCACCCCTGTCGTCAGGAGCAGGCACACTCATGTACGTAGACCTGTAAATGATGATGAACAAAGGAATAGAGGATCGATCGATTATATAAAATAAAAAATTGCTTTTGTCCCCTTCTTTTCCAAGAGGAAGAGGGGCCTAGCCTGCATCAAGGCGGTCGAATGCTTGTGGCCGATCTCATCCGTCCAATCTAACGGCTACTACGTTCAAGAAAGAACATACGCGGCCGTCGGCCGGTTTAGAACAAGAACCGAGACCAATCGATCGCCACCGCCTCCCCCGCCTCCGAGGCTCCGATCGAATCCAGCACAAGAACCTCTCCCCGGCAGCGCTTCCCTTCCTACCCCCGATTGACCAATCTGACGGCGCAAGAAAGAACAGGCGCGGGTGCGGGCTGGTGCAGAACAAGAACAGAGGCCAATCGATCGCCATTGCATCCCGTGCCTCCCATCGACGCCCTGAAGATCGATGCGCGGACTTCCGGCCGACACGAGAACCATTCCCCGGCGGAGCTTCCCCTCGATTGAACCCCCGTGAAGATCGCCGGCAGAACTTCCCCTCGGTTCCGACCTTGATTGAACCCCGTGAAGATCGCCAGCGCAGGTCTCTGATCGACGCAACAACCTCCGAAGGCGCTTCCCCCTAGCTGATTCCATCCAGGCATGCTTTCTTGACAATCCAAGAATGGTTCTTTGGCTTGTTTCGCTTTCATAACCGGATCGTTTGATTCTTCCTGTAGGGCCGGCAAGCTGAGCTGCGGCGGAACCGGTTGGTCGGCGGCAAAAGAGGCACGCACCTTCTTAATCGGAGATGGGCAAGAAGTCGAAGAAGAGGGATGATGCTTCTGAGAGTCCTCCGAAGAGACCACGTGTAAGTCTCATCGCTGCCGCATTGGGGTTTTTCTCCGTCTCGAGCTCTCGGCGATCGCTGCCGCATTGGTGTTTTTCTCCGTCTCGAGCTCTCGGCGGCAACCTCGTGCCCTGCTCGCCCGCTTCTCCCTCCTCCCTCTAGTCTTGGGCCGTTCTTTTGCATAGCCCAGTACAATCTCAGCCCACCACAAAGCCCACATAGTGTTGCCGCGGCGGCTGAACTCGGCAACTCGGGGATGAGGACGCATCCGGTAGTGTGGTTTGGGGGTCGACGGCGCCGCCGCCGGGGGCGTTCTGCGGCAGCGTGAGTCTGAGTCGGAGCCGAAGTATACGGGAGGGAAAGGTGCGCCGGAGGGAGGAAGGCGCCTAGGCGGCGACCGATTCGGGTGGCAGAGGAAGACCGGCCGCCCTGTTTCCCTGTCACAGACGAAGTATTATTAGTCTGGTTTTATTTTTTATGTCTGTATGCTCCAGGAGTATTCCTACTGTCTTCAAGAAATTTTCTTCATTATATAGGTTATTGTTGAATTTCAGCGACTGACATTGCATTTTGCTTTCAACAGAACACTGTTACGCTTTCGCTTGATGGAGATGAGACTACTGTTATGATGATTTCCTGAGATGTCAGGCACACTTCCAGTACTGGTTGCTCTGTAATTCTGGATTTAGAGTTCGCTATGCTGACAAGATCATCTATACCACTCCTCTTCACGGAACATTTTATTATGTCCTTCGCTACCAGAAGAGATTTGTTGTGTTCGTTATAATGGCAAGAACCGCATGGCTTATTGGCTTTTGTACAGAGAAAGGCTTCTTTCAAGTGCAGTCCAATGAGATAGAGGGGCTTTACATGGACAGCATTCATACTCAAATTCTGCACTTCAATGGAAATAACAAGGCAATATCTACTAATGGCACTGACAGTAACATGATCAACTTAGATGCCATCAGGAGCCATTTTGAAGGGCTGTGTAATTATGATGGACCAACCCGGCGTCGGGATCCCCGTGGATTTGCTTCGCACTTAGGATTCTTTGTAGTTCTATTGATGGAATCCAAGTGCAAGTGGACCTGTCAAAGGCATTGTTCTGCACTCATGGGTAACATTGATTTCAGTACTGATGATGATTGGGTTACTGATGCAATTACCAACTGGAGCTCTATAAGTCAGCAGTGTATGTGGTCACTGGATGATTCTGATCACAAGCCTACTGATTGTGGCATCAGAGCACTTAAGAACTTCGATCAGCTTATGGGTGTTTTCTACTATATACATGTCGATGGTTACTTTACTGGCATATTTGAGCATACTCCTATGGATCGAGCCCCACGGAAACTGACATGGGATCCTGTCGACGTGGGTGTCGGGGATGGAGATATCGTGGTTCATCAGGAGCCAAACACTCCTCCATCAATCAGATCTAGGGGTGCTCGCAAGCGGGTTTGTACTGATGAGCCATTGTCCCTTCAAGAAAGACGGAGCAAAAAGCCAAGAGGCTTATCTGGTGGTGGCCTTGGAGGACCTCCAGAGGCTCCAGACGTCTTCCGGCTATGGGCTGATGCAGTAAAGGATGATGTAAGTTTAAATCCCTTTCTATGTTATGTGGATTTCGCTCATATATCCCTGTTCTTTAATATATTGCTCGGTTTACTCTGTGATACAGAAGAAGATTTGTGATGCGCTCATTCGTTATCTTAACAAATTGGGACTGGATGTCCGAGAAGGAAAACGGAAGCTTGGAATTTATAACCTAGAGCAATCGGGAAAAAGGCACGAGGGAAGTGCAGACATTGTAGAAGCAAATAATCTTGTTGAAGAATGCTGATCGTTGGTGGATCATCAGGTTATTGCTCTGTCTTCTCCTTGTGAGCCGCGCAACAACATTTATCCAAGCTTCCGATCGTAATCTATTCTTTTGCATATTGTTTCAGATCATAATATGTTCTTTTGCATCTTATTTCTTAACGATTTTCGACAGGTAATACTTTTGGTAGAGGAAACGAGCCGGTTGTTTGGTCAATGTGGAGCCCTGATAGAAGTGTTACGGCCTCATGGGGCTACTCTGAAAAGTAGATCTGATGAAGAGTATAAACTCTGTTGCATGAGAGACTGCTAGTTGTAGTCACACTGCTTATACTATCTTGGCTGGAACTCCCAATGGGGAAACTTCTATTCAGTGTACTGGGAATATGTTCTTGGTATAAACTTCCAGTTTTGTAATGAGGCACTGGAGTATAGATGTGATTGGTAGTTTATTATATCTATAAGAAATTATTTACAACAATAGCATGTAGGACCTAGCTGCAAAGTTGGTGCTTCTTGCTACTCTGGTTTTGCTGGGTTTGATAAGCGAGCATTGCAAATGACATTTTGGTAGATACATTTCAATTTTTAGATGTGCTGTTGCAGAAAGAAAAAAAAAAGGTATGTCGGAGGGCCCGGAATCGAACCCGAATCGGACCGGTCGTATCGGAGGGATCGGAATCGAACCGAATCGGAGCAGGTAGGGTCGTTGCACCATATACTATATATGTGCAACGGCAGGCCGGCAGGGAAGGGAATCGAACAGACAGAGAGATCGACCGAAACCCCAACAAAGCATCTCCTATTCTTTAGGATCGATCGGGAGCGGCGGCGGCGCCACCGTGCCGTGTTGATGGCGACCAGAGGCGACGTCAGCGCTGAGTCGCGGGAGGGCAGGAAAAGGGCGACGGAAGAAGTAGCGGCGGTGCATGAAGATGATCTCGAGGAGGAGGGCGTGAAGCCGGTGGTGGCGTTGGAAGGAAGCAAGCACGGCGATGGATCCCTCTACGAACCCAAAGTCGACATGTTCCACTGGCTTTACAGACTCCAAATTACCAGCGAGAGTAAGTAGCCTCCCTTCAAATTTGTTGTTTTTATTTTCTCACTTGATCCGATCGATCCATCGCTGCTCTACCAACTACTAACGTACACCACCATTGATCGCTATATATCATCAGCTTCCATGGAGCCGATGAGGCTGACGCTTCCGACCGCCGCGTGCCAGCCGACCTCCACGTCGTCCTGCGGGCGACACGTGGGCGGGCCCATGCTGCAGATCTTCTCCGTCAAGCTCGCCAAGCTACCTGCAAGAGCACCAGCATCCACCGCTGGTCCCATAAAGCTCTACGGGTTCATGGCCATCCGTGACCTCATGGACCCACGCCGCAACTACGTCTTCAACCGCAGCAGGGACGACCCGTTCGTCATCCCGGACCGCCACTCCGACCCCTTCGTCTACCTCCCGGGACCCAAGAGAGGCGTCAACATGCAGGCTCGCGTGCTGTTCGAGTACCACGTCAGCATGATCCAAGGAGATGAAGACGACCTGCCGGTCATCGACGGGGTCCCGTCTTCAGCGAGCGGACCTGCATCGACGAGCCGGTCGCCCACCGCGTCGGCGGCAATGGCGGCGGCGGCGGTGGGGCAATGGACATCAGCTGGGCACGCCTCACCAGAGCCATGGAGGCAACGGTGGAGGTTCAGATCCAAGAGCTGCAGCCGTGGCACGGCCGCGGCATCGACCTGACCGTGACTGGGTTTCTTCCCAAGATAACCGGCGGGGAGGAGATCAAGCTCTTCCGTGGCCTCGTTGACAAGCCCTGCGCTCTGAATCGGTTTGTCATCGGTGTGAGCTTCGATTCTGACTTGATTCTGCGCTTTAGAGCGCCAGCTGCTGATGGTGGTGGTTGTGGCTCGTCGTCCGGTCATGTCGGTGAGTTTGCCTTCAGGGCTGCAGCGCATGGGTCTGTCACTGATCGACGAAAGTTTGACTTCGCAACTGTAGAGGTCAAAGTGACTTGGTCGGCTCTCTACTAGCCCATACATCATACATGTAATAGTTATGTTTTATGTACCTGCATCCTTTCTCTTTAATATAGTCGGCGGCTCTCCTGCCTGTTTATTTATAAAAAGAAAGGAAAAAGAAAATGCATTGACATCTACATTTGCAATGTGAAATGCAAGTTTATCCATTGTATAGTGACTTCTTAAGATGATCTACCGACTATGTTGTGTTTTGTCACACCACAACTTTGTTGACATCAGCTTGTTCCAATTTTATCCAAGTGCCAACTCAAGACACTTAATGCTGAGGTCAATCATGTTGATAATGATGCCCCTCGTGTTTTGTCATGCCTTTGCTCTTCTATCTGAATGCCACGTTGTAGACCAACTCATGAAGTGTTTGATACGGGTGGTTACCAAGTAGGAAAGCTTCTGGGATGCTCCACCTCAATTTGCAGTATTGTCCTGGAAAAGGTTGGTTTGGAATTCAGCCGAGTACTGGGCCTAGAGTGGACCAAAACACAATCTTTGTAGTGGTACTGGTATCATAGAGAAACTATCGAGACCCATTTTTTTTTTTTGAGAAACTGTCAGGAAATAAAGAAAACTGCACGCTTTCCAGAATACTACAAAAAAAATAACCACCTACCTTGATAGCGAACAGGACACTAGAGTCAAAAACTTGTTGGCCAGCAGTAACCTTCAGGCCCTCCACATATCCAGCACGAGGCGCCTTCACAACATGCTGAAAAAAGGTAAAGATATTTTAGCTCATTGAGTTGGCCAGAACTCCAAAATAAAAATATATGTAAAGATGCCTTTTTCCATACCTCCATCTTCATTGCTTCCATAACCATGACAGGCTGCCCTGCCTCCACCAGTGCTCCATCTTCAAGCAGAACCTTGACGACCAAACCAGCCATCGGTGCCAGGACACTCCCTTTTGGATGTGACTTCCCCTCAGAAGCATGACTAGGTTGGGAGCTATCATCAGCAACATGCTCAGCTCTCATAGTCTGTCTGTAATGGTGATGATGCTTCCCATTCCAGAGGTGTATATGTTTGCTATTATCCTGAAAGAAGTACGGTGAAGAATTTAGGCAGAGTATTACAATCATCTTTCATCAGAAACTATCTACGCATCAGTTGCTGTGACAAAAGGTATACCTTTGAATAATAAGCTAGAGTCACATCAGTTTGCAGACCAGCGGCATCTACACGAAAATCATGGTCACCCTTGTGATCAACTTTGACATCCAAACCAGAAGTGCAATCTTCAGTCTGATTAATATGAGAATATAATTAGTGAAGACATCAATAAAAAGAAAAGGGAACTGTATTGCTAAAGCCCATTTGATTAGTCTTCTTAACTGAAAACGATTTTAGAAGGCCATATGGTGGACAACATAAATTGTAATGCCCTGTCTCCGGTGTCAATGCTTAAACCAATTTCTAGTGGGTTTAGGAATATTCTCTTCAATATGTGGGTCCTATGAGTTCTGTCAAATATTCTTTGTTTAGGCTATCAATTGTGTAAAATCAAATCAGCTTGGCCACATGGATTTGATTTACTAGATTGACTACAGAAAACAAATACAATGGTTGGCCAATTGTCATAGTACTAACCACTTTTCTGACAATCAACTCAGGTTCAAATATGCAAAAGATATTTATATTTATTGTGTTAGTAATTACCTCAACGAAGTAGCTTCCATCGGACTTATAAGTAACAAACAGTTTAAGCATCAACTCACTGAAACTATCATGTTCTTCCAACTCCAATTCCAATGGTTGCCTAACAAAGTGATGCATCCTAAAAGGTGTACTATTGTACCATACAGATAGCGTCTTATTAGCTCCTGAAAAGTATGCATTGTACGAAATATCATTAACAGGTCATATCAGAAATAGTGCTGTTGAAAAGGGGAAAAAATTGTTGTGCCAGACTGTCATACGTATTGATTCTTTAGATGTAATGTGATCCTTCTTGCAAATGCATGCAGCTGCCAGCATTGCACCAAGCTCAGCTACATCATGCGATTCACCTGAGGCCTTCGTAGAAGTACTCGAAAGATCATCTTTATAACGTTCAATGAAGTGTGTATCGACTATGCCTGTTTCAAAGGCACTATGGCTTGCGAGTTCTTGGAGGAAACCAACATTGGTTGGCAAGCCTGCGATCTGCTCATTCATAACCAAAGCGTGGAAGGAAGTTATACACTTCTGAAATTCCATGGACTATTCATTCACAAAAGATTACATAATAGTATACTGTCAATGGAACAACACTGTTAAACAATTCATGGAGAAGTTTATTAGGTAACCACTATTTAAAGAAAGTGTATGCTAAGTTTTGTATGGCACAAACATAGCAGAGGAATAAAGACAGCATCCGATTTAGTGGAATAAACTAGCATAGACTAATTCGACCAAATTATGTGCATGCCAGTGAAAAATCTGTAAGAGAATTAGAATTAAAATTATATCAATGTGCCCGAGGTGACGAGGGTCACTGGAGAAACAAACTGTTAGGAAACAAAAAGATGCAAACAGATAATACATTAAAAAAGTGCCATTTGGGTGAACAGTTTATACCTGAAAGTTCGACAAACAGTTCTTTAGCTTGACTAGTGCAGCATTGCGACTCCCACCCCATACCACAAGTTTGGCTATCATGGAATCATAATGCATGCTGACAGTATCTCCTTCCTCAACTCCAGTTTCAACTCTAACTGATCACGAACATGTTACTTGTGCCATGCTGAAGTCTAATTGGTAATACACCAGTTCATAGGACATCTCTAAATGTTACCTGTTGGGGCAGAGGGGACTGGTCTGTAGTGATGTAAGGTTCCTGTTGCCGGAAGAAATCCTCTTGGAACATTTTCAGCATATATCCTAGCTTCAAATGCATGTCCTAGATCACGGCACACAGGTAATTTAGGAGCATCCTGGCTTCAGGTGGCATCATAATTTTTTTTAAAAAAAAAATCCCAATATGTAAACATATTCCTTAAAAGAAACTTGAGAGCGCCCAAGTTATTTTGAATGAGAATTAGAAGAACTAACATAAGTACATGACGTTACTTTGAAAATAGCACCCCAGGTCATTTCAAGAGAAGATCATGATGCATCCCTACATTTTTTGCACAGGAAAAAAAACAAATATGATTTTGGAGGATGTTCTGATTGCTTAATGCTTACTACCAGAAAAGATGGATACTGCAGTTTACGGTGAGAATGAAATATAGAAGCCAAGAGACAGAACATGATTACATGACAAATCTGTAAAGTTTTGGATGACAGCATGAGTTCCTGCTGGGTTCTACCATTTAGTGGGACCTCCTCCTGAGATAATGGCAGGCATTCTCCATTTGCAACACGTATTTGCCACTCCACAAGATCTTGACCAACAATCATCTCTGTTACTGGGTGTTCAACCTTAAAAGATGGATTCACAGGTTAGTTTTGCATTAGCAAGTGAGAAAATAAAGTACTGAGCAACAAAAGTATGCAACATACTTGAACATCATAGATGGTCATCATAAACGTACAGTACCTGGAGTCGAGTATTCATCTCCATGAAGTAGAATTCTCCAGAAAGAGTGTCCACAATAAACTCCACTGTTCCAGCATTGTAGTAACCAACTGCCTTCAACACAAAGAATCCAATAAGTGACCCTGTATATAAATTACAAAGGTTAAAAACAATAACTGCCAGAATGTGTCAGAGGGAAACTAAGGAAGAACCGTTTGCTTATAACAAATAGCATGGACAATGTTAGGTATGCTTGCAACTATAAAGTATTCTTCCACAAAAACTGGATGAAATAAAAACAGTACATATAAGTTTTAATCGAAATTCATGTGATGGACATTTGTCATCACATATATTGATAAAAAAGAAGTTTGTCGTCAACTTGACAGTTGGTGTGTCTAGGATGACAAATAACTTAACCTATGATAATAAGCTGGAAATATCAATTTGTCTAGTGAATGATTTAATCAAGGCCTTTATACTCAGAAGCAATCACCTTTGCTGCAGACACAGCAACTCCACCAATATGAGACCGAAATTCAGCTGTAACATTTGGCTGCACCATATACAATACAAAGCTAAATTCATTATTCAATTTGAAGCAAGTTTCAGCTCAAGCAGCAGCTAATCAAGCATTGAAGCATCCTCAATAGATTTAATAAAAACCTAATTTCATGGAAATAGCAGCAAAAAAAAACTTACAGCTGGAGCTTCCTCAATAATCTTTTGGTGCCTTCTTTGTAGACTGCAGTCTCTCTCATAAAGGTATATTACATTTCCATGTTGGTCGCCAAATACCTTCAAACATCAATCAAGTAGCACTAAATATAACAGAGTTATTGCATATTTGCATATGTACATTAAAAAAAATGGCAACCAACTCCGTTGAGCATTACCTGGACTTCTACATGTCTGGGTTGAGTAATATACTTCTCAATCAATAGTGTGTTTACACCAAACGATGCTGCAGCTTCCCGTTGAGCACTCAGCACAGAATCTACAAATTCGTCAGGACGCTGAACTATCCTCATCCCCTTAAGAAAGGATATATAGGATAGAATGGTTATAGAAGCTAATAAAATAAGTCATGCAACCACAAAGCAAGCTTCTCTCAATAAACTCAATAAATGGAAAAGTCAACAACTGGGAACCTGAATGTCATATGCTATTTTTCCTGTGGGAGGAGAGTGAGAAACATTTCAGCATACCTTGCCCCCTCCACCATGGGTGGGCTTGATCAAAACAGGATAACCGATTTTATCAGCCTCGAGTTTTAACAGCTCAATGTCTTGCTCAGCCCCATGATAACCTGGAACTAGCGGTACTCCAGCAGCACCCATGATCCTCTTGGATGCACTATATGTTTCGGACTGTATTTAGAACGCGTCGTTCCAAACAGAAAAGAGAAATCTATAAGCGCAGCAGACAGGTAAATATTTACCTCTTATCACCCATATCTCGGATTGCAGATGCTGGCGGTCCAATGAATTTGAGCCCCTCAGCTTCGCAGAGCTGCGCAAAATCAGCACTCTCTGAAAGAAACCCATACCCTGGGTGGATAGCCTGCACAAAGCACACACAAACAAATGTCTCAGAAGTTTCCTAGTTGCAGGGCTGCATCACAACGCACAGAACTTTCAGACTATCTTCGATTGCAGACTTGCAGTGTTCCTGTCAGCCTGTTCGGTTAGGGAGTAAGCGCTGGCTGATTGAACTGGCTGGGTGGGTCTTGGGATTGACCACGGCCCCGAACAGTTAGAGATTTCAGCCCAGCCGCTTAAGGTAAGGGCAACCGAATAGGCTTCACGAAAATGTGATCCTAACATCCAATACAATCCCTGGTAACTCGAGGAGAGGTGAGGTGGCAGTAATGCAGAGTTTCACATGCTGGCTAGTGTCACTGTCACCTACTGGCTACAGTGGAATGCTGTGGCGGGGGCTCCTAATTTCAAGTACCAGTCTATACACACTACCGAGCTGAACTGAGGACTAACAGCGCTCGGCAGCGACAGGAATCAGGTACGATACGAGCGGGAGGGATGGTAGGTGGGTGGACAGGGGGTGCGGCCGAACCTGGGCGCCGGTTCGGTGGGCGGCGTCGATGATGGCCTTGGCGTTGAGGTAGCTCTCCCTGGCGGGCGGCGGCCCGATCCTGACGGCCTCGTCGGCGGCGCGCACGTGGAGCGCCCCGCGGTCGGCGTCGCTGTAGACGGCCACGGTGGCGACCCCGAGCCGGCGCGCGGTTCGCATGACCCGGCACGCGATCTCGCCCCGGTTCGCCACCAGCACCTTCTCGATCCCCCCCGCCGCGGCGGCAGGAGAAGGAGCCGAGGAGTAGGAGGAGGAGGAGAGGAGCCGCGCGGCGAGCAGGAGCGGGGGCCCGGGGAAGGCTGCGGGGCTCTGGACGCCCCCGCGGCGGCGGAGGTGGGGGTGGAAGCGGAGCAAGCGGGAGGCCATCGCGCGGGGCGGTGGTCGGAGAGCTCGGAGTCGCAGCGGCAGGCAGCAGTGAGTGAGCGAGCACGGCGGAGGAGCGGCGCCTGGGGATCGCAACCCCCCCCCCCCCCCTCCCCCCAATAATTCGGGGGAAGAAGGGATGGGTGGTGGGCCCGGCCGCCGGATAAGGGTGGTGACTGGTCGGAAGGGTTGGTCAGGGGCGACGTGTCCCGAACGTCTCTCCTCCTTGCTTGCCGTGTGTCGGGCTCGGGCCTCGGGGGGCGGATGAGCACGGCCGTTGTGGGTCTGACTCGGACGGGCAGCTCACGCGACCAGGGTTAACAGAACCGGTCAAAACCGCTCGGTTCGCGCGGGAACCGGTCTAACCGTTCCTGTCTGGTTGCAAAAAACCACGGTTACCATTGCCGAGCCGACACTATAAAACCTCTCTAATCGGTTAGCCGGTCAGTTTCAAGGTTAGCCGGACTGATTTTTTTACTTCCAAAAACCAGCAAAACCGCGGTTTTTTAACCCTGGTGCCGTCGTCTCTGTCTGTCACGGTACATACCCATGGAGCAAACATTTATTAAACCAGACTTTCCACGAGCAAACATAAATAATATGGCGTCCACTCTGCAGAAATCAACATTTTATTTATGCAGAGCAACTTCTGAAACTCGGGTTGTAGTTTTTGCGTGCAGATAAAGCATTCCTCCGAACTGTAATCGCTAATAGCAAACATATTCTCCGGATATCCATTGATATTTACTATTCCTCAATCTCACAGAACACGTTTTTCAATACCGTTGCTATCGTACTTCTCCTCACTTCCCACAAACTGGGTTGCGTTTAGATAGGAAAAAGTTCTCCAAAAAAAACTATTCATCCAACTTTTTCCTATTCATCGCACCCTTCCCACTCACAGAACACTATTCATCTACATTATTTTTTTCATATCTACAGTGTTTTTCGGGAATCTTTCCCAAACTAAACACACCCTAAACTAATTCTGTGTCGATCTTTCACTATAGCACAGGTAGTGACAGGTACCGTGCTAATTTGCTTTGGTGGGAGATCTGAACCATTCATCTGAGATCAAACGATGTAATAATCAAATTGCATGCTACAGAAATTCTTTGCCGCCAGGAGACAAGTAAGAGAATCCACAACGCATTTTATGAAGGAAAAAGGTCTAAATTACTCCACCAAATATAGCAAAAGTTTGAATAACTCTCTGAACTATCTTTTAGTTTAATTAATCTCCTAAACTATGTAATTTGGTTCATTTACCCCTAATAGAATTTATTATTTTTTATATCTCAACACATAAGTTGAATTTTAATTCAATTTTGAGCAAGATGGTACGAGACATCATATTGCATGTCAAGAAAATAAATTATAATTTTTCCATTATGATTTCTTGTATCCTAAGTGTTTAATTTATTATTAAGCATCCTCAAAATTATAATAAAAAACTATGATATACTAGTATGTGTTATGATATCTAATATCATATTGCAAAACTTTAACTTAAGACTCCACTTGTGCATAAGAAAAAAAGATAAAATGTAATAAAGTGTAAATTAAACCAACTGACATAGTTTAGGGGTAAGCACTAAGCTGAACCAAGTCATAGTTTAGGGGGTTATCCAAACTTTAGCTATACTTGAGGAGAGTAATTGGACTTTTTTCTTTTATAAAACAGAGTTTGTAGGTATGAACACGGCCGGCATCTGAAAATTGTAAGAAGAGGCGGGTTTGGTACCTTTGCGTCTTTCGTGTTGTTGCTTGTGCTTGATTAGGCTGATCCTAGTTTTGCTGCAACAACAACCAAACAATACCCTAGTCGTTGTTCGGATCCCAGCCCAGCCACTTCCAGCGGCCAGCCCAACCATAATGGGTGAGCCGAACAAGCTGCTTAGTACATCCAGCTGGCAGTTGCGGCTTTGTGTTTAGGTCCAAAAAGTACTTTTTACTTCCTATTCATCTCCGTCATAGAACACGTTTTTCAAAAAAAAAATCCACCTTTCCTATTTATCCTCCTCACATACCATGCTTCTCCAAAAAATGTTATTTTTCTCTTAAAAACTAAACACAGCATAGTCCAGCACAACCGCCAATCGGACACTTCATTGTCTACTAGTTTTTGCTTTCGCCTCCTAGTCCTTCATTGTCTTCTATAGGTGCTTTCGCCTCCAAAAGTTACAAACTTAAATTTAGATTCAGCTTGCTATGCTAGGAGAGGAGCATGCCTCCTGGCATCTCGCCATATATATTGCCCTCCGCTTGAGCTTTATCACTAAAAATTCATAATAATTATTTTCTTAGTAAAAAAATACGTCTCCACCACTTCTGTTAGTTTTGTTGACCTAGCAAGTGAGGTCATTGTAATCCATGCGATAGTAATCATCTCTCTATTTTTGCCCAACAACAAAAGAATTGAAAGAGCATCTAGGCCCCTAATTCGGTTTTGACGATTAATGACAACATAATCATTGCTACTAACAAGTGTTTTGCAGAGGCAAAGTTTAAGTTAGTGCAATGATGGGCTTTCACGGTATTCTTGGCCCCCATAATTCGTGAATGATTGTATTGGTGCAAAGGATATGATCGAAGATTAAGGATAAGCTAGTTCTAAGTGCTGTTGGGATGATGAGAGGCACTTAGAGTAGTTTAGGTCTTTGTTTTCCTTTGGCCGTACTATTAAGGGGGGTCGAGGGTTGTTAGCTTGACCTAGGCAAGACTAGAGGTTAGGTGTGGTGCACACTTGTAAAATCTCTTGTGAAATCTAGTACTAGGTAGCTGCATTGAAGCCCTTGAGAAGTTAAGAAACTCAAAGAAGTCGAATTGGACGAGTTTCGATCTCGAAAGAGAAGAAGACTGCACAAAACTCAGAGGCATCGACTTATTCGATGAGGTGCTGAGGCATCATCGAATCAGTCGATGGCCTCTGGTTTTCTTACACAGACACTGGCACAGTTCTCTGAGTCGCGTCGACTGATTCGACGGTCCCTCCATCGAATTAGTCGACGGCCCTCAGTTTCCACTCAGTTGGTGGTGTGGTGTTCTGTGTAGCGTCGACTGATTCGACGGTTTCCCCATCGAACTAGTCAACGGTGCTTGAAGACATGAAGACCCCAGAGTACATGGTTCTGTGTAGCATCGACTGATTCGACGGCTGCGGCATCGAATTAGTCGATGGTCTCTGATCTTTGTGAAGATCATGTGGCGCATGACTCTGGGTAGCATCGACTGATTTGATGGTTGTTGCATCGAATTAGTCGGTGAGGTAACTAGCCGTTACGCTGTTCAAAGTTTGAATGGAAAGCAAGGGTTGACTGATTCGACGGTGTCACCATCGAATTAGTCGACGGCTCTGCGCTTTGTATAACGGTTGGATTTTTAAGTGGGGGCTATTTATACCCCTTCAGTCATACCTTGGAGACTCTCGCCACACGTTTTCACTGTTCATCCAGCTGCTGTTGTGAAGTGATTGAGGGCAAGAGAGGCACTTGGATTCATTGGTGTTCTTGATCTTGAGAAGATTAAGGACTCTCTTTAGTGCTTGGGAGTAGCAAGTGTGCATCCATCTAGTTCTTGATCTAGTATAGGTCAAGTGAAGATCTCTGCCTTGTTACTCTTGGTGATTCGGCATCACCTAGACGGCTTGGTGGTGTTGTTCCTGGGAGCTCACGTGGAGATTGTGTGAAGCCCCAAGAAGGTGTACACGGTTTGGAATCCGCCGTCCCGGAGTGGGAAATGGATATTCCCTACGAGAGCACTTGATCCTTGCGCGGATCAAGGGGAGCTATACCCTTGCGAGGGTGCTCCAACGAGGACTAGGGGGAGTTGCCGACTCCTCGATACCTCGGGAAAAATCGGCTTCCTACTCTTCTCTTTACTTTGAGCAAGTTTACTTTTCGCATTTCTATTCCTAGAATTGCCATGATAGAGTAGGATTGGAACTAGGTTGCTTAACTCCTTTCAATACTAGCTAGGCACAAACTACACTTGTAGACACATGGGGTGAATTGGCTTATTACATAGGATCGTTTTATCGCTTAAATTTTTGTAGAAGCCTAATTCACCCATCTTAGGCATCTTGATCCTTTCAAGAATTCATTATTTTCTTAGTAAAAAAATACGTCTCCACCACTCCTGCTAATTTTTTTGACCTAGCAAGTGAGGACATTGTAAGAGGTCAATCCATGCGACAGTAATCATCACTCTATTTTTGGCCAACAACAAAAGAATTCATTATTTCTTAGTAAAAAAATACGTCTCCACCATTCCTTTTAGATTTGTTGACCTGGCAAGTGAGGTCATTGTAATATCCATGCGACAGTCATCATGTCTCTTATTTTTGGCCAACAACAACCAAAAAAATTCTAATTAAGTCGTAAGATCCATCCCGAATTCCATGCTACGCCGCTCAATCATCTTGCGATCCACACATGTTTGGTTGCACACAACAACAGAGATCAGGATCAAATCTGACGGTGAAATGTATATTAGGTACTACTATCTGCAACAATTAATGGTGATATAAAAGGTACTCTAAGGGCTAGAATATGGCAATTCACAATTAATCCCCGCTGGCATTTTCCACGTGCGTCATGCACAAATCAAATCAGGATCTCCCCGAGTTATTAAAAAAAAAGAAATCTCGGCTATATCCAGCCTAGCCCCGCAAAATCCACGAGAAGAAATGGTAAGAATCCCAATGCCCCCTGTTTATGTCGTGTTTATACCGTACAACTCAGCCAACCAAAACAAAGAATTCCCCCCAAAAAAAGAAAACATCTGTTCCCCTCCCAAGCAAGAAGGCCCAACCGCAACTGGCCTGCTGCAGCGGCGGCCCAGGGCCCCAGGCGGCCTGTCTCACTGACATGTGGCCCCCACCGCCGCTGGCCCCGAAAACCTGAGGGGTTCCCGCCCATGGCCGCCTCCTTGAACCCCCACCGAAAACGGGATGGTGAGGTGGGAGGGCAGGAGGAGGCCCAGTAAAAAACTAGGACTAGTGGGGGAGCGGGCGCCGCGGCTGCTGCTTCCTGCTGCGGCTACTCTTCATCACTCGTCAGTGGTAGGCTAGGCTAGGCTAGGCTAGGAGGAGGAGGAGGCGGCGGCGGCGGCAGATGCGGTAGGGCCCTCGCGGGGTCGCCGGACCAGGTCATGGACACGCCGGATAGGCCCCGCGCCGGTGCTGGCGCCGCCGCCGCCGGTTTCGAGGTTCGCATCTCGCATCGTCCCCGGGGGACCGCTGATTTCTCTGTCTCGGGGTTTACTGTTGTTTTTCGGTGGGGTTTACGGAGTTTTTGGGTGGGGTTTTTAGTGGGGGATTGGGATGTGGGACTGCTAGATTGTTCGGGTCGGCGGCTGGGTGGATGGGGGCGCGGCCGATGCGGATTTGCGGCTGTGGTTTCGCTTGACTTTTCGTTCGATTTGTTTGTTTGGGAGGAATGGCGCTTTTCGGCCCCTGATTGGGTGATTAGGGTTCTGATGTGCCCGTCAATGGCTTTCCCCGATGTCGGATTCAGGGGGGGGGGGTTCTTTGATGGGGATTTTGGGGGATTTGACTAGCCACCACACCCTGTATGCCTCGATTGATGGACCAATTGACCTGCTGGGAGAGCTGCGTGGGGTGGGCTGTTCGTGCTGATTGTCGCCTCTTTTCTGTGAGATTTGACAAGCTCTGATGCGTGCCTTGGTGAGAAACGGAGGGTTTAGTAAGCACTGCCAGTGGTTAGATCCGCTAATGCCTGCTAATTTGTTCGGCATTTGCTCTTTTTTTGGTCCGTGGAAAGGTGTGTTCTTCAGAGTTTGATGCAGTTTGTACTATGGGTTCTGCATTTAGGTTGGACTTCAGAGTCTGATCATGCGTAGTACTAGGGCATGGAAACGATTCTCCTGCCAATTAGGATCTGTCTGTATCAAGTCCCTCGCTTCATTTCCTCCTGCCACTGCTGTTACATTGAATTGACCAACTGGGTGGCATTTTTTTTAATGAAACAACTGGAATGTCATTTGTGCACCTTAAAGCTAACTTCATTACTTCTGAAGTTTTAATGAAATGATGATCTGCGGCTTACTTTTTTCTTACTGGATTTTGGTGCATGCAGGATTCTCCTGTCTTTAATTTCATCAACAATCTCTCACCTATACCTCCACCCAAACCTTCAGACAGAGCACATAATGTGCAGCTATTCAAGTCATCGGACTTGGCACCTGTTTCTTCAATCTTTGCCTCACCACATGTCAATCTAGCGAAGGAACCTAAAATCCTGATCAGGTGCTTATACATTGTTTCCTAGATCATACCCAGTTTTACCTTTCTGTCTTACTGTCTTACCGGTTTTGTTTCATGTTGACAGGGATGAGTCTGTTCAACTTCCTCAAGAATTGCACTCGCCTAGTAGTGTCAGGACACGCGCGACATCCTCAATCACTTTTAGAATGATCAGATGTAAAGACATCGTGTCAGAGAATTGCAACACCACCACTTGTCGCCTAAATGAGGCTTCTATTGATTCTTCAGACCATACATCGAGCTCCGAAAACCAACTGCCTCAGTCCATACAGAATGGTGCTGGCAGTGTTGAAGGTGACAGGGATCAATGTGCTGACGGTAAAACAAACATATCCCAGGAGTGTACAGACCTAGAGGGTATGAACCTTGATGAGAGCGTCCCAGACAAAATGGATCAATCACATTCTGTGGTAGATCTTCATGAAAACCAGCTATCTGAGCAGAATAAGGATGAGCCGGCAGCTTATAATGGGGACCACATGATTACAAATCAACCCAGTAGTAATATGCTGAAATTAGGTTTACCATTTGGAACAGAAACACAGTCATTGAATGATACACAGAAAGCTGATAACTCCTACTCTGGTAAACCGTTGTTGAATGCAGAATCAAGTGGCTATTACATCCAAAATTCTGGGCACGAGCCTCATCTTTACTGGACATGTGCAGTGGAAGGGGCAGCAGTAGCTTGTACCCCCCAAGCACTTCCTGGTGCTTTGCAAAGTCAATTAATGCCATGTAACAAGCTCAATGAGCCCAAAGATTACATGCCGGCAGAGCAAAATGTATGTATGCTTCTTGTTACCATCTAGTTTTGGACATATTTGCATATTGGCTTTACTAAGGCATAGTAGCTAAGTGCTAATTTGGCCTAATTTGAATGTAATGGCAATACATTTGTACATACAAGTTACTATGTACTCGGGAACCGTATATAGCAGAATGGATTTGGCAAATCTGTGTTGATTAGCTGTTACATTTTATTGCTCTCAATGCACATGCTTTCGCGTTTTAGCAACATTGTCATAAGTATTAAGCTTTCTTTACTTTATCACGTTTTCTCTCAGCAAATAAATTTTGCATAATGGTTTCTTATTTAATTGTTTGTGTTGATTTTACAGAATGTATCAATGTTTTTTTCCTTATGGTTGTAAAAGGGAAATGTCTTCTGCTCTTGCAGGCCTCGTCGCAGCATTTGCGTGGCACGCGGAGGCGCAGCCTTTTCAACGAAAAGGCTGGGGCTGGTAATAAAGTTGTAGATAAAGCTTCAGTTCGTCATTCTGTAAATTCAACTACTCCTAAATGCAAAACTATTTCTGGTGACATCAATTCAAAGCCTCTGAGGACCCCTCCATGTGCATTGCCTGGTATTGGCTTGCATTTGAATGCCCTTGCTGCAATACCAAAAGAAAAAATAGTCTCTCGAGACATCCAATCTACTATAAGTGAATCCAGTAACTTGCCATGCCCTGCCGGATCCTCTCCACCGCCTTCTGAACAAAATGTTATAAATGATGATTTTGCTCAAACAACTGATATTGTGAGTGCTGAACCTTCTAGTCAGGGTAGCCCCAAGAAGAAAAGGTACTATCTCTATGCCCATCATTTTAGGTTGACAGCTTTATTTCATTGAAAAATATCATGAACTGCAATAGTATTTTGCAGGCACAAGTTTGATAATGGTGATGGCACTTCATGCAAGCGTTGTAGCTGTAAGAAGTCAAAATGCTTGAAACTGTAAGGTTCCTTGCATCTTCTATAAATTTATCCCCTCTAGTGCATGTGACAAGATTAACAAATAAGAGAAATGAGTTAATATCGATTCCTTTAAGGTATTGATCCAACAAGAGCCACTAGCAAAGATTATTACTGAAATCATGGTTCTGTGTCTATTGCTTTGTTTCTTATCCATGTCAAGTTATTGCATAGTGTTTACTGTTTAGGTTTTGTTTTGGAGTCATCTCACTACTTGGTATCCCTGTTTAAAATACCTGACATGCTCTTCTTTAGTCTGCTAATCTAGTTTTGTTCTTCTCTAAATGGCCCACTACTTCACCTTGTGCATTCTACTTCAAGTTGTTGCCATCCGACCTCTGACCTTGACGTTACCCATGTTCTTTTCAAGAGTTGCCCATGTTCTTTTGAAGAGTTGGCCATGTTCTTTTGAAGTTTTTTTTAAAAAATTATCTGTATTCAAACTGATATTTTTTCTGGTTTAATTACTTTCCAATGGATGTTTTCTTTTTTTCCCCCTGAACTGGTCGTAATGCTTTGACTCTTTTGAAGGGACCCTTGTTCTATTCCTAGAACTGATAGACTATCTTCGGTTACCATGATATTTTTTTGGTGTAATTCTCATGCAGTTACTGTGAATGTTTTGCGGCTGGAGTATATTGTTCAGAGCCTTGTACGTGCCAAGGCTGTCTAAATAATGAGAGTAATATGGATACAGTTCTATCTACTCGACAGCAGATTGAATCTCGTAATCCATTAGCATTTGCTCCTAAAGTAATTCACACATCTGAGCCTGGCCTTGAATTAGGGGTAAGAGCCACTACCTTTATTGTACTTAGTTACTTCTTTTCTCCTCTGTTGCTAATATCATTACCTTCAATACTATAGGACTTCAACAACAAAACTCCTGCTTCAGCTCGTCATAAAAGAGGGTGCAATTGCAAGAAGTCATCGTGTCTAAAAAAATACTGTGAATGTTTTCAGGTTCCAATTCGTACAATGTTTTTTTTTTTGGAATGATTCCTACAATGATTTAGTACTCCTCTTTTTGGTCCCTTTGTGTCTGTCTAATTGTTACTCTTCATCAAGGGTGGTGTGGGCTGCTCCATAAGTTGCAGATGTGAGAGCTGTAAAAATGCTTTTGGAAGAAGGGAGGGTGAGTCCCATCCATCTTCATAAGCTTCCTTTCTTAAAAAAATGCTGCAACATCAACCTGCATGTTCTAAGATCATAGTTGCATCTATGCTGTCTTATTCAATCTACAAATTAGAAAAGCAGTTAAGAGAACTTCCAATCATAGTACATAGCTTCACTTTAAAACCTGTACTCACTAATTTTTTTGTGAGCTTATGTTTGACCTTTCAACTTGAAAAATGCGATACAATATAATCCCTCTGTCAATTACCTATACCAAGAGAAAGCAAAAATTGACATATGCACCTATTAAACTGTCTGTCTCCTAAATCACCATGGTGACCATTTGCATTGGTAGTCTGGTTATGCTGCTTCAATTTGGAGTTGCGGCCTTTGTCTGTTCTACAAAATAATTGAGGTCTACTAGAAAATGAAAATGGCCATATAACACTTTCTAACAGTCATATCCATAGTGGTGCTGTGATTATTGTAATTGTGTGCTTCTGTATTATTTTCAACAGAACCTCCACTACCAAGTAAACACTTCTTGCCAAGATTAGCTTGGGCTCTAATGATGTTTTGCTTGTTTCAAGCAATATGCTTGCATTTAGCTATATCATTCGAAAAGGGTGCACTAGTGGCTTATGGAACATTGAGTAAGCAAATATTAATCATTGTACTTGATTAGACTTTTGGGTAGAAGTTATGAACTATGGATAGCTTATCTATTTCAGTTCTAGTTTCAGTAACGACGTCCTCCATATTACTATGCTACCCATAAAAAACTGTGTTTTTCTAAGGCCTTTTTGAATCTGATTCAAGGGGTTGCTCCGTCAAGCATAGAGGAGCCTAAGCATGCATCAGAAGAAAACAATGCTTGTGTGAAGGAAGAAAAATGTGAAATCGATAAACAGCTTGTTATCTACCAAGCTACTGACCTCGCTCCTGCTGAGAATTTACTGTCAACACCTTTGATGATGGAGTGCAGGTTTGTGTCGCACATGTTTTGCAGAATTTTACCTCTTATGTAAAACACACTGTTTTAATTTGTTTTCTCTTTACCAGGCCCTTGGCTTCTCTTCCACCCCCAAGCTCCAAGAAGCCACGATCATCGATGAAACTCACTGGAAATCCTTCTCGGCTGGCCAACTCTCAAGCTCCTCTGAAGACCGACATTCTGCTCGCCCAATTCGGCAATTATACAGAAATGTTTCTTGGCGATAGCACATCAGATAGCCTGAAAGGGAATTCATCTCCTCAGACTTCTGTCAAGGTTGTGTCTCCTAATAAGAAGCGAGTCTCTCCCCCACGTATGGGTACTGGACTGTCTCCAATCTGTAAGAGTGGCAGGAAGCTAATTCTCAAGTCCATACCTTCTTTCCCTTCCCTCGGTGGTGACTTAAACAATGAGGATCCAAAGAGCTCACCAGCACCTTGAATTCATCATCATTTGGCACTTGTGGTAAACCCTTTGGCTTCTTGTTATCCTTTTGCGGTTGAGATAGTAATCCTTTCCCAATCTCAACTTGCCTAATTTGCCTCTCGTCATGTACAGGCTCATCTTGTCGGTTCCTGAGATCGATTACCTGCCGACTGCACCAGAATTATTTCTATCGTACTTTAGATATTAAACAACCCAGTTTATTCCATTCTGTCTAGAGCTTGATCAACTATTTTTACGTACCGTTGAATAATCCGCTGCCTGCTGCCTAAGGTACCCCACCGAGCCGCCTGTGGCATTTGGTATGCTGGTAAATTATGTCGAGGCCTCATGCCTATTGCTGCCTGTATAATTTCATGTTATTTATGTTCCGGAGACCCAAAACTATTTAAGACTTGTATGTATCATGGGATCAAAATGTGAAACTGTAGTGTTCCAGATGAACAAATGGTTAAGACTTATTTATCAGAGTGCTAAGACTGGAACAAGAACTCTCGATGCGTTATCTCCTGTGCGTTCTTTTTTTTTTTTTGAGTGAGCTTGACCCGCTTATCGTTTGTTTCCATTTCCAGTTCAGGCTCATGGCATTGACATTGTAGTTTCCGTTTCCAGTTAGAATTGGTGTTCTCCGTAGCACGAATGTCTGAAGGCGATGCTACCCATGGACCAAGGTCACCCATCGATAACAACATGCACTTTGACGAAAATTTTCACGCACGATCAGAGACTCAAGACAATTCATGTATCTTTTCTTTTTGTTTCCTATGTTTTTTGTTTGGTTTTGCTAGAATAATAGACGCGATCAACGTACTGTATCAAATTGCCAGTGTTCACTTATCTCCTGAACCTGAAGATTCATCGCACAGCATAGGGATAAACATAGCGCATTCACGCCCAAGAGAAGCATGGAGTCTGTTCAAAAAAAAAAAAAAAGAGAAGCATGGAGTGTTTTTTTTTGGGAGCAAAAGGTACATCGCACACTGCAGCCTGCGGTCCTGCGGAGGACAGACACGTTGATCAGGCAAATATTTTGTTAGCGCAATGCTTTTGCTTTCCCAGATTCCACTTATATTGTTTACTTATTTCTTTTTTAGCATTCCAATCTGCAGACATAAATCATTCGATAACTTCATCACAAGGCATGCTTTTCCACCTATGATTTTTCTTCCCAGAAATTAAATGCTATTAGCAGAGCTTATTATTCTTACCCTCAAAATGTTAATAACTAATACATTTCATAATAACTGTAACCATTTCACCAATGAAAATGACATTTTTGTGAATTTCACTGATATGCTCCTTCAGCGATGTCAACCGTGTAAGGCAATGCAATGCGTTAGATTTAAGGAAAAGAGACAGCGGTGCCTATTACTTATAGCAATTTATTCATTTGGTTTCTTTATAGGACATATATAGGTCTCTGATATAAAATGCTTCATTATTCTTTTTTATGTGTGTGATAAACCAGAAAATATTTTCGAATATACCATTGAGACCTTTTTTTTAATAAATAAATAAATAAATCATATATTAAAAAAGTAATGGTTGGTCAAGAACTCATCCTAACAAAATGAAATAAGCAAACTTAGGTAAACCACCCAACATAAAAAAGGATAAATATAATGATAATGTTTTCTTGAGAGCTCTATCATCTATTTTGGTTTAAGATAATGTTATTTGTGAATTTGTCTACACCAATTTATCACAGTATCTATCCTCCTGTACATTTCTTTTAGATGGAGGGTTTATGAGGTAGCAGTAATTTATTAGCTACCACATCCTGCCAAAAATAAAAAAAGGCAGCCACTTTATGTGTGTGCTAATCACGTTTTATGGCCAGAAGTCCAGGTCGAAACGGAAGGAAGCCAAACCGGATCCAATGAGGGACCCGCAGATCTGAGCCGTCCACCTGCCACGCACGAATCGTAAAGCCCATTTCACCAGCCACCAGCAGGCAGCAGCAGCTCGCCTCGTGCCCTCTCCCTCCCCCTTTCCTTCCTCCCGGCTCCACACCTCTCGCGCTCGCCTTCGCTTCGTCGCCACGGCGAGCCCCACGCCGCCGATCGGGGCGCCGCCGCCGGCGCCCGATCCGATGGAGGCGGAGGAGGAGGATCCACCGAAGCCGCCGCAGCCGGAGCCTGCCGGATCGGAGCCCGACGACGCCCGCCACACGCCTCCTCCTCCTCCTCCCCCGCCACCTCCCGCTCCAGTTCCAGCCCCGGCCGCCGATGCTGCTTCTGCTGCTGCTGTTTCTGCGCCCCCCGCCCCCTCCGCGGCCGTGTCGCCGGCGGCGGCGGCGGTGGAGGCGAACGGGAACTCCGATAGGAAGAAGAAGTCCGTGCGCCTCCTCCTTTTCCCTTTTCTGCAAAGTTTCGGTTGCGCGCCAGATTTCCTCTTTTGGTTCGTTGCGTGCGGTTCGCTCCTTCTGCTTAACTTTTTTTTCTATCTCTTTGTTGGGTGGATCAGGAGGAAAGTGGAGGATGGGGAAGGATGCAAGACGTGCAGCTGCAAGAAGTCCAAATGCCTCAAGCTGTAAGTTTTCTCCTTTACTCTCGAAATCCTGTCTTCTTCATTCCTTCATCACAGCAGCGGACGTTTCACTGTGGAATGAGATGTGGAGAGAGATAGAATGATCCGGACCTCTCATCAGTGGGGGCCTATGATGTCTGTACCATTTTGACTCTGTTCCAATTTAGTTTACTGTAGCTTACGAATCTGGTGTGTTTAGATACGTTTACATCTTACAGTCTTATGTGTCAAAAGATTTATGATGATAAAAATCATTTTTTTGGTCAATTTTACAGTATCTAAGTATCAAAACGGTGCAGCTTAATTCAGCATGTAGAGCTGTTGAGTGCTTCGCATGTAGATTTTCGAGATGGAACTGGTCCCCTTGTTAGTTCTTAATTTACCAATGCTTCTCTTTTTTATTGTATCCTACGGTTCGGTTGCATATTAGAAGAAGAAATTGCCGTGGTTTCTGGTGTAATGATCTAAGCACACATTCTGGGGATGGGGGCTGACACGAATGCTGATAAGGGTGATCATTTAACATACTAGGCTGCTTCATGCACATACCTGTGGTGCCTATTGCATGCCATCTCCTGAGCACACCGACACACACCCAAGGACATGTTGCACACCTAGTTTGTTTTTTCTTTTGTTACTAAATATAAGTTCTCTTTTGTCTAATTAGCTTTTGCATTGTGCTGTAACAGTTACTGTGTGTGTTTTGCTTCTGGGTCACATTGTTCTGAATCATGTGGATGCGAACCTTGCCTTAACAAGCCAGTCCAAGGGGCTCCAAGGACTGCACCAGTATTACCTCTGAAACCTGTCCAAATATCAGAGGCTGGTCAAGATTCAGTGGTATGAATTTCTTCTTGCAAACCTTATCTACGTCTATTTTACGCTCTTTTCAGTGATCCTGCTATTTGCTGTCTTCAGGAACAACTTATAAGATCCCCTATGGATCTTATTAGGAGAAAATGCACCTGCAAGAAGTCAGGCTGCCTAAAGAAGTACTGTGACTGCTATCAGGTTCCATATTCATCTTTACCCTGTCAAATTTCATTTTCGCCATGCGTCATTTCATGATTATGAAAACATTTCTTTCTATTTGAAGGGAGGCGCAGGATGCTCGATCAACTGCAAATGTGAAGATTGTAGAAATCCGTTTGGGAGAAAAGGTAATACAATTAAAGTGTTAAATTTCATGATGTGTATAGTTACTTTGTATCAGATGTGTATGGTTTCACTCGACTGTTTGGTACCGTAGATTGCATAACCTGTCAAACATTTTCATGTTCTAGCATTCTCAGAATTTTTTTTCCTTTGACAATGTGATACTGAATGCCATAACTCTGCATTTTTTGTTTTGTTTTGGCGTTCATCTGTGTTGTTGGGACTTCTGCTTCTGCACAAATATTAATCAATTAGGAGTTAGGACAGCTGCTGAATGTTGTGCCATAGCTATTTTCCTTTTTGGGAGTTCAACTGCATTGCACTACATGATTTGGGACACCTGCAGACATATTCTTCTGAATTCGCAGCCCTACCCTCTTATTCCTATTTGTAGGGACAAGGAGCGTTCTTTTGGGAGGTATGAAACCAAGCATTAGTTAACCCCTATACCTAGAATCCATATCCTAGAACCATCACCACAATTTGTCATAACAACCAACCACTGTACCTTCTTCCTCTATGTGATATGGCTTTAACTTTACTCTGCTGCCATTTTGACAAAGGTGAGTGTAACCTCACTGAGATGACCATGGCCCTTTGGTACAGTTTCTATCTCCAATAATTTTTGAGAGTTAGGTATTCCTATCTTCAAGATTTCCTAGAGCAAGGGCTAGGGATGCACTGAGTTTTTGGATGATTCACTCTTGCTTCCATTTTATGCTAAATAGATGTTTTAGACTAATTATTTTTTATCTACAATCTCTAGATCTGTTAGAATTGAGAGTTAAGTTCCAGTTTAAGGCTTGCCAAACATGGTCTACGGCCTTAATGCAAGACATGATCACCACATTGTTTCACCAACCAAGGCCTTCCACTGTCATGGGTAGAGATGTTTGTGAGTGGAACGTTTTGGAGATTCTAGTAAGGAGGTGGGGTGTGAAGGAGTTAGGGTAGTAGAATGACCTATCGCTTAATCCTAAACTTATGATGGAACCTTGCTTATAAACATCTATAGCCACCCTAACAAGCCAACTAAATGAAGACATGAACTTATGAGCCTACATGGTTTATAAGTGCTCATGTTGCGCCATTTTGGGCAACCTACTTCTACCGCCTCTTGTGTTGAAGACCCCACATTATGTTTCCGTGCTCAAGCATCCCATGAGACATGCAATTGTATTGATGCAACATGTTTCCTATGCGCTGCTAGGATTCTCTTGCCTTCATTTAATCATACAATGGGTAAGGTCAAATACAATCATTATCCTTGGTCGAGGCATCTTGAGGGTATTCGTTTAGGGAGTTGTTGTCTCTAATTAAAATAATCAAATGGAAGAGCTATTAGGGCTCCTGGCCTTGTTTAACATGGTGGGATCTACACGGTCCAATGTTAGGAGCAGTTTGGTGCCCTTTTATATCATGTGGAGTTGTGGACTCCTTAATACCAGTGGGGTGCCTCTTCACATAGATGTTGAGTTGCCAGACTCAACCAAGCTTGGAGATAGTCATGACTCATGAGGAGATAGTCATGAGCTTGGTTACTAGGTGCTTTGCTTCGTTCCATCCCAATCAAGACTCCTATTATCCTGACTACTGATACTAGCTAGTCCACTTCCCTTATCAAACGTCAATGGTGGAGGTGTGGAGCATCAATCAACACCGAAATTAAAGCAATAATGTTTTCTCCAATGACACTTCACGCTGAAAACGAGTCATAGTTATTGCTCGTTTTTTACATCGTCATGGCAAGTGTTTCATCCATGATCATGAATACTATTGCATATTTTTCTTCAAAGCCATACAATTTGGCTACAATGCTGATACTTTGTAGGAGTAACTAATCCTTTGTTCAATGAGTTGTTTCTCTTATGGGAAGGTAATTCAAATTCAAGTTACTGTGTTCATTGCACCATAGCTCGAGGACAAGTAGCACGAGGAATGGAGCGATGTTGTGGTTCAAAACTAATGGTGACCATTACGCTTCAAAACTTCTGGTGATCATTAGGACGACATGCAATGGTCATCAACAACTATGTTCTAAGATAGGAGCCATGCTATCGTGCATTAATTAGGAGTAACATATACTAGTAAGATTTTTCATTACGGTACCCTATCTTAAGTTTGGTCCTTACATGAATGATTGCACTTAAGAATGTAGGTATGTACTCGCTAGGAGAAATCCATTTTTAGAGTTCGGTTAGCACTGCTACTAAAAAATCTCGGAACTGTTAAACATTTGGTTTCGCTGATACATGAAAGTAGGGCCCACCCGTCAGATGGTCAAGTCACCTTTTTATTTACCTCTCTCGGTCCACTCCAACACTGACATCTCCCTGTTCCTGCAAAGTCCTTGACCTCCCGATGTTGGGGCATTAGAGCAAGGGTGACTGACAAAGAAAAGGCATGGGAAGGCCAGAGTGCACTGGGCGGGTCCTTGGCCATGGCGGTGAAACCACAGACGCTATGGATGAAGCATTCCACAATTAATAGTCCACAATTAATAGAGGCCTCCAGGCTGCGCCCTTTCTGTACTCAATCCATTGTCCCTTGGTGCAAATTGGCACCATCAGACCTCGAGCCCTCCATCTATCTTTTCTAGTCTCATTTCACGCTCCGCCGCACGTCTACCTTGTCAATTCTTCACCTCCCCAAGCTTGCTGTTGCTGCTACACGCCTCTGGCTACCCCCATCCACGAGCGTCGCCTATCAACCCCTCATGATTGGCATACACTTGTGCGGGGTCTCAAGCCCCCACATGGTCATGACTCTTAGTGAGCACCATGCCACGAGGGTGCGCTCTCCAGCTGATGGCCTCCATCACCCTCTGCTATGTCATCTCGTCGTGCCCCGCCACCTACTAACATGCAGCCTGCCGTCTCCCATCAGTGGCTGGAGCTACCGCCGACCATAGAGAACATGGTGACAATATTGATATGCTTGTACTGGATAGACATGGGAAAAACCTAAGCTCTCGACATTTGGAATGGTAACAGGTTGGTTAAGGTGTTGGTAGGGCAAATACCTTCTCGTTAACATACCCAAAGCACCATGTAATATACATGCTTGCTAAGCCTAATGAGTAAGATCTTTTACCTATCCTTCCTGTTGGGTCTATTTAATGCACCGATATACTCATATGAAACCCATACACTAAGAATTTGCATCCACATTGCCATATGAGAGAACAATGACATAATGGCAACTAGTAAATTAAGCGAAGTCTCACTCTAGACCTGAGCATTTTGTGGGCTGGGCTAGGAAAAAGCCCGGTTTGTTTTGGGCCAAATATTTGTGCCCATGCCCATCCCATGGGCAAGGCCGGGCCAAGTTTTTAGGCTGGGCTCAGACTGGGCCCGGGTCAGGCTCAGAATTCCCTTTTTTTTAGGGAGGCATCGTTTTGTTAATTTATCAAAGCATAGTTTTGAAAGTGGTTGAGGTGCCCAAATCTGGGAATCAAGAGAGGTGCGCACATGTTAACACTGTAAGACCTTCCTTGTTGTGCCTAACTCTTGTTCCCCTATTCCATTGTTGCCTGCACTTATCTGGCTCAATTTTGCTTGCCACAACCCCTCTCTAGCACGGTTCTGCCATGGCCTCTTTGACCTGATGTCACTGTTGCCTGGCTATTGCTGCTGCTCTCTGAGGCGTGCCTATCCATCTTCTAAATGACATCAGGGCTTCTGCTTGCTTCTTTGCTTCTGGGTGCTGTTGTGCTCTGCTTGTTTACTTCTGTGCCTATGTCCTAAGTGCAATGTGTTAATAAATGCCTTGCCAAGTGAGATACATGTGTACTGTAGGTTCCTAGCTGATGGTCGTGACAAGTGTTATTTGACATTATGACAATGTGTAGAAACTTAAATGGTACATGGGTGTGTGCCCAGTACCCTAGATTCCTAGCTGATGCTAGATGACAATATGTGTTAATATGAGTTGCTATTTAGATGACAATGCTAAATGACATTTTTTAGAAAACTAAAGTTAATAATATGTAGCAAAACACAGCAGATCAAAGTGTTAGCACAAATTGATATACTACTAGAAATGCTTCTGTATGAGTTGCTATTTAGAGAGCAGAGGATTTACTCTGATTTGTAATGCTGTTTGTGTTTCCTTCCGCTAATTTCTTTCTGTATAAGGCATATTTATTTGATTTCATATCATATAAGGTATTTACATTTCCATCTAAACTCACCTTGGTGAGTGCCTAGTTGACTTCATCCTAGTGCCGACTCACCTGAGTGTCATAATAACACAGAACCAGACCTTCTGTATTAAGTAATTGTGCAAATGTAGGATACCAAAGTAACACTTCTATATAATGATACACAGAAGAATGATATGATATAATATTTTGATGACTCCAGAATAGCTTATTTTTTGCATATTATTTTTGAATACCTTGGTTAACCTGATATGTTATGTTATTTTGTTTTGTCTTACAGAATAATGTGCATCATAAGTTTTCATTTCGACGAAGAATAATGTGTTAGATATTTGTTCAGTGATGGCTTGTTTGCCTTTGCTTCCCTGATGGGATAAGCTGATATGATTTAAAGCAGCAATTTTAACCTGTTCCCGAAACTAACATATTTTATCCTCTTTTCTTATTCCCCAGTTGGTGTAATTTTAGAGGGTAAAAGTGCTCTTGCTGCACCTATGCTGAACGAAAGAAATGGTGCAGAAGTTGAGTCAAGCGACGACGAAGATGATTATTACATGAACCGACAGCTCTCCCCAATCCCTCCATCTCCAGTATCCAGGGAGTCTTCATTCCAACAGGAGAC
Organism: Digitaria exilis; assembly: GCA_015342445.1. Taxonomy (NCBI): domain Eukaryota; kingdom Viridiplantae; phylum Streptophyta; class Magnoliopsida; order Poales; family Poaceae; genus Digitaria; species Digitaria exilis. Next base: position 490,130 of record JACEFO010001947.1, read on the forward strand.
TCTAGTTGGCGTCGAAGTCCATACCATGAATGGTCATCTCTATCCAAAACCACTGACTCAAGTGCGGCCTGAGGTGCCGTCCTGGCAGCTCTCCAGGAGGCCTGCTGAAGAAACTCGTGTAGAACAATGGCGCTTCTCGAGGAGGCCCAGTGAGGATGGAACCCCCGACGCCATGGAAGCACATCCTATGGCCCAGAGGGATAAGAAGCCAGGGATCCAGGTGGACAGGTTCAGCATCCCACGGTGCATCGAGGTTATGAGCGCCATGGCAGACCTCTCCCAAATTGAGAAGTCGCTGGCGCCCGATGTCTTCTTGGACCCGAGCAACCGGGAGATCTTCCTCTCGCTGAGTGTAGATATTAGGCCCATATGGCTGAGGCGCAAGATGAAGAGCCTCGTCTAGCTAGAGATAGCGTGAGAAATTTTCGTTGGCGTATACCTAATAAACATTTTTATGTAACTTCTGTAGATATATCTAGCTTGATGATGAGTTATGAACTGATGTATGTACCTGGCGCCAAGTTATGGTGCATGTTCCCACATTATATTGGTGTCCGTCCTATTATTGAATTAGCAATAAGTTGATTATGATCTTGGGGTTAGAAAACCAGCAGTTCTGGTAGTGCAGCGGCTGCCTCAGTTGCTGTCAAGGTGGACTTTTCTGGTTTTCTGTCCCTTTCAGGAGCAATGGACAACTGGTCCTGGTACTGGAATGCAATAAGTCATGAAGTCTATCTATTGCTGTCTTTCTGTTCTCACTTGGTCAATGGTCATGTTTAGACCAGATATCTGTGTCAACATCTGTGCCATGCCCCAGGCCCCAGGAATGCTATTGTATTATTCACATTCATGTTAATTATGTCAAGGACTAATGATCTCGGATTCATGGAACCTTTGCTTTTCAAGCCACATCACAACATGGATTCGTCCACGAGGTGCTGTGGAATTGCAAATAGCTGAGGGTCAGGTGTCAGGAACAACTCTAGACAGGTGTGTATGGTGTACCAAACTACCAATCAGGCTTGCCCAGGAACCGTATGCACGTCCTCGCCCACAAGAGACAAACCTAGGAGGCTAGGAGCATGTGAGGCTGTGAGCCAGGTAACCCGGAGCCAGACCGGCCGCTGGCCTCGCCAACCGGGGTGGACCCTGTTTGATGTGTTGGATTCAAGCCTTCAGCCTTCAGGTATATCCCCTGTAACGAGTCAAACGTGTTTTGGTTATCTGGGAAACATTTCAGTGCTGTTTCCCTGCTACATTTAATGTTTTATACTTGCACACAACACACACAATTATTAAGGAAAAACATATTTCCTACATTTCATCATTTTGTAAGGCGTGGCGTGCACAAATTTCAAGATCCTTTTGGATGTGCAAAATATTGTCATTCACGCAGAAGCTGTGAAGTTCTTAGTTTTTTTTTTTTTTTTGCGAACTTCTTAGGTTTCATATAGTAGACCCGTAAGCTGTATTAGGAGTGTAACTGGGGATTTTTTTTAATTTGGAATAATAACTTGGGATTTAATAAGAAACACCCAGAAGACTACTCGTACGTGTTCATGTGAACCCAACCGAGCCTCTTCTTCCCAATGTTTGATGGTTCAATTTTTTTTTCCATGACTGGAGTGGACACTGACGTCAGAGACGACCGGCGCGACCTGACCCGTTCAATTCAGCCCACGTCATGCTGTCCTGCTAACCGTGCGTCGTCTTCCATGCCCCCTTCACGACGGCTTCCTTTGTCAAGTGATGCTAGCTGTGGCAACTGCACCGTTGAGCACACCACCGTTCCCGTGGACAAACCTGCCTCTGTTTACACGGACCGTCCAGTTCCTTTGCAATCTTTGTGCTAGAAATTCAAGGTTCTCGCAATCTCGCTACATTGGGTATCACTATCACCTGATAACATGATCAGCCGCTGGTACCAAATCGAACAATTTATATGTTATTGGACTAGATTGCTCCCATTTACCAATACCAAGTCGTTGTATGGTATGTAAATATAATTTACTTAGTAAGAAATAAAATATATGTTCACACGTGCACTTAAACCTATATGAGTACTACATTTATAAAGTTATTATAGACATTTTACCGTCAGACACGTCCCTCGCCGCTGATATACATGAAAATAGTCGCCACTAACGATCTGAATCTTTGATGGTAAAAAAAAACCACCTTCATCTTATGGCTAAAATCCGTTCCAATTTTTCGTCTTCCAACACATCTATGCTTCGACTCTATCTAATCCACTTATCAAAGCATCTCTAAGAGATTATTTATATTTTTTTAACTTATTAAAATAGAGACTTGGTGAAAAACACACTCCAACAGTCTCTTTACTTGTATATATAAATACGAATTTCTCACTAGTCAAAGATGGAGAGCGAGGATGACTCTCTAGACTGGTATAAGACATAGAAAATGATTCTCTAAATGATGATTTAGAGTATATTTTAGAAAGGTTCTTGAAGATGCTCGTGCACTTCCACGGGACCGTAGCAGCTACACGTTGTCCGTTCTTATGAGAAAAGATCAATATGTGCGATAATATCTGTAAGAAAATCCGCGTGCAAGTACAGCGAGATCTTCCCTACTTTTGCAGGATCACGACAACTACATGTTGGCCATTATCACGAGAAGGGATCTGACATGTAGGGACAAAGGTTTGCGAGAAAATACGTGTGTATGTGCGACGGGATCTCGCCTACTCCCACGCGACCATGACAACTACATGCTAGCCGTTCTCACGAGAAGAGATCGACATGTGGGACCAATGTCTGCAAGGAAGCTTGTGCACGGACGTGGCGGGATCTCGCCTGCTTCCGCGGGACTACAACGGCTATACGCTTGCCATCCTCATGGGAAGAGGTAACATGTGAGGCCAATGCCTCTAAGGAAGTTTGTGCTACGGTGCGGCGTGATCTCGCCTGCTTCCGTGGGACCATGGTAACTACACGTTAGCCATTCTCACGAGAAGAGATCAATATGTGGACCCTACATCTGCAAGGAAGTCCGCACCCAAGTGCGGCGGGATCTCGCCTATTCCCGTGGAACCACACTAACTGCATTCTAGCTGTCCTCACGAGAATCAGGCAAAACTATAGAGGAAACCCCACTCTAAGTAATACTAAATAATAACAAAGAAAAGTTGTCTGTGGTATAATTTGGTAAAAATCTTTGATATTGATGTGGTTTACATGCTAAAAACACTATAACCTTTATTAAAGACGGTAATATTCTAAAATAGAGGGGGCATATTTGACCCCTTTAAACCACTCAGTCCCTCTGCTAGTCAGCTTGACCGAAGCGCGTCCTCCTTTTTGCGCGCGTTGGCTTTCCTTCCCCTCGCCCGCCACCACACCACCTCCCCCTTCTTCTCCCTCCCAAGCGGCGACCAACAGGGCGAGCGCCGCCGCCGTTCGGCCCAGCTCTCGTCGGAAACCTTCTCCATCGACTAGCATCCGGCAGGTATGCCCGCCCGCTCACTTCTCTTGCTTCTGCGCGAAATCGAACAACCCAATTCCTTATCCGTGCTGTTTGTGTTCGGATCTGACCGTGTGTTTTTCCTGCTCACTGGCTTCGAAATTTTGCAAAAATTATCGGTCGTATGTGTGTGCAGATATGTTCTATACTTGTCCGCGCCTCTGTTCTGTGTTCGGATGGTGCTCTCGTTCGGGAGATATTTTTTTCGTTAGATTTTTGCTTCTGAAAAGTTGGGTGCCTTTTTGCGGTTGGAGCCGTTTGTGTGTTGGGTATGAGAGATCATGATATTAAACTAGGAGCACTTTTAGTATTTTTTTTCCTTAAGAAAACTGAGGGATGATTCGTGATCTGCTCCTATCAGATGACTGTTCGTTTTTTGTTGATTCTCATGCATGATGCATATGTGCTTATTCTTTGCTGCAACCCCGGAGTTGACAACCGTGTTATTTGCTTGCCTGTAGAGGGAATCGATTCTTTATCGATGTTCGCCTGTTTGTGGTTCATATCTTTCGGCGTTGTCGGCATCACGTTTGAATCGAATTTTACATTTTAGGTAGTGGGCGATAGAAGTTACATCGCGACTTTCGGGTCCCCATATGGTTGCTGTCACAAATTAGTATATATGTATCTGTTTGATTTTTTTGTTTATTTTTTAATAGCAATGAGTCTCTAATTTTGTGTAGGTGAAGCTTTAATTGCGAAGTGGTGTTACCCATCAGAGCGAAGTTGGATTAATCCTAGAAAGTGCTCGATGACAGATCAGTTTGCTCTCAGTGCTCTGCTTTTATTGCTGCTTGGTACCAGCTGTTTCAGTTCCGACCTTGATATCCAGTGCTTGAAGGATGTAAAGCAATCGGTGATTGATCCTAACAACATAATCAAATCCTCATGGATTTTTGACAATGCCACTGCCGCTGCGGGTTTCATATGCAAATTTACCGGTGTGGAGTGCTGGCACCCAGATGACAATCGAGTTCTTTCGTTGCGGCTTAGCAACTTTGGTCTTCAGGGTTCATTCCCTCAAGGTCTCAAGAATTGTACCAGTATGACTGCGTTGGATCTTTCAAGTAACAACTTTGTAGGCACCATTCCTTCTGATATCTCTCTGCAAGTGCCATTCTTGACATCATTGGACCTCTCATATAATGGTTTCTCAGGAGAAATTCCACAGCTTATGTATAACATCACATACCTAAACAACATTAATCTTCAACATAACCAATTGAGTGGTGAAATTCCAGGGCAGTTCAATTTATTGGCTAAGTTACAAACATTCAATGTTGCTGACAATCGACTATCAGGGACTATTCCATCTTCTCTACAGAAATTCCCTTCATCGAGCTTTGCTGGTAATCAAGGACTGTGTGGGCCTCCATTAGGCGACTGCCAAGCTTCAGCAAAGACCAAGAGCACTGCAGCAATCATCGGGGCTGTTATTGGCGTGGTAGTTGTTGTCATAATTGGTGTAATAGTTGTGTTCTTTTTTCGGCGGAGATTACCAGCCAAGAAGGCAAAGGATGAGGATGACAATAAGTGGGCAAAGAGTATCAAAGGAACAAAAACCATCAAGGCAAGTCACAATACTGCCATAACGTTTTTTTTGTTTCCTTTTCGTTGGCAAGCAGGAAATTTCGAATAGCCTTGTCTTATCAGAAACTTTTAGCTGACATAATTATTTCTATTGTCCAGGTCTCTATGTTTGAGAACCCAGTTTCAAAGATGAAATTGAGTGATCTCATGAAGGCCACAAACCAATTCAGCAAAGAGAACATTATAGGTACCGGGAGGACAGGAACTGTGTACAAGGCAGTGCTCCCTGACGGTTCCTTCCTACGTGTCAAAAGGCTACAAGATTCACAGCACTCTGAATCCCAGTTCACATCGGAGATGAAGACACTTGGCCAAGTAAGGCACCTGAACTTGGTTCCTCTTCTGGGATTTTGCATTGCCAAGAAGGAGAAGCTGTTGGTGTACAAGCACATGCCGAAAGGTTCACTGTTTGATCAGTTACACCAGGAGGAAGGTAATAAAATGGATTGGCCTCTGAGATTAAGAATCGGTATCGGTGCAGCAAAAGGGCTTGCATATCTCCACCACACCTGCAATCCTCGAGTTCTTCACCGCAACATCAGCTCCAAATGCATCCTCTTGGATGAGGACTACGAACCCAAGATATCAGACTTTGGACTTGCTAGGCTCATGAACCCAATAGACACCCACCTCAGCACCTTTGTCAACGGAGAATTTGGAGACCTAGGTTACGTGGCACCAGAGTATGCCCGCACTCTGATGGCCACACCGAAGGGAGATGTCTACAGTTTTGGCGTGGTTCTGCTTGAGCTTGTGACAAGCGAGAAGCCTACCCACGTTTCCACGGCTCCGGATAATTTCAGAGGGAGCCTAGTAGAATGGATCAGTTATCTCTCTAACAACACACTTCTCCAAGATGCCATTGATAAGTCGCTGATAGGGAAGGGCGTTGATGGCGAGCTGATGCAGTTCTTGAAAGTTGCTTGTTCCTGCACGCTTGCCACCCCAAAGGAGAGACCAACCATGTTTGAGGTTTACCAGCTCCTTAGAGCCATTGGGGAAAGGTACCATTTCACCACCGATGATGACCTGATTCTGCCACCTCCTAACACAGACAGTGATGGTGCAACTCTTGACGAACTCATTGTGGCCAAGTGATTGCAAATTCATGTTGCAGAATACAAACAAGACTGCGAGGTGGTTCTTCGTTTTTCCTCCATGAGAGTTAGCATATGGTGAAGTGAACAAGATGGCTAGAATGTATAGCTTTTGTAGCTTGGTTGTTACCCACCCTTGGGAGGGTGCTAGTAGCAGTAAGGATAATTTTCTTGCAACTAGTAGTTGTTAAAAGTTTGTTAGCCTTGTGGCATGGGGTCTTGCTGCCATTATGCGGTGGATCTTCGGTCAAGCCATTTCACATTACCCTTTTGTGTAGTTTTTACCAGAGATTTAGCAAATATGAGCATGCGAATGTATGCATGAAAATGAAATGATCGCTTACAGTAAGTTTCTTTAACCAACATGCACCTATGGAGCTACATTTCACTGTTTCCTGCACCTGTCTGCCTTTGCATCTTGCAAAGCCGAGGTCAATGTTTGTGACGGAGCACTCTTGCCAGTTGGAACTATTCTCTGGTCCAAAAGGCCTACTCTCGTGCGCACGGCAGTCAAACTCTGCTTTGACTCTGACCATTGATTTATCAGGTAGCATCAGTAGTGGTCTGGGAGGAAAAAAAAGAACAAATTGACAAGAGACATGTGTTGGCAGTACATAATTTTCGTAAAATCGAGAGATATGTTTGGAGCGGGCAGGTATCAAAATTTTCCCAGATTTTTAAGAGGATTTCAGGGAAGTAAAATGGATGCTACCTGTCACTATCAGTAGACAATAGACGGCAGCGGCAAGGCACCATTTCCCGCACGCCCCAGTGCGAACCTGGGAGTGCTCTCGTCTCTCAGCTGGCTCAGCGCTGCCACTGCCAGCCAGAGCTAGCGTGAGCACAAAAGGGGTGTCTTTTAATGACATCATAAGCACAAAAAAAGAGATAATACATGGACTCAGTAATTTTTTTTTTAAAAAAACACACCCCGACTTTAACATAAGAGTTTGTGAATAAATAGTGTGACCAATAGTTGCAAGTATTTGCCAATAATGTAGCATATGTAAATTGGATTATTCTGGAAGATTGAATCAACAAATTAAATATCCTAGGGGCTAGAGAGTGACCAACCACAACACCACTGCTATTAAATCAATCTTGTGTCAAAAATTGTTCAGAATTAGAGATGTGTCATCCTTTCAACATCAACAGACATGGGAAAAATGTAAACGGAAGATGGAACAAACATAATATTACCTCCTTGAGCATGTAGTCTACCATGTATGGTGGCGAGCAATCCTTGGCCAGAGACAAGGAAGGCTCGCAGGAAAAACGGCACGGCTCGCAATGGGCCATCCAACTAGTGCGCGGATGACGACAACATTCGCACTCGCTGAGATGGTCGCGGGCAAACAGCCTGACAAGTGACGAAGTACGTACTACTACTACTCTCGTAGTTCTCTGGTTGGTTGCAGAGGAAGGGCACACAGAGGCACTCGATCCACGTGTCGCCATATGACGACGCCACGTGACACGCGCACTCGTCAACAGAGCCAGGTCGCGCTGTGTTTCGTGTCTTTTTGGAAAAAAAAAAGAACCAGCTGGATTTTCTATTTTTATCCTAATAATAATTATTTAATTTATCTAAAAAAATGGATAGATATGATCTTCTTGAACTCTTACTACCTGCTAAGAAGTAACTGGAGTACCGCCTTACCATATACAGGGAGTATAACTTTTTCGAGAATACGTAGGAGAGCTGCGTATCTTTATATTAAGAAGAAACATAGTTTAATAGACACGGGTCTATGAACCGGGCCACGCACACAGTTTATCATACGAAGATTGGTCCCTTTCTAGAAAATACAGCAACCGAAAAGAAAGGCGTAAAAGACCTTGGCCTATTACTGTGTTGTCCTTGTGATAACATGTTCATAATTCCTACGTATACATTTTAGGCAGGAGCATATATAATAATAAAGTGAGACTAAATATAGAAAGAAAGATGCGTGATTGGTTTGGTTAACAATGTCATGTCATACTCACGTGAAAGGAAATGTGGAGACTATATAGCCATGTACTCCTACGTAATCTCTTCTTTTTCCTAAAAAAAATCGACATGTACCCACTCAACATTGTATGCAACTACAACTCTATATAAGCAGAAGAAGCAGGTACGTACTATATATACTTATATGAGTATAGTTCCTGATTGATTTGCGTAGCCAAGAGCATCGTCATTTTATTATCGAAATACTAAAGTTTCAGAATCATCGATCGATCATGCCGTGTTGGTCTTCATCTGAAGAGGCGATGACGGTGGGAGAAGCGATCAGGCAGAACGGCATCTCCCGTTCAGGTCTGTGGGCACGTGCAGTCTTGTGGCCGGTGTTCATCTTGGCCATGGCATTGGGTCTAGCATGCACCCTCTACATAGCAGAGACCACCTGGATGCAGCAAAAGCCATGGCGTGTGCTGACCATCCTGTCGTGGGCGCCCTACCTGATGGTGGCTGGTATGGTGGTGAGCTACATGGACCTGCGTCTGCCGCTCGCGCCCGTCGCCGCGCGCTGTGCTCTCCTCGCCGTCATGGGCGTCGGCGGCTCTGCTTTTGGGTTGGCGTCGTTTTTTGTCACTGTCTTTGGTCACACTTCAGAGGCTATTGCCTTGGCCTGCGCTCTCACCGTCGCCCTCGCCGGGCTCGTCGCCCTTTGGGTCTGGGTGGATCGCACGTACCGTGCTGTTGATTCTTTAGAATATTAGTTAGATTCTTGGAATATTAGTATTATGTTTGTGTCCGTATGTTATGTTTCTACAGGGGCGATCAAAATTTTATAATGTTATATATATAGAGCGGTATAATAAGTCAATGATATAGAGTTTTGTTGTAAGAATTATATTTATATATTTTGGTTTGTGATGCGATGTAATGTTATACATTGGCCGGAAACGACTTTTGATATAGATTCGCTTTCTGTATTAAGACTTCAATTACAAAATTTTGTTGCCTTGTCACCGTATCAGGTGTGATTGACACGGTCCTATTCTGAAATCACATGTGACATTGGCTCTATAACAACGGTCAGGACAAACTCTTCTTAGATAAGTTACACGTACAAATATGAAAAAAAAAACGCTTCTCTAATAAGGGAGTTTTGACTCACTTCTGTGTTTTAGTACAAATGAGGATGTTGAGGAGAAGCTTGGCCATAATAAGCTAGAAAAAAACCGCCTTTTGACTGCTAGTTTCAGCTTGGAATTTAACTTGTTTCAAATTGAGCTTTTATAGTGACACTAACTGTATAGATTGGAGTGTCTATTGAAGGAAAGTATTTGTCTTACATATCACCACAATAATTTCAAGCTTTTGCCTGCGTATGCTTGTGGCAGGAAAGAAAAAATCATAGCTATTCAGTAACCGTCGTCTACTGACAAAGTGATATGCTCAAGCTTGGACATATCAATAGCATAAGCGAAGAAGGAAAGTTATTTGGCCTACATATCACCATAATAACTTCCAAGTTTTTGTCCCTGCGTATGCCTGTGGCAGGAAAGCAAAAATCATAGCTATTCAGTAATCACCGTCTATTGACAAAGTGATTTGCCAAATAGTTTCTAAAAAATGTGCACGAACTCTATTGACTGAAGGAACTCTGTTAACCTCAGTAATGCAGCAGAGAAGGGGGTTGTATTCTGGTAGGGGACAACAGCTTGATAAAAATACGGTTAGTATAAACTCAAACTTGTTAGTCTACAGCATGTTTTACATATCAACTTACTGTACACTAATATTGGGACCAGTTAATCATGGCAACGTATCCTATGAGAACTCAAATCTAAGAGTGATCCAAGGGGAAGGTGGGAGGAGAGATTTGCAAAAGTTGATCATACATTTGCAAAAGTTAATCATTTCATTGTATCAGGTAGAATTGCTGAATTTTTTGTTGCTCGATTGCAGCTCAGTATCCTTCAATACCGAGAAGCAGAGACCGCCATGTCCATGTGTCCATGTGGTAAGGTAATGACCTGCAGTGCCAAGGTAGAAGTCCTACTGTTTGCTAATTCTATTTCTGTAAGTTTACGTTTGCTAATGGTTCTTTGATTAGTGAACTGGATTGAGAATTCCAATAATTTTGGGCGTGATTCAGGTTAGAAAGGATGCCAGATCCCCCCTAGAATCTCACATGCTACATTAGCTCAAATTAGCTCACATGGTTCCTATACAATGTATTGACAGACGATGTACTATTGTGTATTGCAAATTTGAAATTGTCTTACAGTACTATTGGTCACAACCCCAGAATGGCCATGACCTTCACTACTACAATTTCTAGCTCGAATTATACTAATTAGTACCTAATGCACTATTAACATTCTGGAAAGTTATGCAAGTTCTTGTAGCAGCACCCTTATTCTGAATAACTTTAAGCCTATGGTGATCAGAAAATGACACTGAATACGTGCATTATCCACATTCTGGAAGCAGTTTGATTGGCAACTAGGCTGCTGAAATTTTTCAGCCAGGCGGCAATAAGTCCTTTTTGGGATGACTCTGAATGATGCTATGCACTAACCATAAACAAAATGTGCTTGCGAATTGGAACCCTGTTGGATTGGACTCGGAATGTGGGATTGGACTAGGAATATGTCATCTTAAAGTTCCCTTGCTACAATTTCATTACAAGATACATGGACGAAGCTGAGATCATCCAGATAATTTGTTTTGTTAAAGAGGCAAAGGGATTTTATTATGAGATATTGCTTTTCATGCTTACCAATTGCCAGTTGCTTGTCTGAAACCTGCCTCTAATGCTTGTGTCCTTACATTCCATCAGGTTCATGCTTTTTCTTGATGAATGCCTAGCTAACTGGCATTAAGTGCATAGATAGAAATTATTGTTATGTTAGATAATTGATGTTCATGCTGAATTCCAGGTATTCTACTTGGGCTTTCCCTCCTTTTCATATTGGTTATGTGCAGCCGCTAATGGAAGTGGCTGTCGCACTGGGAAGGAAGGCGTGAGAGATTCAGTCACATTCAGAGATTCAGAGATTGCGTTCGTTTTATGATCAAGGCAGGCAGGCGCGAATTGGGGACAAAAGGCAGCCAGGAGTACACATAGGCTCTGCATGCTGTACTGAGGCTGTTTATTTTTCTTGATGTATACGTAAGTAACAGTCGATCTGTAACACTAGCTTAGCTCCATGCAAAACAAGTGGATGAGCTACACATGCATGACTTAACCGTGCTGTAAAACTGTAACTAATTGGTGCGTTGCACGCATGCTGCTGAATAAACAAAATTATTTGCATACGTGATGTATACCGATGGCTGTGATGTGCGCCACGTAACTTGAGGAGCAGAGTACAGACTACAGAGTGACTAGTTTGTAACAAGCCCAGGAACTCAAGTATGTAATGCAACAAATCAACATCACGGGAGTATGTAACAAATCAACAACACACATACAGAATGGGCACATACCTTGTCTTAACACAGGCAAATACTATTATTTAATACTGTAGCATACTCCATAATCGGTTTTCAATTCACTATGATTGATAGAAGCTTAGCATACTCCATAGTACATATATAATCGATGACAGGATATACTACTCATCCAACAGCAAATCGGTCCTCATTTCACTAGCATACTCGTGTGCATCCATAATCGACATCATGATATACTACTAGTGCTCATCCAAAAACGTTCCACACTTGGCTAGCATACTCACAGCGATCTATCAACGGCGGCGGGAGTAGTGGAGGTAACAGTAGAAGTACCACGCCACAAAGAAGACGACCCCCAGGTGTAGCACGCTGACGCAAATGCCAGCCAGTGTTTAGGTAGCTGTGGGATCGGGAATCAACCGCACGGCGGCGAGCAGCTCGGCGGCGAGGCGAAGTGGATGGAGCGGAGTGTGCGGGAGAGGCAGCAGCGTGAGGCGCGGAACATCATGACGGAGAGGAAGGTAATGACGGCGGTGAACAGGATTCCAGAAGGGATAAACTGACCTCTCCTCTCTTCTTCTGTGAGGTACTCTAGGTTTGTTTTCAAAAACTAGTCCTTTTTTTTTTTGAGATTACAAAAGAAACTAGACCTTGTTTTTTTGTTTTTTACAAGATTAAAAAAAAGTAAACCTGCTTTTTTGAGAAAAACTAGACCTCTATTTTTCATTTTGCTTATAGAAGGGAAAAGAACAAAGAGAGTCACGGGGCTGTCGCCTACTCCTGCACTGCGCATGTTACTCTCCACGGCGTCCATGGCGAGAGAGGAAAGGAAAAAAAAAGAAGGTCGGAGCGGATCGATGGAGGAGCCTTCGTCGCAGCCCGCAGGCACGCACATACTATACGGCCAGGCGTGGTCTGTGGTTTCGATCTGGTAGTGGTAAGCTCTCCAAGGCTACTACATGCATCAGCTAGCTAGCCTCCTACCCTACCTGCAAAGTGCAACCAATGCAAGGCAAGCAGGCTCGTTACGTGCTCGAACCCAAGCTGCTGCAACACGAGATTGAGGCTGCGGTGCGGGACACCAGTCCACGGGTTGGGTGCCATGGCCGATCGGAGGTACGGTGTGCCAGATGAATCGAGCAGACAACGAACGGTCACGATGTTGCAAGCTTGTGGATTCATCTCTTTTAACTTTCTCAAGCCGTCCAGTCATCAAATTACCTAGTTCATCTCACGTACGTGTTGACCTGCTCTCTCATGATCTCGTATATTTATTTTTTTCCCCCTTTCCAACATAGGCGAGGGGGAGCTGAGGGCAGCCTGCAGCCTGGTGAACGAGAGGAAGAAAAGCAAAAGCAAATATAAAATGGGCCTTTCTACGGCCCATGTTCACCATAACACAGGCTGGGCTTTGTGTCTTTTTGACAGTTGTTATTTTAGGGAAATTTGAACGACTACTCTTGGTGAGTGCTATTACAGGTCTCAAAGGTGGCAGATGCTTGCAAAAACGAAAAGAAATAAGGCTGCGGGGTTTCAGGGGTGGCATTGCATTGCAGGTTTGTGGAGTGCAAGAATCAGAAAGTGTGTTTTGTTTCAGTTTTTCTTTTTTGGCAAAAAAATATGTACTGCACTTTTACCTCCAGGCAAAACTAGCTGATTGAAGAATTCCGAGTTGTGTTGCCTTGTCATCAATAATCTTCTCCAAGGGGTACGTCAATGGCAAGGATGAAAAGCATGGGAGGTAATGGGCCTCCTTGGCCAAGTCCCCTTAGCATGCTTAATTCCTTGACATGGAGACAAAATGTCATGCCCATTCTGTGGAACCGAAAAAAATGATCAATGCAACAAGTCATAGTCCGCGTCGTCGATCTGTTCATTTGACCAATGCAAACGAACCGTGCAAGTGAAGCTCGTTCAGTTGCAAATCATCAACAAGCTGTCCGAACCGTTGGCAATAGGTAATTCTTGTATTGTTTTTGTGTGCTGTCGCTGTAAATTAGATTGAAATCTGGGAGCAAATTGTAGCCACGTACTGTTGCCTAACTGTGTATGGTGCGCAATGAGGAGATTTCAGCAAAGGAATTAGATCTATATATTTTGTTTGGGTGTTGGGCATGGATGGTTGATCAGTGTGATCAGTCTTCCATTGTTGAAGAGTCGGCACCAGTTGGTTGATGTTGGAGGAGTTGATCTACTAGTTTCTGCAGGAACCGAGATAGTACAGGTGCTGCTGTCTCAATCAGATTGCAGTAGCGCGGAAGGAAGCCGGCAGCGCTGCTGGCTCGCTGATTGGACAGTGGCACGCATCCGCAGTGTTATTGCAGGAACCCACATGTTTACATATATGCATCACATCAGCAAACAATTTGATTTGGTTTCAAACTTTGAATAAAAGCTTAAAACACTACTACTGCGACCGTGATACAAATATTCAGCATACGATGGATCCATAACACATTAGCGTGGGAAGATAGCCAACCAAAGTTACTGAAAACAAACTCAACTAGTAGTAGTTCGATCGGCACGGCAGTACGTGTTAGAATTAATCTTGTTGTTTTAATATTTGTGTGCGTTATCAGTCGTGGCATGTGTGTTAGGAGTGCAGAATGTGATCTGCATGTAGATGCTTACATGCAGAGTGCCTTTTGGTTTGGAGAGCGCCGAGTCAAATGGAGGAGCCTAAGCGTGGAGGAGTGGTGATCTGTATGCTTAGGTTTAGTGACATGCAAATGGAAGTGGTCTGCATGTAATCCAGGGAGATGAGTGCCTATCCGGATAATGCGGCCACGCGTGGAGTGTGTTGTGCATCTGCGTGCTAATAGGAGTCAAGTGCCTTAGCTTTGCATGTAGACTTGATCAGTACGTGCATGTAGAAAGAGGTGATGCATACACGTCTGGTTAGTTGAGTTAGTGGCGTGAGTTCCGGATCGGTGGCGAGCTGTGTGAGCTGGTGCCGTGCCGTTCGGCTATTTAGCCATGAGTCTGTGTTGTGTTCTTTTGTGTGTGAAGTAAAAAAAAGTGCAAGTGTTGGTGCTGGTGTGCAGTGCCGTGAAAAATCCCCTTCATTGTAAAGTTCGTGAGCTGCGAGAGTGCGTGAGAGTCGCGGTCATTTGATCAGTTCCAACAAGTGGTATTCAGAGCCTCGTTCGAGAGATGAGGAAGGTTGGCGACGGCGGCAAGTCTCCTGCCGGTGGTGGCGACGACGACGACAGCAAGATGGTGGTGCAGCACGTGAAGGAGGCGGGGGTGACACTACGTTACCCCATGCTTTCGGAGAACAACTACGGCGTGTGGGCTGTGAAGATGAAGATCTTCATGCGTGCCCAAGGCGTGTGGGCTGCCGTGGTGAACAAGAAAGGTGTTGATGAGAAGATGAACCAAATGACTCTCGCCGCCATTGTCCAAGCTGTGCCGGAGGCCGTGGTGATGGCCATCTCTGAGAAGGAGACGGCCAAGGAGGCGTGGGATGCTCTGGAAGATATGAACATCGGTGAAGAGCGCGTGAAGAAGGCCCGAGTACAAACCCTCAAGAGGGAGCTTGATGGTATGTACATGGGTGATTCTGAGAAAATTAATGATTTTGCTTTGAAGGTTACCACAATCGTGAACGAGATTCGCTCTCTCAGCACGAAAGTGGAGGAGACCGTCGTCGTGGAGAAGCTCTTGCATTCAGTCCCCGACAAGTTCCGACCCCTCATCAGCACCATCGAGCAATGGGGGAATGTGTCGGAGATGACGGTGACGGAGACGATCGGGCGCTTGAGAGCATTCGAGGAGTCTTCAAAGGGGCGGCGTCGTGACAAGGAGGGTGAGCCGCAACTGTTGTTCGTGGACGACGAGCCACGGCTCACACGTGCCGAGTGGGAGGCCAAGGTTGCTGAAGAGAGGAGGAGCGGAGGTGGCTCCAGCAGCGGCGGCGCCGGTGAGAGGAAGTACCGTGGCAAGTTCGACAAGTCCAAGATCGACTGCCGCAAGTGTGGTGAGTTCGGACACTTCGCTGATGAGTGTCCCGCTGTGAAGAAAGTGGTGAAAGGTGTGGCGCAGCTTGCCATCGCAGATGCCGATGATGAGCCGACTCTCCTGTGAAGCTCAATGTGAAGGTGCAAAATAAAGCCAACAAGATTAGGGGGTGATTGTTCGAATTAATCTTGTTGTTTTAATATTTGTGTGCGTTATCAGTCGTGGCATGTGTGTTAGGAGTGCAGGATGTGATCTGCATGTAGATGCTTACATGCAGAGTGCCTTTTGGTTTGGAGAGCGCCGAGTCAAATGGAGGAGCCTAAGCGTGGAGGAGTGGTGATCTGTATGCTTAGGTTTAGTGACATGCAAATGGAAGTGGTCTGCATGTAATCCAGGGAGATGAGTGCCTGGCCGGATAATGCGGCCACGCGTGGAGTGTGTCGTGCATCTGCGTGCTAATAGGAGTCAAGTGCCTTAGCTTTGCATGTAGACTTGATCAGTACGTGCATGTAGAAAGAGGTGATGCATACACGTCTGGTTAGTTGAGTTAGTGGCGTGAGTTCTGGATCGGTGGCGAGCTGTGTGAGCTGGTGCCGTGCCGTTCGGCTATTTAGCCATGAGTCTGTGCTGTGTTCTTTTGTGTGTGAAGTAAAAAAAAGTGCAAGTGTTGGTGCTGGTGTGCAGTGCCGTGAAAAATCCCCTTCATTGTAAAGTTCGTGAGCTGCGAGAGTGCGTGAGAGTCGCGGTCATTTGATCAGTTCCAACAGTACGTAGCGTCAATTCATAAGGCGGTTCTCGACAGCTAGCATCACGATCGGCATATCATCCACGAACTCGATCGTTCGGCAGCAGCTGGCCGGCCGGCTTCAACGGCGGCGGCGGCGGAGGTAGTAGACGCTCCCCAAGTGGAACATGGTGAGGCCGATACCAACAAGCGTCAAAGGAGAGGTGGGGTTGGGGATCGTGAGGACGGCGGCGAGGAGCTCGGCGGCGAGGCTGCAGGCCAAATGGAGGGAGCTGCCGTTGTTGCCAAGGTCGGAGGGGTCGGGGGATGGCAAACCCATCTCGAGGTCGTCGTCGTCCTCCTCGTCCTCGTCCTCGTCCCAGCGGCGAGAGCGGCGTCGGGGACGGCGGCGTGGATGGCGGTCGGGGCTGTGGTGACGGTGAGGGAGGCGGATGGGGCTGTGGTGGCGGTAGCGGCGCGATGCCTCCTCCTCAGCCACCGCCTGCGCCATTGTCCCGGACGGTGCACGGTAGCAGAGGCGGGATCGTAAAAGGCTTCTTCTATGTGTTTACGCGTGTGCTGCGTTGTAAAGGTGGCGTGTGTGTGGTGGACCCGGGGGGTCAGTGAGTGTGCTGCCTATAAGGCAGAGCGGAGGAGTTGTAACAGACAGCTGAATATTCGTGAGATTAAACTTGAGTTCGTCGGGGTTCGGGGTTCCTCACCCCTCCCTTCTACCAATCCGCGTGTTGCTCACGTCGCCGGCGATCCGCCGCGGCCACGGGCTGTATCAGTTGGTATCAGATTCACCGGTCCTCAGCGTGCTTCCGCAGTCGAATCGCTGAAATCCGTCGGTGTGATCTGACAAACAGCATGGGTCGAGCGATCTGGTTGTAGCCGATTTCCGGCGGCGACCGGTTACTCCTCATAATTCCTACGCTACGTTGGTCCACTTGCGGGTGATTTGGCACTGGAGACTTCGTCCTGGTCTATCGGCTTCGGATCTGGGATTTCCGGCACGGGTGGCGGAACATCCAGGCAGTTTTGGCTTCGAGCACGGGCGCGACGACGGACATCGTGTCGACGTTCGTGGAGTTGTGTAAGTGTCTACGATATTCCTTCGACTTGAGCGTTCCGATTTGGGCCTTGATTTGCGAATTGGGGTTTCCTCAAATCAAATCGTGAGTGCTCAGTTTGAGGTGTGGACACCACGGCTCCACCTAAGCCCTCGATCCAAACTCAGTTGTTACTGACGGCCATGGAGGAGAAAGCAGAACGGGATGAGGCGAGATGGGAAGAGATGATGGAGAATTTTGATCTACTTTTTGCCAAGGTGGCCAATGTGGATAAGAATCAAAACAAGCTGGAAGCCCAATTTGACGTGTCCAATTCGGTGATTGCCCAGATGTTACGAGATCAGGAGAAGGTGTCTAGACAGTTAGACACAACAGCAAAGGTGGTGGAACAATTGAGTGCTTGGCAGCAGGAGTCAAAAGGAGAAAGGCCAGTAAGTCCAGCTTGGTCCGAGGATATGGGGGAATCGGGTGCTTAGTACAAGAGGGCATCTCACCAGCAGAGGGGCACTTTTCCAACAGGACATACTGGGTATGACAGCAAGAGTAACAATCGAGGGTTTATGCCTAAGCTCACATGTCCTAGGTTTTATGGTTCTAGCCCTGCAATTTGGAAAGCCAAGTGCCAAGACTACTTCCACTTGTTGAATGTTCCAGAGAGTATGTGGGCCACAGTTGCTTCTTTACACATGGATGGCAATGTTGATAAGTGGATGCAATTTCATAAGTTGAAATATGGATTGGGGAACTGGGAGCAATTTATGGGAGCAGTACAGCAGAAATTTGGAACTACCAGCAAGCCATTGATGCACTGTTGGAGTTACACCAAACTGGGACAGTGGAAGAATATGTACTGGAATTTGAGGCCCTACAATACCAGATTGCTGCTCATAACCAAGGCATGGGAGAGACTTATTTTGTTTCTCAGTTCATTATAGGCTTAAAGCCAGAGATAAGATATCATGTTCAAGGACAGGTTCCTGCAACTATGGAAAGAGCTGTGATGCTTGCTAGGATTCAACAGCAGATTTTGGACAAGGGCAAAGGAAAATTTCAGAAGTTTAATGTTGGGAGTAAGTCAAACCAATCCTCTTTCTCTAAAGCTGAGACCAAGCCTTCTGGTTTTGTGAGTCATTTGGGCAAAGAGAGACAGATGAGGGATTATTGTCGAGCCAACAACTTATGTTTTTACTGCAAAGAACCATATGATGCCTCCCACGCAGCTAAGTGTTCCAAAAGACCTCAGACACATGTCAATGCCTTGGTGGTGAATGATCTAGACACTCAGCTAACAGATGAAGTGCTCAATCAATTGGCAATTGAGGATGCTTTGGCTGAGGATTTTTGCTCTCTTTCATTGAATGCTATTGCTGGCACAGAACATGGGGAGGCAATGAGATTGAGAGCACGAGTTAAGAACAAGATCATGTTGATATTGGTAGACAGTTCGAGCTCCCACAGCTTTATCAGTTCTCAATTCTTGGATACAGTGGGTATTACTCCAACTCATACATCCTCAAAACAAGTCAAGTTGGCCAATGGTGATGTTTTACTCTCAAGCCATGTTGTGCATCAGTTGGAGTGGTGGACACAGGGTCACTCTTTTGTCACATATATGAAAGTTCTGAATTTGGGGGCATATGATGCAATTATAGGATTTGATTAGCTTCAGAGTCATAGTCCTATAACTCATGATTGGGCTGCTAGAACCATGGAGTTTGTCTACAAAGACTCACCTATCAAACTACAAGGGGTACCACCTGTCCATGCTTCAGTACCACAGATGACTGCAAAGAAGTTCAACAAATGTTATGCTGGAAATGATATCTGGGCATTAGCAGTGGTAGAGCAAATGGCTGATAAATCTCAAGACCAATGTCCTCCAGAAGTCCAAGCTGTTTTGACAGAATTTGCTGATGTTTTTGCTGCTCCAGCGGGTCTTCCTCCACACAAAATGTATGACCATACTATCCCTACTCTTCCATTAGCTGTCCCTGTTAATTCCAAACCATATAGATATTCACCACTACATAAAGATGAAATTGAGCGCCAAGTTAAAGAATTGTTAGCAGCTGGTTTGATTACACCTAGTTCCAGCGCATATGCTTCCCCGGTGCTTTTGGTGCAGAAAAAGGATGGGTCTTGGAGGTTTTGTGTAGACTATAGAAAACTCAATGCCATCACGATTAAAAATAGATATCCTATGCCTTTGATTGATGAGATAATTGAAGAGTTGGCAGGAACAAGACTTTTTTCCAAATTGGATATGAGGGCTGGCTACCACCAAGTGAGAATGAACCCTGCAGATCAATACAAAACTGCTTTTAAAACCCATCATGGTCATTATCAATTCAGGGTTATGCCTTTTGGGCTGACGAATGCACCTGCCACATTCCAGTGTCTAATGAATGATGTCATGGAACCCTTTTTGAGGAAATTTGTGATGGTATTTCTGGACGATATATTAATCTATAGTCCATCTATGGAAGTACATGTAGAGCATCTTAAATTGGTATTGGCAAAGCTAAGGGACAATCAGTTGTATATGAAAATGAGCAAGTGTTGTTTCGCTCAACCTCGATTGGAATATCTTGGTCATATTATTTCTAATGAGGGAGTAGCTACTGACCCACAGAAGACTATTGCCATGCTCCAATGGCCTGTGCCACTTTCAGTGACTGAATTACGAGGGTTCTTGGGTCTTACTGGTTATTACCGTAAATTTGTGAAGAATTATGGTATTATAGCAAAGCCTCTCACTCAGTTGCTTAAGAAGAAGCAGTTTCGTTGGTCTGCTGAAGCTCAACAAGCATTTGAACACTTGAAACAAGCAATGACATCAACCCCAGTGTTAGCTATGCCCCCACTTTTCTTTACCATTTGTGGTTGAGACAGATGCTTCAGATGTTGGCATTGGAGCGGTTTTGATGCAAAGAGATCAACCAGTGGCTTTTCTGAGTAAAGCTCTCGGGCCTACTCACAAGCACCTCTCTATTTATGAAAAGAAATTCTTGGCTCTAATCATGGCTGTGGAGAGATGGCGACCCTATTTACAGCGGCAAGAATTCATTATTCGTACAGATCACAAAAGCCTTCCATATCTGACAGAGCAAAATCTACACTCTGACATGCAGCGTAAGGCTATGGCTCGACTTATGGGCCTTCAATTCAATGTAGTCTATAAAAAAGGCAGTGAAAATGGGGTTGCAGATGCCTTATCCAGGGTGGGTCATCTATTCTCATTGCAGGCTCTGTCAGAAAGTAAACCTCTATGGTTACAGGAAGTTCTCAACTCTTACAGCACAGACTCCCAAGCTCAGGAGTTGTTGGTTAGTCTTGCAGTTAACAGTCCTGATGAGCAGGGGTACAGTTTGCAGCAGGGTCTTATCAGATATAAAGGGGAAGTGTGGATAGCAAAGAACTCTGCCTTGCAAACACGGTTGATTGCAGCCTTACACTCAAGTCCCATAGGAGGACATTCAGGCATAGCTGTTACTTACCACAGGCTCAAACAGCTATTTTGGTGGAAAGGATTGAAACTGGATGTGGAAAATTTTGTTAAACAGTGCCAGATATGCCAACAAGCTAAACACGAGAACAAGCATCCAGCAGGGCTATTGCAACCACTTCCAATACCACAAGGGGCTTGGCAGGATTGGTCTATGGATTTTGTGGAGGGACTGCCCGCATCTGAAGGCAGTAATGCTATATTGGTGGTGGTGGATCGCTTTACAAAGTACAGTCATTTTATTGCACTAAAGCATCCTTTCATAGCTGCTGGAGTAGCTAAACTGGTGCTAGATAATGTGGTCAAACTGCATGGCTTGCCCAAGACAATTGTCTCTGATCGTGACAAAATATTCAGTAGTACCTTCTGGCAGACCTTGTTCAAGTTACTGGACACTAAATTGCTGATGAGCTCCTCATATCATCCTCAAACAGATGGCCAAACCGAAAGAGTCAACCAATGTCTACAAATGTACTTGAGGTGTGCAGTACAGGAATCACCAAGACGGTGGAAAATGTGGCTTCCTCTAGCTGAGTTGTGGTACAATTCTTCGTTTCATTCAGCTTTAGGTTGCTCTCCATTCAGAGCGTTGTATGGTTATGAGGCTCCTTTGGGTACCATGCTGCCAACTCAGGAACAGATTCCATCTCCAGCAACCGATTTCCTTCAGGACAGGGAGGAGCATTGGTCCATGCTGAGACAACATCTGGCTGCAGCGCAGAACCGTATGAAGCTGCAAGCGGATAAGAAACGTACTGACCATGAATTTCAAGTTGGGGAGGAGGTATTGCTAAAACTTTAGCCTTATGTGCAAGATTCAGTGGTAAGCAGACCATATCCAAAATTGGCTCTCAAGTTCTTCGGACCATACAAAGTCCTCGAACGAATTGGTGCTGCTGCATACAGGTTACAACTTCCACCTGGGAGTTTGGTGCACCCAGTGTTTCATGTATCTCAGCTTAAACCCTTCACTGCTAATTATACTCCAGTCTATCATGAATTGCCCAAGTTGGTTGATCTGTCCACACAGAAGTTGGAGCCTGAACAGGTGTTGGAGAGACGATTGGTCAAGAAAGGAAGCCAAGCAATACCACAAGTGCTGATTAAGTGGCTTCATTTGCCGGCGGATGCTGCTACTTGGGAGGACTATCACGTGGTGAAGAACAAGTTTCCTCATGCTGTGGCTTGGGGACAAGCCACTTCGACGGCAAGGGGAGGTGTCCCGGACGGTGCACAGTAGCGGAGGCGGGGTCGTAAAAGGCGTCTTCTATGTGTTTACGCGCGTGCTGCGTTGTAAAGGTGGCGTGTGTGTGGTGGACCCGGGGGGTCAGTGAGTGTGCTGCCTATAAGGCAGAGCGGAGGAGTTGTAACAGACAACTGAATATTTGTGAGATTAAACTTGAGTTCGTCGGGGTTCGGAGTTCCTCACCCCTCCCTTCTACCAATCCGTGTGTTGCTCACGTCGCCGGCGATCCGCCGCGGCCACGGGCTGTATCAGCCATGTGGCGCGCCGCCTCGGACAGGTGGTCCGCAGCTGAAGCAGAGTGGTCGGCGGCGGCAGCGTAGTGCGCCGCAGCCACACGGCGGTCCATCCGATCCCCTCGCAGCGGCGGAGGTCGATCGGGGGGAGGCGGAGGTGGATCGGGGACCAAGAACACGTCGGAGCAGGGCAGAGGAGATGAGAGGGTTTTGTAGCCTGCCGGGGTTGGTGTGGTGTGGTGTGGGAGTTGCTTCCACACTGGGAGAGGAGACGAGGGACAAGAAGCCCTTGCCCGAATAGGCAAGGCAGGGCATGCAGTTTTGTCTTCTAAGTACTCACCAGTAGCTATTTGACAAGATTCCAGAAAGAAAAATCTGACCTCTCCCCTCTCCTCTCTTCTTCAGTACTAGTAGTATAAGTGAGGTAGCTAGGTTTGTTTTTCAAAAACTAGTCCTAATTTTTTAAGAGATATAAAAGAAACTAATAAACCTTGTTTTCAACTAGACCTTGTTTTTGTTTTTAAGAAGATTAAAAAAACTAAACCTACTTTTTTTTTGAGAAAAAAAAAGCCTGCGCATGTTCTCCACGGCGGCCATGGCTGGAGGATAGGTCGGAGCGGATCGATGGAGGAGGCTTCGCAGGCTTCGATCTGGTAGTACTAGCACAGTAGCTCTCAAGGCTACATGCAGCTAGATACTAGGCTAGGTTGCCTCGTACCCTTCCTGAAACCAATACAAGACAAGCAGGCCGGCTCGGTGCCCATGAGATCGAGGCTGCGATGCCACAAGACTGCCCGTGCCCACACACCTGAACGGGAGACGCCATCTTCCCTGACCGCTTCCCCTACCGTCGTCACCTCCTCCGACGACGGGGACCAATTAAAAGATGCTCGTGGCCGGCTTTGCAAATCGATCAGGAATATATACCTGCTGCTTCGTCAATTATGCTTATATAGCTAGCTAGATCGAGTTATAGTTGCATACAATGATGAGTACTACTGCCCGTGCCCACACACCTGAATGGGAGATGCCATCCTACCTAGGGATGAAAACGGATCGGATACGGACGGATATGTCCGAATACAAATACAAATATTTCTTTTTTTGCCGGATCGGATCTGGATACGGACAGTACAAAATATGTCGGATATGTATCGGATATTGATATACGTTACATATCTGCAACAGACATTCAACTTTTATTATGCGGATACGGATACGGATACGGTCGGATATTGATTTTCCAGTTCCGGATACGGAATATACCATTTAAGGCCTGAGGGTCTTCGGTCGGTCGATCGGACGGAAAATATCCACACCACTTTCATCCCTAATCCTTCCCTAATCCTGCCTGACCGCTTCTCCTACCGTCATCGTCTCCTCCGACGACGAGGACCAACACGGCGGCGTCAT
The DNA here is from genome assembly GCA_015342445.1 of Digitaria exilis. NCBI lineage: Eukaryota > Viridiplantae > Streptophyta > Magnoliopsida > Poales > Poaceae > Digitaria > Digitaria exilis. Next base: position 513,852 of record JACEFO010001947.1, read on the forward strand.
CGTCTCAAGATACTCCTGGCCGGCTTTGCAAATCGGTCAGGAGTATATACCTGCTGCTTCTACTTCGTCAATTCTGCTTATATAGCTAGCTAGATCGAGTTATAGTTGCATACAATGTTGCGTATACTAGGTACATATATCGTTTTTAGGAAGAGAAGAGAGATTACGTAGGAGTACATGGCTCCACATTTCCTTTTCACGTGAGTATTGGCATTATTAACCACGCGTCTTTCTTTCTATAGCCTTTTAATTACTTTATTATTATATGCCCCTACCTAAAATGCACGTAGGAATTATGAACATGTTATACTCCCGGTCTATGGTAGGGGTAATCCAGTTGCTCCTTAGCAGGTACTAGTAAAAGTTCACGAAAATCAAAAGCACACATTTTTTTAGATAAATTATAAACAACGCAATTATTACTAGGATAAAAGAGAAAAAAAAATCTCGGGTGGTTCTACTGGATGAGTCTCCGCACTCTATCCCTAACCTGTAGGCCCCACTGTCACGCTGGACCAGCTGCCAGTACTATTTTTTAGGAAAAGCTTGCCAGTACTTGTGGTTGGTTTTGAAACAAACGATTATTATAATTACCTGTATACATTGAATTTTTTTAATTTTTCTATGTTTCAATTTATGATTGTGCCTCTGTTTGAAGCGGCTATAACTGGATGAATAAGCGGTAGGCGGTGGAATCTCTTATCTAGACAGTATAATTTTTTAAAAAAATCATAACTAATTCATATGAGCTCAGATGGATATGACCTTATACGAAAATTGTAGTTCTTGACGAGATCTACAACTTTATAGTTCAAATATTTTTAATTTAGAGCCATCTTAGTGCTCAAATAATCGATGGAAATTGCAGGTCTAAAATTTAATTTCAGATATAAAGCTTGTGTCGATTATTTGAGACCCAAAACGGCTCTTAATATAATTTAAAAAAATTATATAAACTTCATCTCCATCTGAGTTGATATAAATTTTATGATTTTTTAATGTGTGTTTTCCAATGTTCCAATCAAAAATTAAATTTTAGATATGTAACTTGTGTCGATTGTTTGAATAGATCGCCCGGCCCTGGCTCCATCACGTGGTTGGGTGCCATGGCCGATCCGCGGCCGGCTGGCCGGCGCAGGGGAGCTAGCTAGGTATCGTGGGTCAGATTGATCGAGCAGACAACGAACGGTCACGATGTCTTGAGTCTTGCTTGCACTCTTTCGCTATAAAAGAACGTTTTGCGAGACACTTCAAATTCGGCCTCATAGGCGGACACAAATTTCATCCGCCTCCGTTAATCAGGCATTAAGAGAGGTGGATATTTTCGATTATCGGAGACGGACATTTTAAAAAAATGCCTCGGAAATCGTTTATTTTCAGAGACAGTCACCCTAAGGTGTCCGCCTCCGTAAATCGATTTTCGGAGGCGGACGTTTATACGTCCCGCCTCCGAAAAAGGCCGAAGCCCAACTCGGCCTGATAACCTTCGTAATATATATACCAACACTTGGCTCCCTAACCCTCCCCCTCACTTCTCTCTCCTCCCGGCGGCGCCCTTCCCTCTCTCCTCCTAGCGGCGCCCTTTCCTCCATCTCTCTTGCGGTGGCGCCCCTCACTCTCTCTCGCGGCGCCGAGGCTCCCTCCCTGCTCGAGGCGAGGCCCGTGGGGAAGCGAGAGGCAACAACGCGAGCTACGACGGCGCGTCTGCTGGAGCTGCTGCACGGGCTGCGGCTGCTGGAGGGGCTGCGGCGGAGCTACGCGTGGAGCGACTGCGCGGGCTCCGACGGTGGACGGCTCGGCGAGGTGGTGGAGCTCGCGGCAGCGAGCACGACGGCGACGCGAGGAGCGGCGGTGGGCGGATCTGACATGGAGCGCCTGGATCTGGCGAGGAGCAGCTGGATGTAGTGGCGGCGGCGCGATGGGCTCGATGGGCTTTTTGCTTTTTTTTATTATTTTTTGCTAGGTTTTCAAAGGCGGGCGTAAAATCGCCTTTGTTAATGCTTCATTAACAGAAGCGCTAGTTCGGAGGCGGATGCAAAATCCGCCTCCGAAAATCTATTTTGCCTGTCTCCGAAAATCGTTTTTTATTAGTGTTTCTTGAGAATTCATCTATTTTAACTTTCTCAAGTCGTCCAGTCATCTATTCCTTCCATCCCAACTTATAAGTTGTTCGACTTTTTTGGCTCCACCTTTGAACATTTGTCTTATTAAAAAAATTATGTGAAATATCAATTTTTTTTATGGCTTGCTTTATTGATGAATATTCTTAAGAATGACTCAAATTTGACTATATTTATATAAATTTTTTGAATAAGATGAGTGGCCAAAGTTAGGGTCAAAAAAGTCAAACGACTTATAAATTAGGACGAAGGTAATAATAATTATCTAGAGCCCTCTCACGGTCTCATATACAACTCTAGGCAAGGGAGTGGGTGTGGTGTGCGACTGGGAGCTGTGAGATGAGCGCAGGCTGCAGCCCGGTGGACGATGGGAAGAAAAGCAAATCAAATGTAAATGGTACATCCATTAATTATTCTCCCCTCTTCTTTTCCGCGTCGAGTTTTTTTTTAGAAACCTTCTCCGCGTCGAGTATATGAGATTTTTTTTTTTTGAGAAACCTTCTCTGCGTCGAGTATATGAGGGGGAGAGTATTTGAGATAAGAGTGTTGATTTCTTTTAGAAAAAACAACAAGCATGGATTCTTGTTGGCCGGCCCTTCTTCGGCCCATGTTCACCATAGCCCACGCTGGCTGGCCATGTGATGGGCTTTTTGTCTTTTTGACCATTGTTATTTCAGGGAAATTTAAACGATTATTATACAAATAAGAATAACTCTTGGTGAGTGCTATTACTAGGCATGGCAACGGATAATATCCGCACGGATATTGGTTTCAAATATCCGCATCCGCAACATAAAACCCGTGCCAGCGTCCGCGCCCGCTATCCGCTACTGATATGAAAGCATGCCCGCGTCCGCTATCCGCGGATATCCGTTATCCGCGGGTTTACCCGTATACCCGCAAAAACATACAATAAACCAAATCTAACAATAATTCATATGTCAAATCTACAGCACCGGATGCTTCGAAAGCTGGCACTTGAGATTGACAGTCGCTAGACATTGCAACTGCATAACAAATAGGAAAAATAGACACAACATGAACACTCAACCATTTGAGAAAACTAGATCGAGAGTAGTCACTAGTCAGTACAACACCTTAGTTGCCGTAGTTTTTAGGTCTGACATGTCCGTTAACGGATCTTGCGGGTTTACGGATACAGATATCAATTTTTCATGTCCGTCAACAGATATCCGTTCGGTTTAGACTCGTGCCCGCGCCCGCACCCACGGATACAAAACTAGACCCAAACCCATGCCCATCGGGTTTACTATCCGCGAGTTTACGGATATTTCGTGCCCATTATATTGCCATCCCTAGCTATTACATGTCACTCGAAAAAAAAATAAGAATCTCTAAAAAAAATAAGAATCTCTCTTGTTCAATCATTTGTGTGTGTGTCCGCCCATGGGTTCTTGTTGGTGTGTTTTTCTGCTTCAATTTTTTTTAAAAAAAACATGTACTCGTTCACATAAGAAATTTTATTACTAATTAGTAATATTAAATATATACTAGTTACAAAACTAATCGCATAGATAGAGACTAATTTGAGAGACAAATCTATCAAAACTAATTAGTCAATGATTTGACAACATAGTGCTACAATAACCATTTGATAATATGAATTAATTATACTTGATAGATTCATCTCGTTATTTAACCTAGGTTTTTGCAAATAGTTTTATAATTAGCTTATGTTTAAGCATCTCAACGTTCGATGTGACAAGAGCTGCATTTTAGCCATAGGATCTAAATACCCCTACGCCAGTCTTGCGCTGCCATGCTATGTCCGTTTCAAATTATTGTTATTTGACTTTCTTTTACTCTAAGGCTAGTCTCAATGTATAGTTTTATCACACAGTTACCAAAACATCCATGTCACATTTACCATGGGATGAAACTTTCACTCTCATAAGTTTGATATCATATCGTTTGTTTGACTTGCTTTTACTCTAAGAGCTGCAGTTAATACATTTTTTTTCCAGTAAGGCTTTATTTGTCTCGTGAATAGGCTTCCCTAAGCTTGACTTTACTAATTAGGTTTAATAATGACACGGTGTTGTCCCGTACCCGTAGACCGTAGTACTTCCGTCCACGGTCCACCACACGCCAGGTGCACTACGCGGGTCTACGGCTACGAGCCCTGCACCACGCCTCACGTGTTGAGAACGGAGGAATGGCAGGATCGTCCTCAAGGTTTTTTTTTTTAAACCTTGTTTGTTTGGAACGGTAGAATGCAAAATATAGGAATAGAAAAAAAATACAGAAAGGAGGACAACACAAAAATGAGAAAAGAGAGAAAACCACATGAACAAAAAAAAAACAAAGGAACGGTGAACTTTAGGTGTTTGGATTACATGAAGGTTTTGAAATTTTGATAATGCAGCTCCTCAAGCTTCAGCAAAGGAAGAGAAAACAAGAGGCTAGAGTGGAGGTTTTCATTCCTATAAAATTGTGAAAGCACTAAAATGTTCCATAGGAAAGGATTTGCTGTTTTCCTTTGTTCCAAACACCCTTTGCTGTCTTCCTTTCCTCTGTTTTTGTTTTCTTCATTTTTCCTCTAAAATTCCCATGATCCAAACATGGTCTTATATTAATCTCTCCGATCCGATGTGCCATGACGACCTAGGGATGCAATGTACGGTATTACGCATCCATGTTATATATGTGGCACTATCTATGGCTAATGAGCTCAGATTCAAGGAACACTTGGTTGCATGCATGTATGGATCATGGACGCATGAAGCCATGAACTCATCCATCATCCATAAGGTGATGTTGCCTGGTCGCAAGGTTTTTTTTTCTTGTTTTGCCTGGTGCGAGGCTTGGAGAGGTCACAATGTGCCCGTGTCCCCCTGCAGCCCTGCACAGTAGCAGCAGCGTGACGTGCAAATGCAAACAGCTCAGGTGACGGGAACAACACTGGAGAGACAGGTGTGTCTCTGTACCAATCAGGCTTGGCTTTGGCTCTGCTCGGCCCGGAATCACCAACCATATACATGCATGCATGTCCTTGGCCCAAAGAGACAAACCTGGGAGCATGTGAGCCATGGGCGCCACGCACCGAGCAGCTCCAGATGGGGTGCCGGCCGGCCGGCCTCACTGCCTAACCAACCATGGCGGCGAACTGATGTCTGATTGGCCGGACGCCCATGGATGGTGACCATCGGAAATCACCAGGAAGCTAGTGAGTATATGGAATGGATGATGATGAGCAAAGAGTTCAAGATGGATGTGTTATCTGTGGGAAGCATCTCGGCGTTGTTTCCCTGATATATGTGATGTTTATACTAGCTTGCACACAATTGTTACGAAACAAAGCAGAATTCCTATATTTCATTTTGTAAGGCATCATATAACCTTTGATCATCAATTATTAGCTAGCTTGTGGTCCCAATTTTGCTGTAGAAAAATTACATGGGTACGTGGATTTAACTTAAAAATTTTAATATTATAATTTCGTTCTTAAAACGAGTTCGAGTTTAGTATTTGAAACCTTACTTTGTCAAACCACCTCTTATGTTTTTGGGGATATCAATAATGTCTACTCTTGGCATATACTCTTGCTTCAACGAATCTGCCTACTCTTGGCGTTTGATCTGATTCAGTGGCAATGCAAATTATTGGCAACATTCAACAAATCATGTTTCATATCGATCATAAACATTCTGTGACAAAATAGGTGCTCCTCTTCCACAATTCTTTCAGGGTATCATATGATCTGATTGTCCAGCAAATTCCTTTTTGAGCCCAGAGATGAACAACGACATGACGTGGTACGCCGTACAGTTGACAGAAACTTGTGGCCCCAAAGGCTGCACCCCTCTGTGTTTCGTGCCGACATTCCCATCTGGAGGACACCACAACCACAATGCAAGGTCAGTTTGAGTTTAGGGCCTTTTTCTCCCATTCCTTTTGCTTTTCAAATAGCAATTTGGTTCACATGGTACCATTTAGGGAAATTTAAAACGATTATGCACTAGATTTCGTACAAATAAGAATAACTCTTGCGTGAGTGCTATTACAGGTTTCAAAGGTGGCAGATGCTTGCAAAAGAGAAAATAGAGACAGGGTTTTCAGGGGAGTAGCAATGCATTGCAGGTTTGTGGGGTGCAACATTCAGAAAGTGTGTTTTTTGGTTTCAGTTTTTTTGGGGGGAAAAACATGTACGTACATCCCTTTATGTTATTGGTTATAAACTGTTTGACTTGCTAACTGCAATTAGCTTGCCTTATGCAGTTTAACGGGAGTTATGAGCTGCAAATAAAACTCCACTTGGAATGCATGGGATTGAAAACTGGGGCAAACTACTTGAAAAGCAAAGGGATTGACAAATAAAACTCCACTTGGTATGAAAAACTGGTTTTGGTGAACTTCGTCTTCCTAACCCCGTTTTTCCCTCCTGCAACTCACACAAGTTCAGCTCAAGACCTAAAGAGCTCCATGCCTCCATGCCAGATTTCTCACGTAGAGAAAAGCAGGGGCCAGAGAAGCTCGAGTGAATGAACGGAACAGGTGGGTCCCAGTGGGCCCGCAACGTGGCGGGACTGACTGTTGGGGTTGGGGCATCGTGTAGACCACCTAGTAGCCATATGGAAAGCAACGTAAAAGTGGCGTTCTTGGCCGGCTTGTGCGTTCTTGGTCACCCTGGAACTACTGGCACTCGGCATGCATCATTGCGGCTTGCTCGCTCCCTTGGTGCTCTTCCACCCGTCCATGATTCCAACCTTTCCACTGCATATATCTATCCGTGTCTCCATTTTTTCATTCACAAATCTGGTGTGAGTATATGCAATAAAATTAAATATACAGGTTTAATTTTCGTGGTGTTTGATATAAAATATATATGGTTCAATGGCTTCTGCTCGGCAAGTTTCAGAAAGTGTGTTTCAATGGCTACTGTCTCTAATGTTTGTGGGGTGCAAGATTCAGAAAGTGTGTTTGTTTGTCCTAGAAAAATTGTACTCAGCAAGTACTATGGTACCATTTAGAAAAAACCATGTATATGGTCCCTTTTTTCTTTCCAATTTTTGCAAAACCATGCACATACGCCCTTTATTATTTATTTATGTACCTGTGTTTTACTTTGCCAACTGAAAATACCTTGTGGGGTGCAAGATTCAGAAACTATGTTTGTTGTCCTAGAAATATTGTACTCGGCGAGTACTATGTACATGGTACCTGTTTTTTTTTTTCATTTTTGCAAAATCATGTACATACGCCCTTTATTGTGTTATTTATTTAGCTGTTTTACTTGCCAACTGAAAATAGCTGGGCTATGCAGTTCAACGAGCTGCAGTCTGCAGATACTCCGGGTTCGACGAATTTGGACAAACACGGTGCATTTGTATGACATTTGACATGTGGGGCAACTACTCGAGAAGCGTGGAAGTATGGAACAAACACGGTGCATTTGTTTTCAGTGAACTTCATCTTCTTAACCCCGTTTTCCCATTCTTCTTTTTTTGCGGGGTAACCCCGTTTTTTCCTGATCAAAGTACATTTACAAGTTCAGGTCAAGCCCTAAAGAACAGGGATGAAAACGGATCGGATACGGACGGATATGCCCGGATACGAATACGGATATTTATTTTTTTATCGGATCGGATTCGGATACGGAAAGTACAAAATATATCGGATATGCATCGGATATTGATATACATTACATATCTACAATAGATATTCAACTTTTGTTATACGGATACGGATACGGTCGAATATTGAGTTTTCGGTTCCGGATACGGACTATACCATTTAAAGAATGAGGGCATTCGGTCGGTCGGTTTTATCCCTACCAAAGAATGTCTCACATAGACAAAAGAAGTGTACAGAGAAGCTCTGACGTCTCAAGAGCAGGGGTTTTTTTACCGTGGTTTGATCGGTTTTTTTAGAAAAAAAACCGGTCCGGCTAACCGGGTAAAACCAGCCGGTTAGCCGACTTGCCCGGTTTTATAGTGTCGGTTTAGGAGCGGTAACCGGGGTATTTTGCAACTGGGCCGAACCGGTTTGGTCGGGAACCGGTCGAACCGGACCGGTTCCCAACGGTTTGGTTAACCGTGCTCAAGAGTCGAGGACTACTCGAAGTGAATAGACCAGGGAGCAGGTGGGTCCGTGGGTCCACAGATGCTCGTATGAAATGGAGCCCGGTGGGCCCGCAACGTGGGCTGGACTGTTGGGGCATCGTGTGGCCCACCTGGGCATGGAAAGCAGCAGCGTAGAAGTGGCGTTCTTGGCCGGCTTCACACTCGCGCCCTGGAACTGGCACGCAGGGCACCCATCATTGCGGGTTGCTCCCTTGGCACTTTCCACCCGTCCATGATCCCAACCTTTCCACTGCATCGATCTTCGGTTCTCGATCTCATACGTGCTGCATCTTCATCTATCCATCTCTCTATCCTTTTTCTTCACTCACAAAGTTTATGTATATGTGCAAGAAAATATACAGACTGTTATAGTATTTGATGAAATATATATGGTTTAACTTTAATGGTTGTCTACCGTCTCGCGCCATAGCTGTTATACCAGGGCTTGCCAATGGTCGAACACCTTGAGCGGTGCGTGACTAGATAAAAATTGCTTTTACGACGTGTTTGGTTAGTTTTGCAAGCCACATTTGATGGAAAAGTGTGTCCGTGTGGTTTGGTAATGTCTAAGAAAGTGTCAAGAATTAACTGATCTTGTGGAGCACCAGACATGGGCGGTAAACCAAACACTTCACGTTGTTTTGATGTTTTGTCAAACTTGTCTACGACATAGGACTATAGGAGTACTGTAATAAGACATATTAAAACTGTTGCCATTAGCAAACACTTCATCACCATCTGTTAGGTGAAACGTAGCATTTCAAGATCGATCCCTGCAACACGAGCAATGAGCAGGCCGGCAACGACGTTTACGTACACATGTTTGTAAACGTCTGGTACAGTGCCTTTTCATGTGAGCATCCAGGAAAGGTGTTGGAGATACCGGAGGAGATCACAAGCTAAGGCACGCTAACAAAGAGATCGATGAGCAAGCAGGCCGGCCAGCAGATCGATCAGTGTGGCTGGCGATGATCGATCGATGAAAGGGAAGATCCATCGCTTTCTGTTTCTCGATCGCTCGCATCGATCACATGGACGCACTGATTGCGAGCATGCTTGGCACTATTGTAAAGTGCCTGCCATATCCTCCGAATGTGCTTGTATATTTGCCACATGTCGCATGCCTAACTTTGGTCGATCGGTTGAATGAAGTTGATGAACACGTACTTTGCTGCTTGCACCATAGTATGAAGGTTCTTCGTTACCTTTTCATCTACAAAGCAACATAACTAACATGTATAATACTGACCTAGGCACCTAGCTACATGCAAGTGAACAAAACACAAACAGAGATCGGATTAGGTGAAATCTTTCTGAATTCTAACCACTTCTATCCATTGCAATTTATCTTCAACTCCAAACTAAATCCATCCCATAAAGTGGTGAGAAATGGTTGCATTGGTTGGGCATTCCAAGGGGAAGAGAACAGGATTTATATAGTTTCCACCGCCGTACCCAACGTTACCTAACCACATGCTGATGCATTCGTCGTCGTTCAATCATCCAGACATGGGTACTATAACCATGGATTCGTTCGTCGGCGAATGGTGGAATTTGGTAAGGATAAATTAGTCAGGTCGACGTCCCATCGAATTGTCAATAATTCAGCATCAGATAAGGACTGAGAGAGCAGAGTAAAAGGAAATAGAACAAAGAATACGGCTTTGGTCAGAGTCAGCTATAGGTTAATTTAGACATGAATTCAAGGAGATATATGTGGATGATGCACATGAACCACGCATGCTTGATGCATATGCATTGGTTGTGAAAGAGTTCCTACATCGATTGTGCATTCATACGTTTTAACTGAGTGTTTGTTGTAAAAACAATATTTTAAATAGGAAATGCAAAAAAATAGTTATCAAGTTTTCACAATGATAAAAACAGGGAATGTGGGGGGGGGGGGGGGCATGCGATAGCTAATTAGAGATCGCTAGATCGGTCGTTTGGTAACTAAAAAACCCTTTCGGTTGGTAAATAGTTGACATGTCCTGGAATTCGAGTCTCGAGGAAATATTGACGATCTATAAGTTCATATGACGAATGTCCCACGAATGATTTTTTTGTTGATCTCAGATGAAGATAGCTAATATGATAGTTGGACAGGCTTATTACATTTGAGGTTATTCAGATGCACAAAAGTGGCAAGATGATCGTATATGAAAATTGGATCATGCTAGGTAAAGATTTTTCACAACAATATTTTTTGGACATTCAAATAGATACATACTAGGGGGTAAATTCAGCTGGTTTGAATTGTTGGATTAGTGACTTCGCAATTTTCCATCTGTATTACATGATTTTTTGTATAAATTGACTTTATTTGTAAAGTCTAGGAAAGGTTTCTAGAAGGAAAAGTTTGGTGCCTCATCAAAGCACGGGAATGGATGGAGGGATGCCATGGATCCCCTGAACAGCCACAGCTATGCAAGGGGGTCCTCTTCAGTATATACATGTGTATCCATTAATATCAGTGTGGGCCCGGGGCTATGCACTCTGACTCATCTTCTGGGTTGTACTTGCAAACTTGCACATGCTACTATTCCCCACTAGTTCCTGGTTTCCTGCACTTACCAAACGAGAACATGTTTAATCACCACACGTGAGATAATCTCTACCATTTTTTTCCTATAACAAACAACAACATATACGTTTCATGAAAATTGTAAAAAATATTGATATTTTTTTAAGTAAATACCACACCTTCTGGCATAGTTTTTCTTACTCATTTTACATGATGTAGTCGTCTTCATTCTAAGAACATGATTTAGTTTGAAGGGATCCCCAGTTTTGAATGCTTAGGTACTGGACGACGGGAGGTTAATTTGTTTTGTACCAGAGTCCTATCTTATTAGCAGGTCGTCCTAATTTTAGTGACATGATGGCCAGCCAAAGTCAAGCTAGAGGTGTATTAGGATCAATGTTGAAATAGTCACATCAATACGGCATGCGTGTTACGGTTTATTTGAGCCAATATAATCAAAACACGGGTCCAATTGTTTTTCTTTGGTGAAATAACACGCTAAATTTGCATGCACGCACACTCACCTCACTGGTCCATTCAAAGATTTCTAAAATCTTTATTTTTGTCCCATGGCTATGATTTTGATTCAGTTCGAATGTCTTTTGCAACTATGTATTTAACGTAGTAGTGCAACTTTGAAGATATGATGTTACCAAAATTAAATGATGAGTCTAATCAGCTTGTATGCGTACATAGATATGTACTATATCGAAGCATTTACTTTGCTTGCAACCTGTGTGTTTAATGTAGTTGGGGCTTCAACAATTTTTTGAACAATTTATTTCTTTTCTTTAAGACTTATTTTTTATGTGCTACAATTAACAAATTGATTCGTGGGCATTAATTCATAATCAGACTCGGAGCATCACGCTCGTAGATAATAAGAAGCATTTTTGTCGGCATAAGAGATTCAGAGTCTTAGCTAAGATCATCAACATACACGTCAATATGTGTAGAAATAGTCACACAAATATGCTATATGTTTCAATTTATTTAGACCAATCAACATGGATCGAGATTGTCTCTAGCTATAATTAATCTGGGTCGTAAGTTGGGGTACGGACAAACATGCAGAGCGTGCCAAATGCAAGTGACCAAACAATGCTACCGGGTGCCATAAGCCTATGAAGTTGCTTCCGAAAGAGGTAAAAAGCTTGGATTTTGACAGTGCACCGAAGAAACTCTAGCGGTTAGCTATTGCTAGCTCCGGCAACGAGGTCAAGCCGACAGTCTAGTCCCCATTCCAAGCAATCTTTGGCTCACTTTTTTTTTTGTCCCCGAGTTAAAAAGCGATGATGGTAGCCTTTCCCAATATTTAACAATTTACGGTGTGATTTTAAATCAGATGATTAAAAACTAGAATTATAATTATATTATCTCTGAAGAACACTACATCCACATTGACACTTGCAAATTACCATGCACCTCTTGCATGCTTGTTAGTTACTCCTCCGCCCCAAAATTATAGTCGTTTTGGGTGTTCGTGCCACGAGTTTAACTAGATGTGTAGAAAATACGTTCAACATTTAAATCTTCAAATATTTTTTTTATAAAAAACTAGATCTAAATATCTATTTAATGAATTTATATTGTATATCATAAAATTTAATATATATTTTTATATAATTAGCCGTAGTATTTCCTCGTGAAGTGAGAAAAACTATAATTTTGGAACGGAGGGAGCACGTTGTTACCTACACTCATCATATCACATCCAATTTGCACTAATATACTATAAATTTCTTCACACTTTTTGTGATTTGCTTAGGCCAAAAGTACCATGATCCGCATGATCATTTTTTAGCAAAGAATATCCCTTTTTCTTTAGCTTTTTACAAAAGGTATCGACATAAAACCAGTTATTATAAAAGTTTTCTTGCAAGGAATTATTATAAAACTTGTTCCTCATAATAATCCACACTAGCGTGCAATGGTGTACCACTCAAACAATATTTAAACGTAGAATCTGGGAACAGTGTCTCTATCATGTCCCTGTTGTACCTCGACGCACCAGTGCGCCCATGGCATGTGCACCAGTGATGTCGTTTAGTATTTGCATATCAACAAAAATTTATTAGCGGGATTTGATATCGCTGGAGTCAAATACTTGTTGGTGGATACAAGATATTTATCCCCCAATTTAAACTAAAATCTCCTTTTTACTTCATATATGCAGTTGCTATACTACTCCCTCCGGTCAATTTTAGTTGACGTTTCAGATAACTCCATATTATCTAGAAAGTCAATTAAATCTGATGGGAGGGAGTAATACCTAATTATGATATATGTATATTGTAGGCAGGCAGGAAGTTAAGAGTGACCTTGACAATGTGAGAGTCGTACACTACAGAAACCAAAGTGACAGCAAGAGGCACAATTGAGTTGACAATATTCCTTGAGAATATTCACTGATCATCACAGCCAGAGCATTACGCTGCCCAGTGATGCTCTGATCAATTAGCAGTGTGGTTAGAGTCTATCCCTAGGAGTATACAGAATAGAAGGTGCATTTTGTTTAAGCCTAGAAGCTGTCTTTTTTATGGAAAAGATAAAGGATAATATGAAGGCAGACAACAACCATCAACTGTGGTTCCAAATGAGCAGAAAAGAAGACAAAAGACAGCACGACCCATGTACTGGAAATCTGCAATGAAACTAGTGTGGGTGCCTGTGTATCCTTAAACTATTCATCAGTGGGCACACAGGCTTTTCTACCTGGTTCCTCCTAGCTCTCATCCCGACTCCACTAGTGCACATGCTTAACACAACAAATGCTGCTTAAAACAATGATTAGAGTTGGTGGTTTGGTGCACAATCCTTTCTCCCACAGTGACTGATGCTCACAGGCTGTAAATTACTACTACTTGTGTGCATGCTTGGGATGCGATGACTCATGGCGTCATGGATGTGCCAATGTCAGTGTAGATATACTATGTTAGCACTTTGCAGTCATGACTACAAGCAGCTTGTTCCTTTTCCCCTTTGTCGACATGGCTACAGGTCTACAGCTGTGGTCACATAGTTTTTTTACTAGTATTATTAAGGCATTCTAGCCCTGGAATTAACTCAAATTCTTCCTATGCTTACCTCCATTAATAACTATTAGGATATCCTCTGAAAAATAGTAGTTTTTCTGATATGTAGAGCACGATGCACATGAATAGGACAAGGGTATGAGCCAAAATGTCTGAAAATACAACCGAACTAAAAATATATGACCTTTTCTAACAGGACAATTTCAATGTCCAAATCAAGCTGCCCTTTTACCGTTTCCTTTTTACCGTTTCCTCCTTATCTTCTCCGAAGAAATAACGGAGGCAGTCAAAGAGCAAATCCCAACGTTGGCAAACTGCAACAGAGACTCACGCCAGTCTTCCGAATAAACCGCAACGGTAAAAAAATATATTCGCAGTGATAAATTGCTCAGTCCAGGCCCACACATCACGATGACCAGTGACCAGTCACGCCATTAAAAAAAATCCTCCAGATTTTGCGTCTGATAACTGATTCACCATTACTGAGAATCTGTCATTGTCCCTGCACATATCTCATCCTGACCAGTAAAAAAAGTGAAAGTAACAAAGTGAAATCCTGTGGCCAAAAACAAAGTGAACCTTAACCCCACTGTGATTCACACACTGTTGCTGTTCTTGCAGAACAAAGTACTCTTCTCCCCAAAAGAAGAATTGCACTACTAAACTGATGTGCCTTAATCTTTGTCCTTTACTTTTCCTATAATAAATAAAATAAATAAACAATTAATACCCCCATCAGGCCATCACTCCCCCACCCTTTCCCCCCACACTGCTCCTCCTGCATCCCGTGTGTTCGTGAGAATGATGGTGGTGGCCTAGGGCTAGTGTGGGATGAGGAGCAGCTGCAGCTGGATCTCTGTCTCGGGGCTGCTGCAGCTGACCAAGATCCTCCCTCCGCTTCCCTCCATGGTAAGTGTCTTTCTTCTTCGATTTGCCTCGCGTAATTTTAGGCAATGGCAGGCTGTATCGCGAGAATCCCCGTCTGGGATGGGGAAAAGTTGGCATTCTTTCCGTTTCTGCGCGCGCGTTGGGCGATTTCCTGTATCTTGGGCATGGAAAAGACGCCATTTTCCCGTTGTTCGTGTGCTTGTCCCGCTATTGTTAGCCCCCTGGCCATTTGCTTCTCGTGTTCCTCGTGGCCATTTGCCAGGGCTGCGTATCAATCTCTGCCAAAATAATCTCTTTGGTGGCGGTAAGTACTTATTACAGCGTTGGCCCTTGGTTTTCCTGCAAAAGATTGCGGCCATGGATTTGGCTCCGCCCACTGTTCTTCAGGGGAATGGGGAACGTTTCTTTTGATGGCGTTGTTCTGACGCCAAGATTTTGCTTTCCGTTCTGCTTCTCTAGGACGGAAGCCCGACTAGTTCGTCATGCTTTTTGGGTAATTTCTGGACCCCATTTTGCCTTCCTTTTTGCCGCAAAAAGATTTGGTCCACGCTAGGAATTAGGAAATGCCGTGATTTCTCCCTTCCCTCGACGGTTCTTGCGTTCGTATTCGTATCCCCTCCTCGCCAGCAGCCGCAAATTTCGCCGCTGCCAGGGTAGGATTTATAACTCGTTCCTCCCAAGCATTTTTCCCCTCTCGCTCTAGCCTGTCTCCAGCAGCATCCAGTTCATGAAATGCTGCGAGCAATGTGGTTCCAGCTCTGCAGGTGTGGATTTCTTGCCGTGTTCTTCTTTTTGCGATTTCAGGCCTAGGGTGGTTGGGTCATGGGCGTTTATCTTTATTGCGTTAGTTGGGGAGTTTCTTTTCACTGCCCTCCGTTGCCCTTTCATTTTCTTTATACCATTTTCTAATGATGCTCCGTTCGAAGCAGTGGTGGTAGCAGTAGCAACCTTCCATTCTGCAGTGATATTATTTCTTTGCCTGGGTGTCGTTGGGTGAGATTCGAGCCGTTCTCGACGATTATTCTTTCTGGAAGTTTTTGCTCAGTTTTGTTTTAATTTTCTTGTGTCCTTTTCCACTGAATTTGGGTGTTTGAGGTGGCAAAATCTGGCCATATTTTCTGCTCTGGAAGAACTCTTCTGCACATTCGGAGGGTACCAGTTGTTGGTTGCTTCTTGATTTGGTCACTGATTCCCCTCGGACGGTCAAACCATGGCGGCGGAATCTTCGGGGAAATATCATTTCTTTGTTGCAAGACCGTTCCAGGCTGAGTTTTGGAAGTAATTTATTGCATGGACGTGTAGCTAATCTGAATCTTTGACCGTGGTTTATACTTCGATTCTGTTTTAGTGCCTCTTGGACTGTGTTGAGATGTTGTGCGAAGAAATATGGTAGCCATTCTTGCTATGTATTGTCACTTTTGATTTGCGAACTTTCTTGGCCTCCCAGGGGGACCTGAACCATAATTGCCCATATATTTCATTTTCAGTTCTACCACCGTGTTCCCTGTCTACTATAATTCTTTTCCCAAAAATTCTAATTTTGGAAGTTTCTGATCTTCTGCAGGTAGTTGGTTGGTAGTAGATTTTTTTAGCAGATTGAGTTCTAGCTGCTGGGATCTACTGAAGGTGCAGGGGCTTTGAAGTTACAGAAGTTTACTTTAGGCTAGGTCGTGCTTTTCTGTTCTCTGAGCTGGCTTCGATGGCAATGTCGCCATCTAATCCAATGCGCAAATACTCGTGGTGGTGGGATAGTCACATATCCCCAAAGAACTCAAAATGGCTCCAAGAAAATCTAACAGGTATACTTTAACCAATCAATATGGCGATTCATTGGCAAAAACAGTTAATTACTGTAAAACGGCCAAATGGACTATCATACAGTTTCCTTAGTACTGTCTTGTGTACTTTCAAGCATTTAACTCTGAGAACAGGAGCCCTTAATGATGAAATATATATGTAGTTCTAAGCCTTGATTCTGATATAATAGTGTCTTACATTAGGGAAAGGTCAGCAAATTTTGTTTAGGACAAGCACATAAATAACTTCAGTACTTCACATCTGTCATACAAACCTAGTAAGGCATTAATTTTAGCTATTCTACAAGTGAGCAACTTATTTTGGTCAAAGGAATTCAAATCCAATTTGGTACTTGAGAGCTAGCTTTCCTAAAGAAAAACAAGTAAAGTTGTTGGCTCTCTAGTCTCTAGTGGTGGCTCTTTATTTGCTACTTGAAACTTGTACTGAACCAGTGTTTATTAATGTTTGGTCACACAGATATGGATAGCAAAATCAAAGTAATGATCAAGATTATCGATGAGGATGCTGATTCATTTGCAAGAAGAGCAGAAATGTATTATAAAAGACGCCCCGAGCTAATGTCTTTGCTTGAGGAGCTATACCGTGCTTATCGAGCTTTAGCTGAAAGATATGATCATGCAGCTGGAGAACTTCGACAGGCCCATAAGAAAATGGCAGAAGCATTTCCTGATGAGTTTCAGTTGGACTTTGATGATGACCTGCCAACAGAAACTGCATCTACTGAATCTGAAACAGAAAATCGCGATATGACTCCATTTTTCCTTTCATTCATCAAGGCTGGTGATTCAAAAAAACGTGCTAAAGGTACTCCCTACACAATTTAATTCTTCAACAAGCACAGTATACTATACATGCCAGGTCAAGCTAATATATTAGTATTGCAGATGACCAAGATCATGAGAAGCTGCAGAAAGAGATATCAAGCTTGTCACAGGAAAATCAAGACCTCAAGAAGAAGATTTCATCAGTATTAGAAAAGAGCAATAAGGCTGAATCTGAAGTTCTTTCTCTCAAGGCTGCCCTTGCAGATCAAGAAGCAGAGACGGAAGCTGCATTTTCGCAATGCCAGCAATCCAGTGATCGATTACAGAGCCTCAAATCTGAAATATTGCATACCCAAGAGGAGTTCAAGAGACTTAAAGAGGAGATGGAAAATGGACTGCAGAATTTGAGCACCGCAGAGGAAAGGTGCCTTCTCCTTGAGAGAGCTAACCAGAATTTGCATCTGGAGCTAGATAATCTGAAGCTTGCCTCAAAAGAGAAGCATGATGAGCTAAATGAGAAGCACATTGAGTTAGAGAAGCTTAGCATCGCTATACAAGAGGAGCAGCTCAAGAGCTTGCAAGCAGAAATGGCTCGGTTGTCTTTGGAGAAGCAATTGGCACAAGCACAGGAGAAGCTCAGACTTTTGTCTCTTGAAAAACACGGTGAAGCAAGTAAGATTGAGAACATTGAGGCAACCAAAGTTCTGCTTCAAAAGGAATTGGAAACTATTCGAGAAGAGAACCGGAAATTGGATGATCAAAACCACTCATCTGCCTCTGTAATAATCCGTCTGCAGGATGAGATTATTTCTTTGAAGAATACACAGCGGCGCCTTGAGGAAGAGGTGTCTCGGCATGTGGAGGAGAAAAAGGTGCTTCAGCATGAGCTTTCGTACCTCATAGATAACAAGGGTGATTTGGATAGGAAGCACTTTTCAATTAAGGAGCAAATCCAAGTGGTGAATTTCAATGTAGAGTCACTCCAATCACTTGCACAAGAGGTGAGGGATGGAAATGTTGAGCTAAAAGAGACCATAAAAAATCATGAGGGTGTAAAAAAATTGTATGTTGAGAATCTGATGCTATTGGAGAGGACGTTGGAGAAAAATGCTCATTTGGAGAGATCCCTTTCAGCTGCAACTACTGAAATTGAAGGATTGCGGGAGAAGAAGGCTGCATTGGAAGAATCATGCAAACACCTTAATTCCAAGGTTAATGGGCATCAGTCTGAGAGATCCATGTTTGTTGCACGGATTGAGGGTATTTCCCATACCATGGAGAAGCTATCAGAGAAGAATGTGTTCTTGGAAAATTTGTTATCTGACAATAATACTGAACTTGAGATCCTTAGAAGGAAGCTAAAAGATTCAGAGGAATCTACTCATACATTCCGCAACCAGAATTCTGTACTTCGATCTGAAAAGAGAACTCTTATGCGTGAGGTATGATGCTTGAAATATCTTGTTTTCTGGTTATTTTCACCCTAATTTCAAAACTATGTAAACTGATTCCTGGATACTTTTATATTGTCAGGTGGATAGCATCAATAGTGCCCTGCTCAGTTTGGAAACCCAATATGCAGAGTTAGAAGGTCGATACTTGGATCTTGAGCAGGACAGAAACAAGGCCCTCGATGAAGCGATCAAACTGCGAGAGCTGTTGAGGCTAGAAAAAGAAAAGCACAAAGAAGCCACCAATTCAGGCACAACTCAATTCAGTGCTATACAGAAGCAGATAAGTCTACTGCTAAAAGAAGTTAAGCATAAGGAGAACCAGCTTCAACAGGAGGAGCAGAAGATTTTTGAAGCTCGGACTGAGATTTTTATCTTACGGAGGTGCTTAGGTGACATGGCTGAAGCAAATTCTGATGCCATGGCTCAATTGCTGAAGCAACAAGAGGTATGCAAGGTTCAAGAGGAGAAAGTTGATTTATTGTCACAAAACAACCAGCAGCTGACAGAAGGGATTGGTTCTGTGATGGAAGTACTGCATCTGGATGAGAAATATGGATCATTGGATCTAATGAAGGTTGATGTAGTTGTGCAGCTTCTCTTGCATGAAATCAAGTGCCTGCTCAATACTATTTCTGATGCTCAGGATGTGAAGCAGAACCAGATTCTTGAGAAGTCACTTGTTGTCACACTTCTGGAGCACTTTGGGAGAGAGGTGGCCGACCTAAGGTCAGAAAGGAGTGTTCTGAAGCAGGAGTGGCACGCAAAGAGTGAGGAGTTGGTTAAGCTGCAGAGTGAAAGGCATGACCTCCTAAAGATCAGCTGTGAGCTACGGAAGGAGATGGAGGCTCGCAACCGCAAAGTGGATGAGCTGAAATCTGAGGCAAAGTTCTTGGTTCGACAACTCACAGAGCTGCAAGAATCACGGCAATCGTTGCAAGGAGAGATTATCAAGCTGATAGAAGAGAATAGCTCACTGTCTAGCAAAGTATATGGCTCCCGGGAGAAGGAAAAGTCATTTGAAGATGATTTCAGCACTCTTGTTTGTGAAGCGGTCAGGACAGATATCCTTGGTGTCATTTTTAGAAGCCTTCACGACGAGAGGACATCACAATTGCAGTGCTTGCATGAGGATTTTGGATCTCTACATGCAGCAGGAAACGAGCTTTACCAGGAAATTAAGCTGATGAACAAGAAGCTTGGAGACCTACAACTTGAGAACAATTATCTTGAGAAGGAACTCAGTAGAACTCTGAGCATATGCGACGGTTCTGGTACAGAAATTTCAACTGGGTCCAGAAGACGCGCAATGAGGAGAGACACCAAGTTATTGAAATCTGGCAGGAAAAGCCAAGAGAGTGGCCAGAACATGGAACAGCGAAAAGAAGTTGACAATGCTGGCCTCGAGAAATCGAATGAAATGCTGAGGGAGGAGCTCCAGAAGTTGAAAAATGAACTGCATGTGCTTAGGAGCAAAGAACAGCCGGTGATTGATGTGAAATCTTGTGATGCAGAGATCACTAAACTTCTGGCCAACATGCAAGTGGCCACTGCCAATGCGTCTCTCTTCAAGGAGAAAGTCCTTGAGCTCATCGTGACATGCGAGAGTTTTGAGATCAGTGACATGGTGCAGAAGGAGGTATTGAAGGAGGAGATTACTCGAAGGAACTCATATGTGGATGAGCTTAAGGATAAGCTAAATGCTGTTGAGATTGAGAACAGAAGGCTGAAGGTTGATCTGAATGGCGACTTCACACTGCTCGGAGCATTGCAAACTGAAGTTGATGCCCTGCAGAAACAAACCTTGTCGCTGGCCAAGGATTGCTTGCCACCAAACATGCTCAAGGAGGTAAGCTTATATTTGTTCCATATTCCGTTTGCATTTTCCCCATGTCTGTTCATGTTGAAGATCTAGTACTCCTATGTACTACTGGAGAAGTCTAAAATTCGATACTCCTATGTATTTTTTGCCAGGAGAATCCATTGTCACCTCAACTGTCAAAGATTGCTGTGAGGCCAAGTGAAGATCAAAACACAACGAAGATGGTGAAAGACATGGAATTGCAGAAACTCCATGGGACCATCAAAGCCCTCCAGAAAGTGGTGTCGGATACTGGGGTTGTTCTGGAGCAAGAGAGGCTCGACTTCAACAGCAACCTCCAGGACGCAAGGAAGCAGATCGAGATGCTGAAGCTCAAGGAGATACTGGACAGCGACGCAAGCGACACAAACTACGAGCGCATGATGAAGGACATTCAGCTGGACCTCGTCCAGACTCCCAGTCGGCGAACCGCTGCTGCACTTGGCCGCCACAGGAAGAAGAACTCAGTGGCATCACAATCCGATGAGAAGATGCTCGCGCTGTGGAGCGTGGACCGGGTGAGCAGCGGCAGCCGCAGGCATGATGTCGACCTCCGCCCACCACAGAGCGAGGCGGCGTCTGAGAACGACAACAAGGGCAAGAAGAGATCATCCTCCGAATCTGTGGTGACCGTGAAAGACCTCAGCGTCGACAAGCAGGAGGTCCTCCCGCGGCCCGTCGTCACCACCATAGCGGCCACCATGAATGAGCCGCACCGGGAGTGGAAGAAGAAGGTGATCGACCGGCTGTCCTCAGAAGCACAGCGGCTCCTGGACCTCCGTTCCATCATCCAGGAGCTTCGTGCTGGCGTGGAAGCCTCATCAGACGCCGTACTGGACAGCGTGAAGGCGCAGATGGCCGACGCGGAGGACGCCATCGCGGAGCTGATCGACGCCAACGGGAAGCTCCTGAAGAAAGCCGAGGAGTTCACGTCGGCGGGCACGGGCGACGACGTCGACCTCAGGAGCCGGAGCCAGCGCAAGATCCTGGAACGCATTCGTAAGATGTCGGAGAAGGCCGGGCGGCTGGAGCTGGAGCTGCAGAGGTTCCAGCACGCGTTGCTCCGGCACGAGGAGGAGCGTGCGGCGCGGCGAGCGGCCAAGGCGGCGGCGACGACGGTGCAGGTGCAGCGGCGTTCGCGCGTTCAGCTGGTGGAGTACCTCTATGGGCGGCGGCGTGACAATCGGCGGCCGAAGCAGAAGAGTAGGGGGCCGTCATGCTGCATGAGGGCCAAGGCCATGGACGACTAACTCCTGCAGCACTCGTTCATTCAGAGATTATTGGCACAGTCAGATGGTACTGAAACTACCAGTGGTTCGTCTTCAGAAGATGCAGTAACTTTTGTTCTTGGTTAAATCTTGTCTCGTCCTTAGGTAAATAATCAAGTGGACTGATCCTAGTTCGTTCCTTTTTCTTTAATTTTTTAAATCTCAAGTAAGGTCTAAGATGTAAATGGTAGTAGCCTTGCCATGACAATGGCAAGTTCTGTTCTTCGTCGTCAGTAAAAATATTTCGTCGGTCCTGTAAAATTATGATGGTAATCTTCGTTCACGTTGCTCTTCAGTTCACTCTTGCTCTTCTCCGCTTCATTTTTGTTCTTCCCTATCCTTTCTTTTCGAACGCTCTCATATAGTCATATACATAAACACACACTCTCAATCACGATGACGCATTTGAGTTCTTTTGCAATTGATGAAATGTGACAAAACTTTTTGGCCTAGCTCAAGCTCCAAAAAATAAAATATAGTGTTCGATTCCCGCAAGTGATAGCTCCAAAAAATAGTTCTGAAAAAAATATGATGAAGAAAAATATAAATTAGTAATCTAACCTTCAGTTAAATCACCTACCTACCCCAATACAACGAATAGCTTGGAATAATCCTACAAATATTTCATCTAAATTGTCCTCTCAAAAACGGATGGGCTGCCTGTTGGGCCGGCTGTACTGTCCTGAGATGAGGCTTAAAAGGGAAGCAGAGCTGCTCTGCTGTACGTTCTCGGAACACATGATGCACTGATGCACCACCTCCAGTCCTCCGTTGTTGCAGGTACGGTGGAGGTCTGGCTTGGCCCTAGCAACCAGCTTCGGGGTGAGTTTAGATTGGGAGAAAAAACACTGTAGATCCAGAAAAATACTGTAGATCATGCTGGGAAGCGTGTTCTATGAGTAAGAGAGATGTGATGAATACGAAAAAGTTGGATGAATAGTATTTTTTGGGAGAAGTTGAGGGAACTGAACTCACCCTCAGTTGCATGGGTACATGCCACTCCACTGCTCCCCAACCCTTTTGATATGCGAATATTCCTCCCTTTTAAGTTGTACTAGTAACATTGTCACGCCACTTTCCAAAACCTCTTTTTATCAGCGTAGATTCCTTGGCCAACCCCAAATGGCCGGTGGAGCTTAGCGGCAGCATGCTATGTTTCTCTGGTCCGGTTTGAAAATATATGAACTGAATATACTTTTGAATCATCCTGGCTCTTTGACATGGCGTAGTCCTATTTATCGTTTAAAGTCATCTCCAGTATTGTTTATTTTGTCAACACTTTATGCACTTTTGAACGTAGTAATCACAAATACATGCTCTATTTTATTATAAATTCCAATGTATTTTCTAGCTCTTATTGCTAAATAAGTATGTATATATTCTGGCCTTACCCATTTATTCATCTGGATGTGGCAATAATATTCAAGCAATTAGATTTAGATTTAGCATGATAATATATACACGTGTAGCATTCAGCCCGTAGTATCACACAGGCATATTATTTTCTACTAACTCCAATTGATACAATACACAATAGTCATAACCAACAAAACCAAAACATAGTAAATATTATGGCAATCTAATTACTGATCCAGACAAGTAGATTGATGGGATTAAAGTCTTAACTGCTTTATTTGTGTTTCATTTTGGAGAGGTAAAAACATGAAGCTCATTAGCAATGAAACTTATTGTCATCCTAACAGACGATTATACCAATCAACTGAAACTTATTTTTTTATGGAAAATGAGCATTTTATATGTTTTTGTACTCAAGTTACCCAGAATACTTTACCAACCTGCAAAGGAAGATCATTAACAATGAAACACAGCATGCAAGGAACAGTTATGTAGTGTCAGTGCAAACTCAACAACCTCATGTGTGAATCATTTTAAGATTTTGATACGGATGTCAAGGACTCTTCGGCATCACCTAGGTGCACAATGTGGGCGAACGCCGCAGAGAAACTTCAGGATGGGGTCCAGTGCGCTTGCTCCACGGTCCCCCATCAATATATTTTTTACGATAGCGCTGATAAGTAAGAAAACAACAGCCAAATACAACACGCCCTTCTTTTTTCTATATATATATACTAGATTTGCGCCCGTGCATTGCTGCGAGTGACAAATTTTTTTATCATCTTTTATACATGGAGCAACAAGATATAGCAAAGATACAAAACAAAAACAGGAACTTGTAACGAGAAAATGATCAATTAAAAAATATAGTTTATTTCATAGTTAAATGTTCGTGCACGCATTGCAACGGGCACGCATTGAAGTCTTTTATGATAGAACTTGCATGACACACCATTTGCCTCATGTTCAAGTGTTTATATCTTCAACCAATATATAACAAGAAGTCCAAAATCACGATCAAAACTCAAAGGGATATTACAGTTGCCCATGCTTTGATGCCCAATTATGCTGGTTGCAGTCTTGCAGAAGCTCACCTGATATAGGAAGAAATGTAGACACGAATGCTTTTGTGTTTGAAGATTGCATTATATTGTTTAGAGATGGAACATATACGTGAAGCAATGCAAACAAAACTCGAGATGGAACAAAAAATTATAGTGTTTGACGATCAATATCTGACAAGGACATTGAGGGGGATAACCAATTGGATACGGATGGATAGAAGGTCGAGCTGAGTTGGTACACACAAATGACACATTTCTAGAGAAGTTCAAAACTACTAAACAATGCATGTAGATGTCGTCAATAAGCATCCATGTCAAATGTCTCCATCGACACAGGATGCTACTTTAAGACCAAGCTTAAGGCAAAGATAACTGAATTACTGCAGGTAATAAAGAAGGAATTTGAGTATTTCATATGATAAACTGCAGGCACCAAAGAACACGTACTACTGGAAGAACTCACATTCATCCACTTACATTTAGTACCGATTGTTGTATAACTGGTTAAGGTGTCATTTAGTGTCGGTCTTTGAAGCAAAAACTTATTGAAAATGCACTGAAGCTTATTGCCACTCAAGCGTCAAACCACTCAATACAGCAGTCACTCCTGAAGAGTCAAGTGTGTCTAGCTTCCAACGAAGCTTGATCTCCCAAGTATAAGAACAAATGATTGGGTTTTTACTGTAATTTAGTTCCCGTACACATAACAAACCATATGCCAATGAAGCTACAGACACATTATTCCAGAATCCACGTGCAAGACTTTTTAATAATGGAGTTTACAATTACTTGAGTACGTGACACATCAAATTATTTAACAGTAGAATTTGCATTATTCAATACTGTTAGTCCTCATGATCAATTATATTTAGCATAATCGAAAAAATAAAAACAGACGAATGTGTTGTTATATGCAAACCACACTGAAAAACTTTAGCATTACCGATTTTACAACAGTACGAACTTGTATGGCACCACCAAAGATTTTTTTTTTATTTTTTTACTAGAGACTGTAAACCAAAGTTTATATTACAATGGTTTGATTCGAGATAACCCAAAAGTGAAACATGAATTTTTACTAGGACGTTAATATCCAGGGGTAAAAGTGGAAAAGGATTTTAAAGACGCGAGTCGGCGGTTAGAGGCGCAGGGGCAAATGCGTAAAACCGCCAAGGAGATGGGGGGCCTGCCTCGTCTTCCATTCCACCGCGCATGGTGCTCCGCGAAAGCCGGGCGGCCGGACAAGTGAAGCGCTGCGCGATCGGCCGTGGCGTCCCATCTCCATCCATTCCATTTCCCCCACGCGAGCCCTAGGCGCGCGCGCGCGAGCGAGCGACACGACCGGGACCGGAGATGGAGGAGAGCGACGCGGCGGAAGGGGTGGCGGTGCAGCTGATCGACGGCGAGGGCGAGTTCGCGGTCGATGGCGCGGAGCGGTTCATGGCGGCCGCGGGAGTCGCCGGATGCGGCCTCTCCTACGCCGTCGTCTCCATCATGGGGCCACAGAGTAGCGGTAAGCACCATTGTTTCCATCCGCGATCGACGACGACCGATCCATGGTCGGTTGGTCTGGCGAGCTCGATCGGCGGGCGGGCCATGAGCGCGCTTGCCACCTGTTCGACGAAATGTTAGTGATCAAGAGGGGCTAGTGTGCTTGGCGTGCGCAATGTTTCCGCATGAATCATTTGTGTTCTATACTTCTATCATTATAATTTACAAATTAAACCTACGGGCGTTTGAGTTGATCTATGGTGGAACCGTGCAGTTAAGAACTCTGACTTAGTCTATACCCTGCTTTTACAAGTTATTAACTGCTCCATCGTGCTATAGACCTATACCTATATTAGTTCGGTAATGGAGAATGAGTTAATGCATCCTCGAGGACGCAAGTCCTTGAACTTAAACCTGCATGCATTGTGGAAATCTTATGGGCTAGTCGCTTTGTTCTAGGAACTTTGCTAAGAACACAACTTCTGATACTTGAATGAGATATTGCTACGTCAGTATAGTGCCTGTGCTTATACAAGTCGGTACGGTGGTACTGCTACCTCTGTATAGTGGCAGTGCAACTTTTAGAGTCTTAATTCTTACTCGGGGTCATCGGTCATCGATGTGCTTGACTTGCAAAATTAACTGGACACATGCTTCAGCTTCAAAGTACAGTGCCTGTGTGCATGCCTTTGCTGGTTAAAGCTGTGAACTCAGCTTCCATGAATATGTTAGTTATTCTTATTTTATAAAAGGAATATATTAGTTATCTCAAGCAAATTAAACATGGGGTAATGTTTTCCCCAACGTTTTCCGATATCAAACTGTAATTGCTTCTCATTACAGTTCTTTGCTGTTGCCAAGGAAAGCCTTGCTTTTGCATATGTGTGGGCTCTCTGCTCCTTTTCACCAAAATATTATCTTATATGCATTTAATATTTTTTTAGCAAGTATGATATGCATGTAGTGAAATGTTTTTTTATTTATCATACCATCTTTATTTCGAGCAGGAAAGAGTACTTTGTTGAACCAACTATTTGGAACCAATTTTAGGGAGATGGATGCATTCAAGGGAAGGTATAAACTGTTTCCTTTCCCTCCACGTGATTTTATTAGATTTGTACATCATATTGTTTTGTGCTATTTATTCATGACCAAATGATTATAGTTCCCTTCCTTTGGTAGGCATTTTCTGTACCGATACCTTGCTTTATCATGAAAACACATCTCTAAATTGTATCTATCACTTTTAATTTATTTTGATAGAACTCGTTTTGCTGTTTTATTTTTGTTATCAGGAGCCAAACTACTAAAGGCATTTGGATAGCACGCTGTGTTGGTGTTGAACCTTGTACTGTTGTGATGGATCTGGAGGGTACTGATGGAAGAGAGAGAGGAGAGGTAAGATTCTGGCCAACTTCCATTCTCTGTATGTTAGCAAAGTTTCTAGTAGTAGCGCGCAATGGTAGAATGCTGCTGGTAGTTCAGTTGGTTTTGCATAGCAGTTAACGTTACATTTGTTTTCTTTTTTTTTGTTTTTTTAGTGCTCAGCCTAGAAATCTTGGAATTAGATTTAACAAGACAAGTTTAAGAAATGTTCTGTACTTTGATATTAATACAAGACGTTCCACCCTATCTTTTTTGCTAATGTACATGACAGTCATCAGCTGTTGCTAATTGCAAAGATCCTTTTTATTTGAAGGAAACTTTGAAAATATTTTATGTTACAAGATTCAGGCTCAGTCAGCATTAGTGATTTCTTTCCTCCTGTCATTGATGGTATATTGACATGGCATTGCCACTTAGAACTTTTCATACTGAAGTAAAAAAAAATGTAAAGAGAATGGTGCTCTTGATTTTCCATTGAACTTTACTTAACTTTTAAAAAGGTGCTCTTACATGAGTGATGAGTTCAAGCGACTTGAGAATGGCATGTGGAAAGGCATTTGTGCATGTTTCATTTTAGGAGGTTATCTTATAAATTTTATTTTCTGATACTTCTCTTTTTTTCTCATTCAGGATGACACTGCATTTGAGAAACAAAGTGCGTTATTTGCTCTTGCAATATCGGATATAGTTCTAATTAACATGTGAGTCACTGTATCTGATATGTTCGATTGATTTCCCCTTATGTTATATTTTGAAGCTTTGGTTCTCACTTACTACTGGCTTTCTGCTATCACTATGTGTATGTCTGTCTATAGGTGGTGCCATGATATTGGCCGTGAGCAAGCTGCCAATAAACCACTTCTAAAGACAGTATTTCAGGTACCAAGATTTAACCTATTTGTTCTTTCAGGGATACCCTTATTAGCAAACAGTTCTGATCACCTGATATATTTATAACATTTGGACATTTGAGTTTGTAGGTCATGATGCGTTTGTTCAGTCCACGGAAGACAACATTACTATTTGTTATACGTGACAAAACCAGGGTTTGTCTCTCCTTTATTATCTTGCGTTCTTGAATGAATTTATCCAAAAAGACTTTGAAAACTATTCAGAAGTACAATCTTTGTTCCATTACTTCTCTGAATCTCAGACACATCATTGTCTTGATGTAGACTCCACTTGAACATCTAGAGCCAGTTCTAAGGGAGGATATTCAAAAGGTGATGGCATCCTTTCTTTTCCTTCCATCTTTGTTTACTACTAGTTTGCTGGCTTCTTTTAGTTCTAATATTGTCACAGATTTTATCAGATATGGAACTCGGTTGCTAAGCCAGAAGCACACAAAGACACCCCTATCAGTGAATTTTTCAATGTAAGCTGTCCTTTTTTTGTACAATCTTAAAGGGAATTATGACTTTACTAGAACATCATTTTGTGAATATGAAGGTGGAAGTTACTGCATTGCCCAGTTTCGAAGAAAAAGAGGAACAGTTTAGAGAACAGGTACTTAAAAGATCACTTGAAATTCATAATGTAAAGAATTTTATGTTTGGAAAGTACAGAAGAATATTTCTAAGCAAATATTTTCAAGAACCTTACTTTTACCTTGACCAGGTTCAACAACTTAGGCAGAGATTTTCAAATTCAATTGCACCAGGAGGTCTTGCAGGTGATAGAAGAGGAGTAGTTCCTGCTTCAGGTTTTTTGTTTAGTTCACAACAGATTTGGAAAGTTATCCGAGAGAACAAGGATCTTGACCTTCCTGCTCACAAGGTACTTGTCTTTCCTTCAATTCACTATGAACACTATGCTGACCCACTTTGAAGGGGTCCTCTGAAAATACTTATGCATAAGTCATAGAATTTTCTGGCAAACTGATGGAACGGTGCTTGCAGTGTATTTCTTCCTACATAGTGCTGAAACTGTTGATGCAATCCTTCTCATACTTCATTTTATTCCTTCAGGGGAAAACACATTATTATTACTAATTATCATAAATGCAACAAAAGTCCAATAGCTCGCATGAAAATTCTCAATTTTTGACCAATTAATAAAATAATTTGCTGTCAATAAAGACCTGAATGTTTCCGCCTACATCATATTAAAATTCTAATTTATTAAAATACCCAAACCTGTTTTTGACTATTATTTCCATTTGTTTTACCATACAAGGTTATGGTCGCTACAGTTCGGTGCGATGAGATTGCAAACGACAAGTTTGGCTGCATAACCTCAGATACAGTAAGATTTTCCAATCAAAACATCTTTTATTATGGGTTTTGGGTTTTACTAATGTGTTTTTCAATATTTTTCAGGAATGGCTCGATTTGGAGAGTGCTATCCAATCTGGTCCAATACCTGGTTTTGGGAAAAAGCTTAGCAATATTGTGGATGTTCACTTGCAAGAGTAAGCCCTTGAGTAATCTGAGTCATTGAAAACCTGATGGTCTGTTCAACATGGTTCCCAGTGCATGCAATTGTACAATCTATAACATATATGCCTTTTATGTTTCTATACATGTACCAATAGATTGGTACGCGTGCACCCAATTTTCTAAATTCCCAACTCTTGCTCAAATACATTGGACAGTAAGAGAAAGCATCCACTGGATATTACACTCATACTACTTTGTTTATCTGTTTCCTTATATCCACATTTAGAAATATTGATATGTATATTTTCTTAACCAAAGTAGTGGTATCAAAGTAGAAGTTGGTTACCTTGCTTTTTTGGTGTCACCCTAGAGAATTTTAGCTATGACAGGAACCAAGTGCATCAATAAAACTGAAAGGTGTAAATATTAACTTTTAGGTATGACAAAGAAGCTGTCTATTTTGATGAAGCCGTTAGGAAAGGAAAACGGCAACATTTGGAGTCCAGGATAATGAATGTAAGGCCTTGTAAATTTAATATTCGTTTGACTCAAGATTGGTGTATCTTCTCTTTTTGTTGAAAAATAAGAATACATGTCCCTGTGTTTTGTAGCTGCAGTGGTCCTTTCAAAAGTATATCTAGTATTAAAGAGTTCATACCAAAAAAAAATCTTACACATAAGTACAGTTAGTAGTTTCTTTTCATTATTGTGTACAGTGTCATTTAACCCCTTCTAATTTTATCCAAAATTCGTTGCAGCTTGTCCAACCTGCATTCCAGAAAATGTTGACTCATCTGCGCATGAAGGCTCTAGAAAAATTTAAAACTGGTCTTAATTCATCATTGGACAGTGGAAAAGGTTTTGCAGTATCTGTTCGAGACAATACTGAGTGCTCTCTCAAAGAATTTGAACAAGGCTGTGCAGGTAAATTTCATATAGTCGTGATAATTTCTGCAATTTACGAGTCATAATTGATACTACATCCACATTCTATGAAATTGATGCATCAGTCTGACAAGCACTCCATTCTAGATGCTGTAATCAAGCAGGCGAACTGGGACTGCTCAAAAATACTAGAGAAAGTTCGGCGTGATATTGAAGAACATGCACTTTCAATTCGTGAAAGCAAGTTATCTGAATTGACAAGACATGCTAAGGTTAAGTATGGCAAGATGAAAGAGAGTTTAATCCACTGGCTTATTATTGCATAATGTTTTTTTCTGGATTCATTTGCATATCTGATATCATTTGGTTAGAATATAGTGCTGATTACAGATATTTATACTTGCAGGAGAAACTAAGGAAAGCACTTGCTGAACCTGTGGAGTCACTTTTTGATGCAGCAGACCAAACAACCTGGGCATCAATAAGAAACGTTTACAGACGTGAGACAGAATCTATCCTACCAGAGTTTCTAAAAAAGCTCTGTGGGTTTGAAATGGAATACGCTCCAGCAGAAGAAATGGTATCAAAATTAAGAGATTATGCACGGAGTGTTGTGGAAAGTAAAGCTAAAGAGGAAGCTAACAAAGTATTGATCCATATGAAGGAGAGGTTGAAATAAAATCTTTATTATCCTTTATATAAATCACTTTCTAAAATTTTCAGACTGAGGGGAGAAAGATCCTGAGCCTGTTTCCTGTTGTTGCTAGGTTCATAACGGTGTTTAGCCATGACAAGGATTCAATTCCAAGGGTCTGGACAGGAAAGGAAGATGTCCATGCAATAGCAAAGGATGCTCGATCTGCGGTACAAGAACCATGCATTTCCAACATGAAAATAAATCGTCAGCTCTTGTATTTTCTTTTCTGTTTGTAAAATTTCCATACGCTTATGTTGCAGGCTCTCAAACTTCTATCTGTAATGGTGGGCATTCGTTGGGATGACGAGCCGGATGGGATCGAAAGCATTCTTACATCATCACTTCTTGGAGGCTCTGTTGTATCAAAGATTGCAAGTGCTGCTTCTGCCGATCCACTTGCTTCTACCACTTGGGAAGAGGTAGTGATGTGTTGGTCTGTTCTTCCATCAGAAAACAATGAAAGTGTATCTGTGTATGTGACACACCACTATGAATCTCTGGAAACAGATACCTCCGATGCAGACAATGATTACTCCTGCTCAGTGCAAGACACTGTGGAAGCAGTTTAAATCAGAAACTGAGTTCACCATTACACAAGCAGTATCCACACAGGTGTGCATTTCATATAACATACTTTGATTCTGATACCAGTTATCACGGACTCATGGTGTGAATTTTTTTGCTTGTGGGCGAAAACATTCTCTACTTTTCTTTTTTATATTTGAATTTACCTTTTGTCTTTCACTCCAGCAAGCTCACAGGCGTGGTAATAGTAAACTGCCTCCTCCTTGGGCAATTGTTGCCATCGCTATTCTTGGTTTCAATGAGATCATGGCGCTTCTGAGGTACTTGGTAGCACTAGACCCTGTGTTCCTTACACTCTGAATGATAACATGTCAGATGACACCGCTATTCTTATTCTCTGCAGGAATCCTATTTATCTCTTCTTGCTCTTTGTGGGGTACTTGATATTCAAAGCTTTGGCGGTACAGCTAGATGTCAGCAGAGAATTCCAAAATGGGGTGGTATGATCTGAACGCTTATATAACATTGAGCTTAACAATTGCAGTTTATTGTCATTGCAATAGTTACAATTATGAAAAATAATGTGCACTAGAGCTCAAGGACTCCTTAGTACTATGCATCTCATGCATCATAAAAAAGTAGGCGCCGATGCATTTCCAAAACTTGTATCCTTGTTGAACTACTAACAAACAAAAACGATGCTACTTATGTTAATTATTTGCATCTCGTCCTCATCCCTTGCCAGATGCTCTTTCGAATTTCAATTGTAGGAAATCAAACACACACGTCAGGAGACTAGTAGACTTCCTCCAGCATCTTTAAATTGCACAACCTGTTCTAAGAAACACTATACATCATGAGTATACTATTTTGTGTGGATTAGCAACAATCTGATATTGGCATGCCTGGCAAAAACTTTTACCGATGTTGCTTTTTTCTTATTGGAACAAGAATGTTCTACAAGTTCTCCAGTTGGCCCAGCTTTGTTAATCTTAAGGTCATGACAAGTTAAAACATATGCTATTTTGTGTAGGTTCCTGGGATCATCTCTGTGTCGGCGAAGCTCCTGCCGACGATACAGAACCTGGTGAACAAAGTGGCAACCGAGCAGCAAGTGCAGCACCAGCATCCTCTAGCCGTAGAACCCCCACAGCCACAGATGCAGCCGCCACCACTGCTCCTGAGCCCAAGGAGCCCCATGAGCGAGCTGCGGAGGCTCCACATGCCGTCGAGCCCACGCAAGGTACCCTCGTCGCCATCTTCATCGTCGTCCTCCGCCATGTCATCCCCTAGGCACGTTGCCGAGGACCAGAAGCCAAGAACGGTGGTGGCAGGGCATGAGAACGAGTCCAACAGCGCTGACTCCATAGTATGATCCATGATGGGGTTTAACTGGTACATATACTGTCAAATTAGAAGAAGGTACATGCCTTTTGTTGTCCCCTATTTCTACTCACATAGTCCTGATCATAGTGGATATAATTCTTCAGTAAGCATCAGAGAGAGGAGAGAAATAATGTAGCTGCTTTCCCTTGCAATCGCTTTGCAAGGAGGGATGATCTGTAGATGGACAGTTGCTACCTGACACTATTTTTGACCATGTATAGAAAGAAGCAGAGAGTCTACTCAATCAAATAGACCCCGCAAAAAGAAAAACAAGGACCTTATGATCCATACTAGCCGATTCTTGCTGTTCCAGATGCTAACGTTGTACTCATCCAAGTGTCAGGATCTGCTATCACTAGTTTATTGAGAAAACAATTATCATTACCAGGATCAAAACTTTGAAACACTCGAATCTTGATCGACGCAATGTAGAAGACAGGGAAGGGCACTGTTCTCTACACGGCGTTGCCTCTGCGACGCCTGCAAGGAGCCAAGACATGCCCCGTGCTCCCAGCCTCCCAAGATCAGCCAAGATGTGTCGCGTAGAGAGACGGCTTGGGGAGGCAACAAGGGCACATGGAGAGATTCGGCGTGTGTGCGTACGAGTCCAACGTGTTCCCCTGCGCCCTGCCGCAGCCTCGTCACATGGCCGCTGCCGTCTGGTATAGTATAGCTGTGGATTTTTTTTTTCTTTTGAGTCCAGCTGCACACCAAGGATGCATCATACACAAGACTAGGTACATAGCATGTGAGTAGAAGTGGTGTATCCTCATCCATGTATGCACATTGGACAGAAATTCAGAGTGAAATAGTTTAGTCAAGAGGAAGCTGGGATCAGGAGATCTCTCCCCTCCCAGCATAGGATTCGTCATTCAGCATTTGTTCAAGATGGGGATGGAGACCCAACCAACCTACTGCCAACTGGATCTCCAGCCATCCAATTTAGCACTACATGATTGCGAGTTATACATGATTAGGTTACAAGAAGGTTCAGGATCTTTGCCAGATCCTGGGTTCAGCATGGGGCTCTACTACTACTACTACTACAGATTGCTGAACTTACCTACATGCAAAGCTGGAAATTGGCTGAGGGTAGAAACTTAAGTTAGGCAACACTGAGCTGGTGTTTGCCTTTCAGCAGCTAAACTTGGATCCTAGCATAGCTTAAACTACCTGAGCTACATTGCGCGTTACAAAACTGGTTACTATGTCCATTACTGGAGTAAGGACGAGGCTATGATGCAGTCTCCTTGAAGCTCTTGGTGAGCCAGATGGCGGTCTCCCTGGGAGATGCCATCTCAGGGCCAAACGGCTTCAGCAGGATGCCCAGCTCCTCATACCGCTCCTGCTGCAGCAGCTGCGCACTGAACTCCAGCAATCCCTCCAAGGCCTCCGCGCGTTGCTGGTACGATGAGGTGTCAAACCGTTGCAGCCTTGAGTCGTTCGACCCTCTGCTTGATGCAGCGGTAGCGTTGCGCCCTGATGAGTCGCTCCCATTGTCCCCATCACCGGTGTGCAACACCTGGACAGTGTACTTGTCCTTGGTGATCGATCGGTTGATGGAGGGAGGCGTGGAGCATGAACCATGACCGGGAGCTGAAGTGAGCTTGTTCATGGGGGCCAAGGGGTCCTCGGATGAAGCCAGAGGGAATTCTGCGATTCTGTCGATTCGAGGTGCATTGACGGACACGTCTGGGGAGTCTAGCTGGTCAAGGATGCTGATGGTGCGGTTGCTAGGCGTTCCATATGTTGGCAGCGGGAGCGATGCTCTTCGAGCTGTACGTGCACTTTTGCTCAGAGGTGTTCTCGAGGACAGCTGTACAGGGGTGAAATAAAAAGCTCAAGTATCAGCTATACATTTGTTAATCATCTCAACATATATAGGAAAATAAAACAGGTAACATGGTCATGAAATTGCAAACTCATGAAGACGAACACTAGCATAATTTGTACTAGGTAAAACAAATGCATCATGATGATCGATGAACTTCCAATACATATCTAACTGTGAGGACCACCAAAGTTCAACTAAATGATAAGCTTATTAAGATGAACATGTGCATCATGTAACCGAGAATCAAGGCAGGTTTTAAACAAATAGAGAGCACATGTTTGTCCATATTAACAAAGTCACAAAAAACATAGAACAAGCTCATTGTGCAAATACCTCGCTGTGGTTTGTTCTGGTATAAGATGTTTTTGGAGGATCCAGCCGATTTCTAGTTGTCAATGTCTTCGCTGGAGTACTCTTGGGTGTCCTTAGAATGCCAGGTGTCTTTGTTATAATGGCCTTACTGGTAACCTCGTCATCAACTTGACTGCTATCAATAGAGAACTCTTTCACACTCTGAGTAGTTGTATATTCTTTGATGCTCCGAGTAGAGCTAATAGAGTTCCGCTCAGGAGATGGTTTGCAGAATGTTACAGTCCTCTCAT
Organism: Digitaria exilis; assembly: GCA_015342445.1. Taxonomy (NCBI): domain Eukaryota; kingdom Viridiplantae; phylum Streptophyta; class Magnoliopsida; order Poales; family Poaceae; genus Digitaria; species Digitaria exilis. Next base: position 549,268 of record JACEFO010001947.1, read on the forward strand.
TTCCCAAAGAGTTTCTTCTTGCCACCCTTCTTCGCACAGAATCAGTTACATCGCTAGCAAATGCCATCTTCTTAACTTTGTCTGTCAGAGACTGATAGATTGGAGACATGTTGCGAGAAGGACTAGACTTCAACTGGACTTGAAGCACATAAGGCTGAAGATGCGGATGCTTTAGCAGTTCTGCAGCCTGTATTTGTCAGTTACGCAAAATGTTTCTATTAGCGTAAACAAATTTACATCATTATAGATATTACATTGGGGGGAAAAAAGAAGGCATTAAGGAATTACACTTGGTCTGTGCTCTGGACTTTTCCTAAGCATGCTCTTGATAAGCCCCCTACTGCATGAGGTAAAATATTTCAGAACCATGCTCCCTTCAGGTATAACTAAGAGACTAAGAGAGAATATAATTCAATAGCAAACTTACAAGGCACCAGTATATCTCGTGGGCAATGGTGATACTATCGACTTTGTGATCTTATTAATCAGAGCTTGCATGTCCTGCAAAGAAATGGTGAATATAATAAATAAATTTCAGAGTTGAATAAATAGTAATCCAATTATATGTCCTTACAAACATTTAAATTGACAAGGTTTCAGCATATATGCAGTGCAGCAGGTGTCTAGCAATATGCTCATAAGAATTCTTAATTTACTAACTTAAATGACACACACATCCAAAACAAGACAGAACCTCTTATGGAGTATTCAGTGATAAAAGTATGACGCTTTTAGCTTAACCATCAAATTGCACCAACATATGAACTAATTTCATAATATATCTCCCAGAAAAAAAATTAAGCCAAGGACTTACAAAAGCTTTAAATGCAGGCCTGAGAGCAGTCATTTCATATATGCAACATCCTGCAGAAAAGCAATTTGAGTATTAAATCACAAGCGTTCTATCTACATGCAGAAACATGATAGATGACAATGAAGTGATACACACCTAGGGACCAAATATCAGATTTGGTACCATATGGTATATCAGCTAGGAGTTCTGGGCACATATAACTTGGAGTTCCTACCACCTTTGTTGGAGAAACACAGTAATAAGCAACATCGTCAAATACATGCAAGAAAACTCCAAAAGTTTAAGTAAACTTACAGAAGATGCAAGGTCATCTGAAGTCAATATTTTTGCAAGACCAAAGTCGCCTGTATTTTTATAGATTTAGGAGGGAATCATCACCAGCATTGCTTAACTCATACATAAAGATTGTGCTTTCTTAATATTAAGTCGCTTACCAAGGCGTATGCTTTGATCTCTAGCAATAAATATGTTGGAGCACTGAAACAAATTGAAAAATTGCAATTTAATTTCTCGGGTTCGATAAATATATATTAAAAAAAGTACCATTATGTAATTCGAATCAAGTACTGCTACTAACCTTCACATCACGATGAAGAATGTGATTTGCATGCAAATAATCAAGAGCCATGAGAAGCTGCACGAGCCACTTGCAGAGTTTCTGGAAAATGAGCAAACGGTTGAGGGTCAAAGTTCTGGTTGCAGCCAAGAACCAAAAAATCGTAAAAAAAAATGAAAGCAAGGTTGAGAACTGTACCTCCTCCGAAAAATGGTTACCACTAGCTCTTTTGATAGCATCAGCCCTGGACAAATAAAGATTGTGTTAGCTACGAACTAAAGGTCTGTGGGAAAACTATTTGAAAAGATTTAATCTCCAAGAAATACGTACATGTCTCCTCCCTCACAGTAACCTATAACAATGCAAACGTAACAACCCTGAAATGAAGAAAAAAACGAATGACATGCAAACAAAACAGGATTTCACCAACTATGAAATACTGTCCTCTGCCAACCTTTTCCACCCATGAATCTTTGTATTCCACAATAAATGGATTCCTGACTGTCGCAATAAGCTGCATCTGCAAGAACATTTCCATGCAACTCATATCAGATCAGTTCATAGCTTACAAAAATAAAATTAAATCATCATGACGAAGGCATGAACACAGTAATAATCCAGAAGACAAACTAATGGTAACAAGCCAACTGTTATGTACGAAGGAAAAATATATAAAAAAGAAGTGTGGTGAAAAAAAAGGCATCCCATTCCTTGAAATCCTGCCTATGTACCAAATGCTCAAAAAGTATCATGGAAAAGTACAAGATTCTAACCTCCTGATGGGCAGACCTGCGAGTGCGGTCTGTTTGACGTGCAAGTCGTATCTTCTTGAGCACATACCTGCAAGATAGGCATAGCATGGTAAAACTTACTGAACGAAAACAGCTTAGCCCTCTAGATGAAAATTGAAATACAAGAGCAAGTCAGGCTCACTTCTTCTTTTCCACCTTATGCCTCACCAAAAGCGCAGAACCAAATGCTCCTTTCCCGATCTGCTCCAATACCTCATACTGATCCATCTTTGTGGGGTCTGCAGCTCACACACAGCAAGTTTATCCTTGTCCTTCTAATACTGTCCCGGAGAAGAATAAACAGTTTGTTGTGAATTCAAGTACTCCCAGCAAGTCCAATGTCCGCACATGCCTAGCTCAAGATATACTCTAAAGGACAAAGAGTAAGCAACCTTCAATTAAACCTTGATTCCAGTACAATTGCAGTTAAAACTATTTTGAGGGAAAATAAAAGGAAATGGAAAGGGAGTGGTTCGAAAACGTGAGGCCACATGAAAGAAAATGCAAGAAAGGACAAATAGCCTGAAATTACGGACGCGAAAGCGCTCGGTGACAAAACTTGCCGACAACCCCAAAAACTGTTTCTGAAATGGGTAGAAAAGAATGAGCTGTGAGCCTGTGAGCCGAAATGTCGGCCTCAGGAGCACATCGTGATTGAAGAGGGGAGAAAAATCAGACCCTAGCTAATCCTACCAACTCCTATTCGAAATATTGAAGCAACAGATTGGCTTAATCCGAAATGTCAACACCAATAACGCCTCAAAAATGTTCAGAGAGTGAAATGCGATCCCCGAATTCAAGCAACCAAAAATCCAATCTTTCTTGGGGGGGTCCATGAGCACAATCACCAACTCCAACAACACACCAAACCACTTGGGCGGCATCCGGCATTGCACTGACGAGAGGCTGCTATCTATTCCAGCTGATCGAGGAGCAAAATTTCACAAGAAAAACACAATCAAGCCAAGCTCTGAAACAGCTCCGGCTCACTAGGATGAATGAAATCACCTGAACCACCGGAGAGATCCGGCACCGAGCTCTCCCTGGTCCGAAACTCACGGAAACATATCGCCACAGCTTGCGAGTTCGGCAGCTCTCGGTCGCGCGCGCTTGCGCTGGAAACGGAGGCGGACGAAGCGGCGCCGCCCGTCAACGTGGCGCACCTGGCCGCTGAGTCCGCCGGCCACGGCGTGAGCTTCGAGCCCGTGGGCGGAACGGAAACTGTGCCGTCGAGATGGCTGGCGCGCCGCAGCGGAAGAAGCGGCGTCTTTCTGCAGCCGCGGGCGGCCGGAATGGCTGATGAGCAACCGCGCACGGGAAGAACCGGAGAGATCCGGCACCAGGCGGTCCTGGTCCGAAACTCAGAGGGAGCAGGCTCCGGCGAGCGACGGCGTCACGCGCGTAGATCTCGCTGCATTTTATCCTAGACGGCGGCGTTGTCGGCGGCGGCGGCAGGAAGCGCGTGGGCGAGAGGAGAGAAAAGGTGGGGTTTTGGATGGGTTCAAACTCGCCGTGAGCTCCCTTTCCAATCCAATCCCACGCTATATAGCCCCAAGGCAATGGGGGAGGCGATGGCGAGGGGAGGGAGAAGCCTCCCGAGGAGAGAGAAAGCGAGCAAGGCTAGAGAGAGGGGGGCGATGCGCCGGTGCCGTGATGGCTCTGACTGAAGAAGACTGATGAGTGAGGAGAGAGAGAGGAAGGGGAGGACCGGAGGAGGGAGAGAGAGGTGGGTTGTGTGGGCCCACATGGTGTGGTCAAATTGGTCCTTTTTCTTTTTCTTTTTTCTTTTGGATTTGCATCTGTTTCTTTGATGTGAGAACAAAAAGAGGGCCATTAGTGAGTGAATATACTAACGATATAATGTGTGGTCTCTACAAAGAGCATGATTGTAATGCTAATCATATGGGTATGAACTTCTTCAGAGCAGCACCCCTAGTTTTAGATGCTAGAGAGATGGAAAAGTGAAAAGTTAGCCGACCTATCGCTATGTTTGTGGTACATCTAAAACATAAGCCTAATTAGCGTCACAGTTTGTTAAAGAAAATATATCTGAAAATACTGTACAGCTGAGCAACACAAGATTGCTGCATATAAAATTAGCACATACTACTACATTATTTAATTGCATGATAAGCCAAAATCCTAACCTCTATTTTTTAATGCTAGCTAGGAGGGTGCACAGCATAGCATAGGAAATTAAAGCCGTATCCAATTTTCCCGTGCAATCACCAAAAGCACAAGTTGGATTATCAAATCACATGCCATGCACCGAATCACAATCTTGCACTATAATATATTTTCTTTTGGCACCTTGTGACATGACTTTCCACAATTAAATTATGAACTGCAGTACTAGTATGATCTAATAATAAAGAGCACAAATAGAGAGGATCATATCAGTGGCAATAATTCTGTGTTTAAAAAAAAGATCGGTGTGGCAATTGGCAAATGCAAATCAAGCAGCTGAACAGTGTCTCTTTCTTCCTTTTGGCACGCAACCTACTGATACCGCAGCTCGATCGTGTTCGTATGTACAATCGGCAACACTAACCTGGAGTTTACAGGAAAGGTGGTTAAGTCGCTGTCACCTGGGGGAAAATTGCCCTAAAAAAGAGATCGTCCTGGAAAATGACCGGGTGTTTGACCAGGAACATGCTAACCTCCAGCTCTTGATGCGTCATCTTCGATGACGTACGAAAGCGCTGGTTATTCCAAGAAACGCTTTCGCACCGCACCGAATTGTTTTGCATAAAGGTAGCCAAGCATCATGGGCTTATCCCATATGCTAGCTGATATATTTGAATATTTAGGAAAAGAGAGCGTCATTTTTGTACCGTTGTTTTCTTAATTGTAGTCGTGCTGAAATATTTTTTTTAGGAAATCTACGGCAACTCTTAGGTTGCTTGTACTTTAATTTATTAACATGTGGGGAAAACATATTTACAAACAGAATTCACAACATAGAAAGAAAGATTAGACAAGGGAGGAGGAAAATACTGATTGCAAACGGTGGGAATGAAAATCCACTAGCATGAGAAAATGACTGATTACCAACATTCATACCTCAACTAAATTATCTTTGTCTATCTGTCTTCAACTCTCTTTGATGAACTTTTCTTGATTGTATTACCTACTGTCACCATGATGGTCAAGTGAATATAGAGCATCGAAAAGCTCAACTCATTGTTATTCGCGGTGAAACGTTATTCCATTTGACATTCTTTTAAAAAAAAAAGAGTGACTGAAAGGCAAAAAAAATAACTCGACTGACCAGATTGCTCGTGGTGAAACGTGTGTGATTCTGTTCGAGACACTATTAATTGTATGTGAGTAGAGCGTTAGTTCTTGGCAATGGCAAGCCAAAACGCTCGTTGCTTCTTAGGGACCAAACTCTATGACTCTTCTATTTTAATAAAGGAAAAATTTATTTTTCACCCTTCAACTGTTACAAAAGTCTAATTTTCAACCTCAAACTACAAAACCGGATACTAAAGGCCCTCCAACTATCTAAACCATGCAAAATTGGCCCTTTGGGTGGTTTTGAGGCTGGTTTTGGATTTTCTAAAATAGCAGAAATATTATTTAAACTTTAAAAAATCATAACTAATTCATTTTGGACCCAAAAAATATGAAATCAATGCCAAAAGTTCTCTTAAAATGTAACCAACCTATTGGTACACCATTTAATGTTATTTGGGTATTATATATTTATATTATTAGTGTCTTATTGTTTTTTAAAAAATAATTAGAATAAAAATAAATAATATGCAAAAAACTTCTAATGGTGCACCAACATGTAGGTCACATTTTAGAAAAACATTTGCACCAGATTCTAATTTTTTTAGTTCAAAATAAATTATTTATGATTTTTTAACACAAAATTATTTTTCAATTTTTTTGGAAAATACAAAACCACCTTCAAAACAACTCAAAGAGCCAATTTTGCACGGTTTGGATAGTTGGAGGGTGTTTAGTGTCCGGTTTCTTAGTTGTGGGTTGAAAATCAGACTTTTGTAATAGTTGGAGGGTGAAAAATAGACTTTTCCCTTTAATAAAATGATGTGTAGTTCTCCTGGCATTGGAGAAAAAAAAGTTTGTAGGATGTGTGGGTCCGGATGAATGAGGTGTAGGTATGCGTATCCCGTATCTCCATAATTTCGCAGATACAAATAGACGGAGGCTTAAACCAAGTGCGGCTAAAAAAGTGAACATGGTCTACTTTATATACGTAAAAAGAGAAACCTTTTGAGTAAAAATAAAACGAGGTATATAGCATCATATCAATCGACAATGGGGTAAATGCATGGTGCGTACGTGCATGATACGAAATGAAATCCGACAGGGACCCCGACCTGATGAGATGAGGTGAGGCGGGTGGTCTCACATGGAGTCGCAGCGGAATCCAATGCGCGCAAAAACACCCATTATATTTATCGATCAATAAAACAAAACCGGATGCATCCTCTCATGATACCAACTAACTAAGGCCATGTTCAGATTCCCAACTATTCACTATTCATTCCAACTTTTCACTATTCATTCCAACTTTTCACTATTCCTCCCTCACAAAACACGTTTCCCAGCGAATGCTACAGTGTTTTTCTTATGCTACAGTGTTTTTTCCTACAATCTAAACACACCTAAAAGATACTAGTACATGATAGGTGCAGCCTGAGAAAGCGACACCCATGCACCATGCTTGACCTCTACTGCCCTCTCTCATTGTTGTTCTTTTTTCAGTTGGATCCAATCCTAGCTTCACACAGCTGCTTGCTTACAACTGTAACAATGTATAGAAAAATAAGAAATGTCAACTCGGCTGCTCGGACTCATGCTCAGATCTACTACATGCATGATGCTCTGGCCGGCTCAGTTCTTGAAGGTTTAATTGTTCCTAAATCTCGCACCTGCATCAAGCTTCGTAGGTACATGCATCAGATCATGCATGTGTATTTCATCGTAGCTGGGTAGCATGTAAAATCTCTAGGGTGTTTTTTTTATGGTAAACATCCCCACGGTAACAACGAACAAACTCAAGATAACAGCTTAACTAAAAAATGCCTTGGATTTTGAGTTTGCATCTCAAGGCATGATGGTCACTGACTATCTTTTTTTTTTTTTGTGAAGGTCACTAGCTGACCTAGCTCGTTAGGTTTCATTAATTTCTTGGATTCTGAGTCCTAAATCGTCTTTGGAAAAAGAATTTTTTTTATGATCGATCATATATTTTCTTGTAGAAAAAAATGAGAATAATCCTCCGCACTGGCCGACTATGGAGACAAATGGTCCCAGGCAGTACTCCAGAGATCTGTGTGCCGGATAATGAAATGCCGTGCTGTCACACCAGGAACAGGCAGGCCCGTCCACGCCAATTCTCAATTTAACAGGGACACATTTGCAAAAGAGGGCCTCGGTTTACCTTTCCAGCGTTACCTTATCTTATTTACCCGTCCGCTTTGACAGTGTGTTTTCACAAAAATCGAGGAGCGAAAGAGAAAGTCGAGGGGTGCATTTAGTTTCACCAACTCCCTCCCACAGAAAAACACTACTCATCCAACTTTTTCCTGTTCATCACAACCCTCCCACTCACAGAACACTATTTATCTATAGTATTTTTCAAGGAATTTTTCTCAATCTAAACACCCCCTTAGTTCCTCAACTTTCTACCAACTTGCATATTGATAACCGTGCCTCTCTCATAGAAAATGCCAATTTATCTAACTTTCACCGATTTTACATCAACTTATTGAATTAAAAAGCCCGAGGACTCGAGTAACTGCACGCCAGCATGGCCTGGATCTCCAGTTTCAAGCAGCTGATTCCGGCCGTAGATCCTTCTCTTGTCAAGCTAGCTGCCTTTCTTTGACTGACGACTGGCCGGCTGCACTGCGATCACCGTGTCTCTTTTTTGCACTTGCCTTTTGCCATGGCTTTGTTGGACACAAGGGATAATTGCTCGCGACCGGCGGGGATTTACCGTACCACCAAATGTCGTGGACGGTGGCACTTTTGGGCCCCATCAAGTCACCAACATCCAAGGTGGCCAGTAGACACTAGACACTGCAGCTGATCGAGGAGAACACGTACTACACAGTTTTGATCGAACACTAGCAAATTCTAGTTTGTTTGTTTGTTTTTTCACAAATTTTCACCATGTCATGTATAATAAACTGTTAGTATCATGCATCTTTGTTATATGCTCGCAATATATTACATGGTAACCAAATGAAGGATCTGTTAGGGTCGCAAGGAAACCCAATCAAGTATCCAATTCTCAATTCAGGCTTTCCTCCAATTGATCGAGTGAGTTTGGAGCAAAATGAACGCCATGTACTAGTGTTTGTGTGAAACGAAAGAAGTCAAAGGCATGCGGCTACGCTAATCCTGGTCGGTCTCGTGCATGCATGCATGCTTGCCGTCCGGCCTGTCCTTTGGCAGTCGTGCACGCCGGCTGCCGGTCCTTGTGGCTTTGCAAGCTGAGACCGGCACCGGCCGGCAACTCGGTCCGTGCAACGCGTGCGTGCATGCCATGCATTGCAGGGCAATGCACGCAAAGGAACAGCGTGGAAAGGCAAAGGAAGAGTCATCAATCTCTCACGGATTCATTTAACCGGATGCGTTCGTTTAGAGATGAGAACGTGGCAGGAGCCTGTGTACGAACAAGGAAAGGAGCGTGCATGCAGGAGCCTGGCGCGGTCACTCCTGCAAGTGAGACATCTCCGCCATTACTCCGGCGAAAGCTCCCCGCGCTGGTCGCCGGAGCAGCCGCCGCATCGATCGCACAACCAGCAACAGGTGTATGTGTATACTACGACACACGACGCCGCTGTAGTAAATACACTCCCCCCTGCCACGCGCCATTAATGACATGCACGAGACCATCACCCATCGGCCACACTCCTACTGGCGCCGATCTGGCATGCATGACCCACCCTGATCCCTCGCCGGCCAGCCACGTGCTCCCCCGCTGCCGTCGCCGGAGAAGACGTCGGCGACCGGCCGGCGACGCATCGTTTTCGGACACGCGACGGCCTCTCTTCTAAAGCTCTCGCCGTCGGGAACCTTGCACCGTCACCGGGCGTAGAACGACGAGCAGCTGAACCGATGGGGACGTGACGCTTGCCTCTCTGCCTAGGTTTCTTCTACGTCCCAGGAAGGAAGCCTCTAGGATTGTAGAGTGGTCATGTGTCGAGGGTCACTGCACAGCGACTGACAAGCACGCCAGCCAGCCTTCGTACAATGACTGTTCATCACCCAATCCACCTAGGTATGTAGCTGTTCTTTCTACATCGTATCACTACGCCGGCCGGCCCTGCCTGATGGCGATGCATCGATATGTTGCCATCTCTCTAGGGCATCCGTCACCAGCAGAAACGTCCTGAAAATATCTAAAAAAAATGGCCCAAGAACTTCAATGAATGGAAGTTTTCAAATCAAATGTTTCACGACCTCAAGCTGCTTTTGTACACACTGGAAATACAACAGCGACAACCACACACATCAGCAAAATTTCCCAGTCCCTTCATCGGCACACAGAAACCCCCTTGTACTTGTAGTTGCAGATTCCACTGGTTACAGAGTTTAGCGCCCCCGCGTCATATTTCATACCGTGCCAGAAACAGCCCACCATTGCAGCCGAAAAACGAGCCGGGTATGGATCATACGCTGCTTAGCCTTGTTCAATTCCCTCCCCATCAAGCTGCTGCTGCTTCCTTGAATATCCGGGGGAGGACCTCATGGATGCCGATGTCCAAGGTCTCAGGGCTCCTGCACGCGCAATAAAGGGAGACAGGCATTGTACATCCATCTTCAGTACATCTCCCGTCCTAAATCCTGTGACTACCATAAAGAGGAGGGAAGAGGGATTTTGATGGCTATCGACCAGCAACAGGTTAGGAAAGCAGGAAAAGCAGCACACCGGAACGCATGAATGAAGGGAGCGTGTATATACACTGTAAAGTACGTAGCGGCGCAGCGGATGCATCTAAAGGTCACAGAAAGTAGGGCGTGTCACAAAACATATAATGGATAGCGCAAACAGCTAGTATACATCTCAGCAAAGCAAAGGTGGTGGCAGATGTATTATATGCCAGGCTTGTTGTTTCTGTTTTCTAGCTGTGACTACAGGCACAATCTGCCCGTGGTAAGCTGTCATCGACAAACAAACTACTGTTCATGTTATGGTAAATGTGATTATCTGAACATTGAGCAACAGTTTTTAAATCATGGCCTAATTAGGCTTAATAGATTTGTCTCGCCAATTACACTCCATCTGTGTAATTAGTTTTGGAAGTAGCCTACATTTAATACTCCTAATTACTGTCCAACCATCCGATGTAAAGTGAAAAGTTTTTTACCTGGGGAACTAAACAAGGCCTATTTGGGACTTCAAACTAATTATAAATTGACTACTTTCAAACTGCCAGGTAACAAAAAAAAATGTAGATACATATTAGTCTTATCTCAGAAAGAGAGAATTACCTGCACAACGTTCTACCTTTTTCTTTTGTGCTGGGCACAAACCATATCTTCCGTAGAGCTGGTGATTCAAATTGTACAAAGAAGCCATCACTCTGGTCAAGCTTCCATTTTCTGGATCCTTGCCCTTTCCAGACCTGCATATGGATATAATAGAGCATGTTAGTCTTCCGCTTTCATTCTGGTACACACAAAACAATGTAGAGGATTCATACTGAAAATGCTAAACACTAACTTGGCAGGAAAAATTCAACAGCCAGTGCCATACTAGCAGCAGTTAATTATGAAAACACACCCATACCAACATTTAAAAGAGCAACATAGGGTGAATTGGACCTGTGGGTAGGAGATGATGCTCTTAGGTGCCACCATACAAGCAGCCTTCGCAAAAGAATCTTCCGCATATTGCCGCAAAAATGTGAAGCATTCGCTGTGAGTCTGGGGTGACTCAAATGCCTTGGGGAAAAAACAAGCAAAAGGGTTTGTTATAGAGGTTGTTACAATATGGGGTGGTCGTGGAACTAGTAGCCAAAAAATCAAGAGATACAAAAATAGAATCCAATAGATCCTAAATAAATTTCAAGATCATACATGTGTTTGTACAATGCAAAAGTTTATGTTAAGTTGCAGAATGAAGCATTCTGTAATCTCTAGCAGAGCAGCAGCATAGTACCTTGTCAATGTTAACCACTGGCAAATATTTTTTAGTATCAGTCTTCTGATCATCGAGAAGATAATTGACCCTCGGATCAACTTTCCCTGTGTCATGCCAATCCTTTATTGCTGACTCTATCACATTAACAACAAACGAAAAGATACTCTGCCTCGTTTCTACATCTCCATACTTTGCAGCCTGAAAATAAAATATAAAGAGATTAACACATGAGTGATGAAAGGTGCCTTGCGTAAAACTGTCTTTTTTCTTGTCACTTCTGCAACATTAAAACTGGTAGCATAAATGGACTTCGTGAATATAAGATACAAATTGCATCTGGATAAACAGTTGCAGTTCATGAAAAATATCTCATTGATTAAGGTTCATCTATATTGGCATGATGAAAGAAAAACCGGAACAAAGTTTATCTGTATTGCCACGGCGAAAGAAAAACCAGTAACATATGAAAATTTTGAAACGACATGAAACAGCTTGCTGGATATATCTTCTTGGCTCCTTGTCAAGGCAATTTTACATGGGCAATGTTACACTCATAAGTCATTAACAATAAAACTCACCAACTCAGTTTTCAGTGACTCTAAGTTCTTCCCAATGTCAACATTGGAACGCATGCTCTCTACATCAAGAGCTCGCTTCTTTTCCCTTGCCAACTGAGAAAGCCTCTTGATTTTTCTTGAGACTTCTGTGTTTTGTGGATTGTGCTGCAAAGCTATCTGAAAAGCAGATACTGCCTACACCATGGGGGGGAAATTCAGTTAAATCTCTATTTCATGGAGACAACATCAAAGAAATGGCCGGTATAGATATTGCAGACGGTACAAATTTCAAGCTCTAATTAAAGAGATCATGAGGACTCATCTAAGCGATTTATCTAGAAATTCCATAACTATACTTGGGACGAAGAAAGCAGCAGCAAAGAAGGCCATGGTCCAATCAACACAAAAGGCTAAACTAGAAATCAACAGAAGTCAATGTTTATTGGTCAGATACAGGAACAAGCTTTTTTTTGTTTTGTACAATGTAAAAGAATAAAGCTAGCTGAGGCAATTTTAAATTTTGCTTTGTTATTTGAGTACTTCAGTTCATCCAATTATTGTTTTCACTATAATAAACATCACTGAATCATCTGAGATCCATTTGTTGAATTCTAATAGATGTTAGGCATGTACTCAATAGTCAATACAGATAACTGCTGAGCTTCATCTGCTTAACTAAATACAAGAACTATCCTAGCTTTGTTTCTCAATTTGCTAGGCATGGAGGACTTGCTCAAAGTTTATAAACAAAAGAAAACAAGATTGCATCGTCTCCCCACATTAAGTGAAAGTAACAAGGGGTTGCCTTCTAGTCTCACCTCTTCATAGCGCTCCATGGCCTCCAAAACACAACCTTTCCTGAAATGACCCTATAATACAAAAAAGGACAGCTTGTGAAATCTGACAGTGCAAATACATTGTAAATTAGAGAGAACTCTGACTCTGACAGTGATATACCTTCTCCCACTCTGGCTTCAACTTGACTGTTGTCTCAGCATCAGCAAGTGCTTTACTAAGCTTAACCAGGTGCAGAAAAGCTGCAGCTCGGTTGCTGGAAGGAATTAAAAGGAAAAACGTAAATTAGAACTTTTGAAGAGCTTGAACATCATAACAAAAGAAGTATGACATATATACTCTTCCACAAAAGTTGTCACTGGATGTAATCAGCTATAAGAAAGCAATTCAAACTAGCAACTTTTTTTTTGGCATATACTGAAATCAAACACATGGTTGTCTCATCTCAAGTCTCAACACTTCCTATGGTCACTGTCCATACCATTATCAGGAAGCGTGCCATCCTGCCTCTGACCCAAGGTGTTAATTTCCTAACCCTGTATATGGATTCCTTTAACTTATATAATCTCCATTTCAGAATGGATGCTGTAACAGGTTTCGTAGGGTACCGAGTGAGTTATGTGCACAGATCCATACCATAAATGAACTGGACATACAAAGAAAGGCATCTTTCTGTACTTATTCAGAACTTTCATGCCAGTTGGCCTTACATTTATAAATTCATAAACAAGGAAAGAGTCGACAGCTTTTATCACATCTTTTTATTTATTCAGAAGATTCATATATATTGTCATGCTAGCATATTATGAAAGAAGAAAGGAGAAATCATTTTGAACATGGAGCATTTTCTTTCCTCTTATGGAACGCTAATTGCATATGTTACCCAAAAGTAACGCCTCTCGAGCCAGCTAAATGGAAATCACGTGTGATGAATTGATTTAACCGTACATGAACAACAAACGGGCATCCCAGAAACTGGCTCGTTTGGCCGTGCAGTTACATGATCGGATGTTTCTGTTGCAGTATTGCAGACACTAGTTGGACGGCATCGGCAAGTAACATCAGATTCAGGATGTTATGTGACAATAAGATTCAGAATCTTATTCGCAGAGCACTAGTAGGAAACATAAGCCGAACTTATTATAACATTCTGCCATCAAATTAAGTCGAGCAACTTAATTTGCATTTTCATCGGCCTGCAACAAGCCTACAAATCATCACTCGTGTCTCAGCAAATCAACCATAAACACTCACGATCACACTCCCAGATGCCTGAGTGGCCGCCACGGTCCTAGCGATCTAAATCGGTTCGTCGCCCCCACGCGAATCGGGCACAAAACACCACCACGTGTCAGCAACCAGCCACTTCCCCCAAAGGCCAAAACGCGGGATCGGGATCGGCCGCACTTGCGTATAGAGTTCGGAGTACCCGCACGACCGGCGAAAGAATGAGGAAGAAGGGGGAGCGGAAACCTGTAGAGGGTGGCGTTGTCGGGGTCGAGCTTGATGGCCTGCGTGTAGAGCGCCGCGGCCTTGAGGTAGTTGCCCGACTTGAACTGCTCGTTCCCCTGGTCCTTGAGTGCCGCCGACGGCGAAACCCCCTCCCCGCCGCCGTCCGCCATCGCCGCCGCCGCCGCCGCCGCCAAGGAGTCCGCCGGTTAGGGTTTTGGGCCCGCGAGCTCGTCACTCTCTCTCTCGTTATTTTCTTTTTATTTTTCTTCTCTTTCTACTCCATTTTCGCGATGTTTTTTCTTACTAGGAGATGAGGGCACGTGACATGACAGTGTACATGTGGCGGATGTGGAGTACGTGTACTGGCCGTTCTACGTGTACGAGCGTACAATACACTGCACCATATTTACTGCGGAATGTACTACAGTTACAGAGTAACACTGTAGCTCGTATTGTCTTGAATCCTTTCTTGCATGTTTATTGTATTACCTTTTTCGTGTTTAATAAATATATCGCTCTGTAGATTTTTCTCAAGCTATTACCAGTAATATTTACGTAATAAATTAGTAAAGTATTTTAGATTTAACATAAGCTCGTTATTTTCAGCGAATGTACTACGCAAATGGCATCTAATAGTTTGGGAAAGGAACCCGAACATTTTCATATTTGAAATATATCTTGTCAGGCCTTTTTTTGTCGAATTTATTGGAATGCTTATGCAGGCCTTTTGGGCCAAGGCCAGCAGCAACTGAGGGCGTGTTTGGTTCATACAACGGTATCGCAAACGGTAATGAGGTTACTGTGTTTTCGGTGGCGGTATGGATGATTACGGTTATTGTTTGGTTGCACTACGGTAACGGCATCCGATACAGTTATGCAGTAACAGGTCCGAACACACAACAGAGAAATGACCCTTTTTAACAGCAAAAGGGGCCGAAAAAAAATTCAAAATCACTGTATCAAAAATCCCCAATCTCTGCCGCTCAAGATCATGGGATGCAAATCCAATCAAAAGCGACACGAGAGATGCATTGCAGTGATGAGCATGACCTTCAATTGCGATTTGAAGGAGAGGGGATAAGGGAAGCAAACAACTCAAGATGGGAGCGGCAATGAGACGTGCGGCCGCGCTGCCGGTCGATGGCGCCGGTCGCTGGCGGACATTCTCGCCTCCGCACGCGCGGTCGAAGCGGAACGAGCACTGCCCGCGGTCGTTCGATGACGCCGGTCGCCGGCGGAGTTCCTCACCTCCACACGCGCGGTCGAAGCGGAAGGAGAGCTGCACGCGGGCGGTCGACGGCGCCGGTCACCGACGGAGTCCGTTGCCTCCGCAAGCACAGTCGAAGCGGAAGGAGTGCTGCCCGCGCAGCCGGTCGCCGGCGGAGTTCCTCGCCTCCGCACACTTGGTCGAAGCGAATCTTGCGTGTTCGGTCTGAACTCGGAAGCGTAGCGTTATCTTATTACGCTGGTGGAGGAGGGGTAACGAGGTTGTGTAAGTCAGGGATCTGATTGCATTGCTAATGGATTACAGAGGACCCCAAACAAACAACGATAATGGAATTCGTTACCGTCCGTAATGCGTTTACATTACATTTCGGCCAACCAAACACTTCCTGAGAGTGAGCAAACTCCCAGGTTAATGTTCATTTGGGCCCAGCATAATGTTTTCGCGGATCTCCCATCCATCAATTTCCCCCCTACCGTTTTAATTCAACACGACTACATGCCTACATCCATCTACTTAACATGAGTTATGGGTATCTCTTCCTGTATCCCTATCTATCTATAATAAAAACATCTAGTCTAGATTTCTAACAACTCTAACGTCTCCTATAATCAATTTAATAATTGTAGGAGTAAGATTAGAATTTTCAGCAAAGAGTTCATATTAAATCTTAGAGTAAAGTGCATCCATCATACATGAACTTGTATCATAATTTCATTCTGGTCTAACAAGTTGTAAAGGTTACACCCACATACATAAAGTTGCATGGTTGTATCATTTTGGTCCAAAAACTTGCAAATGCTTCACCCACCATACACTAAGTTGTTCATGTTGTGCATATATAATCCACTATGCATTAGAAATATACAAATTTTGCAGCTGTAACATGACTTGGAACATATACAATCCACTACTTTATTATTTTCTCATTTTTTAGATGATTTTTTAATACTATTTTATATTGAACACGAAATACATCTTTTTTATAATACACCTCTATCTACACCATATCACAACACATGAAACAAAAATATTATTAGTAGACGTCCTGGATTGCACAAAAATATATTAATACATAATACCTTGGATCATATATCACTGTATCATACAATTTTATATGTTGTTTGAGATTTGTAACTCGTTAGACCGAAATGAAACAAGAGAATTTTATGTTTGGTCTTATCTATTCTTCTAGCAAGTCATCCTCAGCATGCATGTCACATGTTTGAAATACAGATTCAAGTTAGTGGACTGTATATGTCCATTGTGAACAACTAGTGTATTGTGGGTTCAATGTTTATAATTTGTTGGACCAAAATGATACAATGATACAACTTCATGTATGTGGGTGCTGTGTTTACAACTTATTAGACTAAAATGATACAACGATGCAACTTCAAGTATCGTGGGTGCACTTTACTCTAAATCTTAAATGTCATAACACTAGCATGAGCTCCATCATCACATAAAGCCTTGTCAATTACTTCTTCATTTATTTTACAACTTATTTGTGGATAACGAAAAATATGTTTGTGCAAATATTATCAAATTTAAGTTATTTTTAAAATTTGTTTATTACTAAAGCTAGCCATAACGAAAAATATGATATTGCAAAAAAAAACAATTGAATAAGATGAGTGGTCAAAGTTAGGGTCAAAAAAGTCAAACGACTTATAATTAATAATTAGGGACGGAGGGGATATCTAAGTTTGAATTAGCATTTCACGAGCAGGATGATTGCCTGAATACATGTATTTGAAATCACCTTCAATCCAGGCACACAGTCGCCACGCTTTGTGATAGGCAGGGCCCTTCCTTCGCAGCCCTCGACTCTGTTGTTCCCATGCCACATCAGAAATCAAACCGAGATTAGGTCATATCAGATGAACAAACAGCTTTGTCACGATCTAGCCCCGATTCTAAGGATTGATTCGCAAACTCACAATGGTTGTTATCACAGACCAAAAATGGTGGGCAGCTCCCAAAAGGGTTGAGATGTTGAGCACCTCAAAGGGTTATCCCTGGAAATTCTAGCGTGCAAAATTTAACAGAAAAAATAGATCGACATAAATCAAGCATTTTTGGCATTTATAAACACATGGCATACATAAGATTTACTTTACCTACTTTATATACGTGATCTGCTTCAAATCTGCACGTCTTGTTCTCTCCCCTAGTCCTTCCTCCTTTAATGTTGGATACCTACAAAATCATGATTTGATTAGAGAACTTGTATCCATGGACGCTAGAGACTTGCACTGCTCTACCTAGGTCTTAACACATTACTGCCTAAATACATATATTGAGTTGCTGAATAACAATAAAAAGTCAGCATAACTGGTTGCTGTTTTTTACTTTCAGGGGAAATCCTTTGGTGCTCTATGCTATAGAAATTATGTTGATTCAACAAAAGTTCAGACAGCTTGGTAATTGATCCGACTAGCCATTTGAATTATTATTATTATTATTGTAACTATTATTATTATTTTGCAATCTTGGTTGTTGGTAAAACATGCGAACACGTGTGGAAGCATTATCTAAAATCGAGAAACTAACAAATACTTAAATGCAGAGAGATATTTTACAAAAGAGAGAGATCATCACAAGCCGATGTCTGGTCACTGCTTCACACTGGTGTTGCATCACCTAGGACTGGTGTCGCATCACCTGCGGATGTCCATGTTCGACAAGTATATTCCATTCTGTTTCAGCTCTTTTCTTTTGCTCACCTTCATATCATTAGAGCATACTAGTCCTGAATTCCCCTGCCCTTGTGTTTCGTCAAAGTTTAAACTTTATTTTTTAAAATCATCCGGTTCATATGCCTGATTTATTGTGGAACAACTGCAGGTTGCACAGTATGGTACTGGCATTGGTCTAGGCAAAATGGCCTCTGATGCTGAGAAGACATTCAAGGAGTAAGTGATTCATATTTTGGAAGATGTACTTTTGCACAATCAACTTCTGAGTTGCTGAATACCTTTTGTTCCTCAGAGCTACCAAAGACATCGGAAGTTTGCTTCTAGGATATTGTTGGAATAACCCAACAGTAACTAATAAAGAATTTGAAGAAAAAATCAACATTGCAGTTGGAGATCTAGACAAGTAAGTGTTTAAAGATATATCAGGTTGATAGCTATTGGAAAGAGATTAATGTGGCGGAACCGACCAGCTTAACCCGGCTCACGTGCGCCTAATCATCAACTTAATGATGATTATAATAAACGTACGTAAAACGAGCTAAACCCGGTAGTCCGTCGGGTGTCCCCGGGACGAACCCGAATCATCCACTTACAACTGTCGTCTCCAGCATACATTCAGGATCCTCAGATAGAGGCATCTCGACAGAACATCACACTTGTATACAAATAATTTACAGCAGCATAAATTTATACAGACGAGAGGTTTTAGACTTAAATGCAAGTTAAGCCATCTAGGAAGCATTTTAAAACAAAACAGGTATGGATATCAAGTCTTGGCCATAAAATTATTACCAAGGTACTTTTAACAAGAACGCGTCTGACTCTAGGACACATTCTTGCTCTTCACGAACAACCTTCTCTTGGATGTTGCACTCTCCTCTGCACAGAATTAAGCCGGTTGAGTACGAAGGTACTCAGCAAGACTTACCCGTCAACTAAAATAAAAGACCACAAGGAGTATGCAAGGCTTTATGTGGACTAATCATCTTGGCATTTTTGCATAAAAGCTTACTATTAGTGAGTCCTTATAAGCAATAATTATCATTGACTTTTATTAATCCCTAAGTTACTATAGTGGGGCAAAACCATTTTTTTTGCTAAGTTCCAAGCAATTCATACAGTAAGATTCATTATCAACAATATTTCTTTCATCCAGTTACTACGATGAACTAACAGTGGTCAAGCGGTATTCATAACCGAGAAGTGCGGCGATCCGGACCGAATTTACATCCTGCAGGAGAAACGTAGCCACACGACATGTGCATGTCCCGGCCTTCGGACTGTACGTGGCAACCTTTCACGAGGAATCACGATAAGCCTGAACTGCCCTCGCCCAAGCCCGGGTTTGCACCCCCGCAAGAAGCCCCACATCTGGCCGCTACCATGCGGGTTTACTGGCTACGACCCCGCCACCTCGCCACTTCGAGCGGGGCGAACCACATTTCAAACTTAAAGCGACCCAAGTTACCGGGTTTACTGGTTCCATATGCCAGCATGTGACTAGTACGTTCAATGCTTGACCAAGATTAAACAACGAACGGTCCTTACTCAAACTTAACCTGAATGGTGATTGGAATCAAGACTCCTTTCTTGATCCAATCCGACCATCCGCATTTCAAAACCATCCTTGTTCTTAAATAAACCTTTAAGTATGAAAGCTAGTACTCCTAGAGTTTTCAAGCATTACATTAATCCTTTTTATGCTACATGAGATCTAAGCATGGCTAAGCTTACATCATATTGGTCTTCTTTAAACAAGTGACAAGGTAATTCTAGTTAAGGAAGTTGAATTGCATAAATGGTTGTCAAACAAATTCCAAGACATAATGCACATACACATATAATTAAAATATTTGGACACATGGATATTTATTCAGAAAAACAGGGTTATTATGCACCGGGGCTTGCCTGAACCAGCAAAAGGTTAGTTCTTTCATTGAACTCTTCATATCACCTCCTTGCATTGTTGCTCCTCCTCAAGCTTGGCGAAGTCGATCAACTTTCGGAGCTTCAGGATGCAAAAGCAATGCAAGTTAGAGACTAGATATGTAAACGGTTAAAAACAAGCTCTACAACTTATCTTCTTGATAAAGTTGCAAGCCAACACTAACAACCCATTGAGCTTGTCCTTAACTATTTTAATTTTGTTGCAAAAGAATTATTAATAGACTAAAAAGGATAAATGAAATAAAAGAGCCCATTTATTATTAGTCTCTAATCAATAAATCATTATGCAGAATTTTAAACATTTTTGGAAAGGATTAAGAATTTATTTAATTACCTTTAAGGAAAAAGGCATTTAAATAAACACCTAACTTGTATTATTTTTCCTAAGGTTTAAGAATTTTGAAGCATAAAGGAAAATAAAACAAACCTAATAAAATTGGTTTCATTATTTTTGGATATTTCTAGAAATCTGTATGAATTAAAAGGTGAAAACATAATTTAAATCTAGATCTAAAAACCTAATTAACCTTCTTGCAGAAAACCCCCTACCCTTGCTCTTATTCTTCCCCGCGCTCCCTAGCTACACAGAACATGGCAGCCGGCCTTGATTGAGGCCGCGCCGGCTTGACCGGTGGCTAGCTCGCCGGTGACGAGCTCCCCGGCGACGATACTACCCCCAAAGGACCACCTTGATCTCACGAACCAATTCCCCCTCTTCTTCATCTCGATTGGAGCTCCGGCGGGGATCCGCGACGGTGCAGGTGGCGGCGACGCGACGGCGCTCGCCGGCCGGCCAAACGACGACGTGACCCATGCTTCCCTCACCCTTGAGAGCAACAGGGGACCAAGGGGATGGTGACCAGAGTTGGGCCCGCCACATGCGCCAGGCAACGCGGCGGTGCTCCCGCGGCGAACGGAGACGAAGAAGTGGCGGCGCTGCGGCTCTGGGGTGTATGGCTCTGGACAACGTATAGCACAGGTGATAGAGGACTTCAAGGAGAAGACTTTGGTGGAGGAAAAAGGATGGTGGCGCTCGGACGGCGGCGAGCTTCACCATGAACGGTTGGCGACGGTGGCGGACGAAGATGGTGGAAGACGACGAGGCTTGGCAGCTATGGTGCACGGACGGTGGAGCGAGCTGGTGGAGAAGGTAGCTAAGTTGGAAGATGTTGACACCGGATTTTAACAGGTCACATCGGTGCCAAAGTGAAGCAGAGGAACAAAATCAGAATCAGAGTCCGGGGAAGGGAATAGGATTAAATTGGAATCGGAGTCTGAGAGGAAGAGCAGTTTGAATCAGAGTCGGAGTCCGATGAGAGACAAAATCGGAGAAGAGGCTGATGACGTGAAGGAATCCTGGAGGTTGCCGGGTTAAGCTTATAGAAGGACCGAAAATAAAGAGTCGGTTATTTTTATAGAGTTTGAGTCGTAAACGGTTGTAAAAAAGGTCTTTTCTTTTGCGTCAAGTAAGTTTGTCGAAAACGTTTAGGAGTCATAGTTATCAGAGTATAAATATCGATCCTGCATGGTCATGGAAGTCTGTACACACCAACATCAAACAAACCTTTACACTTTTTCGCATCTTACATACAATTCGTCGGCGACTTCATCTTTCTTTTTCGCGAGTTCTTTTGGGCACATCGAGGGTGATAAGATCTCAAGGCTTGCCTGTAAGTACCGTATTACTGAGTAAGATCCAAGCTTTAGCAGCCGCCGTATCGCTGTTGTTTCGTTTGGAATTATTCGACAGTTATCGAGTAAACATCTAAGCTTTAGTATCTGACGTATCACTGTTGCTTCGTTTAGATTTTATTCAACCTTTATCCAGCTTATAATAAGCTTTGATCGGCTGTTATTTATACTTCATTATCGGATCTGGTATAGCCGTTTAGATCTATTCTAAGTGTTGTTCTGCTTAGCTGGTTAGGTTACGTTTTAGTAATCTTACTCTACTTTGCATCGGAATAGGCTGATCTAGCCGACTCTTTATCAAAGATCGGAGTTTTATTGCCGATCTGGTGTTCATCGTCAAATCGGAAACCCAGCCGATTTCACTGTGTTATTAACGTCCGATTTTTCTTGTCAATCAACAGGTCAGATTGACTGGCACGCCCTACATCATCGGTCACAGCCGATTTCGTGTGCTAGCACGTGAAGGTCTTTTCCGATTTTTGCGTCAACACACTTTTGGCACGCCCAGTGGGACACAACTACTTCAACCATGGCAAAGAAGGAATCAAAATGTCATTGAAACTACTAAAGAAGATCTTAGTGATGAACAGAAGGCTGATGTGGCAAGAGCAGTTGAAGAGTTTGAACTTTTATGCTTAAAGTCATTCAGTACTACCAAACGAGACCAAGCTATCAAGAAGACTGATTTTCCATTACCTCGTGAGGTCAAAATAGCTGAAACACCTGAAAAGCTGCATGAGATGATAAATGAAGCAGTCCATCATGCTTTTGCAAATCAAGATAAAGTCTTGGGTAATGAGTTACATAACCAAGTGGTTCATTCATTGCGTGATGGTGAGCTTCAATTTAAAGGCCCAGCATATCAACAAATTCCTCCGTTTGAAATTGATACTTCGGCAAAGGATGTTCAGGCAAGGGTTGCAAAAAATAAATTTTCTCAGGTGTACAATGGCACGTCATCCGATCAGCCGATCGGACAGATGCAATCGGCATCAAGGCCGATTATGCAAGGAGGTTTTCCAGCAACAACATCATTGCCTATGCCTCAAATTCAGACCCCACCAAACAGCTCAGCAGTTTTTACCCCATCATCGCCGATACCATCGGCGTCAAAGGGAACAGACTTTTTCAAGGGATATGATCTAATACTGGGTTGGGGATGCCTCCTGAATATTTTGTGACCTTTCCTAAATCAAATCAGAAGACTCAACCTGAGGAGCCAAAGATGGTCTGGGTACTGCATACTGATGGGATTAATTGGGTTTTAATTGATGAGAAGGGAATCGTACGCTAGGTGTGGACTCCAAGACTAGAATCGGCAAAAGCACCCAACATGAATGTGCTGAATCAGTCAGAGACACATGGTACTACGTCAGCTATGGAGGTTTATCGTAATACCCAACATCAAGGTCAGGGTCAGATATCCAAGCAAAATACGTCTTCAGGACAAATGATTGGGCAGCCAGAACCATCTGGGCAGAATGAATCGGCACCAAAGGGATATGTAAGGCCGATTCAGCCAAGTCAAGAGGTAGAGAGAGTGCGTCAACCAGTACAAGAAATAGCACAGGGAGCAAATCAAGTGGATTGGGCGGCTCAAATTGCTGAAATTATGCAAAATCAGTTTGGATTAAAACCCAAGACTCAACATGTGATGTACAGAACCCCCTATCCACCTGCTTATGATTCGCTACCTTATCCTCATCGCTACAAGATTCCTGATTTTACTAAGTTTTCTGGTAGTGATGATATCTCCACCATTAAGCATGTCAATAGATTTCTGGTGTAATGTGGAGAGGTTGCTGCTACTGATGTATTAAGGGTCCGATTATTTTCAAGTTCTTTATCTGGACCAGCTTTTTCATGGTTTATGACATTACCAGCAAATTCAATTATCTACTGGTCTGACCTAGAAAAGCAATTTCATCAGTGCTTCTTTGCTGGTGTTCAAGAGAAGACTATTACTGATTTAACAAGCTTGAAGCAGAGGAATGATGAATCGGTAGCAAATTTCATTCAGAGAATCAGGGAGACGAAAAATAGATGCTATGGGTTGAACTTGACAGATATCCAATTGGCACAGTTAGCATTTGATGGTTTACTTTCTTATTTCAAAGAGAAGTATGATTCTCAGGAATTTGAAAGCTTGAGCCATATTGTGCAAAGGATGTCAAGGCACGAGAATCGGGTGTATGAACAAAAGAGACCTTATCATAAAAAGGTAAATTATCTTGATTATAGTTCCAATTCCGATTCTGATAGTGATGAAGATAAAGAAATCGGCTTGGCAGAATGGGTAAAAAATAAGAAGCCGATTGCTTGTCCATTTGGTAAGAAAGAACCAGAAAGATTTGGTTTTGATGTGCTACTTAAAGAGGGAATGATCAAATTATCGGCCAATCACAGTCTTCCATCTGCAGAAGAGCTCAAGAAGATGATATATTGCAAATGTACTAACGATTGCAAGGTTTTTAGAAACCAAATCCAATCGGCAATTGAGCAAGGAAAGTTGCAATTTGGGATTTCTTCCAAACCAGTCAAGCCGATGAAGATTGATGGGCATCCTTTCCCAATGAATATGGTAGAACCAGCTAAAGGAAACGCTCTACAGACTTAGCTCTTGACATTGGAATCTACAAAAGAAAAAGGAGTTGTTGATCCTAGAGTGCAAATTTCTGCTTCTGATTCAAAGGACAAAAGAAAATTGGAAAAGAATGACTATCCCAGAAACTCTCAAAGGCATGTTACTTCTCAAGGGTTGATCAGGAAATATCAACGCCAGCAAGAGGAAAGAATGTATCGGCATGAGGATCACTTGAAATGTCCTTTTTTCGTTTACTGCTGGGAAGAAGGAATCAAGCTACCATCTCCAGATGATTGCCCAGAATGTAATGAAAGCTATGGAAGGGATAGGTCATTCAAAAGGCCCCGATTTGAAGACAGGGAGCGTCGGCCGATTATTCGGGATAGGGATGAAGAGTATCGGCATACTCCAGTTCATGAGAGAATCGGAGGCAGGTAGAGTGTATACCGGTTGGGGAATAGACCGATTATGAGCAGAGAGCTGGAAGAACGTGCTAATAATTTTGTTTCTGATGAAGAGCCTTTGCCAAATCGGGATCGAAATATTCATCGTGAAGCTAAAAATACCTCAGCCGAGGTGGTGCCCAGATGGAGTTACAAAGTCACAAAAAAGGAGGTTACAAAGGCGCCGATTTGATGAAATTCAAGAAGAAAAAGCATGCCAGCTTTTGAAGAATAAGAAGGTATCATCTAAGGTATGGCGTCCTAAACAACGTGATGATTCTGCAGCCGATGTTAATATGGTTTTCATGCTGCTAAGGGAGTTCATGGCATCGGCTAGTGATGAAGAAAATTCTAAAATTGAAGACGCAATGGCTCAATGAAATTTAGAACCAATGCAAGCCACCTTCGAGAAGCCAGAAGAAAAGGAACGTGTTCACTTGAAGCCTTTGTTTCTAAAGGGACATGTTGATGGCAAGCCGATGACCAAGATGATGGTTGATGGAGGAGCGGCTGTTAATCTAATGACTTATGCCGTTTTTCGCAAAATCGGCAAAAGTGAAGATGATTTGATCAAAACGGATATGATGCTAAAAGATTATGAAGGAAAGGTTTCTCCAGCTCGGGGGGCATTATGTGTTGATTTAACTATCGAAAGCAAGACCTTACCTACCACCTTCTTCATAGTCAATGGCAAATGATCATATAACCTGCTGCTGGGAAGAGATTGGATCCATGCTAATTGCTGCATTTCATCAACCATGCATCAATGTTTGGTTCAATGGATTGAGGATACAGTAGAAGTTGTCAATGCAGATGTTTCATATAGCATAGCTATTGCAGAAGCACAACCATGGAATTACGAGCAAGTGATGTGTATATCGGGAAGAGCTTTGGACACTGAATTCCTCAGAATGGCCGATTTTGGTCTACAACCGATCCAAGCAGTCGGTTCAGAAGAATCGTCTTGATGGATGAATTTCTTCAAGAAGATGAAGGGAAGTTAGGATATGGCTTCACGTCGGCCGATGTACTAGAGAAAATAGATTTAGAAAATGGTGATAAACCAAGGCCGACGTTTAGTAGCGCAAGATTAGATCCTGAGTATAAGAAAGAATTGACTTCTTTATTAAGAGAATTCAAAGATTGTTTTGCTTGGGAATACTATAAAATGCCTGGGTTAGACCGATCTATTGTTGAACATCGGTTGCCTATAAAGCCAGGATATCGGCCATATCGGCAGGATTCTCGACCGTGTGATCCTAAGATATTACCTGATATAAAGGCCGAGATTACTAAGTTGATTGAAGGAAAATTCATTAGGCAATGCCGATATGCTGAGTGGATTTCTAATGTGGTTCCTGTATATAAAAAGAATGGGAAATTACGTGTTTGCATTGATTTCAGGAATGTTAATAAGGCGACTCCGATGGATGGATATCTGATGCCTATTGCCGATTTATTGGTTGATGCTGCAGCAGGGCACAAAGTCATAAGCTTCATGGGCTGTAATGCTGGTTATAATCAGATTTTTATGGCTGAAGAAGATATTCATAAAACTGCTTTTCGGTGTCCCGGGCATGTTGGTTTATATGAGTGGGTAGTCATGACTTTTGGCTTGAAAAATGCTGGAGCTACATTTCAACGTGCTATGAATTATATTTTCCATGAGCTTATCGGTAAGATTCTTAAAATGCATATTGATGATGTGGTGGTTAAATCGGAAAGCTATAGACAACATTTAACCGATTTACGTAAGACTCTAGAATGCACGAGAAGGCATGGCTTGAAGATGAATCCGATGAAGTGTGCATTTAGGGTTTCTGCTGGTCAATTTCTGGGATTTATGGTTCATGAAAGAGGGATTGAAATCAGTCAAACTCTGATAGGTTCCATTAATAAGATTGTTGCTCCAGAGAATAAGACCAAACTTCAATCATTGGTCGGCAAGATCAATTTCATTAGGAGATTTATTCTAATCTCTCTAGGAGGATTAAGCCGTTCACACCTTTATTGAAATTGAAGACCGATCAAGAGTTTGTCTGGGGAAAAGAACAGGAAGAGGCTTTGGAGCGAATTAAGAGTTATTTGGTGTCTCCTCCAGTTTTAGTTCCTCCTCAGAAAGATAAGCCGTTCAAATTATATTTATCCGCTGATGATTCCTCTATCGGATCGGCCCTTATTTAAGAGTTTGAAGGAAAAGAGCGTGTTATCTACTTTGTGAGTAGAAGGCTTTTGGATGCAGAGACAAGGTATTCTCCGGTTGAAAAGTTATGCTTATGTCTATACTTTTCCTGTACCAAGCTCAGACATTATTTGCTATCGGCTGAATGCATAGTTGTTAGTAAGGATGATGTCATAAAGTACATGCTGTCGTTGCCGATTTTGAATGGAAGAATCGGAAAGTGGATTTGGCTCTTTCAGAGTTTGATTTACGTTTTGAGTCACTGAAAGCAGTCAAAGGGCAAGTACTTGCCGATTTTGTCACTCATCATTGTGGTCCAGAAATTGGGTTAGTAGAACTTGCTCCATGGACTTTATTTTTTGATGGATCTTCTTGTGGAGTTGGCTCTGGAATCGGAATTGTGTTGATCTCGCCTCGGGGGGCAAGTTTTGAGTTCTCTTTTCCGATTGAGAAAGAAGCCACCAATAATCAAGCAGAATATCGGGCTATTCTTAAAGGTATCAAGCTACTCAAAGAGATCAAGGCCGATGCTATTGATATATTTGGAGATTCCCTACTGGTAGTAAAGCAATTGATGGGTGAATATGAATGCAACGATGATATATTAAGGATATATCATGATGAATGTCTCCAGCTATTTAAAGAATTCAGACTTGTTAAAATTGAGCATATTCCCAAATGTCATAATGAAGAGGCTAACCGACTGGCTCAAGGAGCATCTGATTATCGTCCGATCAGAGAAATTTCGAGTCTGGAGTTATAAGATACCGATTGGAGAAAAAGGATTTATGAATATTTAAGAGATCCATCGAAGAAAGTTGAAAGAAAGATAAGGATTCAGACAGTGAAATATGTCATACTTGAAGATGATCTTTATTATCGGACGATTGATGGCATTTTGCTCAGATGTGTTGGATCGGAGGAAGCTAAAATATTGATGGGAGAAATCCATGAAGGAGTATGTGGAGCACATCAATCGGCCTTCAACATGAAATGGATGATCAGAAGGAATGGATATTTTTGGCCCATAATTCTTGAAGATTGTTTCAAATATTACAAGGGATGCCAGGATTGTCAGCGGTTTAGGAATGTTCAAAGGGCTCCTGCGTCTGCTATAAATCCGATTTTAAAGCCTTGGCCTTTCCGAGGATGGGGAATTGATTTAATCGGACAGATTAATCCTGCATCGAGCAAAGGATCGTGTTGGTTGAAGCAATTCCTTTAAAGATTGTGTCGTCAGCTAATATGGTGGACTTTGTTAAAGAACATATTATCTATCGGTTTGGTATTCCTCAAACCATTACAACCGATCAGGGAACCATGTTTACTTCAGGAGAATTTGGAGACTTTGCTGAAAGCATGGGGATTAAGATATTGAATTCTTCTCCTTATTATGCTCAAGCTAATGGTCAGGCAGAAGCATCCAACAAAAGCGTGATCAAGTTAATAAAGAGAAAGATTGATGAATTCCCCAGAAGATGGCATATTGTGCTACATGAGGCGTTATGGTCATATCGGATGGCTTGTCATGGTGCAATTAAAATGTCACCTTATCAACTGGTTTATGGACATGAAGCTGTGTTGCCCTGGGAATTGAAAATCGGCTCTAGACGTGTTAAATTTCAAAATAAGTTGACAGCCGATGAATATTCGATTATTATGAAGGATGAGTTGGAAGATTTGACTCAATACCGTTTGAAAGCCCTTGAGAATATAGAAGCTAATAAGGAGCGTGTTGCTAGATGGTATAACAAGAAGGTCTAAGTTAAAGTATTTTCTAAAGGAAAATTGGTATGGAAGCTAATTTTGCCGATCGGATCTAAAGATTCTAAATTCGGTAAATGGTCACCGACTTTGGAAGGTCCATATCAAATAAATCGGTGTGCTCCAGGCAATGCGTATATATTGGAAACTTTAGAAGGAGAAGAATTTCCACGAGCTTTGAATGGAAAATATTTGAAAAAGTATTATCCCAGTATTTGGGTTGATGCATGAGCCGATTTTTCTTGAAAAGAATCGGAAAAGTCTATAGCCGATACGAAGTATCGCCTTTAGCAGAAAAAATAAGTGAAAGTAGTGCATTCAAATTAGAGAATTGCATATTCAAGGATACATGGCTGATGCGTTATGCATCGCCCTTAGGGCAAAAATATAAAACATTACAGAGTGCTCAGAAAGTTCTGGATTGACTGAATGGCTTGCATGCGGGATTCATGGTGCTCATGGTTTTCTATGATCTGATTTCTAGAATCGATAAAATATAAATCTGGCTGATGTTGGCTTCAGACCAGGATATAGATTGGTTGATTGTATTAATCTCTCTCCAGAGTCGATCCCTTCTGCTCTGTAGGTGGATGAGTCGGGCTTGTTCTCTATTCAGGGTGTCTTCGAGGTTATGAATTTTGTGATGAATCTTGGATATATCATTTCCTGGAGATCCTTGGCCATGGATGAAAGATGACACTGAAGTAAGACCTTCAGGGAGTAAGTTCATGACCTCATATTTGTGGGTAGCTAAGAAAAGCCGATGGTTTGAAGAAAGGGGAGCGCCAGATTGAAGCTGAGTGATGATGAGCTCCAGTGTTTGTTGAACCTGAAAGTTGGAAAGATTAGTTTGCTTTAATCAATAGTGAAGCAGAGAAAGAGAGCTATTCTGTACCTCATTGGATGAAGATGCCATGTTTGATAGTAAGAAAGGTGATATGATGGATTCTGCGTATGGTTCTATTTATAGGCAAAAGGGATCTACCTACTCGATTCAGAGCATTCAATTTTTGATATAAATGAGTGCAAGGACCAATGCATTTTGGTCAAAAGTTGCTATTTTCAGAAGATTCGCTGTAAAAGCTGATCGTATTGGTTAAAGGTAATAAAGACGCTTCAGACTTGGTAGAAATTGGTCAAGAGATGAGTCAAAGATTTATACATGCAGAATAGCATAGCCACCTTAATAAATGTGTTACAAAAGATGCCATTGGCAGAGTTTTACAACAACCCAAGGAAGTCTTGGATCGCTTTAATCGCGCGCAGGCGAATGACATCTACATCGGAAATGGTTTTCCGATCTTCATCAGCCGAGCCCTCAATTGGCTTCAAGTTCTTCTTGGGGTGATCAACCTTTTGAATAAGGGCTTGCTTATTCTGTTCGAAGGTTGTCAAGGTCCCAGGGATTTGCTGCAGGTCGGCTTCCACAGTTTGCAGCTCTACGTCAATCTTGGCTATGGCTTGCATATGAGCTTCACGCCTAGACTTCAAATCGGATATGGTCTTTTCAAAGGTTTCCCGAGTTTGCTTCAGGTTTCCGATCTGGTTGTCTATGCCTTCAATATCTGATTTGATTTGCTCTTGGTCCTTAGAAGATTTCTCAAATTCAGCTCGATCGGATAGTCTCTTCTGAGCCTTTGTCACCTGGAAGTAGTTAAACTCTATGAAGGCAGCTGGGAAAAGGGCTTCCTCGACTGACTCAGGTATTTGACCTTGCAAGTGCTTGAAAACTGATCGGACAGGATCGGCGTTCTTCACAAGTTGTCCGATTTCAATGTTCAGAAGGCTTAGCATTTCTTCGAGATGGAGCCTGATCGGATCGGAGTTTGGAGCTGATTCTGCTGTAGAGGGACCGGCAAGTTCTGCTGCAAGAGCACTGGGGGTCGGAGAATCTTGTGCCTAAGGAAGAAGAGTGAAAATCGGATATTGGCTTTCCTATCTTGAAAGGGGAAAATGAAGAGAGACGCAATTACCTGCTTCAGATTGACTTCATCAAACTGGGACGAATGAGGAGTTGGAAGACCGATTGCAGTTCTGATGGGAGCAATTGCCGTTCGTTCCTGGTACAAAAATTCAGAGGTGAAGGATGAAATGGGTTAACTTTCACGAATAACAAAGACATAATAATCATCCTTACGATGGATTCTTGGGCCGATTCTTTGGTTTGGATTCGTTGAACAGCGCTTGACGGAAGAATCGGCGGTGAAGAGGAAGTTGGGGCAGTTACCATTTGATCTGATTGTTCGTGAGTCTGGGGAAGTACCTGTATATGCATGAAATTAGCTCAAGAAGCGAAGGAATTGCAACAGATCGGAGATAGTTTTACCTGTTCCGATGCTGTTATGTCCGATGGGTTTTCTTGAATCGGATTTGATGTGCCTGCCTCAAGAGTTGACGGGCCACCTGTGCTCGAGCATATCTTTGATATACGTTGTGCCACTTCTGAAGTTGAGATCTTTCGACCAACTTTAAGAATCTTCCTTGAACTTGTTTTTGTTAGCGCCAGCTGGCGCTTTTCTCCGATTCTTGAAGGTGCGGCCGGTGACTCCGATGGCTTAATTTCTTCTTGGCCGGTCATGGAAGAAGAAGTTTCTTGAGCCTTTTTCTTCGATCGTTTGGGGGAGCTGGTGCCTTGTTGCTTGGATGGGCGAGTGCTCTTGGCCGATTTCTTATTCTGGCCAGTAATGATATCCGTCATGGATGGACTGAAGTTTCCGATGTGAGGATGGTCCGAAGAAGGCATATACTCAATCGGACGGCCGCTGTTGCTGACAGAAGGAGGGTTGATGGCCACATCCTGCAATTAGAAGAAGGATTAGGTTTAAAATGGTTAATAATTGAAAAGACAAAAGTTAGAATTTTTCTTTTACCTGATCATTGGTTTCGAAATCGGGGTTGAGAAGCAAGCAGTAGTCTTGAGCAGGTTGGCAGAAGAGATGATTCCTCCATTCTTGCCACCAAGTTTTGAATGAAGCTGTGGTGAAGCTAGAGAATATCCAGGAGGATAGATCTATGGCCTCTTGGGAGGGTGACAAGCTCTTCAACCTCTCATACGCCAAGCTTGAAGGGATGATTTCCCTAGGCTTCACCAAGTCAGCTATATACATAGAAATCGGCCCTTGGCCGAATCCGAGTTGACGAGCGGCTATCACTGGGTGATAATACTCGAAGGATTGGTGTTTCTTCCCCAAAAAGACATCGGCTGGAAGTATCTGAGGAGTAATGATCTCTTTGAAGATTTTCTGACAATCGTTGTCTGTTCCGATGTTGTCAAATCGGAATTGAGTTGGAAGCTCGAAGTGATCTTCAGGATCGTCATATACATACCAAGGCATGGAATTTTCTTTGAGACCATTGTAGAAACCCCTAAAGTATTCAGCAGTGCGAGTTGAGGGGAGACGATCACCAGCAAAGCTTGGGGCAGCTTCACCAAAAGACATGCAACGCCGTTCATCGGGGTCTGTCTCATTTAATTGATCGGCGGGGAATACTTTGCTGGTCACAGAATCGTTCACCAGTCTCTGCATATGCGTATTTAGCCAAAGGTTGATGAACCACCAAGGGCCTCCAAGATGTCCAATCTGTTGCCTGGTTTTCAGTCGGATAGATACCTCATGAAGAAGTCTATACACTGATCCGAGAAGATGTTTTCCAACTGGGAAGCTGTTTCCAGAAGCTAAGTGTTCAGCCAGTCGGAGATAATGAATTGCTAGGCCTACTGTTTTTCCGTAGAAAACAAAATGCTCCAGCCACATATTGAGGAAGGCAGAATGCTCTCGTGCATCCACCGTTCCTGATGTCTTTGAATACTTCTCGATATATCCTTTCCATCCTCCTATTTGCTTGGTGTCAATTTTATGAGTGGCTCTGGATGGAAGTTGGAAAGTGGTGTCCAATGCCAATATGTTCAAGCCTGTGAGCATCAGTACATCGGCCAATGTGGGGGTCATCGGACCTTAACCAAAAAGGAAGGCATTCAAAGCGTCAGACCAAAAGTAAGAGGCAGCGATTAGCAGTGGCTCATTCCAATCCATGTCAGCTAAAGAGAGGGCAATGCACTGGCGTAGATCATAAGATTCCGACTCGTCTCCTTTGGATCTGGCAACTCTTTTGTACCATGTTTTCCATCCAGCAGGGAGAGTTGGCCAAGATCTAAAGGCATTGCTTCAGTCCTGTTCTGATTCAAATGACTTATAGGGGAGTCTTTGTGTTTCTTGGTTGATGAAATCAGTAGGATCTGGAGAACCTACTGGGCCTAATATGGCGAGGCCTGGCTTATTTGCTACAGGGATAATGATGCCATCGCGGAGGGCCTAAAGGAGAAGCATTATTGAGGTAAAAACAGATCTAATAAGAACAGGATAAGTATAGATCTAAGGACTGGGTGAAGTTTTACCTCAGGGATTTCTGAGAGGGATGCCATGGGAGAAGATTGCCGAAGTCTTCGAGAGTTGATCCTTGCCGAAGGTTACTTGCGCTCGATGATCCAAGGTCGGGGAGCAGAGGAAGACGAAGCGGCGGCGGCTGAGGGAAGAAGATGAATGAGGAAGATGAAAGGGTTGGCCTTATATAGGTTTCGCTAAGGGTAAAAGAGGAAAGAGAAGATGTTTGGCCTAAAAGTGTTTGACCTAAAGGATAAGGATCAAATAGTTTCAAGTCAGAATCAAATTCTACCGTGAAACTAGGGGGGCATGTGTTGACACCGGATTTTAACAGGTCACATCAGTGCCAAAATGAAGCAGAGGAACAGAATCAGAATCAGAGTCCGGGTGGAAGAGCAGTTTGAATCAGAATCCCGATGAGAGACAAAATCGGAGAAGAGGCTGATGATGTGAAGGAATCCTAGAGGTTGCCGGGTTAAGCTTACAATAGGACCGAAAATAAAGAGTCGGTTATTTTTATATAGTTTGAGTCGTAAACGGTTGTAAAAAAGTCTTTTCTTTTGCGTCAAGTAAGTTTGTCGTAAACGTTTAGGAGTCATAGTTATCAGAGTATAAATATCAACCCTGCGTGGTCATGGAAGTCTGTACACACTAACATCAAACAAACCTTTACACTTTTTCGCATCTTACATACAATTCGTCGGTGACTTCGTCTTTCTTTTTTGCGAGTTCTTTTGGGCACGTCGAGGGTGATCAGATCTCAAGGCTTGCATGTAAGTCCCGTATTACTGAGTAAGATCCAAGCTTTAGCAGCCGGTGTATCGCTGTTGTTTCGTTTGGAATTATTCGACAGTTATCGAGTAAACATCTAAGCTTTAGTATCTGGCGTATCGCTGTTGCTTCGTTTAGATTTTATTCAACCTTTATCCAGCTTAGAATAAGCTTTGATCGGCTGTTATTTATACTTCATAATCGGATCTGGTATAGCTGTTTAGATCTATTCTAAGTGTTGTTCTACTTAGCTGGTTAGGTTACGTTTTAGTAATGTTACTTTGCTTTACATCGGAATCGGCTGATCTAGCCGACTCTTTATCAAAATCGGAGTTTTATTGCCGATCTGGTGTTCATCGTCAAATCGGAAACCCAGCCGATTTCACTGTGTTATTAACGTCCAATTTTCCTTGTCAATCAACAGGTCAGATTGACTGGCACGCCCTGCAACATCGGTCACAGCTGATTTCGTGTGCTAGCACGTGAAGGTCTTTCCCGATTTTTACGTCAAACAGAAGAGAAACAAAGGGTGGAGGAAGTGAGGGTTGATGCGGCGGCACGACCGAGAGCTTGGCGGCGGCGGTGAGCTGCACGCTCGGAAGAAGAAAAGGGCGCCAAGGGATAGGAATGGCCGGCGCCGGTTACCTTTGAACTCGCATCATGACCTTGCGTGGAAGCTAAGCATCCCCTGCTCCTCTCAGTCCTCGACGAGTGGGCAAGGCAAAGACGCCGGCGGCAAGCTGCTGCGTGGCAGCGACCACAGCTTGCCCTCCACGGCTCTACTCTCCCTGCTCTGCTCTGTTCTGCTCTTCTCCATTCCATTTCCTCTGAACCTGAGAATTCCATCCAAAATTGCTCCAAAATTCAAATGCAAACCTCCTCCAAAACTTGAACCAAAATTGTGGAATAAACTTGACATACCACTTTCATGTAGATTACTTGGCGAGAAGATCAATGAGTAGCTGGGAATTGAGCTCTGAACTTTACTGTTAACAGCTCCCAAACAGTTCAACTTAGCCTCCTTATAATTTAAAATCAAACATCCAAATTCGATTTTCTTCCCTCTTCTTCTACTCCATTGTGTTTAACACACATAGAATGTTTCATTTTGCTAGTTAACCACATATCTTGCTGCTCTAACATGTGCTGAAATCATCTCCAAAGTTGGCCAAGATCCACTTTTAAGACTTGCACAGATTTCTGATTCCTTCTTTCTTTCTTCTTTTCTTTTTTCTCTTTTATTTTCCTCCAAATATGACCTCACAATTAAATTCCAAAAGATTACTTTGAGTCTCAACCACCATTCAAACTTGTGATCTCATTCAAATATAGCATTCTCACGCTTTGACCAAAATCCTCAACCATTAGGACTTAGAGAGAAATTCCAAAAACTCATTTTCTCTTCTATTTTCTTTCTCTCTTTTTTTTTACTAACCCAAGCCTCTTGAACATCTCCATCAATAAAATTATGGGCCTTAGCCATCCTTCAACTGTATTCGATTTTCATTCAGATCTCCATTTTGAATTCAAGGGACTAATTTAACACTTGATTATGCATTAACCAAAGTTCTTTATTCCATCATTAGCTTTAAACTGGTGATTAACACCGGGGGTGTTACAATTAACATGAGTATTCTTTATACCTCCCCCCTCATTTCAGGCTCTTGCACATGTTACCATCATGCTTGCTCAGGGAAGTGCATGGTTTCAGTTGATGAATCTGTCAACGAAGAGGGCATTGCTGAGAAGTTTGCTTCCCAGCAGCTGTGAAGTCTGTCAACTGTGAACCCTAAACCTTGCGCAAATGGATAATGGATCAGCACCTTTGCTGAGAGAGATCATGGAACATTCCCATTCTGTTATCTATTCTGTAAATCTGTTTTATTGAAGACATTTGACTGCTATGCAATAAGTATCAAGACCAACGTTGAATCAGAGGTGCGAGTAGGTGTCGTCAAGTATGCACATATTTGCTTCATGGGAATCAGTTTTTGACTTGTGTGAAAAATATTTATCATATCGAATCACTTGCATGTGCTTGGTTCGAGAGGTCGTTCAATTTTAAACTGGAAGTGCTTTGATTTATATGCTTGCTTCATGGAATCAGTCTAGATTTGTGAAAAATATTATATTGAACCTTTTAGCATTCCTTTGGTTCAAGAAATTGTAAGATGGGATTGTACTATTCCCTGGTTTAGGGCCGGGGTGCGATTACCCAGCTCGTAATCCCCATCGATCACACTCAACTACAATACCAAATAAACACCGACAAAATCAGACACGCAAATCAAAACACACACCACACCAGTATATCTCCCCATCATCAGAGTTCGTCAGCTTCTTCTTCCGTCAGATACCCTGCATCCTCTGTCTCTTCTTCTTCTCACTCGCCATTGCTGACGATGACACCACCACCATGTCACCCTTGCCACGGCGCATGGACACTGCCACGGCGCCCGAGGCTGCTCGACGACCAGCCCTCCCCGCCGGGGCGGAGCGGCGACGCTCGCGCCCGCGCCGCGCACCGCCCCACGCCCCGCCGCAACGCGCCACCGCCGGCGCCGGGCAGGTCGAGCGGGTCCAGCGACGACCGCCGCCGCAGTCCCCCAGCGCTCGGCGGCCTCCCCGCCTCGCCGCCGCATGATGGCGACGGCGAGGTCACCCCTACCGCCGGCTCCGACGCCGACGAGAGCCTCTGCCTCGGCGCGCTCTGCGACCGCGCCTTGGCGCGCCACGACTTCGTGTTCGCCATGTAGCTCGGCGACCACGACGCCCCGAACGGCGGCGGCGCCACCGCGCGCCGGCGAGGCTCGCACGACGGCGAGCCCAAGGACGCGTCGTCTAACCGCCCGCTCACGCTCACCGTCCGCGCGCTCGCGTCCGTCAACGCCGACGGCGTCGGCGACACCTTCTTGTACACCTCCGCCTTCGCCGCCGGCGTCGTCGCGTGGCATCTGCTGCCTCGCCGCGGCGCGCCGCCATTGTCGACCTCCACCACGACCTTGACGTGCTCCTCCTCCTCCGTTCCCCTCTCCTTACGAGGCCGCGATTGCTGCGGCGACCGACGGCGGCTTACCGGCGCCGGCGACGTGGTGGTGGCGAGCTGATTCCGCCGCCGCTGCTGGCTGGCGTCGTCGTCGGCGGCGAGAAGGCGCAGCCGCTCGGCGCGGGCGCGTCGCTGGGCGTCGACGAGCGCCTGCATTCGCCGGAGCGTGACGTCAGCCTGGCGCCGCACCAGCTGTCCCCTCACCATCGCCTGAAGCTTCACCATCCCTCGCAGCGCGCACAGCGCCTTCCTCGCCTGCGACCGCCATGGACATCCGCCATCGTCATAACAAGTCGTTTCATTGATTCAATCACTCATCAGAGAACACTAATGGTGGCTGGCGCGCAATGAATCATGAATGCAGCGGGTCCAGTAACTTACCAGGTAGGATCGATAGGCCGACTGGATCATGATCGCCGCCGCAGTCTCCTCATCAACCTCACCGCCGACGCTCGCCGGCGGCGGCAACGAGGCAACCGCCGGCGCGGTGGTGGGGACCTCAGCGACGACGGCGTCGTGGTGATCCTGCTCCTGGACCACCACGACGTGCACCTCGGCTTCAGAGAAGCAGTGGGAAGACGACGACGCGAGTGGGCCCTGGGCATGGCCGCCGGACGCCGCGCCGGCGTCGACCTTGGTCGCCGGCCGCCGGAAGCTCCACCGCCTCTTCTCTCGCACCGACGGCGCCGCTGCTTGCGTTGACAATGGCGCCGACAACACCGACTGGCAGTCGGCGTCGGCCTTGTCTTTGGCCGATTTTCTCCCCTTCCTTGCTGACAGGAAGAAGTTTCTCAGCCACCTCCCCGCCTTGCCCATCTGCAGACAACAAGACGACGCACACTGCAATCATGTGGATGCTGAAGATGCAGAGGAAGAAGAAAGAGCAGAGGATCTGTGAAGACCTGAAAGTGATGGTGCTATTGTGATGGATCAGTCAGACACTCATCAGACATCAGTCATGACTCTCACTTCATTGCAGGCTTGCTAGAGGAAGAAGATTGTTCCACTGCTCCAGCCATGTGAGTAACTATTTACAGTGCTCTCCCAGCAATGGCAAGCACCTTCAATTCTGTACCGGCCACCACAAATGACTGCCAGCTTGAACAGCATGAAATGGCCACATAACTCATTTATGAAGCAATAAAAAACAGGCCGATTATTGTCCTGGATAACCACCAATTATGGTGAGAAGCACGGCGAGGTAATCATCCGTGGGTAATGGCGATGGTGTGATGAAGAACAGACTACAGAGTACGTAGTAGGGTTTAAGCCTTTAAGGGGTGGTCACTGGTCAGAGCTGTGCATGTGGTGAGTGAGAGGAGTACCATCGTTTGCGATCAATGTGGGGGCACCACGTACTGCTGCTGCTTATCCAACAGTTTCATGGAAGGTCCCCAGCAGCTACAGCAGTGACGATAGTACTCTATATCATCTTCCAGAAAGGCAGGCTGCAGGCAGACACATGAAGTTCAGAATTGCAGTGCAGCATCAAGCTCCATTAACCAACCAATCTCAGTTTTGTTGGAAAAAGAAAAGAAAAGAAAGAACATTGAAGCAGGCACTGAAAATAGCAGAACGGGTACTCGCTGGCCGGCTCATGATCCAAAGCAAACATGCCCGGATTATATTCACTGAATGATGGTCTGTGCATTTACTACTTGCTCGAATCGTTTCGTCAGTAGGAGTACATCAGTACATGCATGCGGACTGGAGTA
Source organism: Digitaria exilis (assembly GCA_015342445.1). NCBI lineage: Eukaryota > Viridiplantae > Streptophyta > Magnoliopsida > Poales > Poaceae > Digitaria > Digitaria exilis. Next base: position 587,819 of record JACEFO010001947.1, read on the forward strand.
TGTACGCACTGGCCTGCTCATACTGCTGGGGGTTAATGTGCTAGGCTGGACGTTGGAACAGGAGCACTATAATGTCAATCGATGAAGAAGGGAAGACATGCAGGGACCATAGGGCTGGCCGGCCATGGCGACCCCCCCACATCGATGATTCAGTATGAAGAAGTCGAGGCAGAGCAGGGATTGAACTGAAACTCTGTTCCCTCCCTGTTTGGTTCTCTTCCCCGCGTGCACTGAACTCTGAAATGAAAAAAAAAAATGATAGCAGCGTCAATTGTTCAGTGTTCATATGTTTCTCGCAGAAGTTCTGCTGGTTGGGCTCCGGTGGATCGAGGCGACTATGAGTATGTTGTTCTGGCTGCAGCCTGCAGGTACGTACAGGCGGTCTCTGACCAACCCCCGTCTCCGGCGGCGGCGTGAATCGTCCTCCGTCGTCCCGGTGGCCAGCAGCACGGATCGGAGAGGCGTTGGTTGGATTGGATCGGAAGAGTCGACGACATGGCCGGATTGGTGGCGATTCGCTGCGGCTAAGCACAACTGCTCAACCAAACAGGTGCAGTGGTGCACTACGCGTGGCGGCCGTGCGCGAGGACCACGAGATCTTCCCCCGGAAAGGACAGGCGGGCTGTGCTGTTGCTGCTGCCATGTTGGAGTGTAACTGGGGCGGTGTGGGAGATTCCGGCTGTAACTTTGGAACATGCTGCAGTAGCAGCAGCACACAGGAGGAAGAAAAATTCAGAGTCTGTCACAAGTTTGGGAGGCCCAAGCCGTGCGTGCAGCCAGCCCACTATTCAGTTTTAGCCTTTTGGGCCAGCCCATTATTCAGTTTTAGCCTTTTGGGTCAGCCCAGTACAATCGTATGGATAGTGTGCTCCCATCTTTCTTATTGCTCCCCCCCCCCCCCCCCCCACTCGCTCCCTCGAAGCGTACGTGCATGCAGCACTCAGCTCCCACGTGGCGGCGTTCAAAGAGGAAAGCAGCAGATGGTAGCTCCGTCCCGCCCGCGACGACGACATGCCTGGATTATCGCTCGCCGTCGCCGTTGTCCAGTCCAGTAATGGTGCATGGATGCTGACACACGACACGTACGTGCGCACGAGAGCGACCAGCGCAGACCGAGAACGGTATACTACAAAAATTAAACCTGATGAAGCGTGTCTGCAATCTCTACTCCTAAAAAGAGTGCAAGGGTTAGTCGCGTCCCGCCCGTGGTGAAGCCGCCCACGACACCGTGGTCCCTCATCGGCGTCATCACGTTAATTACGTCGTCCGCCTCCCACGCACGCAACGCAACGCAGATCGCCCTCCCGCCCGTACTCCCGCAATCACCGCCTCCCACGCTCACTGATCGCCTTCCCAAATCTCGCGACGTCCCTCCCTCCTCTCCTCGCCGCGAGACAAATGGCCGCGCCGCCCCTCAAACCCCTACTCGTTGCCGTTCTTTGCCGACAGGTTCGGCAGAGTCGTCGCGAGACAGGCGGCGATCGCCTTCCCAAATCTGCCTGCAGTCCCGCAAGCGATCGTCGCCCCGATCCTGATCACTGCTCCGCCCGATCAACGTATACGGCGTCCTCCCTGCGACTCCCGACGTCTCCTGCTGGCCCTGTGCGGTGTCCTCCCGACGACGGCAGCAGCCCTGCTGCTCCCGAAGTCCTAACTCGCTAGGGCGTCTACCCTCCGGCAGTGCGGCTCCCGGCGTCGTGGTGGGACTGGGCGACAACAGGTATGGCGATTCTCACATGTTCATCATTCTCTTGCTCTCTCTTCGATCTCTCTCCACGACAGAACGAGAGATCATCTGATTATTTTGATGGGACATAGTTCAAACTGGATCTTGTAAAGTAGAGCACATCTTGTAAAATGTGCTTAACAATTATGGAATTACCGATCGTGGTGGTGTTAACTGTTAACAGAATTTTATGGTCTTGTCCCTTGCAGAGTGGATTATGTACTATATATGATTGAAAGTCTAAAAGAAGGGGAATCGAGATTTCTATACAATCTTGATGCTGTGATATGGAATTTCTGGGCAAGCTCATGAGTTCAAAGTTGAGACTTGAGAAATCTTCCGGCAATGTAGAGTTCATGGATGCTTAAGAAGCGACAGATTTTAGTGCCGTTGTTATCTGATTTCGAGTGGCACCCTAAGTCTCCTTTGAATGGGCAAGCAAAGCGGGAACGAACTACAAAAGCATCAAGTCAGACGTTTTTTTAAAACGTTGAAAATATTGCACCTAAAAGGCTCAGTTTTCCAGTTTCCAAAATTCCTCCCATTTCACTTTTGAACTCAAACGAACACCTGCCATATTTAGTACTTGATTTTTTGTAAAACAAATGCGTTATTTATACACTGATGAAGTTGAGCTATTAACCAGGAAAAACAACCTACAAGCCCATCGATGGAGCAAAGTTTGGGAGATAAAGTTATGCAGCAGTACTTCTAGGTCAAGAATATCTAAAACTCCACTTTATGTTATGCATATACTATGTATATGACGTACGTTTTATCCAGGTGGCATTTAGATTAATATCGATTCCTGGCTGTACATTTGTAAATTGTTAATCTATCGATGACCAGGACATAGCTGTTGATGTCCAAAAGTGAGCCCCTTATGTGTTTGCTTAAACTGGCATGCATATATATATATGCTGTTCCAAAACAATATGGGCTAAAATTTTTAAGGTAGGCTTGATTATATAGGCAGTGGCGTTAAAGTTTTTGCGTCTACACATTTGTTAGAACTACACTTGATCGATCTGGTATTTCTAATTTTAAGTCAATCTTGATTATGTTAGAAACAGTCATTGCTACCGTCAATAGGTTTAGTTCATCCCTGTTTTGATCCAACCATAATAATGTTATCGACCTGTATGCTCTTTTGGAATAATTTTGTCCCTAACAATATGGATAATATTTGAAGGTGAGTTGTATATATATTATTATTTTAGCATACTTTGTCTAGATTTCCTGCTGGCATCCAACACGTACGGATTTAAATTTCTCCCATTATTTATGGTAAATCGATCTCCACTTACTCCCAGTAAGTTGAAGGCACCGTCTATTACCACTCTTGAATCTGTCAAAACGAAACGATCCAGATCAGGTGAGTTGTTTGGTTTCATAATTTGTGCTTGAGCATAGTGCAAATAATTTGACTGTTTTGACCCAAGTACGAATCTATTTTCAGGTCAGCTGATAGTTCCACGACTGGATCCAAGATCCCACAATAGTCTGTGATTGCTTTCCTGTCATCTAATGCAAGTGTTTCTGCTCTACAAAATTTTGATCGATGAAAATGTTGTTGATTACATATTTGAGGTTCTCAGGTTATCAGGTATAAGAGTTAACCTTTCTGAAATTTTGTATGCACTAGAAAAGCTCGCGGCGTTGCCGCGTAAGGCAAGCGGATGTGTCCATGGTTATTCATATATTAATTTTCTTATACGAATTGTCAACGCACGTCGAATTTTAAAAAATGCTCTATGAAAATATTTTGGATTTTGGAATATGGAGTACTTTTTTAAGTGTATCTTATGTTAAAATGTGAAAAATTATGTAAGGCAATTAGAAATGACCTCCAAAATTCAATAGTTGTTCTGTATAAAAGGTTTTACAATTTTGAGCACATTTATGTTGAAAAGTTCTTAATCTGAAAGTGTTTTGGTATTCGGATGTTAGATTTAATAGACGAATCAAGAAAGAGAGTTGGATTTTAAAATCCGCTCCGTAGCAAATTTATTGGTTTTGAAAATTTGAGCTACTTTGAAACATTTGTTTATTTGGAAGATGTTTCGGCGCTGAATTGAAGGGCACCGAATCACATATAAACATTATGCGAACGAATTATCAAAACACTTTGAATTTAGAATTTTGTTCTGTAGCAAAACAATAGAGTTTTAAATTTATTTTAAAACTGAATGAAATAATATTTATTTTAAATAAATCACATATGAAAAATCATAGGTACTTATAATTATATGTAGTGGGAGACTGTTTACTGCTATGATTAATTTTCTTTATTTTAATGCTATCTCCCATTCTGAATAATACTTTTGTGCTGTCTAAATTCAGTATCAGTTATGGTATGAACTATATAGTTGAGTCTATTTAGTAGAATATCTAATTATTTGTTTGTTATTTAAGTCTAATTGTGACACAATACTTTTGTCTCTTCCTGTTTATACTCACGTTAGGTGTCCTTAATGCATCTAATTCACGATCAGAAGTGCTCGGCCCAAAGAAGCGCAAACAGGAAATGGACATGAGCGCATGGAAGAGTAACTCGAACACTACAATTTGTATGGTTAGTCTAATAATTTATTTCCATACGTATAAGGTGTATAAGGTTTCAGATATGATTGTGCCAATCATGTATCCAATATTTGTGTAATCCTCATGTGTACATGATCTAATGGCAATGCGAGGGAATTTTTTAATTGATGTCTTGCCACACAAAGCAAATATATATCGAAAGATGCTTCCGAGACATATCAAACATTATCTTAATCATATTGCAGATCTAAATATTTAATAGAACAATGTTTTACAACAACATAATTGTATCATTGAAATATTATATTTTGCGATGTTCTATGTTGTCTGTTATATATTTTTTTACCACCCATAGCAACGCACGGGCAATATGCTAGTAAAACTATGTTTTCATAATAGTTTTAGCCCGTCATGGCCACTAGTTAGCTGGCCTAAAAGGCTAAAAGTCGCAGCGCTAGCTTTTGCATGGAGCACTGTTCAATGGCATGTTTGCATGGAGAATGGAAGAAACGAAACCTATCGTCTCGATGCGAGGTGATTGAGATTAAAATGTGGTTCTCTATACAAACCAATACTCCTTCTATGAAATAAGGAGTTTTCTCTAAACTTTATTAATCCAACCGGCCAGGCGGCCACATGCATCATGCATGCATGCCCCGGCGGTTGGCGCCACTTTCCGCGACATTCCTCCTGGGCTGGGAGGGTGGGACAGGCAGGCAGGAGTGGCGGCTAAATTAACAAGTCCGAATCCGAAGCAGCTAGCAGCTGCTGTCTCGTCTCTCGGCCTCTCCATCCCTGCGGAATATTCTCTGTCAAACTACCAGCAGGCTTTTTGTTTGTTACCTGATCGATAGAGAGACTGCAAATACTACTATAATGACATCGCTTTCTGCTGACACGCATGCTCAATTATACGTATACGTTCTGTCGATATATATGATGGTCGTCGATCGTCTCCGGCTGGCGCAGAGCGACGGCCGGGGACGTACGCCGGCGAGCTGTATCATTACGGTTGCCGGGCGTAGCCTGCTCTGCTCGCCTCTGTTCCGCTCAATTCCGCGTGCGAATAAGGAAGGAATAATTCTCGAGCTAGCCGTCGATCGGCAAATAAATAAAGCCGCACGTGCATGGCCAGCCGTCGATCTGTCGCGGTGTGCACGCAACTGTGCATTGTTGAGCTGCACAGAGCGAGGTACACTGGCAGCACTACATCCGATCCTACGCGTCTACAGTGGCTGCTCATCCGCATATGCCCATATCTCTCTCTCTCCTTTCCTTGTGTGTGTGTGTTGGGAAAGAGAACATACCGGGGGGGGGGGGGGGGTACGGTATACTGTATTGGCCTCGGGGGGCATGGTTATGTACGCTGGGCTCGCCCGGCTGTATTGTTAATTAAACGTCTAATATAACAATAAATAATCAGCTTTCTGTCCAGCATGCCTTCTTCTCTCCCGCGTTCATTGTTCTCATCGAGGGTCATCATTGGAGAGGTTAGACAGAGCTTGCCTAGCATACAGTACTATTGTACCACCATGAGCCCATTGCGCAAGAGATGCCAAGTGTATCCTCTGCTCTCACGTTGCTTACCTCGCCTGGAAATGGTACTCTCTACGCTGCACTCGAACGTTTCCTCCTCCCCTCTCTTTCGACACCTTTTTGTGAATCATCAACGAACACTCAACACCTAGATGAAAACAAGAGAGAGAGGCCAAGGGAGAGGGTTCCTCTAGGGGGACTCCGTCACTTACATGTGGGGCCGGGTCCATGCGTCAGTGACCGATATCGCATCTATAGCTGCTTCAGAGTTCAGAGGATCTCAATCGTTGTCATGTTATCAACAGAGTGATGGGAATAATTTTGGTGTATGTCAGCTCGGCTATCATCTCTCTAATCCGAGTGCCCACATAGTACATTCTTAGTTGACCCCGGAACTGGAGCCCTCAAGCAGGAAGAACCTCGACACTATTAAGCTTCATCAGTCGATCAGCAAGCCTGACGGAGACACTGATGAAGCAACCGCACCTACCGGCCAAGGCCAAGAAGCAGCACACAGCGAAATATATGCCTGCCTGGCTGATGTGTTGCGTAGAAACGGATAATGTCGACTAAGCTGCCAACTGCGGCGAGAGGGCCCACAATGTAGTGACTCAGGCTACGCTCAACGAGCAGAGACTCTGCGTTTTGTTGTCCTGGAGACCTGGAGAAGCAAGAGCCAATTGTGTAGTGTGATCGTATCCTTTGTTTCTTTACAGCTAGAAATCTGACACTTAATTTTCATCGTTGCATCTTGCATGCATGACGTGTTTCCTCAGCTCCAAACCTTGTTTAGAGGCTGTACTTATATTGACATCACCATCAGCACGGATAAGAATGATTCCAACCAACCAAGGGTCCAATGCTTTCCTTTTCAGCACTTTAAAGCCCAACCAACTTCTAAAAAAACCGGTCCTAAAAAACCAAAAACATCATGACGATCTCTGCTTAAGATTCAGATAGATCGAGAGTAGTCCCCCCAGTGCAGCTCAACAACCAGGTTTTGGTATCATCTGGCTGTTTATTATGCTCATGCCACCAATGCAAGATGAACGTCACCGTCGTTGGCTCCTTGCAGTTGCAACGGACACACCATCCATGTGTCAAGGAAGGTGTGAGTGTGAAGACACAGACAGTCTCGTGCAAGTGCACAAGCAAGCGGTCAAGGTCGGAGGCCTTTTGTCCCGTCATCCTGCTGGGGTGAGTGAGGACACGGAGTAAAGCGGCCCAGGCCCAGCCGAAAAGAGCTAAAGGGACAAACCATATGAATAAACAAGATAGCTCTAAATTGTAGTTGCGTGTACACTGTATGATTTATTCTAACCTAATCTTTTTACTCTAAAAATTCATATTGAACTTTAATCAATAGTGTTCATAAAAATAAATCATTCTAATGCAAAAATAATGACAAAAGGTTAGAAGAAAAAAAACGAAAGTTGGTCTCACGATATGCCTAGTATAGTTATTTTTTTAGGAAAAGTCTATTTTTCACCCTTCAACTGTTACAAAAGTCTGATTTTCAACCTTAAACTACCAAACCAGATACTAAAGGCCCTCCAACTATCCAAACCATGCAAAATTGGCCCTTTGGCTGGTTTTGAGGGTGGTTTTGGATTTTCTAAAAATAACAGAAATGTTATTTAAAGTTTGAAAAACCATAATTAATTCATTTTGGACCCAACAAATATGAAATTAGTGCCAAAAGTTCTTTTTAAATGTAACCAACCTATTGGCACACTATTTAATGTTATTTGCGTACAATATATTTATATTATTAGTGTCTTATTGTTTTTTTAAAAATAATTAGAATAAACATAAATAATATGCAAATAACTTCTAATGGTGCACCAATATGTAGTTCACATTTTTAGAAAAACATTTGCATCAGATTCTAATTTTTCTAGTTCAAAATAAATTAGTTATGAATTTTTTAATACAAAATTATTATTTATTTTTTTGGAAAATACAAAACCACCTTCAAAACCACCCAAAGGGTCAATTTTGCACGGTTTGGATAGTTGGGGGTGTTTAGTGTCCGGTTTCGTAGTTGGGGGTTGAAAATCAGACTTTTGTAATAGTTGGAGGGTGAAAAATAGACTTTTCCCTATTTTTTACTCATCAATCTTTTTTGGGTTAACAATGTTCTGACTACATATAATTAAAGTAACTAAAAAGTAGCATTTTGGAACACAACACAGTGATAGTCTTTAGGTTTTACTACTATGTACTCCTACTTCGTGTTGCAATTTGTGCGTACTATAACATTAACTCTTCACCTATGTCTCTTTAGTTTGGTTGTTGCTGTTTGCCCCCGCATGTCATTCCCTATAAAGCATTCCCTTTTATATTGTCACAATGCTGGACTCTTATTAAAATGTATTGCAACGAAAAGATAAGTTATACTTAAAGGGAAAAAGTCCAAATTACTCTCCTCAACTATAATCAAAGTCCACATAACCCCTAAACTATTTTTTTGTTTTATTTTACCCCCTAAACTATGTCATTTGGCCTATTTTACCCTCTAATGCAATTTGTCTTTTTTATTTTCCCGTGTACAAGTGTCATATCACGTTCAAATTTTGGGAGATGATAGTCAACATCATAATGCATGATAGAAAAATATAAAATAATTTTTTAATATTATTTTTGTAGGGGTAAGATATTTAATATTTAATTAATACTTAGGATACGATATCACGCAAAAACTAATGATGAAAATTTATAATATATTTTTTTGACATACAATGTGATGTTCACTACAATCATACAAATTTTGAAATTAAAATTCAACTTGTACATATAGAAATAAAAAAGACAAATTGTATTAGGGGGTAGAATACACCAAATGACATAGTTTAGGAGGTAAAATGAACCAAAAGATAATTTAGGGGGTTATGTAGACTTTGTTTATAGTTGAGGGGAGTAATATGGAATTTTTCCTACTTAAAATATCTTTCACGATAAAATAATTCACAAACAGAGAAAGATATTTTATTTGAAAAAGACGTCCGGTTAGACGTTGTGATCATAAGTCAACGGTAACAACTCCATGCTCTAGCATCAATTTACAACTTTGTAGAAACTACGATAGGGTCATGCATTCGTGCCTGAAGACGATCCCATTGCAATGCTTCCAAAGGTGCCAACAACATAGTAGAACAAAAGTGTCAAAATGAGTCATCGACAGGTTCTCTGGCCGCTAAAGATGAAGAAGGTTGCAGATTATAGTGTCTTGAAATCTAAACACATCCAAGCGTTGCTAAAACGTTGTTGAATAGTGCCGGACTCTATCTATACAGCAAAGTACTGCCAAAACGCTGCTAAGAAGGGGGTAAAAGAAGAGATGCTCTGCTCTCTCTAGCGCCCCATTGCAGAGATCACATATGCCAAGACTAGTAATGCTAACTACTACCAGTTGCAAGTGCTTATGCTTTATTGTTGATATCAATTTTTTTTTGTAATGAACAATTTAGGGCCTGTTTGGATATCATAGTATCACAAACTACAGTTTTTGAATAGCAGTCTTTAATACATAGGAAAAAGTCTAAATCACACCCTCAACTATGAAGCAAAACCACCGTTCAAAACCGCTTCAGGGGGTAATCTAACCGGTTTTGAAAAGCTCATGGGGTAGAATAGATGGTTTCATAGTTGGAGGTGTTAAGCAGTCCAGCCTCCAAGTTGAGGTGATGATTAATACGTAGAACGCAGAAACCACAGTTTTGTGTGGTATTTGAGAAAGCCATGATGTGTTTGGCTACTGCAGTATTAGTGCAGTTTTTTTTTCTTTTTATCCCTTCCTCTTATATTAAGAAAAATAGGTTTCTATTATAATAAAAAAATATGTCTTCATTTTAACCATAATCTTAGCTTTTATGTGTATCAGCACATACAGTATGGTTTATGTGTACCCAGACATATAGTATGGTCACCTTTTATGTATAGGCTGTTAAATAATACACGGCAGGTTCTCTTCATACATACTCTAGCTAGACGGTTAATCCATCCGCAGGCATGACACTGTCAGTCATGACTCTCCCTCTATAAAACCGTCCACTTCCCAAAAGCAACCACCGCACCGCGGCCGGACTCTCCCTCTTCCTCCTCTCGCCACCACCTTTCCGCGCGCGCCCCACGCACCTCAGGACACGACCGCGCGCACTGCGCACGCACGCACAAGCACAGCAACCACCACCACCTCCAGCTCCGATGACCGACGCCGGTGGCGCTGCTGCGAGCAGGAGAGCGGGCGGCGGCGGGGACCTCCCGCTCCGGCCGCTAGAGCCGCCGCGCGACCCGCTGGAGTTCCTGTCCCGGTCCTGGAGCGCGTCCGCGGCCGACGTCTCCCGCGCGCTCGCCGCCGCGCCCGCGCCGGCGATGGCAGTGGCCGCCGGTGCCGGCGCCGCCGCCATCGCCGAGGACGTGGCCGGGGAGCTCGACTGCGACGGCGGCGGCGGCGGCGGCGGACATGCCTCCGGGAGCTCCTTCTCCTTCGCGTCCGCCGCCACCTCGCAGCTCATCTTGGACCGGATCATGGCGCAATCGGTGGTGCGTGCGTTCTCCCTTCTCCGCCGCTTTTTCTTCATGAACCAGACAAAAATCCAGTCTTTTTCTTTTTATAAAAAAAAAATCCAACCAGTGAGCTTCGAATCCATTTTGTCGAACTGGTTGGTGGGATTGTGTCATGTCGTTGTAAATGTTTGGTTTGATTTCGCATCCATTTGCCTCTGTTCTTTCTGCTTATTAGTACCACTAGCTTTGTTTAATGCCACTGCCTGATGTCTGACTTCCATGTACTCCTGGAGAGTAAAGTGAGGACACCAAGAACCAGACAAAGCTCAGTTCTTTCTTTTTCTTTTTACTCCGCGCGTGAACAAACCAAAACAGAAACTCGAAGAACAGACGTTTCATGTTCTGCTCCTATTGCACGGTTGATGCTTTGTTTTCCGTCGATTGGGATTCTGAATTTGAGGCTGATTGGTTTCATGTTTCGCTGGACTGAAGCAGGAGGTGTCGCCGCTGACCTCCGGCCGGCTCTCGCACAGCAGTGGCCCTCTCAACGGCGGCAGCTCGCTCTCCGACAGCCCTCCCGTCTCGCCGGAGATCGATGAAGCAAAGGTCTCCTTTTCTTCCCTCCCCTCCCCTCCCCTCCCCGGCTCCCTGCTGTGCATGTTCTAGGTTGTCTTGTTAACGATCCACTGAATTCTAAAATCTGAATGGACTTGTTCGTTTCTGTTTAATCTGAACATTTAGTGACTTGTTCGTCTCAGTTGAATCTGAACATTTTTAGTGGCATTCTTCTCATGGCACCTCCAATACTGCAATTAAGGTTTTTGGCAGATGACACATGGTATCAGTAGTAGCAGTTTTCCTGCTTCATTGATGCTTCCTGTGCTTGTTAGGCACAGCGTTTTTTTATTTGGTATCTCTGTAAGCCTGTCAGATATGCTGCATTACATTTGCATGCCTGTATCTCTCGTGGTCTTCTCAACCACTTCTGCTAGCTCTGCCTGTATGAGCTGGTCATTTGCTTGCTGCTCCCCTCTGTTTGATGCTCTGTTTGCCTTTGGGAATAGAGCACTTGTTTGTTTGCTTCCATTTGTGCGTGTGCAATAAACTGAGTCAAAGACAGTTAACAATTTTTGTTGAAAAAAAGTTGTAGAAACAACAATGAAGGTTTCTTGGTAGAACCCCTTAGTATTGGTAGATTAGTATGCTTTTAGCATATTCAGGTTAGTAAACTCAATTAGCAGAAGCTGCGGGACTCTAGCTGGAACAGAAACACCGGCATTGGCCCTGTAGGCTTACACCTTTTTCGCCATGTTCAGATTCCCAACTATTCACTATTCATTCCAACTTTTCACTATTCATTCTAACTTTTCACTATTCCTCCCTCACAAAACACGTTTCTCAGCGAATGCTACAGTGTTTTTCTTGTGCTACAGTGTTTTTTCCTACAATCTAAACACACCCTCAATCACAATTTTTTCTACAGAGACTGAAAAGAATCAAAGATTGAAAAAGAGCTCAAGCATACGCCTTTCTCTCCATCCGATGAGATAGCACTTTACTTCCATTCCATGTCTCTCTGAAGTCTGAACCTACAGATTTGGGGGCAAAGTGGCTGCATGCCAAAATCATTCGGCAATGCATTGTAGAATTTGCAGACAAGACGGGTAGAATATGGGGATGAATATGAACGCCTTTTGCATGCGGTCACCTGTAGAATTTCCTCTCCCCAAAATGGGAGGCCTGAAATTTGTAGTCTTGTGGTTGTATCTATGTGCAAACCAAGCCATTCCCCCGTCACTTCCATGATTGCTCATGCCATTCCCTTCTTCTTTGGCTGAACTTCTCTATTTGCCACTGCTGCAGTTACTGCTTGTTTGAGTAGTGTCTACTATGTGTGTGCCTTGTGCAATCACAGCAATGGTTGCTCATTTTGTGTCCTTTTTGTGGTTTCATAATTCATACCCTTGCCTTTAACCTTTACTACCAGTGAAACAAGCATTAGGGTTATCAAAGTCGGCAGGATAGATCCCCCTTTGGCTCAGATTCAGACAACCAGCCATGCCTTGCGTCTGCACTTTATCATTGACCATTGCTCACTGTCAGTCAAGCTTTTGGTCTCACTAGGTACTGAAAGTCTTGAAACCTCATGCATGCAAGTTCATGGTCAAACGATATGTCACTACTGCATACAGCCACATGATCCTCTGCATCTCACTGTGCTGCCCGTTTGAAACTGAAAAGAGAGCCAGTGATCTCACTACAGTGACATGCAACCCTCCAATTCCATCCTCTCATCCTCTTCCCTTTGGTGTTAGCCCCTTTGCTCTGTACCATGCCATGCAACGCTCCAATTCTTTTTTTTTTCTTTCGAAAAGATGCAACGCTCCAATTCCATCCTCTCGATCTAGCCCTTGGTGTTGGCCCCCTTGTACAAGCCTCTGACCATGGTCCATGGAGGTGGGGTACTTGCGATGTGATGGTCTCTGGTGGTGGCTTGCTTGCGTGGTGCTGAAGAAGCTTTCATTCCACCTACAGCTGCAACTGCAACTCCAGCTCTGCAACTGCAAAGGCTGCAAGGTGCAGAGGTCGTCTGAACTGCTGGTCTCCTCCTTCAACAAGCAAACACTGCAGCAAGTCCAGTGTCCCACTAGCTCTGGCCCTCTCTCTGTCTGGGGCCTTTGCAATTGCATGCCTATGCATTGCCTCACCACTTTGACCTTTTGTTAATTGCTCCCTTTTTGCTCCCTGCCATGGGTTTCCTGCCTTTCTTGCCCCTAATCAAGTATTACTGCCCAGCTTTTACAGTCTAATCTAATGATGCACTCTTTTACACTGTCTGCTCCAGGCTAATCCTGTCCTCTAAACATGCTGCTGCTGTGTTTCTCAGTCTTGCTTCCCCACCTCATGAAGTCATGATTGTGGCATGTGTTGGTTTGCTCACGTTGATGCCTGCATGCGTGAGCTGAACAGAACACGCCATGGCAATTGGCACGCCTCGTGATTCCATCAGTAGGTGCCTAGATTAACGTCATGGAAGCACAATGATGTGCAGCGGTCAGTAAAAGGCGCCCATGCTTTGCAAGGATTGTTTACTGTTACAGGATCCTGTCAGCTCATAATGTTTACTGTTGCAGAATGGCATTTTAGTTTACGTGCCCCGAAAAGATCAGTTTCTTTGAATTGTAGGATGAACAGCATCAATTGTCTGAAAAAATGCTACCTTTGTTGCTCTCAACAGTAACTGAATACTAACAAAACGGCTTTCTGGAAAAAAAAATGCAGTTCTGCAGACTGGCAAGCACGCCGAAGCCACAGCCGTACACCCGCGGCGGCAGCAAGACGGTGGGCCGGTGGCTGAAGGACCGTCGCGAGAGGAAGAAGGAGGAGACGCGGGCCCACAACGCGCAGGTCCACGCCGCCGTGTCCGTTGCGGCGGTGGCCGCCGCCGTCGCAGCAGTTGCAGCCGCCACCGCCGCGGCCTCGTCAGGCTCCGGCAAGGATGACCGTGGCGCGCGCACCGACATGGCCGTGGCGTCGGCCGCGACGCTCGTCGCCGCGCAGTGCGTCGAGGCCGCGGAGGCCATGGGCGCCGAGCGCGAGCACCTGGCCGCCGCCGTTGGGTCCGCCGTCAACGTCAGGAACCCCGGCGATGTCGTCACCATCACCGCCGCCGCAGCCACAGGTTTGCCGCAGCTGATTTCGACATGAACCTCTGCAGCTAGCATTTCAGTTCGTTCCAGGTTGGGTTCTTGAGCGGAGTGACACGATCCAGTTGCGTTAATTCTCTTGAATTCTTACAGCACTGCGCGGCGCGGCGACGCTGAAGGCGAGGGTGTTGAAGGAGGTGTGGAACGTGGCGGCTGTGATCCCCGTGGAGAAGAGCTCCATGGCCGGAGGAGCTGGACATCACCAGCAGCATGGCTACAAGGACAACAGCCAGCTGAAGCACTACCAACACCAGCAGCAGATCAATCAGAGAGAGCTGGAGAGCAGCAACAGCAGTAGCAGCTGCTTCAGTGACGACCTCGTGCTGGCTGAGGAGAACAACTTCCTGGGCATCTGCACACAGGATCTTCTTGCTCGCGGCACCGAGCTCCTCAAGCGCACCCGCAAAGGTAGACTTTGATGATTTGATCGATGTTCTTCGCTGATTCATTGCACTGTGAAGTGTTTGTGTGTGCTTATGAGGATGGTTCTGAATCGTGTGCAGGATCTTTACATTGGAAGGTTGTCTCTGTTTACATCAACCGGACGGGCCTGGTATGAGCTGAAACTTCGTGAATTCACAATCCTCATTGGTTCTGTGAGCAATGGGAATTTGTGAAAAAGTCTTGAATCCTCATTTGTCTGTGTGTGACATTTTCTGCAGGTGATGTTGAAGATGAAGAGCCGACATATCGGAGGAACCATCACCAAGAAGAAGAAGAGTAAGTGTCCTATGCTAGCTGCAAAATAAAATGTCGCCATTGATGTATGCTTCTAGCTCTGACCGTGTTGTCATTGTGCAGGTGTGGTGGTGGACGTGTGCAGGGACTTGGCGGCATGGCCGGGGAGACACCTGCTGGAAGGCGGCGAGCACCGGCGATACTTCGGCCTGAGGACGGCGGAGCATAGGGTGATCGAGTTCGAGTGCGGCAGCCAGAGGGAGCATGACATGTGGACCAAGGGCGTGGCGCGCCTCCTCGCCATCGCCGACGGCCGGAAGCGCGCCGCCTGAACCTGACGGCCGGTGGTGACGACGTTTGGTCAGTGACAGGGGGTCATGTAATGTAGCTAAGCTAGGGTGTCTGGGTGACTGGGTCAGTGGGTCTCACACTCTCACTCTCATGTCGCGGCTGTTGTTAGAGCAGAGATAAAATGGTTAACGCCTTGGTGTTGTGTGTGATACTGCGAGGATTAGTGAGAGGAGGAGAAATTGCAAGTGCTTTTGTTCTGATGCTAGGTGTTTGGTCTCGCCTGTTAATGAAAGAACTCTGATTGCAGTAGCTCAATGTTCAGTCCCCATTGCTAACAGTTCATTTTCGTCAGTAAGGTCGTCGCCGGCTGCCACACTGCTCAGGGACTCGAATACAGGACTCCAATTGCAATTTAGTAGCTTCGGAGACAATGTTAGTCATTAGACGATCGCCGTATTATAAATTCTAAAGTAAATAAAGCATGACGCCTTAAAGCTAGTAATTAGACGATCGCCGTATTAAATTCTAAATCAAATGAAGCGTGACGACGTCATGAAACAAGAATGAAATTCATAACAAACATACTAGTAGGAGATCGCTTCGCAGATGAAGGTATGTCACAGAGGCGAAGGGTTACAAAAACCTGATGGTGGCACAACAGAGATAGAACTCGATAGATGTATTCTTGATTACTGCATATAAGTCGCATCGTATACATATCTTACTATTACTAACTAGAGGCTCCGAGGCATCCACACGAAGCCACATAGGATCCTCTAAAAAAAATAGAGAAATCCTAAAAAATCTCAAAAAAAAAAAACATCCGACCATCCGTCCAAGAACTCTAATCATAATAGCCATTAGATCTGTGATCTTTTCTAATAAATTATCCACCTTTGACATTATGAAAATAGACTAAAATAACCTCCTAAACATGTGTCTAAATTACCCACCTCTGATACTATAAAAATAATTTAAAGTAACTCCCTAATTTTGATGTATATATTATCCCGCTATGCCATTATAAAAATAATATCAAATAATCCCCCTCAAAATAATACCAAAAAACTCCCCTATAATTAATACCAATTTTGTCATTTGTAAAAGTTAAATAATCACTAAATCTGAATCTAAATTATATAGCTATAACAAAATCTTAAAATATACCAATAATTCTAAATTATTGGTTTATAGTTTTTAACATATTATTTTTTTGTTATATTATATAAAAATAATACGGATAATATGTGTCACCATGCAGTCATGTTTGATGGTTTGAGAGAGATTAAATAATAAATTTTATATTTATATAGCTCAAATAAAAGGTTCAATTAAGTACGTATCAAACAATATGTTGCAAAACGGAAAACAAATGTAAGTGACTAAATCCAGTACAACATACAATGATAAATGTTTATTAGAGTATTATTAAAGTATTTAGCATAGATGAAAGAGAGCCTCATATAGACATATAATTGTTAACTATTTCTAATTAGCCCGTGCGGTAGCATAGGTTGATAGACTAGTGAAAACCAATCCACATCCTCTAGTTTCACCAACAAAGTGGGACTAAGCATATGAATCATGTTTAGCTTTTTTTCTGGTTCATATGGGCCTTTGAGATTTATTTAGAATTATATAAAATTATAGATGACCCGAGTCCAATAATTCCAACAGACTACCTGAAAAAGATGCATGTACATTTCAGTTGTTTTGTTCCGTCAACGTTTTTGACCACGCTGCGGAGGATTCATTCTGCCCTCCTTTGCAAATTATAGTCACTTAACTTAAGAATTGCAAATTAATGAGACAAATTTTTGTTAATCTTTTTGTGTCTGATCTTTTAACCACGCTGCCCTGGGCTAGTACTAGTGGAACAGCCAAGGCAGAGGCCCAACCCAAATATTAGGGCCCAAAGTGCAAATCCTACTAATTAGGCCCATGTGAGCTGAGAAGGAGCTTGTTCTTTTTTCTGTATTTTTTCTTCCAATGTTCGTTACAGCCTCAAAGGTTGTGGTAGGTACAAATTAGGTTGCGTGTTCAGACGAGAAGTAGCATACTGTCGTATACCGTACATGCACGTACCATGGTCTCTAATGTACGTACTTGTTTTGTCCAACGGAGTTCACTACTCTGCTCTGCATCTCCATGTTTTGCCTTTGATATAGAAAATATACCATGACAGTCCAAGCTATGCTAGTGATGTAGTCCAATCCCACTCTTTCAAAAGAAAAAATATCCGAAAAATAACGAATACAATGACAATAGTTTCTGAGTGGGCATTATTGCTAGTTCTAGTAAGTGGTCACATACCCACATACTAATAATAAAGAGATATCAGCAGTTCAGCAAGCTCAATGGTTTGGAAAATGCTGGTACACTCTTATCCTTTCCGACAGCCACCTGTAGATGTGGCTCAAACTTTAAAATCGGTCAATTTGTGGTTCTCCGTGTCGTAGATTAGTCTGGGTGACATCCTTGGCTACGCAGGAGAGGGAGATGGCAAAAAGTAGAAAGAGGGAGATGTGTCAATGGTACCGATCTACTAGTAACTAAATTGTTGTGGCTCTTTCTAGTGAGTCAGATGATGAAATATTGGGGTTTAAGTGTTTGTTAATTTTTCTAAAAAAAGTTATCTAGGGCATGACTTTTATTGAAATGTGCTAGATAGCATTAAATTTTAGGGACTCTAATTAAATATATCTAAGATAAAATAAATCAAGCAAGACTAAATTCCTGTGATAAAATAATGATTCATAAAGATATCAAAGGAAATGAAAGTAATGCATCATTTCTGATAGTCTCTTATTGCAAAAGGCAGAAATAGATAGCATATACAACAAATACATGCAACATGCATGCATAAAGCCCATCTACACAGTCCTGTCTATGCATAGGGATATTGTGCCTTCTTGAACTCGACCACAAAAGGTGAGTTGCTCATGGTCAGCCAGTTCTTATTCTCGGAAGCAGACAAGCCGAGATCTTTCCATGGCCCCTCGCCAGCACAAGACACTAGCTTATACCCCTTTGTTTTACCATTGCGCATTGTACCATTGTACCTCTCAATCCGGAACACAAATTCAGATGGTAGAGGCACCGGGTAGGATGCACCCTCATCCTTCCCAACGACCACACGATCATGCGGCTCCAATGGTGGTAGCCTCGAGTAGCCAACATGCCAATACATTGTTTGTATGCATGTTGTGGGGATGTGGAAGCTGACTGTAATGTTGGTTGGCACTAGAATGTTCCTACCGGAAGATTCGTTAGATGGAACGAATCGTACAGGGAGGCCGATGTCGGTCTCACTTGACGCTTGGGACACCAAGTAATTGCAACGTCTCCATGTATGGAACATCATTCTGAGGCCGCCACCGGTTCCATGTTCTACGGGGAGAACATAGTATGAATCCTCACTAGTCACTTCATGATTCTCTGTGTCGTAGACTAGTTGGGTGGCATCCCCAGCGATGCAGAGGAAGGATATGGCAAGGAGTAGAAGAAGGAGAAGAAGATGATTCATGGATATGGCCTAACTCGTGATGGTTCTGCCTCATGTGTCGGATGGAGTATTTGGGCTTGGGTTAGAACAGCAGGACATGGGTTTTTATTGACATCTTGTTAGGTAACATTAAATGTTCTCTAAACTTTCACTGGAGGTTCCTATATATTTTTTAGGAGACTATGTATATCTATTTTTAGGACAAACATTCAATGTAATATTAAATTGTCTCTAAATGTCTCAGGAGCTTCCTATATATTTTTTTAGTAGGTCATGCCCATTTTTGGAACAAACATTCAAGGTGGCATGTGAGGATGATACTTAATTTCGAGAGTTTGATTAATGATAACTAAGCAAGCTATCAAATGGGTTATGTGCCCCAAAAATAATTATATTGTACTTATTAATATGCATCAAATATCCATCGACCTATGCCCTAGAAATTTTAGGAGAGAGATTGTATACTGAAGATACATAGTCAACACTGTCTCACGTACCACGCTCTTGACTGTACATACTTTGTTTTCTCCAACAGTGTTGACTAATTAAAACTAGCCTGCATGTTTTGTAATTGATACAGAAAATACCGTGACAGTCCAAACTCCAAACTGCTAGGTCAACGGTGCAGTCCAATCCCTCTCTTTCGAGGAAAATACTGTGGTGGTTTCAGAGCGTACATTATCACTAGTTCTTGTAGCTGACAACCTATCTGGCTATCTCACTAATTAAGACAATGGCGTCCCTGCAACTGATCGGGTTCCAAACTAGTTGAGTGATACAAAACCAAAGCAAGAACACAACAACACCCATAGCCGGACCTTATCATTAGGTCTAGTTGCTTGGAAATCTAGCAAGATCAACAAACGACGGCATAGGCTCAACAACAATCACCTGGAGCGTTGCTGATGTGCTTGGCGAAGTCACATTGCTTGTAGAAGCAACGAAGTTGCAGATTTTCTGGTAGACTAATCTTATTCTTATTTGGTCTTGTTTATTTTTTGCGCGTGTCACTATAGTTGAGTAGGGTTAACTTTACCGGTAAAGAAGAAAAACCGGAGGTCACCGATAAACATGTTTATCGGATTTCTCGGAAATTTCTCGGCTTTGTCTTTTTTCGATAAAATTAGAAAAAAAAAACCTTGTTTTGTACATAAAATAACAAAGACTATTTCCAAACAATTTAACATGGAAAAACAAGGCAAAACAATGCATAGAAGTGACAAAACATTAATATCACACAACAGCAAGCAGATTTATCCTATGTAATTTTAAATATCGGCGATAATTATAAAGAAACCGAGGTCCAACAAGAAACATTTTTATTGGATTTTTCATTTTTTTTCCACCGAGAAATGTTTCCCTAGAGTTGAGTAGTGTCGTGTCGTGAGAGCAAGTTAGCTACCATGTTGCATGGTGTAGAGAGTTGATCTGTGGATGAGATAATGAAGCACGAAGTGCGTGCATACTATACAGATCAGTGCACCGGCGGTTCAATGCATGCATATGCGAAGTCGTTTAGATTCAACGACAAAACACTGTTCACCCAAAAAAACACTATAGCTGAGTCCTGGGAAAGAGGAGGGATGAGATGAATTGGAAAAAGTTGGATGAATAGTGTTTTTTTAGAAATTTTTTGAATCTAAACAGGGCCGCAAATAGCGAAGGTGATCTGCATAGTTAAAGCATCTTCAAGGGCCTCTGTATTTATGTTAGCTAAATTTGGAGATTGGCCTGAGGACGGCGCAGCACAGGGTGATCGAGTTCGAGTGCAGCAGCCAGAGGGAGCACAACATGTGGACCAAGGGCGTCGACGAATGGTCGAGTTCGCGCGCCTCCTCGCCATTGCCAACGCCCGGAAGCACGCCGCCTGAACCTGATGGCCGGTGGCGACAATGAATGGTCAGTGACGGGGGTCATGTAATGTAGCTAATATAATCTAGGGGTCAGGGTGGTCTCGCTCTCATGTCGCGGCTGCTGTTAGAGCAGAGATCAAAGTTAACGCCTGGTGTTGTGTGTGATACTGCGAGGATTAGTGAGAGGAGGAGAAATTGTGAGTGCTTTTGCTCTGATGCTAGCTGGTGTGGTCTCACCTCCTGTTAATGGAAGAACTCTGATGGCACTAGCTAGCTGAGTGTTCAGTTCCCATTGCTAGCAGTTCATTTTCGTCAGTCAGGTAGTCGCCAGCTGCCCTTGCTCAGGGTCAGGGACGCAAACACAGCACTCATTTTCGTCAGTTTATAGAAGCTGAATGCAATATGTTAACAAATTTTGTTTGATATTTTCTTAGTTGCACGATCAATATATAGATGGCTAGATGTTCTCTATTTTGTCGGACACAAGCGTGAAAATAATTGGCACAAGTTTTATAGTTGTTGGTTTCAAATGAATTAGTTGTGAATTTTCAGATTAAATTATTTTTATAATTTTTTAGAAAAATAGTCAAACACTAGCAACATAAATAAATAATACCCAAATAACTTTCTATAGTGCACCGATATTTAGGTCATACTTTAAACTTTTGGCACCGGTTTCATATTTTTTTGATTTAAAATAAATTAGTTATGGATTTTTATTTTAAACAAAATTACTTTATATTTCTATAAAATGGAAAACCACCTTTGAAACCACTGAAAGGGCCAATTTTGCACGGTTTTCATAGTTAGATGGACCTTTTTGCCCGGTTTTGTAGTTCCGTGTTGGGAATCAGATTTTTGTTATTGTTGGAGGTTGGAAATCAGACTTTTCCGACCTATATTTATTTATTTATGATGTCCTAGGAACATATTTATTTATTTAGGAATATATCCAAGCAAAGGGATGCAATTTTAGATGATAGATTTATCTTGTGATCCTAAAATATTATTTATAGGCCTATCACCCTATATTAATTTTGAAAGATATATGTTGTATCTTAAAGATCTAGATATATTAGGGCTGCAAGTAGATAGCATTAAGGTCACAAGATTCATAGTTTGCGGAAGCTGTTTTTTTAATATGGAACATAGAACATGTTACATTTTTTTATTTGTTGCTAAAGATGGTTTTCGGCAAAGTGTGGCCACCGTGGCCGTCACCGTCCGGCCCAGCACCCTCACCATCCCGCCCCACGCCTTGTGATGGGCGTGGGGTTGTATACAACTTTATTTTGTTGTGTGCCTGCTTTTGGCACATGCCTGAGATTTGACACATGACATAGAAGGCCTTTCCCGTCTAAGGTGGTCGCCATCAGCTTATGTATCATTGTTGATTGTCTCTTATTACAGAAGACTTTCTTTCAGTGCATGACTCCTAGAACAAATACATGCAACATGCATGCATAAAGACAGCTACACGGTCCGTCTATGCCCGCACAGGGATATTTTGTGCCTTCTTGAACACGACCACAAAAGGTGAGTCGCTTATGCTCAGAAGCCTCAGAAAGTTCTTCTTCTCAAAAGCAGAAAAGCCAAGATCTTTGCATTGCCCCTCGCCAGCACAAGACACCAGCTTGTACCCCTTTGTTTTACCGTTGTGCCTCACGATACGGAACGTAAAATCAGGTGTTAGTGGCGCTGGGTAGGATTCACCTTCATACTTCCCAGCGACCACAGATCATGTGGCCTCCTTAATGATAAGTAGTCAACATGCCAATACATGGCATGCGTGCAAGTTGTCATGATATGGAAGCTGATTGTAACGTTGGTTGACACTAGAATATTCCCACTAGTAGTAGATTCATTAGATGGAACAAATCGTACAGGAATACCAATGTCAGCCTCACTGGACACTTGGGACACGAAGTGTTTGCACTGTCCCCCTGCATTGCCCGCCATTCCCAGGCCGCCACCAGTTCCATGTTCTGCTGGGTGTATATAGTATAGTTCCTTACTAGTTACTTTATTGTTCTCTGTGTCGTAGACTAGTTGGGTGGCATCCTCAGCGATGCAAAGGGTGGAGATGGCAAGGAGTGGAAGAAGGAGAAGGAGATGATTCATCGATACGGCCTAGCTCGTGATGTTTCTTTGACAGATGGAGCACTGACTTGGTTTAGGGGCATGGGTTTTTATTGACACCTTGCTGGATAACATTAAATGTTTAAGGATGTTCCTATATATCTTTGGAGACTGTATCCATTTTTAGAACAAATGTATATTCAAGGTAGCATTAAATGTTTTGTAAATGTTTCAGGAGCTTCCTGTAAATTTTTAAGAGACTATATCCATTTTTAAAACAATCATTCAAGGTGACATTTGTGGTAGATATTTAATTTTGGCAGTTTGATCAGAGATATCTAAGCAATCTAGCAAATCTGCGAATGGGTTATGTGCCCCCATATTTTTTAATGTTTCAATTTATAAATGTGCATCCAACCTCCATCGACCTATGCCCTAGACATTTTAGAATGTAGATTGTATCATGAAGATACAATATATTTTCAAATAATGGATAGCATATCTAGGATCGCAAGGTTCATGATTTTCAAGATGTCTTTTTTAATCTATGGCAAGGAAACACAGTGTGTGACATCCGGTCTTTAAAGATTCTCCGTTCATTGTAGTTTGAGGATATTCAAGGGTGCATTGACAGGTCTTATGGACCATGCTACTCAGATATTCAAATTATACCCAATATAAGCTAAACCAAATTCCTGTGATAAAATAACGATCCATAAAGATATTAAAGGAAATGCAAGCAATGTATCATTGCCGAGTCTCATCTTGCAAAAGGATGATGGAAATCAATCCATGAGGCAAGATAATATATGGATAAGACTTCCTATCGGTGCATGACACCTAGTAGAACAATACATGCAACATGGTGGCATGCTAAGTTACATGTGATTGTTTGGAACACTTTTCCATTGCGCTTGAAGCCATCGACCAAATCTTCACCCAACAATAGAAAAGATATATTTATAGAAATCTATTTATCATGGATGTGGAGAACTATTTCACAAGATTGAATGCGCAAATGAGTCCCAGACACGGATGAAAACCGTGACCTCAATTTTCTTTAACGCACCTGTGTGGGCCAAAATTAATTTTTTTTGAGAAACGTGTGTGGGCCAAAATTAATGTACCTGCGTCGCCTGCTAAGTCCTCCGTCGAACAAACTAACGGGCCATATGTGCTTATTGGGCCGGTGTCAGCCACCTTAGGCCCCGAAAGTTCTCTACACCAAATGTCCTGCAAGAAATCTAAAACACCCACACCTAAAAAAAAGCAAGAACAGCGATCCATGCACATATAGGGCGAAGAGCATTTCAATGGAAATGAAGCATCACTCAACTGTTACACCGTCCTTTTTTCACGAATGTACACACGCGGACGCTCACACCTGGCACCTCGCTATCAATGTATAGAATCATGCTTACTTACACATTTTTCATGATAAATCTAATAAATCTGCGTCCACTAATAGTCTGAGATTTCTCGAAAAGAAAGTTTAGACTTGTCACACTTAATTAAATTGCATATTTCCTAGAACATCACGTGTTTACAACAGGGAGGGTGAATGTATAGTATGTCTTCTCCAATACTCTACTTTGCGACACATCCATGTACAACTACAAGGACAACAATCATACATCACTACAGCATCGCAAGAACATGTAATCCATATCCATTGACTCGTCAGCAAAGGAAAAAAATTTCAGAAAGAAAAATGTGCCGGTTTTGGATGAAGCCACGGCATATTTGGCACATACATATTTGAATGAGAAAAAAAAAAGGGCAGCTAGCTATGCCGGCCGGCAACCTTTTGGAGCCACACGATTGCACGGTCAGCACTCCACGTCACCGTCCAAAATTACCGAAATTGCATGCACGGTATGATGGGGAAGACGAACAGGAGGGGCATGCATGATGGTACCCTCGAGCGTCCTCTAGCTCTGAAAGCTGCGGAGACACACACACATATACACCCGCACGCAAAGAGATAGAGGAGAGGAGCATTGGAAAGGACAAGACTGTGGGCATCTTGTAACAAACTAGCCGGCCGGCCAACCAAATCGCCATAAAGGAGGGCTTGGAGCTTTGCATTCATGCATGTGTATATGTGCTGTGTGTGGCCCATGAATCTTCCAAGGGACCATGCAGCGTGACAGATGCAGTAGTACTTGGATCATATATCGATGCCCATTGCCCAGCCATGCCATGGGAGGGTGGTGGTTAGAGATACCAACAAAAAACTCCAACTAATTTCGCGGAGGGGGGGGGGGGAGAGAGAGAGAGAGAGAGACGTCCTTGTTTGCAAAGAAAGGCCAAGAAAGTAGTACAGAGAGAAAAACCTCAAGATGCCATTTCATTTGATTAGAGCTGTGGATGGATGGATTGAGTAGTGAATATCCACCCGAGTACAAAGCCCCAAAGAGGAGAAAAGTGTGTGCAATCATGCAAGGGTGTCATGAAAGATGGACAGCAGTTTCACCGTTCAAGCAAAGAGGCAATCATTCAGCTGTACTCATCTAGGAATATCTTGCAAGCAAGCATTCTCACAGAAAAATCTCAGCTGTCTAATCATCAAATGCCATATAGTATTTTTTTGCCGTAAGCAACAAGGAGTCATCATACAAACATAATAAACTTGCTATATGTATGATAATCATTGCATCTACATTATTGGGAGCAGGATCAACAGTGAATCATAGCCACACTGATAAAAACAGAACATTCCATACTTTCACAGGATGATTTCTGCATTCATGTGCAAGTATGTACTGAACCAAAAAGAAGAAGCACAATCATTGTGGTTCATATGTAGACCAGGTTACAAATACACAAATCATCTGAATAGCTTCTACTACTAGAAAAACAAGAGTAAACAAAGAGCTTAGACACTCAGTTATCATCATTTAATTTCCTTCTTTATTTGCTTCTACTACCAGAAAGACATAAAGATATACAGATAACCTGTGTACACATGTTCTATATGAGAGGGAGCAACATGAAATTCTAGCACAGAGTTCAGATCTCATCTGTGTGACTGTGTCAATTAAAGCACGCGGTTCAAGCCATCGATTCAGCCAAATATCAAGATTGTTTCAATCACTTCAAAATACGACCAATAGGATTCAGGTGCTACTACCGGATCAATTCCTCAGTGTTCTTTGGAGAGAGAGAGAGAATCGTAATCGAAAGATCCAAATAATCAGAAGTAAAAAAAAAAAGAATCCAAATACTCCCTCTGCTTAACCTGATGAATGGATGATGAAACGAAGAGGCAAGCAAAGAACACAAAATTAAAGAAATTGGCAGACCATTTATAAATCATCTTCAACATAATAATATAAAGAGCTGATCTGATCCATACAGTTGCATCTGATTTGAATCTCACCGTACCTGATCCAGGATTCCAGGTGTAGCATGAATTCTGCAAGAACTAAGCCGACGGCATCAACCGATGGTTCGATGCATGGATGAAATTCTCAGCTAGGGTTTTCAATGTGCTCCCACCAGCAGATGAAACTACAGCATGACCTGATGCTTATTCCTCTCTTTCCCTTCATCCTGAATTCATCCATGACAATCAGGGGGGGGGGGAGGAGATAGAACATATTATACCATCAGATCATGCTGGCAGCTTCACCAACTTGTGGCGCACCACAACCCTCTAATTGAGGAAGAAGAACAAGATAAGGATCACTGAATCAGAACATTAGAAGAGAGAGAGAGAGAGAGAGAGAGAGAGAGAGACGGGAATAATAGAGAGAGAGAGAGAGGCAAGTTACAGGGACAAGATATATAGAAGACCGAGCTGTGTGAGATTGGGAATCGCTTCTTATAATTTTGATCTTTTTCCTGTGCTTTTTCGTACGATGTTTGTTGCGACGGGATAAGCCCGAGCTGGAAGAGATAGGGTGTGGAGTGGAGGCGTGGAGCTGACGAAATAGACTAGTGAAGGAAAAAAAATGGGAACCAAAATGAGCTGACGAAATAGACTAGTGCAGGAAAAAAAAATGGGAACCAAGATAAACTAGTAGTACGTGATATTATCAGGTGGGGTCCATTGACAGTGCATGAGTGTTTGCAGAAATTGCTACCCAAAAATATTAAGATCCCATTATTTGTTAGTGAAAAAAAACTGAAGTTACTACCACCAACAGGGAAATCTAATATTTGTTTGCCAAAGATTAATCGTAGTTGACAAGCTACAACGCCATAAAAATTCCGGAATCAATAGCTGTAAAAATCTGTCAATGCAAAGAAACTACTGTACTACATGTAGTCATCTTACCAATGAAGATTAGCAGTCGTTCACGAACTGGTCTCCATAAACAAGATACCCACTACAAGTTTGTCGTCTATTATCAATGCCTTTAAAAAGATGGATTGTTGTTGCATACCGCCTGGCCTGGGACCATATTATTGGATGGAACTTCAAAAAGAGAAACGCTGAAGCCACAACATACACCAAGATCTGAGTTCTGACACCCACCGTCTGCACTCTGATCTACAGTTAATAACGAACTGCAACTGTGGCACATGAGCCTCTCTTCATCAGTGGCCCGGTTTTGGAATCAAGAAAGTGACAAGGCCATTACTGGGTTGCCTAGCTAGGGCTTGGAACTGGGCTCCATGCATTGCATCTACAGTATAGCCTTTTATGCAGATCGAGATCCTCTAGATTTGTAGCTGTTCTTCAACTAATATATGCGAGTATAAAGAACAATTGGACAAAGGTTAATGACCCTGCATTGCGTAGTACATATAGCGTAGGATAAATCTATTGATTTTTTTGTAACAGTGCTGCACTACTAGCTGGTATTTGTCATTAGAAGTTAAAATACTAAACTAAATAAGCAGAATGATATGTAGCACAAACTAGAGCTTGTATTAATTAATATTTGTCTAGCAAATCATCATCTACCTATATTTTAGTAATTGAATGGCACTGTACTGGTATTTGTCTGTGGCCAAAGTGTTTCTGCCAGAATCAATAGAATCAATCAAAAAGATGACTAGGTAGGGGGTCACTAAACTATGTTTCTTTCATCAATCGATGAACTAATGGATTGGCAGACATGATTATTAGCCTGGGACTCGCAAACATATACTCCATCCAAGAAAGGCTAGGCCGCTAGGCGCTAGCTAGGCTGTTTCATTAGACAAATGCTACACAGGAGATTATGCTTGAAAAAAAACATTATTTGTAATTAATAAGCTTGGATCTCAGATACACATACGATTTCATTGTAGAAATATAATGCTACATGGAAAATTATGCTTATAAAGAAATAATACAACTACTTGACTGTAGATGAAAAAAGTGAAGATCAGAAAAATGTCCTCCAAAACCTGAAGCATAAAGCAGATGGAGCAATAAATAAAGTACCAGAAAATGAAGAGTCGTCGGGCATCAAGAAGTTACCCTAGCTAAAACCTTTCCATTTAGCTGATATGCCCAATATTGTGAAGAAATGAGGCTGTCATGCATGATCTAACAATGATTTGCAGGTAGACCAGGCCAATTATTAGTCGATCTGGTGACCGCACCGTGTGCGCCGATGGCGCCAACCAAAGCTAGATCATGCTGGCAGCTTCACTCATTCACATGAGCATTTGTGTGATGCATGCATGTATCCCCGAATCATATCCTACTCTCTTCCGCCCTCATTGGAACCACTGTGTCCCACACTCTCAAAGATGCAAATATCCAAACTTTTCCAAAGATACAAAATGCAAAGTGCAGAACGGGAAGAGAACTTGAAAATAGGAGAACTAAAGATGCCTGGAGATATTTAACCAAAAAAAATAGAGAGCAGAGATTCCAATGGAAGAACACGAGAAGAAACTTCAATTCACCAACAACGCCAACACACAAGGAAGACAAGAAGTAGTGGAAGAAGAAACAAATGGAAGAACAGACAGACTAGATGGGGATGTATCTCTCTACCCTGTGGGCTGTGGCTTGCCTGGAGGACCTTTGCCGTGGACGATGGACATAGTAGGTCACAAGGGGGCTTGATTTATAGAGGAAGAGAATGGTGTAGCCAAACCGGCACAATGCCTCTAGTTTCTCCTTCCATTTTCATTTTTTTTATTTCCGGTTTATGTGTATAATACAAGGCTACCTAGGTATCTAGAGTTTTTTGGCCAGGAGTAGCTAGAGTACGTCTGCATCAGAGACAGAGTAGCTAGGGTGCGGCACAATGCAGATCGATCGAGGCCGGGCTGCTCTATCTGCTGTGCTACACAGGATCAAGAGTGAGCAATGAGCTAGCGTGCCTGTGCATGGCACATACACCTAGGGCGACCTCCTTGTTCTTTACTACTACTCTTTTTATCAGAACGAGGTGGGGATGGCCGGACATTTCACTAAACAAATACACGCATAAACTCGATCCTACTCTGTCCTTGGTACAACTTCAACGGTTGAGAGACGCACCATTTCGATCCATCCCATTGGAATGAGAAAGATAAAGGCATGATCAGAAAATTCTCCTAACCTCCCTCTCGAAGAATCTCCTAACATCAATGAGACTTAACTTTTACGGTTAACTTCATGCTTACGAAACTTCTTCCTAGGTAATACGGGTATGTTTTTACCGGATTAATTTCTGATGCAACTGGGAATGCAGCTGTTGCTGTACTTACACCCCACAGCTAGCAATGGCAATAGCATGTGTAGTAGTAGTATACAAATTAAAAATGTTTTCAAGATCGACGAGTGCTCTTAACTAAAAAAAAATTATTTGTGCAGGCTAAAACGGTGCATGAGACACGCATGCATGCAGACCCTGGCCGTCAAGCATGCGTAGCAATAGGATCAGATGCAGGCCTACACTATGATAACTAGTTTATGCTTCCAATGCTCCCATCTTTGACCTAGCTTCCTCCTGAACCTTTCTGCAACCTCGCTTCAACACTATCTCTAGCTCCCTTAAAATATTACTGGAGCATGCCTGACTAGCAGCTACACATGCATGGCAGCTTGTTTATTTTTTAGGAAGAAAACGTACTGGATCTAGAAGAGGTACTGTAGCTGCTGCTTCTTTGAAAAATTGTGGGTATATTATATATATATTTCTTTGATAATTTTTCCCAATGAAATTATCCCTCGATCTGTTGTCATCATTTACGTGTTTTTTTTGTCAATTTTCATCATATATAAGTAAACACGCACACAACTATCTCTGCTATTATCAGGATATTAATACTCACCCTCACACTTATGATTTATGAATACATGCACGTACTTAGCCTCAACTTTTTTTTGGACAACGTAGTCAGCCTCACCTTTCTGAATACACGCACATATGTAAAATGGCGTGCCCCTATTTACACATATTATCATCACAACACAAGATCGTTGTTGACATACTGTTATTTTTTAATAAATCTAGGAAAATACAAGTGTTAGTGTTAAGTCGAGGTCCATCTGGAACCTACGTCGGTTCGAATACAAAGACCTAATGAACTATTTTTTTAATATCTATATGTATGTTTTATAAAAACTCTCATGAATGATTTGTAATTTTGTTGTACCCTACTCCCTCTGATGATAAATGTATGTCATTTAGGATTTTGAAACACTTTGCAAGGTGACACTTTTACTAGTGGTAGAATGCATTCAAATAGAGACAAATTAACATCGCCAAACTACTTCCATGATGATGGATCTAGTAAAATTTGTTTTACATTGTTAATATGTATAATTTTTAATGTATTCATGGTCAACTTTAAAAAATATTTGTCCATTAGAAATATTAAAGCAGTAGTACAAGGAAACACCACCAATAATTAAGATGAGGCAAAATCCGCATAAGCCAAAGGATGCGGAGTACATGTAATCTAACATGTGTGATTGTTCACTTGGGTGAAGAGATTTTCCACTTCCTCCGACTCAAAAAAACATGACCTTTTTTGTTTAATTTCTACATAAGGATAGTAAAAAGGATAAAATGACCTACTTGTCCTTTATTATTTATCCTAGTACATATAAAAGAGTATGTGTTTATCATACCAGTGACAGGGGATAAAAAAGACAGGCAAAAGTTTGTATGTAGACTCTTTAGGATGGCAAGTATTTTGAGAGAATTTAGAAAAACAAATCCTCAAACAATGTCATTTCTTACTTGGAGAGTACATGTTAACTACTCTAAGCAACAACAAATCAATCAGCAATTAAGAGGCGCCCTTTGGACCCACTTTAGCTGAGGGTATGTTTAGATCCTTAGCTAAAAGTTTTATACCTTGGAGACTTACCTACTATCCAGCTGAAGTTTAGTCATTACTAGCTGATTACTTCTAACTTAAGTTTACCAGTTGAGATCCAAACATAGTCTAATCATATATTCATAAGTTGAGTACCACCAGATTAATGCCAGTGATGGATCCACATGTTGGAGCAGTGGGTGAGTAATAAGTTGACCAATGCAAGTGTTGATATGACGTGCAACATAGCTGGACGAAAGGTCACATCAAGCTGAAGGTTTGAGCAACCTGTTCATAACTGGCAAGGATTCTCTTCCTGGAAATGGATACACGCTCCCCAAATGCCACAACGCAAGCAAGAAAGAAAACTCTAGCCAAGCAAGCCAGACCTGTAGCAGTAAAATATATTATTGCGTATGCATTGCATTGCATCCAAACCTTGCTTTCCAGTGAGGCACCACAAGGCCACGCATTTTTGTAGAAATATAACCACCTTGTTCACCAGGCTCGTCCAGGACCAGGCCTCTATCTATGCGTGCTCAGTGTGGTCCTTTTTCCTAGCTCATCTTTCGTTCACAGGCCGGCCAGCTACCATGCTACACCGATGCGTGTGGCCGGTGTGGTGTCCTCTCGGATCCTCTCTCTGTAGGTTTATTTTTCTTTTTCCATAGCTTGGGTGCACGCCATTGTTACCTCTCACCATGCAAGTCCATGGCGGTTCCATGCAAGTCCATGGCGGTTAGAACTGCCCTCTCTCTCTCTCTCTCTCAAGACAAGAGAGAGAATGGCATTGCATGAGTGGTCCAGCAGAAGAAGCCAAGAGGGAGGGGGCGTGCATGGCTTTGCCCAATGGTGGTAAGCATGCATGCCTGCATAGAAATGCAGCGGCCGGCGCGCTTCTTTTCTTTACCCGCATGCATGCATGCATGAGAAGCAAAAGCCATGGCTGCTGCATGCGTCCTCCAGCTACTTGTCCCTTGGCCCTTTTGCTACCTACTCCTACTCATCTCCTTTGATTTGTCATTTGTTGCGTTGCATTGCATTGCATCCACGCACTCATTAGCTCATCAGATAAATAAATACTGTAAAGATATTTTAATAGTGTACATATACATAATATCTCCGCAACTAACGCCGATATGGTGGCCGCAAGACACGGTGTGCAAACTTTGTAAATACGGAACCGGAAACGCATATACATCTGTGAAAAGACTGCAACTTTACAAGGGAGGCTGGGACATTCTCAGGTGGCAAGGAGTTGTTATCCCACCATCAAGCTCTTCATGGCCCTCGAACCCTCACTTTATGGTTGGTCTAACAATACAGGACCCAATTTGACAAGCTAAATAGACCCTTATTCGACTGAGTTGTTATTTACGTATGGTGGAATGTGTGGAAAGAGCATAACAGAAGAACGTTGACATTCCTAGAAAAAGTAAACTTCCAACAATTTAGTTTAGCGTATAATTATCTCCAAATGTATATGGAATGGTTTTTCTCTTCTTGTTTTTTTTCACGAGTCGTGAGTGGTGAATTGCGTACTTGTGTTTTATTTCGTTGTTTTCGCGAGTCGTGAGTGGTCAATTGTGTGTGGTGAGCCAGGAGTCGTGAGTGTTTGTACAGTTGTTGTAATCCTTTTTGTTTGTTTCTACTAATAAAAATTCGGCAAAGCTTTTGTCGTCGATTAAAAAACTAACTTTATACAAGCACTCGTTCATACAATGATACCACTTGTGAGACTCACTGATCGAAGATAGTAGAGCAGAAGCATGCGTGCATGTATCTTTTTTTCCTGCAGAGATCAATGAAGCTAGCAAAGCAGCTGGGGTGCCCATAACTCTTGCACGCAGGTCGTTCTCTCTGAAGAAGGATCGGAAGAGATTACTGTGTTTCAGAATATCGACGGCGATGTATACCAACCAACTAACCCATGCATATACACTGGCCTGCTTGCCCTGCTGATCCTTCTCTGATCGTGTCTCTCTCATGGAGCGTGTGGTGGCAACAATGGTGGTCCTCTCATCTAGCTAGCTACTATGCATGCATGCATACATGCATGAGGACGATAGCTGCTAGCTGCATGCTGCTCCGTGCCTCCGACCCGGCCGGGCCTTTGCAACTGTCTGAAAGCGAGCTCACACTCACAGCATATATGCATGCAGGCAGCAGCTATAACGTGTGCCTAGCACGTAGTGTATAGCACGTAGTTAGGCTTTCCCCAACCCATGGTGTCTATGGGTGATGTCTATGTTGTCATATCATGAACACACCACTATAGACATCATACTCTACAACCCATGGTTCTTAGTGTGGGTTCCTAATAAATCCACTCTCTATTCTCTGCACCAATTAGATTTGCTTATCATTTATTATGAAGACATCATACTCTCTCAATGCATAGTTTGGTAGTGTCTATTGTATAGGTTCCCATGTAGACACTGGGTCTCATGCGAGAGCCAGTTTTTTCCTTTTCTCACTCTCTCTCTTATTTATTAGAGTGACACATAATCAAACTATCCTATGTGGCAGCCTAATTAATACTATGGAAACTATCCTACATGGAGGGTTGGAGATAGCCTTATACTGTTATCTATAGCGGCCATTGAATTGCAGTAGTGTGTACGTAGCTGCATGCGCGTGCCGTGATGTTGTGCTGCTGCTGCGATGCTTTCTGATTATCGACTGACGCCCACCGATCAGGTATATTTCTCCGTATATATTATACTATTGTAGATGTACATAGCTACGAACAGAATAAGTACGTTACTCCCTGCATGCCATAATAGCCATACTTGCAGTATAAAGTACGTTACTCCTACACAGTTATTAGTACGGCGGCCGGTGTGATCACCGTACTTGCATTGCTCAAAATTATACTGACAGCTTGCGTGAGAGAAGATGATTATACTACAAGATATGTTCTAAATCGAGGCGCGTGGCCTCGTGGGCTGTTTATATAACGTGTGGCGGCTTGGATCTCAATCAATTTTATAGACAGACACATGCAAACTAATCAGGACATTACGATCAACCATTCTATCATACCATAATAGCCAGATCCTTTGGTGTGCTTCCATAGTAGTATACTCTAGCATGGTGAGATGGGGATAAAACTAAAGGTCCTCTTTGTTTCCTGTACTTTAGATTATAAAATCCAGCTTAGAGGATCTCCAACAGTGCCCAAGAAAAATAATCCCAAAACACTGCTTTAGAAACTTGCTAAAAATTATTGGGAGGTAAGAAAGGCTCATTCTCCAATAGTTTCTAATAATTAGCTCCAAACAAGTTAAAGTTCAGGATTGAGAGTACAGGTCAAGGGAGCAAAAATAGCTCTAGAGCCGTTGTTTTGGGGAGTTTGGAAAAAATAGCCACCGATTTAGCCCATTGTTAGAGCAAGAGTTTTTTTTATTGATTCCTGAAACAACATTTAGGAACCTATTTTTCGTACAGTTGTAGAATTATAAGCTGAAACAAACAAGAACTGAGATTATAGATAGATTATGACAATTCACAAGTCGGATTATTATAATCCAATGGGATCAAGGTTAGGGCTCTGCTCTAGCTTATAGAGATTATAGAGTAAGCTGGATCATATATGTTGTTTGAAAAACAAACAGACCCTAAATAACCTGAATGAGTTAAGAAAGTTCTAGAGTACTGAAGTGCTAACGAAAATTAAAGGAAGTTTGTGCGTCTGCCTGTGCTTGTGAACATGATCTCATTTGCAGACTAATGCCAGGTCCATATGTTTGACTCATGCGTGTGTTAACTTATTCTTGATTTGGATCGAGTTGTACGTTTCACGTTTGAACAAGTCGTCACCGGTACCGAAATAGGGCAAAGCGAGGCTGCGTACTCTTCGGCCGGACACACGAAAAGTGACCACCGTGCCAGGCTGCCAGCACCAGTCAGATACTACTGCACGTCAGATACACCATACACTAACTACTGTAAGGGGGTGTTTAGGGTGTGTTTAGATTGTAGGAAAAAATACTGTAGCATAAGAAAAACACTGTAGTATTCGCTGGGAAACGTGTTTTGTGAGGAAGGAATAGTGAAAAGTTAGAATAAATAGTGAAAAGTTAGAATGAATAGTGAAAAGTTGGGAATCTGAACATGGCCTTAGATTGGGAAAGATTCCCCGAAAAGCACTGTAGACCCGAAAAAACACTGTAGATGAATAGTGTTCTGTGAGTGAGAGGGATGTGATGAATAGGAAAAAGTTGAATGAATAGTGTTTTTTTGAGAAAGTTGGTGAATCTAAACTCACCCTAAATGTCACTTTTTTTGGGAGGTACTGTCAATGTCATTTGGGCTACAGCTTTCGAGTTGATCCTTCAGTTTGCTATGTAGCCAACAAATTTTAAATAGTTTTACAATAGTTAGAAGTTACTCGACGATACCATAAATATTATATTTAATCAGTACCTCCTGACATCTTTCTTCGTGGGTATTAGTATCTTCTGGTACTGCCTGGTACCGTTGGCATTATCATCCGTAGAAATCAACGGATCTTATTTTTCCAACGATTCCAAAACTCATCAATTTTAAATACCATACCATACCATACATATGGGAACATGTGGTTTTCCAATGAACTTAATTGGCGAGCTTCCAGAAAGTATTATGAAAAAAACATCTTTTTCAAATGCACCAGTTAGGTCAGCACTAGCTCATTCTTCTCCTGAGATCAAAGCAAGAAAATGCTCATTCTTCTCGCGAACACCTCGCTGACTTTGACGAGTCAAAGGGTAGAGTTTCGGCAGTCTGAATTGCACCCTTGTCCTTTGAGTAGTTGTGCTGTGAGGCTGACTTGTAGGGCCCACATGGTACACAGCAGAGCAATGCCGTGACGGGCCGGCTAGTGGATGGAGACCCAGTCCGGTCCAAGTCATAGCCTTTAATGACAGTAGCACGGTGGTGGGCCGGCCTGCGTTGAAAAAGGGTATGCAGCTCGTGGGTTTGATTTGACGCCATCCACCAACCCAGGAGAAAACACGGGCCACGGCTTGACAAAGAATTATTCACCTTCGAGATTGCGAGACTGCCAACTGATGAGTTGTTCCATAAAAAAAAAATCAAATTGTAATTTTGATAACACAAATGGATGTTATTCTATTTGTTTATTAATAATATTTATTTATGACTATGTTTTCGTAGCATGCATATAGATTGCGTATCAACAATTTAACAGAGTACAATCGATAGTTAAAACAGTATCCAAATAAAATGAAATAGGTGGCATGTTTCGAAATGAAGAGGGTAATTCATTTAGGATATTAACATAATATATAGATGAAAAATGGCTTCAGAAAAGGATACGGTAGAAGCTCAAGCTCACCCTCTGTACTCTTGTCCAAAGTTGTGAAATAGTTTTCGGAAAAAGAAACTGTCGATTAGTTATCAACGGTGCCCGGCTATGCCTAAGCAAACTGGCCAATAAAGTGGCAGAGGCGCAGAGCCCCGATATATATTTCTTGGCAAAATGACATGATCGAAATTAGAATTTGAAATGCCATGTTCGAACTCATATGTTTGAATTTTGTTGGATTCTATGCGTTTAAAATATTTTGTTGAACTTTTATGGTGAACACAGAATATGTGGAACAGTGGAAATAGTTGGGACAAAGAAATATAGGAGCTGGGCTTGTTTGGTCCTAAAAGTTGGTGCCAAGTTGGTGTTTTAGATGGGACATGGTTGTCAGTGTGACAACTTAGGGAATAGTTGAAGAACTAAACAAGGCACTTGTTGTTGCCCTCCAAAAGAAAGCAGAGTATCACCTTATATGAGTTATGTCTCGGCAATTTGCTGGTACCCTCTTTTAACTGCATTTTGGATGTATATATTTTCTTGGAAAACATCATACACAAAGTAAATCGATTACCAGCTAAGCTACAGATAGTTAAGGCCAAAAAAGAAATCCAACAATGTCTAGACTCTAGAGTGCCAGCAGCATCAGCAGAAATTAAAAAGTACTCCTGCTCAGACTACTGAGGAGAAGTTCTATTCCAGTTGGCATCGTCTGTCGGTCGGTGGGTCAAACGAAATCTCAAATAAAATACGCTCCTGCTCCTAGACACCCATGGATTATCAGTAAACCTACTCCTTTTCCTGTCATCAAATCAAACAAATCAAACGCGATCAGCGTCGCAAATGTTCAACGGCCGGGTTGGATCGATCGACTTCCAACGCGGAGCACACACGCGTACGCTACTGTTCTTGTTCTCGTTTTTGCATGTCTCTCTTCTGTCCATATGTTGGCTAGTCAAGATCATTCATTTAGTAGTTTCATACCATGCATAGAGGTATAGAACCACACGTACCAATCGACATCCTTTGACGAATGATGAACAAATTGTTGATTAATCGGTTACAGATTAACAATGAATCATCGATCATTGAAGAAAATACCAGAGTGAGCTACAGAGAGAGATCAGAGATCCTCCATGAGAGAACCAAAAGGGACGCTAGCCTGCTAGCTACATGGGACTCTGACCGTCTGTCAGATTGGTTGGTGATGAGTGGCGGCTCCGGCGTGGGCGCCATCGGAGAGCATCATCATCCTGACGAACTCATCGTAGTTCACCTGACCATCACCGTCAAGATCAGCCTCCCTAATCATCTGCTCGACCTCCTCATCCGTCAGCTTCTCACCGAGGTTAATCATCACGTGCCTCAGCTCGGCGGCGGAGATGTACCCGTTCTGGTCCTTGTCGAACACCTTGAACGCCTCGCGGAGCTCCTCGTCGGGGTCCTCGTCCTCGTCGCCGCCGCCGCCGCCGCCGTCACCTCCTGCTCCGGCGGAGGAGGAGGTCTTCTTCTTGCGGGCCATGAGGGCGAGGAACTCGGCGAACTCGATGGTACCGTTGCCGTCGGCGTCGGCGTCGCGGATCATCTCGTGGAGCTCGTCGGAGCTGGGGCGGTGGCCCTGCAGCGACCCCATCACCGTCGCTAGCTCCTCCATCGTGATGCACCCGTCACCGTCCTTGTCGAAGAAGGCGAACGCCTCGCGGAACTCCGAGATCTGCTCGGAGTTCAGCAGATCCATTGGCGAGAGCTCGACGACGCACTGATCGACGCAGTGGTGGCGGTGAACAGAGGATGGAAGAGCAGAGCAGAGGAGGGTCTGGGAAGCTCGTGGAGGGAAGTGAGAGGAGAGGGAGGAAGGGGAAGCTTAGCTGAGCTGAGCTGAGCTGAGCTGGGTTTAGTGTGGCGGTGGGAGGTGGGTGGCCGGCCGATTTATAGCAGAGACGGAGGAGCGGTCTGAAACGGAATGTGAACGGGAGGGGAGAGAGGGAGACGAAGAAGAAGAAGAGGAGGAGGACGTGACATGGCATTGACTTTTCTTCGGCTGCGCTTGCCGGTGGGCCCGGGAAAGATATACTTGGTCAAAACAAGATCAGCAGCGTATATGTTCTTGGCTGCATTAATTCTGCATATATGCGTTCAACCAAAAGTGCAGAGCAGCGTAGGAAAATGTTACTGGCAGGAAATCACGACCGGAAAGAAAGAAGTGAAACACGTTTGAATATATATAATTTTTAATATATATAATAACACGATCGAATCTTGAATCCTGCAGTGAGGGAAAAAAAAAGAAAGACAAAATATGCTCTTTTTTTTTTTACTACGTTACCTGTCAAATGCTGTGGAGTGTGGATATTGAACGCACGTATCACGTTTTTTTCAGAGAAGGGAAAGACGTGTGTACGTGGAAATTAACGATAGATCTGCACCCTTTTTTGTTGAAGGAGCTAGCGTGCGCATGTACACGGCATTTGGCTGGTAATGGCGCGGTAAACGCTTGTGACTCAGGTTTCGACCGAGTGACGAGGAGGACCATGTGTCAGTAAAGACCGGAGGAGCCCGTTTGAAACGTGTGTTGCTATCGCCTAATACTAGTAGCATTGATCTCTAGTTTCCTAACCCCCATTTATATTTTTGAATAAAACGAATAATGTTCTTCAAACATGGTGGCCAAAAATCAAGCATAATGACATGACACGAAAGGGAGTAGGAGTAGCATAAAAATGTTAGAAAACCGGCCGGCGTGGCAGGGGCTGTACATTTGTACTGCATGCTGCTTAGCTTAGCTGGTGACATGAAGCAGCTTGTGTTAATTTAATGTCGTATAATAATTTTTTTGAACGTAATGTCGTATAGTAATCGATGTAGGGAGGGGGAGGGTGTACGTAGTACGTGGTACGTGTACGTCCCCACCATGGTTTGGTGGATTGGAGGGAGGGAGGCCGGTGAAGGCAGCTGTGCACAGCTGGATGCCGTCCGGGTCCCTCTGGCTGTAGATAGGGTGGCTGCCTGCAGGCTCCACGCGTTCAGTACTATGCTACGTACGCAAGTACGTATACGTACTATACTACCCAAACTGTCGCGCGAGCGTGCAGTCCGAAGCCGCTGTTGCTGATGATGCAATGCAACCATGGTGGTAGCGATCCTCTCGATCGTGCACCACACGTATACGGTATACCTCGCTCGCTCTATCCTCGACGGTGACAAAAGAAAATACGTACTAAGAGACTGACGACGAGTCGACGACCCACGTAACTGTAAACGCTGGCGCGTTTGACTGGTTGTTGTCAGGGCGGCGGCACAGATAGTACGTACGAGTTGGTGGCGCGAGCGCGGCTGTCTTCTTGCATATATATTGCACCCTGTACGAGGACATCGTCTTCGGCTTTGGAGTCTCATCTGCTGACCGGGTCGATCAACACATCCATGATCCATACGCTGATACGTGCGTACAGTACGTCATCTGCTGACCGTCCCCGACGGCTACTCCTCCATCGTGCTTCCAGAACTACATGTCCCGGCGGACCCGTTCTAATGCTTCAATTCTTGCAATGGACGACTTGGGCTGTGTTCTAATGCTTCAATTTTTTGCATCCTTTACCCCTCCATGTTTGGATCCTTAAGCAGGGCTAAAGTGCAGCGCAGGGCAGGAAATCACGACCACAAAAAAGAAGTGAAACACGTTTGAATATATATCATAACACGATCGAATCCTGTAGTGAGGAAAAAAATGAAAAGAGGCAAAACCTGTTTTTTACCTGTCAAAAAGGGGGAAAAAAGAAAGAAAACACGATCGAGTCCTGCAGTGAGAAAGAGAGAGAGAGGCCCAAAATCTGTTCTTTACCAGTCAAATGCTGACATGCTGTGGATAATGAACGCACATTATCACCTTTTTTTAAGAGAAGGGAAGTAAGACGTGTACGTGGAAACGAACGGACGATATATGCTCCCTTTTTCGCTGCAAGGAGGGTGTGCATGGATGTATACGGCATTGCCCGGTAATGGCGCGGTAAACGCTTCTGATGAGTTAGGTTTCGATCTAGTTATGAGGCCCAGTGGGCCACATGTCAGTGAGACCGGAGGAGTCCATTCGAAACAAAGATAGAGTGTTGCTATCGCTTAGTAACATTGATAACTAATTTCCTAAACATTTAGCACTCTAGGTGGTTTCCTTGCCACTCACGGGAATTCCCTTCGAAATCATCTTCGATTCTTCCTCTTCCTCTCTTCTTTCCTTCTAGTGGTACGCGTTGAAAGAAACAAATATTCCCCCAATCATAGTGTAATAAAAGGCACTCATACACGCACGCACACGTAGAGGCTTGAAAATGCTTCTAGATCTAAAGTTGGAGGTCGAGACTTATTGAGAAGGATTTATGTTCACCTCACTTCAGGGGGCGAATCTAGAAATCGATAGCACCGGCGTCCGCTTCATTAGTTGACAGATGTCATTAGTACAATGAACAGTGAGGTGCATCCGCCCCTGCCTCACTTGCGCACGGTTTGAACCATTAATTACGATATACACTATATTGAGAAAATATTTGTCAGTATTGATTTTTTTTTTCTCACGACATTTGACTACTTTCTTATTTCCAAACTTATTGCAAACATAATAGAAAACACCTATGTGATCTATTTTCTTATTTCAAAACTTAATACAAACATAATTTAAAAGTAGATTTTTTTACGATGATTGGCAAGTTCCTGTAGGTACTCGTTGATATTTTTAGTACTTTTGCCACTTGTTGGTACTTGTAAATACAATTTCAGATAATAAATTAATCATAATATTAAATTAAATTATAACCTTTCTGTTTTTACCGGCAATAAAATTGAATTATATGTTGAGCCCATTTACTTGGTACTTGGCCCCATAATTTTGATATTCTTCGTACTTATATTTGGGTATTTTTGTGTACTTCATCGTACAAATCTGTATGTTAAAAGTATTGTGGTACTTGTCAATCATGGTAAAAAGCTCAAGTTAACAAAATAAATGATATTTACAACTTGTTTAATAAAGCGTATGCACAAAGCTCAACCTTGATTGTACGGGGAGAGAGTTAAAATATGAGAACCGGCCGGACGGCGGCAGGCAGGGGTTGTACTGCATGCCATAAGCTTAGCTGGTGAAGGACCAGCTTGTTAATCTAAATTCATGATCCCTGTAGGCCGGTGAAGTTTGGATTGGAGGCCGGTGAAGTCAGGCGCACGCGATCGAGCTTAGCTGTCCACAGCTGGTGGTGTGGAGGGGCGGCGGCGGCTGGCTGTAGATAGGGTGTCTGCCTCCACGCGTACGTACAGCGGCGCGCGCGCAGATTCCCCTTCCTTCCCGAGCTCCGATCCATCGCCGTCCTCTTCCTCCTCCAGCCCGATTCAAATAAAGTGCATGCTTTTGCTGATGCATCATGCATGGTGGTTGTAGCTCCGATCGATGCTCTCGATGGTACGTGCGCCACGTACCTCGCTCGATTAATCTCCTCGATGGTGAGAAATTAGTACCTCGCTCGATTAAGCTCGCTGGTATTATCGGCAAGTATGTACTACACTGCTACGGTATGACCGACGTCGTAACTGTCATCTCTAAGCACTGGCGGTGGCGCGTTAATTTGAGCGAGATTGTTGTCAGGCACAGCCGCCACAGGTGTACGTACGTAGTTGGTGGCAAGCAAGCGGGGGGCAGCTGCAGCTGCTGCTTCCATGCACCTCGTACGATTAGGACATATACAAGGACGTCGTGGGCATGATGGAGTCTCATCTGCTGACCGGATCAATCCATCCATCTATCCGTTGGATTGCACATTGGTACGTGCATCAGCTCATCCACTATCGGCGCGGCGCCGACGGCTACGCGGGATTCTCTGACCCTTCACGTGTCATTCATCAAGAGCACGGCTGTACGGGATAGAGTTTGTAGCACGGGCTGCATAGAATTTTTTTCCACGGCTACGTACCCCTCCATCCTCAGAACTACCCGGGCGGACCCGTTCCGTTCCGCCGGTGCTTGGATCAATTCTTTGCACTGGACCTGGTCTGCGCGTGCGCTCACTATGGCACGGTGGCTTGGCACCTGCCTGCCCTGGCCGTATAGTACGGCAGCGTCACATGTTCCTCATCACGTGACGTGAGGTGTCGGATCGACGCGGTTTCCATTCCACGCACGCACACTCGTGCGCGTCGGTCGTGTCACTCCACTCGTAGCTGGCTTTGTCCGGCCGGATCCGGCAGCAGACGAAGCTGGCTAGGCGTTGACATTTCCCTCCCTTCCTCACCCGCGCTGCGCCGTCTTGCTCTGGCTCTGCTCCGTCCACGTCATCATGTGCTCGTTGCTTGCTTTTATAATGCTAGCGGCGGCTACTTGCTCAAATTCGAAATGGTGTATCACATCTCTTTTGCCCCCTCCTAACCTAACACGATGGCGGGCAGATTTCAATTCTTACTAGAAAACAAGGGCGCAGCGTTGCTGCGCCATATTTGATACCAATTGAGATGACTAATATTGATTTTGTAGCCATAATTGTTAAAGATACCATATTGATCAAAACAGGGGAAGCCTGAAGAAAAAAAATATGTTTGCTTTTCTTGTGAAACCAAATTGAAGGCCATATATGGAAGAATGATATTGAATGAACGTAAAACAATGCTTCTCAAAGATATACAAATTTTTTATGACAAGCATCATCATCTTCGAATGCTCCTTTTATATTGAATAAAACAACTCGGAGAAGTTGAAAATAGGCTCCTTGGTTAGCCACAAATAATAAAAGAAGTAGTTGTTGGAATACATTGAGGAATGTGACATTGAGAGGCTGCGCCCAGACGATCTTTCTTTGCCGGGGTAGGAGTAAAGTCCCGCAAGCAGTCAATCAAGTTTGAGAAAAAGTTACCCATGGCCTAATCCAAAATTTAATGGAACCAAGATAATATCTTCGACAAATAAGACCATTAAACTTGTAACAAAAAGTATTAGACTGTAAATTGCTAATCTGATCTTCCTGGACTTGTAATGGTGCTAGGCTAGGTGTTTGGATCATTTGAACAGCATATGTATCACTGAACATGGAGGATAGGCATGTCTCCTGGTCTTTAGCCTGTCAATGATGCGGCACTCCCAACACCCAATAATTAATAGGTTTTGCTGAAATCCATTGAAAATAACATGGCTATAATTAAATATATTTAGTAATCTCAAATGTAGACATATTATGTGTCATTCCATAACAATATATGTCAGGGTAATATATATATAGTTTCTAACAATTTATGAAATAAACAGTTTAACCACCAACAGTGTAACTGACAATAATCAATTAAATGTAGGAGCAACAGAAAAGAATGTCCTACACAACAACTAAAGCTACCATACTTTAACCATGTAAAACCTCATGAATCTACAATCACATAAATTAGGACATGTCCAATCGAATAAGATAGGTAAAGCCATTTTGAATTTTATAATTGATCCTATGGCAGCTTAATTTCATATTTGATTTTATGACCAAATCTGCTTATGTGACAAAGAGGGTAACTACATTCCAGTAATTGAAGACACTTTTATCAAATAGTTATTTATTAAAATTTTAGGTTTTACATTAGTTCATTTGCAAATCAATAAAACTGAATGAGTTCACAAGTTAAAAAGAAAGTAAAATAGTCTAATGATGACGCAATTTATTACATTGCTTTTTACTTGGTTAATTAACCAAGAGGGTTGTGAGCATTTACAAAATCACATTAATACATATGAGAGATGTACAGGCCTAAGAACTTGTTTTCTTGTCTCTAAATGGGAAATGTGTGTGTGGGGGGGGGGGAGGGGGGGGCATCAATATCACAGAAAAATGCTATTACAATAAAAAGCAGTTCAATCAAGGAAATAGACTATACATCAGGCAAGTGGTGTGTAGATAAACTGAAGAAAAGAAAAAGGCGTGCAAGCTCCATGTTAGGAAATTCGGCTGGCGCTAGACTGAGCTCCATAGCTGAATCAATTTCTTACGATCAAATTGAACACTTGAAACCAAATTGAACCTCAACGAAATATAGATTCAAAATATCGAACTGCATACCTACCAAATTAATTTAGGACAAAAACCAAATACCAGGAGAGAACTTCGTGATGAAGGAAATTGGTGTTCACTCGGAGGCCTTGAAGGATGATGTGCTTCCTGCAGTAGTTTGCTTGCCGTGTCATTGCAGCTCAACATCTTGCGGTGACATGGTCGGCCTTGATGTTGTTTGCTGCCGTGGTCAGCGGGAGGACAGTGTGCCAAACTGCCAACCATGCGTGTCTCAATCGAGAAAATTCTGGAATGGGGGAGCCAGCGGCATCAGTCAAGAGAAGACATCAAATAGGCGAGAATAACCACGAGTGGAGAAAACCCTGGGAGAAGACGGCGCAAGAGCAGGAAGGGGTGATGCATGGCCCAAATCAGATGCCAGCGCAGAGATGGAACACCATAGAACTCGACGAGCGATCAGGTCGACGGCGCCGCCGTTGCTTCCCCGCCCGCCTTACATCGTCGTCCGTCGCGGCAGCCTGGCGAGCCGCTCGATCCTCTCTCCAAGGTCGCGGAAGAAGAACGGTCGCGACACCAGCCGCCACAACAAGAGGTCAGTGGGCGACAGGGGCGGGGATGGCGCTGCGCGAAGGGTCGAGAGGATGGCCGAGGGACGGCCCGCACATGCGGCTTGTGCCGTAGA
Source organism: Digitaria exilis (assembly GCA_015342445.1). Classification (NCBI taxonomy): domain Eukaryota; kingdom Viridiplantae; phylum Streptophyta; class Magnoliopsida; order Poales; family Poaceae; genus Digitaria; species Digitaria exilis. The sequence continues at coordinate 632,463 of JACEFO010001947.1, forward strand.
TTTATCATCTGACGGCTTTGCTTGGTCCGCAATCTGGGGACGATGGGCTGAATTGTTGACAACCGACCCAGCCTCCATGTTACATCGTACAGTTATCGCCAGGTGTAATTACACCTATACAGTCCTACCACACCATAGCCAGCAGCAGGCTAGAAAAAAGAAAAACAGTACAGTACGGCTACAGCAGCGCACCGCGTACTTGACCGAAACAAGACCAGGCGCACGTGTAAGATGCCTAGCTCCCCCACGCGGCCACGACTAGTCTCCTACGGCTACACGTTGGTGCCGTCCGGCGAGACCACGGGCACCGCCACGTCGGGCGCCGGGGCGGTGTCCGGCATGCCCCCGGGCGGCGCGGGCGCCTCTCCCTCCCCACCGGCGCCCTTGTCCTCGGACGACGTTGGCATGGGTGGCCCCACGGGGTCCGGCTCCCCGACCCTCGGCGGCGTCTGCGGCGGCGCGTCCTCCGGCAGCGGCGCCATCCCCGGCGGCGGGTTGTGCCCGACCACTCCTCCACCGCCGCCGCCGTCGTCGCCACCGCCATCGCTTTGCTGGCGTGCATGTGTCGTCGTCGTCGATGATATGTGCCGCCGCCGTAGTTGTAGTAGCGCCGGAGCAGCCACTGCTGGCGCCTCCGCGTTCCGGAGCTGCTGCATGAGGATCGCTGGTTTCAGGGAGCTGATCCAATAAGCCATTGCCTGCGTGCTCGGTACTGGAACGCTGGCTCGGATGTGATCTGATCTGATCGCCGTTGGTTGTTTATAGCGTGGGTTACGTTCTGCGAGCACCGTGCGTGCGTGCGTGTCGACACGTGTGTCGACACGTGTAAACCGTACGTGTCAAGTGTGCACACGTACGGCTACCTGCAGCATCTGGACGCGTGCCACGGTGGCTGCCGGCGTGCCTGTCTTCCGACACGACAGAGTAAGCATGTCACCCATCCGGCGTAGATCCCGGATAAGCTGGATGTTGCTGTAGCATCGACGCGTGCCACGGTGGCTGTTGGCGTGTACCTCTCTTCAGACACACACGCCTCATTCGTTCGTGATCGCCTGCACTGCATGCCGGCCATGAATAAATAGAGTACAGACAGTGTGCAAGCATTCGACTGCAATGTGACGACGATCAAAGTCATATACGTACATCACACACTTGCTGCCGCCGCCTTGCCGTCTGTCGCCACTAACTTAATAGAGTATTGCACGGCCTGCAGTCCCACTAACCATCAACACTGACCGCTCGAGTCAGTGTGGGAGGTATACTGGTGGTGGATGGAAGGTGCTTGTTAGCTTTGGGGCGGACCCGGCTAGCCAGTATCCACGGGCTAGGCCCTGTTTGGTCTCCAGCCAGAGATTTGCCACGCCGTGGCTTGGGGCGCCACAGTCCGTGGCGGAGGAAAAGTGGAAACTGGAAAACAACGCCACACAACCTGCAGAAAAAGCTGTTGACTGTTCCATGGCGTACTGTTCCGTGGCGTGAGACGCTGTGGCGTGGCGAGATATGGAAACGAACCAAACAGCCGGCCTGACAAGTGATTCTTTAGGACGTGCAGGGAGTTGCATGGTAATTTTGTTTGGGCTGCGCGCGGATAACTCTGTCGTCGATGGGTTCAGATACGAGAGCCAAGCCCAAGCGCAGAGGTTCCTCGCCGGCGCAGCACCGGGTTTCCAATGAGGCATGCAGCTACCTGTTTCAGGAAATGTTTAGTACCACATACATCGCCATGTTCCTCGTAGAATGTTTAGTATCACTACCACATTGGATCTCGTAGAAAGCCCATCTTTTTTACTCTGGAACACAATGACGTCCACCTTATCACGTAGAACGTTTGAAAAATCTCAGTTTGAGCCAGTTTAATTATTACAAATGAATACAATGTGATCTGAATGAATTTACAAACAAACCAAACACCACACACGAACACACAAACCAACAAACATACACACGCCGAAACACTGAACACGCGTAGGGAAGAATCGACGATACACACATACATCTCAATACATCGCTCGCTCAGGTAGTGAATCCCGGCGCGTCGCCGGCGAGGAACCTCTGCGCGACGCGCTCGTACCGGAACCCATCAGCAGCAGAGTTATCTGCAGCCCAGACAAAGATACCATGCAACCTCCCCTGCCTCCTCAGCTCCCTGCACGCCCTGAAGAACCCCTTCCCAGGCCTCAGCCCATTGCTAGCCGGGTCCGTCCCAAACCCAACAAGCACCTTCCCTCCACCACCATCATACCTACCACTCTGCTCATTGTAGTAACCCAAAAACTGCGACACCGTCGTGTTGGAAGCGTACGCGTAGAACTGGAAGTTGACGTAGTCGAACTCGCCGCCGTACCTTCGCCAGAGCTCGCCGTAGTGAGCCTGCACGTCGGGGTTGGCGAAAGGCGCGATGGAGGCGAAGGAGATGACGCCGAGTGCTCGGAGACCGGCGACGAGCCGGCCGATGCACTCGGCGAAGACTTCGGGTGTCTCGTGCTCGCCGAAGTGCTCGTAGTCGATGTCGATGCCGTCGATGTCGTAGGTGGTGAGGATCTCGGTGAGGGAGGTGATGGCGTTGCCAACCCACGTGTCGATGGAGGACGCGCGGAACGTGGCGTTGGTTCCGTTGACCGTGTCGCCGCCCAGGCTGAGCGCGACACGGATGTTATTGTTGTTGTTGTTGTTGTTGTGGTGGTGGTGGTGGAGGTTTTTGAAGGTGGCGATGGCGGAAGGGGTGAGGAGGGTAGTGTCCCAGTAGATGAGGAAGTTGCCGTCGGTGGGGCAGGGAGGTATGGAGGGGTTGGTGGGGTGGGTGACGTAGTCGATGGCGAAGGCGAGGATGAAGTCGAAGTCCACGCCTGGGTGTACCGGCACGTCCGTGAACGTCACGTTCGTGGAGTCGGCGCCGATGTACTCCCGGAACAGCGGCCGCCGCGCGACGCCGCTCGTCGCGGAGGTTGCGGTCGCCATTACCGTGGCGAGGAGGAGCAGGAGGAAAGGCAAGAAGGACGTGGCCATGCTCGTGAGCATGTGAAGCCTGTCAGCCATGGACGGAGATGAAAGGAAGGAAGGAAGGATGGATCGGTCGAGATGACGAAGACGATGCGTGAGTATTTGTAGGTGCGCGGCGCGCACTGGTGATGAGCAGCTGCAGGTGTAGTGCGAGCGAGCTGTGCGATCGACTAGGTTTGACTGGGTCAAATGACTTGCTGTAGCTGACAGGTTAACTGTTCGCCGGCCGCCAACTAGGCGTGTGTCTGCATTGACGACGTACATGCAGGCGAAGACGACGGATATACCAATCAATCAGGAAGCAGCCGTTTCGCCATGGACGGATCGATGGGTTCCTGTAAAACACAGTAATCTAATCGAGCTGAGCGTCCAAGGTAGAGTAAAGTACCAGAAGAAACAAGGAAGGACCAAATAAGACACTGTGCAGGGCTGCAGGAGTTTTTTTTTTTTTTTGAGAAACTGCAGGCGCGCGCTTGGGGTGATTGGGCCTTCAATCATACGTTAATTCCCCGAGCAAATCTATCGGAGGGGTGATTGGGCCTTCAATAGAAAATCATGAAGCCGGCCAGGCCCAATCACTACCCAGCAAGCAGCGGCCCGCGGGCCTTCTTACTACTTCTACCTCGTCGTCGGGCCTACTACGCACGGACACAGTTGTTTGTCGGCCGCATGCTGCCGACGTCGGGTTACATTGTACAGAATACAGACAACTAACAGCGACAGCCACTGACCATTATGCACAAATTCTCACCTTTCTTGCATATCAGCTAGATTTGCTCGCGGAATTAATATGATTTACCTGTAAACAAACGACTAGAGCTATAATTTTGAGCTCACTGTAGCAGTTTCAGACTTCCAGCCTGCCTTCACTGCTTCCCAGCGTACGTACTCCTGATGAGTTCTCGGCATGCATGCCTGTCAGCAGTCAGCCTTCAATAGTGCCGCTAATCGACACTAGCAAAGGTTGATCTGGTATACTACCTAGTTTACCAATCGCCCATTCAACAGCAATCACACAATAAGCTAATTAAACCAAACCAGCAGGCTCGTCATCAGCTCAATCACCTCTATTTTCTACTAGACCTATAGCTACATCATCAAAGACAAAGAGTCAGTGTCTACGCTAGTCGCTACCAAATGCAAATATCGCCGTCGTTGCCATCCCTATCGCCAGGGCATGCAGGGCCCTGAACAGAGACCGGCGAATAAGGGAAAAACCGGCCATCGATAGCGAACCGAGATCGGAATCTAATCCTAGATCTCCCTCTCTCACTGCGGCCGATCGGGCGGGCCAGTTCAGGCGATCGAGATAGACATGAACCCTAACCCTCTGCTATCATATCATATATTCATAATCACTCGATCTGCGTCGTCGCAAGTTGACGGAGGAATGATGAGAACCATTTGCCATACTGATGTGAGACTCAGACTTTATTTTTCCGAACCATGTGAGACTCAGACTAGTGCAGCAGCTGGATTATTGCTGTCCGTCCGTTGGTTTTTATTCTGCGTGCGCTTGACTTCAGCCTGGGAAGAATTAACTGCTCCTGGACTGGACTGGACAGCATGCAATGCAAGCAAGCAGAATGCGATGTATCCGGTGTCGTATATGTTTCCATGTACCTGTACGTAAACCTGAGTTTTGATGGAGCGTGCTAGCATGCGTCAGGTGTGATCCTTGCAGATTTCATCTCGCGCATGCTCGATCACTAGCTAGTTGTGTGCTAATCTCATAATCTCATTAATCTGGCTGTTGGCTGTGAGACTGTGAGTGTGCATGATGAGTTGACAACCAGTGTATACAAGTGTTGATGCATGCAGGAGATCGAAGCCATTGTATTTCTATTTTGCCGAAGAGTTTTTTCATTGCCATGCGTTAATAATGCTTCTATCTCGTCGCAGAGTCACGGTCAAAGACCTTGATTGCTTGGAATTTCGGAGTAAGGATATATGTCTATCATTTCAGCATTTGTTCTATTTTATTGAATCCCTTTGTAAATTTGAACATAACCCTTCTATAAAAAAAACAAAAATGCACCTTATCTGGGCCGTATTAAGCCCATAACATTTCATTTCACAAGTAAGAACAACAACAGCACATACAGACAGTATTCCAAGCTGGCCATATGAGTTCACTGCAGAGGAGGGCCATAGCTTCAGCTTATAAAACATGCAAATTATAACTAAACTTCTGCCAAACTAACATATCACCAAGACACCAGCAACAATCAAGCCAACTGAGCTGCATTTCGAACAGCATGCCCACCTTCATCGATTAGGACCACTTGCCCTAATATTTACTTTTTCCAAGGACAACAACATGTGACCTGCACCCTCAACCAGACTCTCTGTGACGGCAATCTGAAATGGTTTCCTATAGGTGAGTTGGGACCTGATCGAGACACTCTTGTTCATGCTTTAGCCCTAAACAAAACATTGAAATCAGCCAACTCTTGACAGCCAGTGGCATCTCAGGAATCTAAATCTGCCGTAGTGGCATCTGCGGGCCCACACTGCATGTCACCCCGGGACCCACGTCCCTGAAACATGTGGACAGCGGTGGCTCGTGGAGAGGGTGGTGGGCCCACCAATCACAAGGCATGGAAGTTGACAGCATCAAGTTTTTTGTTCTTGTCTCAGGGGTTGCTGTGAAGTCAAGTGCTGCCAATATGTTCAAGAGGAAAACATGTGGAGGGGGAAATCTGAAGGATTCCAAACTGATTTTTCATAGAAAAAAAATTGAAGGTAGGGCTTGGAGTAGTATTCAATTGTGACGAATAATATAAAGTTTGTGACCTCAGGATCCATGACTGAAAAGATGAGTGAGATACAATATATGAATTTGACATATTTGGTGGCGATTCTGGTCTCTTGCTTGAAAGCAAAGTCAATGTCGATAAATTGACAATAGATTGGTGATATTTTCAGTGGCACTCTCCATTGTCTCCCACTTGCATGTAAGTAGCGAATCTCAAAGTTTAGATTTCCCAAAATGATGGTGAAAGATAGTAGAGAATGCCTAGAAATAGAAAACGAGGCTATTTACAAACGATATAAAAATTAATGAAAACTTTATCTCCCTACCAAATAGGACATTTTTTCGTTATGCAAAATCATAATTTTGTACACTTCTACTTCTCCTATTTAGCATTTTTCTGCGCCACAAATTCTAGAAGTTAAGAATGAAGAGTAGATCATTCCTTTGGTAACAACAAGAAAGCATTTGCCATCTCAAGGGAAGAACTATGAGTGTCCTTATAGAATATGCAGAACTTTGATCCTAGGAAACTAGAGAAATATCCCAAAAGACGTGAATACGGTGGCACGTATTGAGATACTATGACATTTTTTAGCAAATGGGCCAGACACATACCTGAGACTTTTTTCAGGACCACTCTCTTGTTTCTTATGTGAATTCCCTTTCAAAATAGGGAGCACAGAAAAAGGATGGCATTGCTGCTTCAAAAAAGGAACATGAAGTGGAAAAAAAAATCCACCGCTATTCTCTTGATTTAAAATGCCCCATTTAGCAAGAAAATAATATGTAAAACGTTAAAGATTTTTCTACACTTGTTCAAAAGTTCATAACTAACATGGACCCTGGTTTCAATTTTTTGGGTAAGTAATAAGGTCATCCAAGAGCATTTGACAACTTCAAGGTACATATTTCCAAAAAACAATGTTGCTATCAAAACTTAATGTACTATACCTCACCTTCTGTTAGAAGGACAATATATACTACATGTTAGGTGATCAAACAGAGAAAGCCACCACTTTGTGTACAGAGATGCCTCCACTAAGAACGCAACAAAACTTTATCATAGTTTTTACCCAAACTTTGATACGAACCAATCGACACTCGAATACTTTACTTGCCATGTCAATCAAGCTGGGGAATATACACAAATTATTAATGTTGAACGAGGCACTAAGTATCCGATCCACTGGTAAAAAAAACAAGCATTGGTAGATGCCTCCCTGAAAATATCTCATCTACTTCATCACCAATCAACTTTCTCTTCCATACTATAGTTGACAACAAGAAGATATGACCAATGATGACTAACGCTGTCCAAAGCATGGGCCCTAATGTCTGGAGCAAAGGGCAGATCATGCAAAAGAGTTAGATCCAAATGTATAGCTTCAGTTCTCCATGCATAGACAAGATCAATGTGATATACAATTACTTTTCTATTGTCTATCATTGATATTGTTTGTTATGGGCATGTGGCAATTGGAAAATAATGACTGCATTATTATAAGCTCGGCTTTGTACTCTGATCTTATCCTTTAGATCTGGTGCATGCAATGCAATTCTAGCTAACAAGCGTGTAATGGTAGTGATTAAGGACAAAGATCTGCCATTAGTTTGGTGATATGAATGCTAGTGGCGATCTTATCTAGTTCTGCATTAAAATTTATGCCCAAATATATTATTTCAATGTAGAGTGGTATGTTGGCTCCTAAAATTTGAGCATGTGTAAAGGTTAAAGAGAGGAGATATGATGCCTTAGTCCTAGTTTAATTTGTTTGTGTAATCAGTGGTGAAATGCCATCTGTGTCTTTCATATTTGATGCATATATAATTCTCCTTCTCTTTTGAGTACAGTATTATTAACACTATTCCCTTGATGGAAGAGATAGCAAGTGCCTCAAATTAGATGGTTAGATGGCCAAAATAGATGCTGCCAATAAGATGACGATGACAAATATTTCCCAGCTCAAGTTTTCTCCAAGAAAAAGAAATGATGCAATACTAGGTTGATAAACTAGACTACTAGAGCTATATATGATATGATAACGACCTGAAGACATGACCAACTTGACATGGCCCACAAATATTTGGAGATGTTCTAACCAACTGCCTTCAAGATCTATGGGACACAAAATTGCAACCTGATGAAAAACTATATATGACCAGTGTTTTATGATTAAGTGAGAAAACTCTTTCGCAGAAGTTCTTTTAGGCTTAGTATGATCAACTATTTGAACTTGAAAAGGTCTAAAATAATATCGTTTAAGCCAACAAGAGATAGATCTTCAGTTTTTTTTCTTCTATAAAACTAATTCATACCTTGGATGTATCATGTATCCATTCTTACCAACTTCTATCTCTTCTTTTCTTTTTGTTGACGTTTATTAAACTCTCATGCTCATATATGACCTTCGCTACTGGTGTTTTAGTAATAGACTCCCTTATGCCTAGATATATGCCATCCTTTCTCTTTTGTTATGGATTTGAGATTGAGGTTGTAATAAAGAACAACTACATGCACCAATCGTTGCAGAGGCTGGAGTATTGAAATATATTTCCATTTCTAAAAAAATGACCTACGCTGACTAGGTAAGCAAAGGTGTTATCATTTGGGCGTGTTATAGCTTATAGTTTATAATGAAGTTAATTGGACTGATCACCATATATGAGATTGTCATCGAGTAGTGCTAAAAAAGCACAAAGCAAAGATAAACGAAAAGGCAGGGACAACATCACACCTTCATCAGTAAAACCTCTAACCTATTGGATACCTGGATAAAAATAACCCCAAAAATTCAAACCAGTATTTTTTTTTTCTGTGAAATCACTGCATTCCAAATTATAACTTTGATCTATTAATTACAATTTTGGCTACTCCTTTCAGTTACAAAATAAGACGTTTCACCATTTTGAACTTTGGCTGCATATTTTTTTTTTTTTGTATTGAGTCTAGATATTGATATGAGTAGTAGACTTTCCTCAAAATGCAGTGTTATTGAATTATAATTTTACTCGGTTCTGTAAATAATCTGTAATAAAAAAGGTACCAATTCAAGTAGTGCCTTCATCACTAGACCGTGCTGGTAATGTCCAAAATGTCACATGTGATTGGAGGTATATTTAACATGAATTAGGTGTTTCTTTGAAAGGCAGATAATGCGATGCAATCTGATGATATCTTTGTTCTCTTTATTTTAATTTCAGGCAAAGGTGGTGTGCATACAGGGGCACAGATGCCATCTTGTCTCAAGATATCAGCCTTGGAATGTGTTTGCCTTTAAAAGGGCCAGCACCAGGTAGCATGGCCCAGAAAAGCTATTACCTAGCTTGAGTGGCTCTCATAACGAATATCAGCGGCTAGTTGCTATATGCCGACACCACCAAGAGAGCTCAGTGGCCCCTCGCCAAATTAAGCTATAAACTCGAAGTCTAGAAGCTTCTAATTGCACCATGCACAGCAAAGAAATTTACCTTGAACATGATATCTGAATACATCTCATATATGAACCCTTTTTGAAGAGCGAGTAGCAAATTGATGCCTTTTACCAAGGGTACATGTCATTTAATCTTAAAAAAATAATACACGCCATTTATCCTTAATCAAATATAGGGAAGTTCATAATAAATCACCCAAGCATGTGAAATTTGTTGTACTAACCCTTTTAGTCACATGAATGGATTGACACAATACTTTTGAATCAGAAAACATGCCTTTCCCAAGCTCCCCAAAAGGGGAAAGCTAAACCTCTCCTGGGTGAAACTAAGGTCTTCTTCACCCATATTTTGGATCATTCGATCTAAGAAATAGATGGCTCATAAATTCCTACTTCTCTCTCCATCTTTATCTCCCCCCCCCTAAAAAAATATCTGCCCCCTATAAAGGCAATGGGGTCCACCGGGAGGAGAGAAACGTTGAGAGATAGATATGAGACATCTATTTCTTAGATTCAGTTGTTCAAATTTGGCTGAGGATGATCTTAGTTTCAACTATGTGAGGATAGACACTCAATGGCTGGTTTTTGGCGGTTCGAGTCTATAACTGCTCTTTTGGCCTTGTTTCCTGGGGGCAAAACATCGCTCACCGTGGTACCAAAGCCAAAGATGGCTCAAATTTTATTATTGGCTAGCACAAACAAAATTGAAAAAAAAACAAATTCGAATGTCACTCCAATTCTATGTCCTTGGCTGATGACCATGCTCATATATGTGACTATGTGAGGTAAGCAAAGACATGAGTGAGCTTATGGGTGAATTACTTGGTGTATATGCAGTTCAACATTAACCAGCAAAAACTAACCATGGTTAACTAAACCCCAATAATTATCGATTTATAACAAACAAGTTGCATAGCCAACTAGCCCATATAAAAGGCACAACCAGAACCAACCCAACAGCTTCACCTAATGCCGTCGCCGTAGCAACCAACCTTGAAGTGAGCTCTTGCCTCGCTGTTGCTGTCTCTCATGGACGCCGCCATGGACAGCAAGCAGAGCAAGAAGCAGCAGCAGAGCAAGACCCTGCTCGGCAAGTACGAGCTGGGCCGTCTACTGGGCCGGGGCACGTTCGCCAAGGTGTACCTGGCCCACCCTCTCGCCGGCGGCGACCCCGTGGCGGTGAAGGTGCTCGACAAGGCCGAGGTGATGTCGACGCCATCCATGGCGCCGCGCGTCCTCCGCGAGGTGGACGCCATGCGCCGCCTCCGCCACCCGAACGTCCTCCGCCTCCACGAGGTCCTCGCCACCACCTCCAAGATCTACCTCGTCATGGACCTCGCCACCGGCGGCGACCTCCTCTCCACCCTCGCCGCCGCTCGCCGCCGCCGCCGTGGCGGGGGCCTCCTCCCCGAGCACGCCGCCCGCCGCGTGTTCGTCCAGCTCGCCGGAGCACTCGCATACTGCCACGCACGCGGCGTCGCCCACCGCGACGTCAAGCCACAGAACGTCCTCGTCGACGGCGATGGCAACCTCAAGGTCTCCGACTTCGGCCTCTCCGCCGCCCTCATCCCCTCCGACTCCGACGATCGCCGGCGGCGAGTCCTCCTCAACACCGCGTGCGGCACGCCGGCGTACGCGGCGCCGGAGGTGCTCCGGCGGAAGGCGTACGACGGGGCGAAGGCCGACGCGTGGTCGTGCGGCGTGATCCTCTTCGTCCTCCTCGCCGGCCACCTCCCCTTCGACGACGCCAACATCGCCGACATGTGCCGGAAAGCTCACCGCCGGGAGTACGCCGAGCTCCCGGAGTGGGTCTCGCCGCCGGCGCGCCGCCTCGTGACCCGCCTGCTCGACCCGAATCCGGCGACCCGCGTCGCCGTCGAGACGTTGGTGACGACGCATCCATGGTTCATCAAGAGGTCCCTCAGCGTCGGCTCGCAGCTCGGTGGGCTCCTCGACGGCGAGGAGGAGCGAGCGGCGGCGTTCCGGACCTCGCCGTCGGTGATGAACGCGTTCGACATCATCGCCATGTCGCCTGGGCTGGACCTGTCGGGGTTGTTCGAGAAGAGGAACAGGGAGAAGAGGTTCATGACCACTGCGTCGCCGGAGAAGACGCTGGAGAAGCTTGGGCTCGCCGGCGGGAAGCTCGGGTACGTCGTGGTGGGGAAGAAAGGGGTCGAGTGCTTGCCGATGATGGAGAGGCTGTCGCTGTCAGGAGTGGTGGTGATGACGGTCGAGATGTCGGAGGTGGCGCCGCCGCTGATGCTCGTCGAGCTCCGGCTGGAGGTGGCCGACGACGGCGACGGAGACGACGACGACGAGGGGAAAAGGTTTGGGTGGGAGGAGCTGAGGCAAGAGCTAGGAGATGTAGTTAGGGCTTGGCATAGCTGCCAAGATTTCTGACAAGATCAGGGGGGATGTTTTTGTGAATTACATGGAATTATTTTTTGATCTTTTTGTAGCCTGGAGGTGTAGATGTATTAAATGTTCAGTAGTGTGTGTTTAGCTCAATGTTTGATTGTTAGAATTATATATGGTGTTGTAGAAATGTTTGTTGGTTTGTATGTTTGTTGGTTATGTTTAGTGAACAGACAATAAATATTTGGAAAATATGGTAATCTTAAGATAATGTCCTAATAAAAATATTGAAATTCTCAGCACAAATGAGTAAAAAAGACAACGTCTCCATTTTAGAAAAAAATATATAATTTGCAGTGTCATCTTCCTATAATATGGGAAAGGAAATCATTGGCTATGATTTTTTTTTTTAAAAAATAGAGTCCACTTCTCTAGTTCTGTGTAACCACATAAAAGAAATTAATATTTGGACAAACATACAACATTCGCGGATTGCGATCATTTGAGTGTATGACAATCAGTACCTAAATTCACTGCAGAACTGCATCAATCATGGGTTTGATGCTTCTAATTGAATCGGACAAACTTACTCTTCTCTTTATAGAGAATTTCTAACTCATGTATATGGCATATATATGATGGGCATACCACATTTTATTTCTCATGCATTTCATTCAATCCTTTATGTATTTCTAGTTTTTTTTACTTTCATGCTCTTCTTATCTATTTTGTTGGCAATGGTTTCGATTCAACTTTTATAATTTCTCAACATAAAAAACAAAGATAATGATATTGTTGAAGTATAGGTGAATTTTATAGCTCTCCTTATCAAGCTTTTAGGTTGAACTAGTTGGTACATGTAACTCAATATGGTATCAAGATGTCAAGTCCAGAGGTCACAACTGCACGTGAGGGAGTATCGAAGTATAAGTGAGCTGCCCACTTTTCCTCCATCAGCTTAAGCTCTTGGATTGAACTGGTTGGTACATGCAACTTAAAATATATTTACATGCAACTTAAAATATATTTTATTGAATTAGTCCATGTATGTATCGAACATAAAAAAACATGATCTTTCTACGCTTCTTCTCACTAAGCTTGGATTGGATGTTACAACTGATGATTACATGGACTTGGATTAGACGTTACAACTCAGCGTTCTTTTTAATTTTCAGAGTAGAGACGTCCATGCATTTTAGTCTCAGTTTATGGAGTCTTTATTTATCTTTTGTTTATTGCAATTTCTGTCTGTTGGCGGGAATCAAATTTTTTACATACACACAACATGAAAAATAAAATATAATAAAGAGAATTGTTTTCAACTGGATCATTGATCTTTTCTGGTATACAAAGTATGAGGAAATTAGGCTCTTTTAGTTGTCTCACAACATCTTCTCTCAGCTTGTATTTGAAGTTACAACTGATCATTACATGAGCACCACTACGGGGTGACTTGGAAAAGGAATAACTACTTTCTTTCCAAAAAAAGTTCTAATTAAGCAAATATTTATATCTTCGATCAAGCTGGCTCCCATACATTGAAAAAGCAGAGATCAAGATCTTTGTTGATCTCCTGAAACTTAACTACTACACACCTTTCTTTTCAGCAAGCAGACAAGCGGCAGTCCCAGTCACACTAGCACGAGTGTTTGTTTCTAGTATACAAATACTATCCTCGCTAATCAATCAGAAGAGCTCCTCAGCTCCATTTTGTATTATACAAATTTCATCACATGAGGACACTGTTCAGTGACCTGTTTGGGCACTTGTGGTTGATTGCTGTCTTGCAACATGTTGGCACAAAAAAGGATGCTCAGATTTCTGGATCAGATCCAACTATTCAGGGCCCATGTCTGGTTCAGAGTTGAACGGAGCACAGGAAATGGATAAGTTTTTTTTTTTTGAAGAAACAGGAGGGGTTGCCCCCCACTGATTATATTATATATTTAGGTAATGGCTAATAATTATGTAGCAACAAGTTCATTTCCATTTGTAGATTAACATGTGTATAGGTGTTCTGGTATTGTTCCTTGATGAGTAATAAGGGGGAAAAAGTGAAGACAACCCAGAGGGTCCTTTTCCATGGCTGAAGGCATCTTCTTCCAGTCAACTAGGCTTTCAGTTGAATGCTGGTTACAGACTGGTGGATATGCTATCAGCCTATCCTGAACAAAGTGTGAAAGAGAGGCTTGTGTTCCTGGCAACCGTTCGTTTCAAGGGTGTAAGCTGGGTAACTATCATTGACATCATAGCACTCATGAAGGGGACCATACATGTCAACAGCATCAACTTGTAATCATGCAAACATGATCGCTAAATATGCTTCAAGTTGTCACAGTCGTCTGGACACAATTGATTCAAATAACGAGGTGAATACTACGACCACAAAAGAAAATCGCGCATGCTTTAATGCAATAAGGGACTAATTTCAGCTAATAATTGGTAACAAGATTTGCTTAATTCACAACCTCGAAGCTTAGGTCATGACTCATGAATTGAAATTACAGGCCCACTCCAAGCACAGCTTCAGCACACAATCCTTTCAAGAGAGTGTCAATCTCACATCCAAGGTCCGTTGCTGTCACTAACATTCAGACTCAGTAATCATTGATGAAGGGAATTAGGGAAATAATCATGTCATAATGCAGGAAATGCTCCTGAATTCAATCAAATGAGTTTCGCCACACACTAAATTTCTGCGCTTTAAAGGAGCAGCTGCTCTCAGTTGTAAAACTATGTGTCTTGACAAGGAATGTAGGTTACAAATTCAGCTCACCAACTGGTTGAGGACACCTATGCATGTTCTCTGAAGTCGCCAAGTCGGAACTAAATCTCTGTTTGTTATTTCTAATTTCTAACTCATAATTACGTAAAGCGGTGAAGGGAGATCGGTATTGACTAAGCTGGTTAGACTATGAAAAGAGTAAACTAGGGTGCAGATAGGACAAAGCTTAGAACAATGTGCACAAAATTGAAAAAACTAAATGTAAAGCACCACATGAAGATTGAATATCTGGATCGCAGGCAAAGGCTTCCAATTCCCTGTTCCCAACAGAATACATGAAGATGTTTGTGTAAAAGGAAGGATTTTGGACAAGTAGCTACGTGGATCACAACCTCTTGGACATACCAACTAGGATTTATGTCTATCGAAACATATAACCGCAAAAACAGTCCCAGGACTATCCAAATCAACTGGGATTTGAGCTTACGCTTATCAAAATCACATTCTAGTGAAGAAAACTAATACAATCAGTCCAATTAATCCAAAAAAGGTGTTATATCCCTTATCACTTCACCTAAACTAGCCTATCTGACTAACCATGCTCCTCACTTTTCATTGGAAGCATAGAAGAATAAGTTATCCCTGCAGATGCACCAAAAAAAGTGCAAGAATAACGTGTCAAAGTCACATAACAGTTGCTCACATCACCATACCTTATCAAAGATTCCGTGCTTGCTGACTAGCAACATATGAAGCTGAAGATTACTCTGCAGGAGAGAGAACAAAAGGTAGTAACTGATCATGCAATGATGCAGAGAGCAATGCTCCCCTGAATTCAACAGATTTGCAAGAGTTTACTGCATAGTACAGCTTGTTCAGATCAACTTTTCTGAAGATTTTATGAGGCACTGTCAGGTGATTTAAACTGAGGTACGCTTTGAAATGTGTATGTGTGGACTGTGGTCGGATTATTGTAAGTGTGTGTAACTGACTGAATATTTTGTTTATGGCTGAATAGTTTTCTTGTTGCAATAAACCCTGGTAAATTCAATTTAACCATTCATCTAAAAAATAAAAACGATGTAGTCATTCAATCGAACTATTGTGCCATATGAAGTGGCGTACTACATCCTTTAAGTTTTATGGAAGGTAGACATGGACGAGATGAACGAAAGTTTTTTACAGAAGAGTTGTTACATATGACTGCACATGTTCCCTAAAAAATCATATATTTGCGAAATCGAAGTATTATAGAATTTCATCATTTCTGGACTGCTAGAAACTCTGGAAACCAATTAAGTTGTCGAGGAAGTCCAGCGTCTCTAGCCTGAAAGATAGGGTATCTAAATTCTAAGGGAGAGGGAGACCTGCGTTTGTTGCAACCATTGGTTTCAAGGGTTAGGCAACGAGGCAAGTAACTGAGATTTCAGATCATTGTACACCATGAAGGCCACGAACTGAACTTCCGTATCTTTCAGTTTTGCGAGAGTTGTTACTTTCAATAGAGAAGTTAAGTGCTCTGACCTGTACATCAGGAAACGAACAAGCCAGTACTGACGAAGCAGGTAGCCTAGAAATTCAGATCCTCTACCAATTGGTTCAGTGGAACAGTGCTTGCTCTTTCTCTGAGCTGAATATGGTGTATTCTCTCGTTACTTCGTTAGAGATAATCCGCATCACATATAAATCAGTTATTGATTTTGAAGTGCAGCCATCGCTTACAAGTTTTACTTTCACCAGGGCAGCAGCTAGATAAGTTTCATGACCATTGGGGATTTGTTCTCTTATCAATCATAGCATTACCGTGGAGAAAGGAACACAGACAGTCATAGACGCCAGAACAATCCAAAACAACGGTGCCCTCTTCTTTATATCACTTCAACTAAACTAGCCTATCTACTTGACCATCCTCCATTTTTCAACACTTTTAGTTGGAAGCGTAGAGGAAAATTAATATTCCCAGGATGCTCCAAAAAGTGCAGGATTAACTTGTCATATTCACATAGGAACAACTAAGCACGTCATGTGATCTTCTATTGACAAATCTCTGCTTGCTGAATTTGTAGCAGCAAGAAGGAAGCTAAAGGTTACTCTGAATCAGCAAGCAAGACAGGACAGAACAGAGAAATAGCTGTAACTTGAACCAAACATACATACTACACAATGCAGAGTAAGCTAAAAGTAGCTGTAACTCGCTGGTTAGATGCAGAGTTTGCCCCCCCTCCTTGAATCCAACAACTTGAGCTCTGTCTGAGTTTGAGTTTCCTGCATCCTGCAGCACCCGCAATCATACATGTTTTGACAGTTCTTTGCACGCTCTCAGGGGATTTCAACGGTACCAATAGAAATATAAGATTTAAGTAGAAGTATCAGCAAGATTCTTATGAGATTCATTTATTTTCTTTCAGATCTGACAAATAAAGTAAAATATGTCAATCGATAATGGTAAGATAAGATGGTTGTTAAATAATTCTATACTAAATGGACATGGCAAAAAGTGGTGGCTCAGTATGATGCGCAAGGAGCAAAAAAAAAAAACACATCTGCTCAATATTATGTTGGGGAATATGATGATGTTGAAATAATATTATTATTGATAAAGTCAAGTATTCTTTCTTTATGCTTGCCGGTTTCAAGGGAATCTGCTGTCTGGCTGCAGTTCTAGGCACTGGTGTAGCATGAAGAGACAAAAGAGCGAATGAGCAAGGTCATGCATGTGTGTGCAAGCTGATGTATACATGCATGTTGCATGCATGATAACGATCAACTAATAAACCACTAAGAACTCCAAGATGGGTTGTTACAGCAGTCATGGACCACCTTGAAGGGCCTTGTGTGAGGGTGCATGTAGTCATACCAAGACATCCAAGATGTTTGCTACAGGGGAAAAGCTAGCCAACACCTTGTTTCTACATGAGGAACACTCAGATGTTGGATAGACACTCCCTACAAATAAACACTCATTGCCATGTAAACCAAAAACCTATGGGCACGGTGTTGATGAGTACCTTGGACACACCCAGCCAGCTCTTGCTGCTTCATATCATTCACCATCTCGTCGGTAACCTTCTTGCTAGTCATGGCTTATCTGTTCCGTAGTCATGGCTGCTGGTGGCAGAGATCACCTTGATCAGAACAAACTAGAGTAGTGTAAAAGTCACTAAAGATAACAAACGAACGGTGTTGGTTTATTCATGATTCATACCTTTATCATAGCAAACTAGAATAGTGTAAAAGTCATTAAAGATAACTGATCCCATGATTACATCTACCCGTGCATGCATATCTACATATGCATGTTCCATGCATGGTAACTATCAATTACATGCCTAAGAAATCCGAGATGGATTGTTCCAGGCGTTCCAGTAGCTTTATGTGGGTGCATGCAGTCCTCCGGCTCCCGGGGCGTACGTACTAGCACAACACGGCGTGTACTTTCCTTTGAACTCTGCAATAATAAAAAGTTATTAATGAGGAGACTAGAAGTACTGCAGTCATATGCATGCATCTAGATATATTTGCATCCAGAACCTCGCTGCGCATGTTGCTCACCATGTTGATTTGGCTATAACGATGGGCAATGTATATGGTTGCTCGTCCACATCCGAACCTTCTGGCAGCTTGATCATAAGCACCATGTTCACGAGTACCATGGATGCACCCAGCTCACCGCTTCACACCATTGGGATCTCATCAATCACATTATTGCTCAACTTCATCATCTGTTTCATAATTGTGTCCGCCCGAGAAGGATATGAGAACTACACGTCCTCCATGCTCTGTTTCTTGATCATTTCTTGTATCACCATCCTCATGAATGGATCCATTTGCTTGGTGAGTGACGGTGCCTCCTCCTGAGACACAAAAACCAAGGGAAAATCATCAACACTATCGTAACTATAATTTTGTCATTTTGTGCCAAAAAAGTAACTATTCGCTTCTCTGTAACCCCCCCCCCCCTGCAAAAATGAACTTCATATTGTGGCAGCATACACCTTCAGCGGATAGGGATCGAATGGGTCAATGATAATTAGTACCTGAATGTTCCTCTAGTACTCTGAGTTCCAAAAGCAAGCTGGTGGATTAACTACACTAACATTTCACAAGCTCATTTCATTTGTTTTCCTCCAGTTTCTCACTGTGATATTGCATAGTCTGCCCTAAAGATGCCACAAGTATTCGGTACCACAGTGACAAAAATTACATCAAAACATGAATTGGAGGCTGCTACTTGAATTGGACAAATGCACACTCTTCTCTTTATATAGGACCCCAAACTCATGTATGACATATGATGGGCATGCCATATTTCCCCTTTCGATGCATTTTATTCAATCCTACACACTGCCTTTCATGCTCTTTTCATTTATTTTATTGGCCGTGGCTTTCATTCAATAAGCTTCTTTTCTCCAACATCCAAAATAAAGAAAAGGACATGAAATCAATCCTTCAGGTACAGAAAGATTGTGGATCAGTAGCTACAGGCATGCCCAGAAAACCCAAAAATAAAACCATGGCCGGATCAACTGGGATTTGTGCTTATCATTTATCAAGCCTTTAGGTGCCGTGGACAAAGGGACACAGACAGTCATACTAAAGGCTAGAACAACCAAAACACGGTGTCTTCGGCTATATATCTCTTCAACTAAACTACCATATCTTCTGACCATCCTCCATTTCTCGTCACTTTTCATTGGAAATTAAATGCTATCCCTAAGTATGCTCCAAAACGTGCAGCATCCACTTGTCATATTCGCATAGGAACAGCTCCACACATCAGTATATCTTTCATCGGCATATATGTGTGCTTTGCTGACTTCATAGCAGCATGCGAGAGGCTAAGGTTACTCTGAATCATCAAGCAAGACAGGACATAATAGGGAAATAGCTGTGACTCGAAACCAACCAAATATAGTGAAGCAGAGTAAGATAAAAGTAGCTCTGACATGCTGATTCGATCATGCAGAGTATGCTCTCCTGAATCCAACAACTTGAGCTAATATGAATTTCTGCATCCTGCAGCACCTACAAAAATACTTTGTTCTCACTTCTGACAGGTCTTTATGTCTGTACAGGACAAGCGGTGAATTGACCGGGGTGTGCTGTCACCACGACGGCGAACGGAGTGGACCAGGCCATGGCTGTGTTGCGACACTTTCTCACTGCAAGAAGGAACAAGGCTCTGCATTGCATTTGCATCCTCTGTAGTTGACCCAAATTCCAAAATAAACGATCTCAGCTCAGTAGAATTACACATCATAAAAAATGTAGCAGCAACATTTGCACCGGAGGAACAGCTGCGCACATCATGATATCTTATCGGTCGACGACTCTGTGCTTGCTGAATTTGTAGCAGCAAGAAGGAAGCTAAAGGTTACTCTTTACTCTGAATTAGCAAGCAAGATAGGACAGAAGGAGTAGCTGTGAGCCTGTAACTTGCACCAATCATACATACTACACAATGAAGCAGAGTGCAGGCAATAAGTTTAGCTGTCATGAAGAAGTTGTAACGTGCACGAAGGAAGTCCAATAGTCTAGATTAATATTTTATTAAATAAGAATTTCATGAGTCCTGCATCTCTTCAGTTTCTTCTAGCCTGTTCACCTTCTAGTAATTGGCCCTGTGTGGTCTATAACTCCATATATGTAAGGACTTTTGGCCTTGTGAAGGGAGAACGAAAAAGGAAAATGTAATTACTAAAAGGAAGTTGTGAGGTATGAGGTGCAATTCCATCTAGATTACCGTCTTGTTCGTGTGCCTCTTACTTGATCTATTTGGCACCACGTCCCAACCGCTGCATTAGCTGGTATCAGAGGACAGAGGTTGTAATTGTAACTTGCTGATTAGCTGTGGAGCATTGTTCCCCTCAATGAACAACGAGCTATGAGTCGAGTTTCCTGCATCCTGCAGCAGCCACAAACATACATGTTATGACACTTCTTTGCATGCTATCAGGTTGTAGCTGTGTCGCAAGGGAGGTTAGGGCTTGAACCCCGGCAGCGAGCGGGTGCCGGACAACGACCGTGAGAGAGGAACGGCGATGCACACAAGAGAAGCAACTTCTAGTCGGTTAACCAATAACAAATGATAGAGTCCTGGCTTTATAGCTGAATCCTGATAGTAACAAATCCTAAAACTAACCTGCAAATTCTCTAACAAATCAAATGATTGTCTCTTACACCGACATTACAATTTGTTTTCTGCCAGTTTCTCACTGTGACATTGCATAGTCTGCCCCCAAATATGGCATGGTGACAGAAATACACCAACGATGGATTTGAGGCTGCTACTTGAATTGGAAAAATACTACTCTTCTCTTTTATATGAATATATTACAAACTCATGTATGACATATGATGGGGGCATACCATATTTTCCCTTTCTCATGCATTTCATTCAATGGAACAAACTGCCTTTCATGCACTTCGCACTTCATTTTATTGGCCGTGGCTTCCATTCACTTCAGCTGCATTTCTCAACATCCAAAATAAAAGAGAATGGTTTGTATTAAATTAGTCCTTGTATGCATTGAGCATAAAAACATAATATCTTTCTAAGCTACACTTGCTATTTAGATGCAGAGTATCCTCCCCCTAAATCCAACAATTTGAGCTTTGAGGCTGAGTTTCCTAGATCCTGCAGCCACCACAAACATACATGTTCTGACTGTTCTTTACACGCTATCAGGGGATTTCAACAGCATTGGTAATAAGTAATGGTAAGGTAAGATGGTTCAAGTTAAATAATTATATGCTAAGTACATGAAAACAGGCGTATAACGCGAAAGAAAAATAGGACACATCTGCTCGTGATTCGGTTTGCATAATCAAGATGGCTGTTATTATCATTTCAAAGAAAGCAATACATAGTTGTTGAAGATTTATGAGCTCACTTTTTTTTTTTTAATTTGAACAAAACTTTATAAATAGGGGACATTATTTTTTGATACACTCGACTCAACTTTTTCCCATGAATTCTGTCATTAGCGCTTAACTAATCTGAATGAACGAGTCTCATAATTATTCCCCCCCCCAACAAATCAGGATCGTCATTGCAAAATAAGCATTAATAAATAAAGAAAAACACGTAGTCCGGTATTTATTTATCCATGGCTCATATCTTGATCATCACAACATGAAGTAGTGTGAAAAGCATTAAGGAGAACCGATCTCATTATTACATCTACACATGCATGCATGCATGTATGTGCAAGCATATGTATACATGCATCAATGGCATGCATGGTAAGAATGCACTAGATGCCTAATAAATTGAAGATGGTTGTTCCACACGGTCCGTGACAGCCCTCCAGCAGGGGTGCATGTAGTCCCAATAGAAGAAACCCTTTGGCTTGGAGCACACTCTATATTATGTTTTGCCCGTCGTTCCTTCCCGATAGAGTACATCACAACACCGCGTGTACTTTCACTATGCAATCACAAAGAAGTTGTTAATTAGGATATTATTTAATTTAGACATAGTGCTGTCATACATGCATGTAAATATATGTATTTGCATTCAGAGCCGCGTCGTGCATGTTGCTCACCTTGTTGACTTGCATGTTACGATGGGCATGTAAATAGGTTCTCATCATGATGGGAAACTGCTGACAGCCTCATCGTGGGTACCGTGTTAATGGATGCATTGGACACACCCAGCTCGCCGCTTCACACCATTGACAATCTCTTAGGTGACATAATCGCTCAAGTTCATCATGTGTTGCCTGGTTGTTGCGTCTTGAAAAGCAAATGAGAGCTAGAAGTCTTCCATGTTGCATTCCTAGGCCCTTGCGTGTATCACGCACCTCATGATTCATGAATTCACTGCTCTGGTTGCCAAGTGACCGTGGCTCCTCCTGAGACGTAAACACCAACAAAAAAAAATCAGTGTCACAGTAACTAAAGTTTTTTTTTGTGTGTGAAAAAAAGTAAGAGTTCGCTTCTATGTAAACGAACACCAGGCAAAAATGAAATCCATACTGTGGCAACATAAACCTTTTGGATTGGGATAAGTGTGTGATAATTAGTACCTGAATGTTCCTCTAGCACTATGGGTTCCTAATGCAAGCCGATGGGCTAATTACCCTCACATTTCACAAGCTTGTTTGATTTGTTTTCCTCCAGTTTCTCACTGTGACATTGCATAGTCTGCCCTAAAGATGGCATGTACCACTACCACAGTGACAAAATTTACATCAATTACGGATTAGAGCCTGCTTCTTGAATTATATTGTACAAACATTTGCTCTTCCGTTTATATAGGACCCCAAACCCATGCATGACTTGAGGGAGCATGCCATATTTCCCCCTTCTCATTCATTTTATTCAATGCTACACAGTGCCTTTCATGCACTTCTCATTTATTTCAGCGTAACAGATAAAAATTGGAAGTCTGAAAATAAACCAGAGCACAAACCGAAATTTCACATCCACTGCAGGTGTGCAGCTTATCCAAAATTTGCTCTGGAAATGAGGCCGGCACAACTACAGAGCCACGACAAAGACGGTCTCGTCGATCATGAGCCGGCGGCGAGGCCGTCCAGAAGCGTGGAGGGAGGTGCTGTGGCTGAGGTTCACTACGGCCGGTCGCTGTGACTGTACTGGGGTGGGCCATGGCAGCGTTGCGACACTTTCTCACTACAGAGAAGGAACAAGGCTCTGCATTGCATTACCCACCCAACCTCTGCAATAGTATGATCCAAAATTAACGATCTCAGCACAGTAGAATTACACCGCGCCGTGTTGCACACTGATGTCAAATCGGCCGGCGACTCTGTTCTTTCTGAATGCAGGACAGCCTGAAGATTACGATGCAGGACAGGAGGATCCGGGGATGTGCACCAGAGCTCAAAAGTTTTTAACTTGTGACCAAAATCAGTGATGCAGATGCTGCCCATGAAATGAATTCTTCTCGGAATCTAAAAATCTGCGTATTGCGGTTTGCTTTGATAAACTTACAATCCAGGGGTTCCATGCGGTTTGCTGTATGTGGAAACGTAAAAAAGGCCCAGCTTTCAAACATTTGTCCAAGCTCATGGGCCTAGTTCATAGTAACTGAACGGAGAAGGGCTTAAACACAAGTGATAACGGGCTTGGGCCAGTGGATAGTGATTGATCGAAGTAGATGTAGGCCACTGAGTGTAGTTAGAGACCAGGACAATTGGATTGCGTGAAGGAGTAATAGATTGATTATGCTTAGAGATATGGTACATATGTGTAGATAAGTATTTTATAGAAACACCAGCGATCGAGGTTCTTTAGTCGACCTCATCTAAATGGGGCCGCAGGGCGATGAAAGTAGAAATGAGAAAATCCCGTACCGACCGATATCGTTTCCGTATTATGATATCGTTTCCCGACCGTTCCCGTTTTCAGTAAGACATAAAAGTTGTCATTTTTAATTAATTTTATAGCCGTATTGTACCGTATTTAGTTTTATTCATTTGATAAATATGGGAAAATCCCGTACCAACCGGTTTCGTATACCGTATTTCAATATCGCTCCCGATCGATTCCGATCGTTTTCATCCCTCAGCACACTAGGGCCGGTCAGCCCTCCCGTTGCCGTCCGGGTCCCACGTGACCCACGGGCAAAAGACCCACAACGACATTCTAACAACTAGCACCAGTCTTTTCCACCATATGAGCATCCTATTCCTTTTACTCTTTTTTTTTTCTATTTGTACGCCCGCCCGTTTGAGTTGTTTAATCTGCTAATTTAATAGGCAGCGTTTTATCCGTTCGCTCAAAAAAGTATTTTTCTCCAAATGCTTTTTCCTTTAAAGTATGGAGTGCTTTAAGTATAAATATATTGGTTTTCTTTCCAACCAATAGTTGTGTTTATCAGCGGCCACTTTGATCACTGCAATGCAAAACTGCCTCAACAGCAGAAGATTAAAGTTTAAAAGGTTTTTGTTTGCCTTATATTGAAAAATGAGTTATATATATAATTAGCTATCTCTAACGTATTATGCATCTTTTCCTCCGAACCAATTCTGCCCACTAGTTTTATTTCCTATTACAATTATGATACCTAGATAAACTATAATACTTAAAAGCCATTTTTTTGCCGATAAATTATCGTGCACATATAATTCTTTCATATTAATAAATATATCTCTGGCGGCACTAGATGTGTGAAAAAAAAATGTCTATAGTGTTACATTTGTGTCGAGTATGTGTACGATCTGAACTATGTAAAAAATTGTCAAAAGAGACACCATTAGGGCTGGTTTGGCAACAAGAGGGAATCATACCCAGGGAAGAAAACCCGAAACCGATAAGCTAGGAAACAGAAGGACGACGAGAACAACGAGGCGGTCAGTAGCCGGCGCGGCCACCAGAAGCAGCAAGAGAGAAAGACGGCGACGAGGGAAAGCACACCCGGCCTGCTGGGTCGTGATTCTTTTCCCCATGAAAAACTCTACGATTGTGGCACTACGTCGTCGTACCCTTGCCCGTCTCCCTGTCGCCGCCGCTCACGCTCCTGTGAGGGGGACGGGGGTTCCAGCCCAGGGAAATGTAGTGGCTACCAAACCAGCCCTTATAGGAGAGGTGGTTTCTAGACACATCTCCCTGGCTCATTGGAGACACGTGTAAACAATACCCCGCCTCCTACGACTATGCTTACGTGTATCCTATGTAGTACCTAAATAGGAGGTACGAGCACCTGAGTCTCCAATGAGTTCATTAATTATAGTTTTTTTTTTATTTTGCGAATCACACAGTACAGACACAGACGTTTACAAACACGCAGGTACATTTGTCCCTAAAACATAGGCACACAACCATATCTCTATTAGCATATCTGGAAGAATTGACGATGTCACCACAGGCGTCTGGGTGTCGATGGGCACCAGTTAAATCCTAGAATAAAACTAAGAAAATATGAGCACCAGTGCCGAGTCGAGGATTCAAATCCTGGTGGGTTGGTTCCACCACAAGGAACCTTGTCATCTGAGCGTAAGTTCACCATTAATCAAAGGGTTTATGGGGGAATAAAAGGAGACGCGGGTTGTTAACACACATCTCCAGTTTTGTTTATCAGTCTCCAATGACTCGTTGGAATAGAATTATGTCAAAGCTATATGATTGTTTACTTACAATTATGATTCAGATTGTGATTGGTTGTGCGGTAGAAAAAAATGTGTCAACTTCATTTCACCGATGGCTATATGAGTGTTGGGAGGCTTCCCCACGCTTGAATTTTTTGACTATTAGATCTAAAATAATAGATGCTCAAATCTATCTCATCTCTTCAATTTATCTTTTCTCCTCCTCACCTTTTCTCTCCACTATCGAGGTAGGGGGACTTTTTCTTGGTAAGGGGACCTTTCTAGGTAGAGGGGGAGAGTAGATCTGGACCATTTATTTCAGATTTGATGGTCTACAAATTTGAATGTGAGAAGGCCTGTCTCACTCGAGTGTGATTTAAAAAGTAAAGTACATCGCCGGTCCCTAAATTTGTACCGTTGTGTCATTCCGGTCCCTAAACTCACAAATCGACCGTTTAGGTCCTCAAACTTGTTCGGCTGTGTCATCCCGGTCCCTCAACTCACCCGTTTAGCTCTTCAAACTTATTCACTTGTGTCATCTCAGTCCTTAAACTTAGGTTGTACTATCCAAAAGCACTGCTAATATTTTACAACCATATAAACATTGCTCCAGTTAGGTACCCCAAAGCATGACGCATCTTTTCTCCAGCCAATCAATTTCGCTCGCTAGTTTTGTTTTCTAGCCACTACCTTCATGATAACTAGATAAACTATAATATTACAAAGCCACTTAGTAGCATGCTATATATATACGGGAACATCGGGAGCCAAGGGCATCTCTCCTCACTCTGCGGCTGGATCACACGCAGCACGTAGCAAAACATGCATCCATATCCTCTCTTTCTGATCATGGTAGCCGCCATGAGCGCCGCCGCGGTGCATGGCCGCCTCGCCGATGGCACTCCGGCAGCACAATTCTGGGAGGAAGCCCTCCCCGGGACGCCGATGCCAGAGGCCCTCGCAGAACTTGTCCAGAAGGGTATATATGAATTATTCGTCGATCGAGTAGTATATATTTCATTCGCTTCATTTTTTCTCGCTTAATTAATTAATTATATCATTTTCACAACATTAAATTTTCCGGCCTGCTGTTGTAAAGATAAACCCTTTTTTTTTTGCCTCTTGATGACTCGCATTATTGCATCTGTTGCAGGCATTGATCACTCGCCGCTTGAGGAAAACTTCACTGGCCCCTACCTCTCCATTGGCATGTGCCTAGGTCACGTCTACGTTTCCGTTTGCAGCGTGGAGAGGGTGAAGAAGGCTGGGACAGGCCTCTTCTTCCACGAGCAACACATCCGCGTGGGCCACACCATGACCGTCTCCTTCTCGCCGGCGGCGGTGCCAGCCATCCTCCCGCACGCCGTCGTCACCGCCGCCGGTAAGGTCATCGTCCCCTTCGGCAACAACCTCACCGCCGATGACGTCATCGCCAGGTTCCACATCGCGCCGGGCTCCAAGATGGCCGCCCAGGTCGGCGACACCCTGCGCACGTGCCAGTCGCCGGTCGCCGGCGAGCGGTGGGCCCACTGCGCCACGTCACTGGAGGGCATGGTGCGTGCGGCCATGCGCATGCTGGGCGGCGGCGGCGGCCGGGGTGGGGTGTGGGTGGCGTCGTCGGCGGTGCCACGTGGCGGGCTGCCGCTGCAGCCGTACGCCGTCGAGGCCGCCGTCCCGCTCGACGGCGACCGCCACGTTGCGTGCCACGACGAGCCCTACCCGTACGCCGTGTTCCGCTGCCACAGGATCGGCCTGTCGACGACCAAGGCGTACGCGGTGGCGCTCCGTGGCCTACGTGGCGGGCCGGCGGTGACCATGGCGGTGATCTGCCACCTCGACACGTCGGACTGGAACCCGGCGTACCCGGCGTTCGAGACGATGCACACCAAGCCCGGCGACGGGTCGGTGTGCCACTTCATGCCCTACGCCAATGTGCTGTTCGGATTGAAGGCAACAACCAACGCCATGGAAAGCTTCTAGCTAGCTAGCAGCCCTATACTAGCTTACTTTGCTAGTACATATATGTGTTTTGGTGTGTTTTGTGTTTGAATAAGTGCGGTTTGAATAGTGTTTTGGTGCTGCATGCATGGGCCTGTAGCGCCAGCGCACCTTGTACCGCACATCGTGTGTGTTTGTAATTTTACTGTTGGAATATAAACGCTAATTAATATGTATTGTGTCTTTGGGAAAAAATTGGTTTTTTTAATCAATACATGAGCTTGAATTTGAAGTTACAACTGATGACTGCATGATCAATCGAGCAACGTTACAACTTACTCCCTCTGTCCTAAAATAAAAGTAATTTAGGAACTGTGTTTGTGAGGTAAATATAGTTCTCAAACTACTTTTATTTTAGAACGGAGGAAAGGCTCGGCAAAACTAATTTAGGGAAAAGATGCATAGGGTCTTGTGAATGAATATGGTCCCATCAGCACACGCCACACGGACGCACTGTGGACTGACTTTATTTTTAAGAAGATATTGTCATTGCAATTTTCACTGAATAGGTTTGATCAAGTTGCTTTCTTCTATACGATATACGCAATTTCTTCTCGCATATGTGGAGCCAGGCCTCTAATATCATCTGCTAACTTGCTTTCAGTGGCGAACGTAGCTTGTTTGCACACCAAATTCATCCTGTGGTGCCGTCCCGGGATGCCGAGATGCATCCGAGAGCCCCCAAGGCTCCCTGGGGCCTAGGAGTTAGTTAGGCCCATTCTACGAGGTTACTCCCTCGAGCGTCTCCATCGATTCTATATATGCGCTGGGAACCCCCGTTGTCTTGGCGCTAACAGTAGATGACCCCGTTGTCTTGGCGCTAACAGTAGATGACCTCAGGCTGTTCGCACTGGTTCTACCCTATTTTCCCTCTCTCTAAAAGTAATATTTCTTTCTGGTCATCGAGATTTTCTACTCTATCCTAACTTCTTCCGCGCCCGTGGTACTCTATATCTCATACCCTATATCAAACAATCTATATTTTATTCAACCATCCCAACTACCATCTCCCCTCTCCTCACTTTTTTTTCCTTTTCTTTTTCTCTATCTCCTTCCATTTTTTTCTTTTCTTTTTATCTTTTCTTTTTTTTCCTTTTTCATCTTGTTTTCCCTTTTTTTAATCCTTTTATTTTCTTTCTCCTCTTCTAGATCCCTCCGTCGGCATCTTTCCCCCAGAGCCTATCTTTGCTCGCGCTTTCCGTCTCGCAAGATCCGCATCCTCCTGCCGCCGGTGGAGCCCCCCGCGCGCTCGCCTCCTGGAGTCCTGCAGCTGCGGCAAGGAGGCATGGCGGCCGGGCTCACCTGCGCCAGCGGCTGGCCTCCACCAAGCGGCGCGCTCACGACGGGATGAGCAGCAGCGCCGCGCCAGGGAGAGGCCAGCGTCGAGCTCCGCGCTGGGGAGGGCGGCCTCGAGCTCCACCGCGCCAAGCTCATCTTCTTTCTTCCCCTCCCCTCCTCTGTTCTCCATCCCGCGCTGCGGTCCTCGTCGTCCCCGCCGCCTCCATTTTCTCTCTCTCTGCTCGGTGAACACTGCCGCCTCCATTTTAGCGCCCCTGTAGCGTCCCCCGCTGCGCAGAAAAAAAACGCTATCCCCGGCTACATCTCGGGATAGCATGTGGCATAGCGCACCCACTGCGACCAGCCTTAGCGTGACTTGTGGGTGCAGGCTGCTGGTGAAAAATGATGATCTATACCGAGACGTACTGATGCAAAAGTCGAAACGATTCGCCTCACATCAGGAATATAAAAATCTAAATATTCCTGCATACTGCAGCCTCATTATTCCTCGCACGTTTCAACATACTATCAGAGATGTACATGGCGGCACGCATGTATGTTAAAGTAAATCCAGTAAAGTAACTTTTATAGTTATAGTTGATAATGGTGTGCCTTTTGAAATTATGATAAATTAAAATATTTCAATTCATTAGCAAATAATTTATTTTCGGGCTCATTCTTGGCGACCTATTCACTACCAAATTAAGCTTTGAAGCCCGCTATAGGCTGCAACTGCTAGCTGCTTGTGTTGTTTTCTGTTGGTTCTGTTGACTTGTGATCCAAGTTCAGTTTTGCATGTTAAAGGCCGATTTCTGACGGAGCGAAGTCGTCAGAAGTCGGCCTTTAACATGCAACTGAATTTGGATCACAACTCAACAAAGTCCACTTGAGATAAATTCCCTCTTACAACATAGACAACAAAATATTCATCCTGAAACAACAAAGGAAATACTCCTAGCCAAATAGCCTCTTGGGCTAATCCATCAAACCAACTAAGCTTGACCATAGCTCAAACTTAGCAACAGAGACTGACTTTATCAACATATCAGTAGGATTATGATGAGTGTTGATCATTTATTCGCTGCTCGCGTTTATAACAAGCTCGTTGTTACACAAATGTATAACTACGGCATTGTCTATTTGATTCAGTTATACGTAGAGTTTTATGGATTTGTAACAAATAATAACTATAAATAATGTTAATATTTATTTTGCTCATAGTGGAGTTTTGGTGATCAGTAAGTGAGCTTTGATCTTTGCTACTTTTTCAGGCAGCAGCGTGATCAAACCTAACTTATACATTCATGCATGTAGTGGGAGTTGTTACGATAATCGCCTGTTCTTAAAATAAAGTGCAATGCTCAATATGTCCATGCTCTGAAAGAGGAAACATCCAAATTTCAAACCGCAGCTTTCTCGAGCTATTTATCTTTGTCGCTCTTTATTTGTCATCACCTTTTGCGTGTCTGCTAAGAATTCAATATCAGCGAAGAGTCTAACTAAAGTAGAGGATTATAATTGTATGAGAAAGGAGATGTGTATCTCTATGAAAGTAATGAAGGATACTAATGGGATGGTAATTTTCCTACCAGCGTATGTTGAAATGAGGAATAATGCTGCAGGAATATTAAGATTTACATAATCCTGATTTGAGGTACGGTGAAACCTTTGATTTTGACACCAGTCTCGATAGATCACCATTGTTCACCTGCAGCCTACAACTGCAAGACACGCCAAGCTCTTCCAGACTTCCACTGCTGACGGGTGACGGCATATTGATGCTTCACGCTTCATCAACCTATGTCTGTATTTTTAGTCTTCAACACAAAAAATGACCAGGCATGATATGTAATGCTTGTGGCCAGGCACCTGAGTCACCCTCTGTGAACGAACCTTGCGGAGAAAACCTTGGGTTTTCGGGGCAGCTGACAACCACTAGGTGATAGAAGATGAGGATTGCATTTGTATATAAGTAATATATAGATAATGACACGCAAAACCACACTACTGTCATATGCAGTGGCTGAAGATTTTCTCCTTATTGAGTATAAAGTAGAGTGATAATGTAATGATTACACAGATCTTCATTAGCTCTTAAATTAAAGTATAGAAGCCAACAACTTGATCAAACCTTTTAAATGGATTTGCTATGATAATATCTTCTTAAAAATAAAATCAGTCATCTGCACCACCTTTTGCCCTAAAGTGGTGTTGCGCCACCTTTGCCCCTTGTAATAAAATCAGTCATCAGTTGGTAGCTTCAAGTAATACAATGTTAGTAGTCGTCTGCAGCATATATGACGTTACATTTCATTGTAATGCGTCATAATTTGGTGCAAGCTCTTGGACTTTAAAACCCAACTTCAGCTGCCTTTCTTCATGGATGTTGTCATTCTTACGAGCTGGGCCATTTGGATGGTTCATAATGATCTGATCTTCAGAGAAATACAACCGACTCTACAAGGATGTAAGGATCGTTTTAAGCTAGAATATGCCTTAGCTTCGCTTAGAGCAAAGCGTGACCTCCCAGAATTGATGTCCACATGCATGCATAGACGGTGTGATGTAACTTTTTATGATATTTTTTATTTCTTGAGTTTCTTTGTACTGGTTTAACCTTTAATTTATATAATATATGTAATCAGTAGGGGCAAAGCCCTCCTGTTTCATAAAAATTAAAAATCAGTGCAAGCAATGGGGATGAAAAACTATGAGGCAACAAAGCTAAGGAACTGCATGTAGCTGTCGGTCAGTATATGCGATTCAATGTGAAGAGTGAATCAAGGGTGCCAATTAACTTTTAGCTAGAGATGATGTAGCTCAAATGCTCAACAAAAATAATGATCCGGAACCAACTAATTTCTAGTATTTGTTCCGCTTGCTGGTCATATGAGTGGATCAGTGAAATGAATAAGGTTCCTGTTATATCATGATGGAGAGATTATTAATGGTACATAAAAAAGAGTGCGTGCACAATTAAAAGGGATATTTAACTATTTTGTATCCTTACGGATGACGCCTCTTCAAAAGCCATCCTTAAAATGACGCCTACGTATTTGCACTGGAGAGATAATTAATCAACACATTTGCTTGGTCATTTTGCATCTCGGATCTAAGCTGGCATGGCTGAGTTGGCACGCCATGTCAACAAAAGTGGCAAAAATGTTGCTTTGTTTGATCAGGGGTAACAAATATGTAGCTAGGTGCAATAGTAAGAATGACTTTTGAAGAGATGCCAATAGCAAGGATGGAAATGGTTAATATCCTCGATTAAAACTAAACAACCATTGGTTTCAAAAGACAGAATACTACGTACACATTAGCATTTATATATTCCAACAAAGTTACAAACACAAATGTGGTACAAGGTGCTATAGCGCTACACACAGGCCCATGCAGCACTAATTAACAGACTATTCAAACCACACTTATTCAAGGTACGTATATATTACACACCAAAACGTAGTGAACACGCTTGTACTAGTCGCACATGCATGAAGGCCACGGCTAGAGCCTAGAAGCTAGTGCCTAGTATCCATGGCGTCGTCGTCTGCCTTCACTCCGAACAGCACATTGGCGTAGGGCATGAAGTGGCACACCGACCCGTCGCCAGACGCCAGGCTTGGTATGCAGCATCTCGAAAGCCGGGTACGCCGGGTTCCAGTCCAACGTGTCAAGGTGACAGATCACCGCCATGGTCGCCGCCGGCCCGCCGCCACGTAGACCACGGAGCGCCACCGCGTACGCCTTCGTCGACGTGGTCGACAGGCCAATCCTGTGGCACCGGAACACGGCGTACGGGTAGGGCTCGTTGCCGGCGGTCGCCGTCGGCGAGCTGGACGACGCCGGCACGTGGCACCTCCGATGCCGCCCAGCGTGCGCATGGCCGCACGCACCATGTCCTCCAGTGACGTGGCGCAGTGGGCCCGCTGCTCGCCGCCGGTGACTGGCACGTGCGCAGGGTGTCGGCGACCAGCTGGGCGGCCATCTTGGAGCCCGGCGCGATGTGGAACCTGGCGATGACGTCACCGGCGGTGAGACTCAAATATATAAAACGCTTACCAGTGCAGCAAGACAAGGAGGAAAACAAAAGGGCAGTTATGGGATATACAAGAAGGAAATGTAGTCTCTACAAATGTCGATGAGCGCGTGGAAGAGCTCCGGCCCAGACCGGCCTGTAGCATGCAGCATCTATGTCGTCAGCAGTAGATGGAAGTCTGGAAGAGCTTGGACTGTCTTGTAATTGTAGGCTCCAGGTGAACAATGGCGATCTATCGAGACGGGGGTCAAAAATCAAAGGATCCCAAACATCAGAAGTATGTAAATCTTAATATTCCGGTGGCATTATTCCTCATTTCATTGTATGCTGGTAGGCACATTTAGTATCCTTCATTACGTTCATAGAAATGCACATCTCCTTTCATAAAACATTGTAATCCTCAAGTTTGATTAACTCTGTGTGCTCAAGCTCAACAAGCCGAGAGATACACCCACCATACATAGTGGAACATTGTAGTCGTCGTCATTAATAGCTTGCTTAAAATTCACCGTGCCATTTTCTTTCGCCTGTAGTAGGTGCAGTAGTGCACGTGCATGACAAGTGCGAGCGCGAAGCCCACACCATAGCCAGAACCAACCAAGAGCAACAGCACGATAAGATAGAACCTGTGGTCGGCCGACGATGCTCCACCATCCAGCGGCACCTGTTGTGGCAGTGCCTGCGTCAGATTGCATCTCACAGGAAGCGGGCACCCGTACAGCCCTGGGTTGCCACCTTGGAACGAGCTGCTTGTGAGCGTCGAGAACTGGCTCCCCGATGGTATGCTTCCGCTGAGGTCGTTGTAGGAAAGGTTGAGCCACTCGAGGGCCGTCAGTGCGGCAGCAAGCTGCCGAGGGATCTCCCCCGTGAGACGGTTCCACGAGAGGTCCAGGGACTCGATCTGAACGAGGCTTCCAAGCTCACCCGGGATTTCGCCCGTGAATGCGTTATGGGACATGTTTAGCACGAGCAGGGACGTCAGGTTACCGATCGTACTAGGAATGGAGCCTGTGAACCTGTTGTTGGACAGGTCGATCACCACCAGGTCGGTAAAGATTTTAGAGACTGTGACACCCGGAATTTCATCACAAGTTAAAAATAGCAACCTTTTAAAAAATTTTGGAATTTATTTGGAATTCAAATTCAATTTGTAGGAATATTGCTTTGAATAGACATTTAAATCATTTTTATGAATAAGAGCTAAAAATAAATGTAGGATTACTTTTGTTTGAATGCATTTCATGTTGGAGCATTTTATTTGGGTGTTGAATTCAAATTGTTTTGAATTTAAATTTGGTTTCTTATTTGGATTTCAACAAAAGTTTATTATAGCTTCAACATTTTAGAGTTGCAGTTTCAACATTTCAACACTGTTGTTCAACATTTTAAAATCTCTCCTAATCTCCTATCGGCCCAGCCCAACTCGCCCTTTCTCCCTCCCTTTCTCTTTCTCTTCCGCAAGCCCAGCAGCTCAGCTCCGGCCCACTCGCGCAGCAGCCCAGCTCTTCCTCCACCCTATCTCCCTCTCTCGCTGTCGCTGACAGGTGGGGCCCCGTTGTCATCCCTCTCCTTTCCCCCACCGCGCCTGAACCAGACTCTGGTTCGAGTCGGAGCAGCGCCGAGCGCACCGCGCCACCCTCCGTCTTGGCGCGCACGCCAAGACGACCCCCGTTCGGGCCTATAAAGAGCGCCGCCCCACTTCCTTGAACCCCTTCGCCCACAGTTCGAACCCTAGCGCCGCCATTCACCACCGCGCCGCCAACCCTAATCCTCGTAGGCCACCTTTGATTCGCCGTCTCTCCGCCCCTCCGTCGACGAAGAGCATCACTGAAGCTTGGTAAGGAGGTATAGAGTCCTCTCCGCCAACTTTTGTTTTCCCTATCAATCCCTAGCACTCGTGCCGCCTCGCCGGAATTGCCGAGCCACAGTTCGACGTCGCCGGCCGTCTCCGTCGCCCAATCCTCGCAACGAACCCCCAAAACCGAACCACCGCATTCCCATCTTGCTCCAGAGCCAAGAATCACTCAAAACCGTTGATCCTAGCCCTGGTTTTGCCGAGCTCCGGCGAAGCGCCGCCCTGCTCCACCGTCACCGTCTGTTCTCCGGCGACCAGCGCCGCCCCGATCGTCTCCAGCCGTCCGATCAAAATCCTATGGCCCAGAACAGTTCCAATCCAAGTCAGTCACCGGTCAACCGAGCCGGCGATGGTTCTTATGCAGAAACCCCCCTGTTCTTTACCGGAATAAACCCGCAGTCCACGTCAGTTGAAAAGTATTTAGATATAGGTCCTTCTCTTTTCGCTTTAACCCCTTAGGTTCGGCAGAATCAGACCCGCCGTCCCTGGCCGCCTCTTTTACACATGAGCCCTTATGTTTACATATGTAATTATGTTTTACCCCTCGGTTATCTCTGTTTAAGCCCCTGTTAGGTTAATTTTCTTGCAGTTAAGCCCTTAAACCTTGTGTAGCCTATAAATTCCACGTTTTAACTCCATTTAACCTCGTTTTTATTGCGTTAACCTTCTAAAACCGCAAAGCTTAGTTCACCAGTGTCTCATATCAAGTTTTGTGTTTTAAAATAAATAAATATTAATTTGCCTAATTCTAATTTAATTAGCCTTTTTCAATTAAAAGCAAATTAGAGTTCCACCTTGATGTTTTATAATAAAAGTTAATTTGATTAACCATCATTAAACTAGCCTTTCATAATTAAAATATGGTTAGATGTTAATGCTTATTTCATATGCTTTTACAAATAAAAGTTAGTTAGCTTCTATAGTGGTTTTATAAACTAATATTAACTTGTTTAATACTTATCTAACTAGTCTTTCCAATTAAAAGCTATATAGGAATATACTTCGGATTTCATAAACTAATTCAATTTGGTTAATGATCATTCAATTGTTTTGTGAATAAAAGCTACATAGGTGATATCCCAAGTTTTCATAATTACATGCTAACTTGACTAATATGAATATAAATGTATTTATAAATTATAAATGACTAGATGAACACGAATAATAAAGTTATTCGATTAGACGCTCATATACAATTCTTTTCTAAAGTTAATTGTTTAATTGTTATAATTTATATATATAATATTTACAAATAAAATTGCCTAAACTTTACTCCGCCTTTTTCTTATGAAAAGTTTAACTTGTAATAATTCAAATATGAATATCTCTTTAAAATATTCATTGCACATGTTTTATTAATTAAAATTAATGAAGCATATAGTATTTGCTTTATAACATTAATCTTCTGATAGTTGTATCTTCTCGACCTTAGCTCCGATCTCAGCGTTCCTCGTGCCCTCGCGATCCTTGTCGAGACCTCAACGTGTTTCTATGCTTGTTCAATATTGTTGCTCATGTTTGGTGTACTGTTTATTTATTTGCGCATATGTATGCTTGTATGTGCTCGTGTGACAATAGACGTTGTTCAAGCCGAGTTGGAAGATCAAGCTGTGAGGAGTTCAACGAGTTCATTGAAGATCAAGTCTATGAAGGAATTGAGCTTTAGCAGATATTCTTAGGATTTAAGACAAGTGAATTTCCCCCTCTGCATATTCTATTGAACCTATGCAACTTTCATGTTAATTAAAGTTTACTTTATGCTATGTAGTGTATTAATATGGATGGGTCCTATTTAAGGATGACTAGTTTTTATTGACCATCCCTTTGATAACCTGGATCTTTACATTTATGTTGGGTAGCTTTGCTTAGCTGCTATACTTGGGAATGGTTTATACTAATCGTGAAGATAATAAATTTGTGTTACCATTTATCAAGTTATTTATATCCATGTTCCGATGATGATGTTAAACAAGATCACTTATGTTAATTGGAACAGGGAGCGGCAACTTGGGATTTTCTCGTACAACCACGATACCGTATGGCTCTGGTCTTGGCTAAGTAACTAGATGAACTGTGTGTTGTGTTTGCATTGCTAGTGGTGGATTTTGGGGGCATTACCGGTTTGGGAGGTGCGGGGATCGGAAGGCGAGGCCTTGCCGTTGTAACCATGGTCGACGGGGAGCAAACACATACATATAGGAATTATCTGGAAAAGCCTCGTAGCGTCCCTATGCAGTCACACCTTGGTAGTGTGGTACGTGCGTGATCAGCACAGCATGGTTGGGTCTAAAGTTATT
This sequence comes from Digitaria exilis, assembly GCA_015342445.1. Lineage (NCBI taxonomy): Eukaryota > Viridiplantae > Streptophyta > Magnoliopsida > Poales > Poaceae > Digitaria > Digitaria exilis. Next base: position 669,253 of record JACEFO010001947.1, read on the forward strand.
CGGGACTTTTACGCGAATTGTGGTGAAAGTGTACGACCTCTGCAGAGTGTAAAACTGTTATAACAGCCGTGTTCACGGTTATGAACGGCCCGGATCCTCATATGATAATTAACTTGAAGTTGAAAATAGATTGTGGTTCCTGGTTAAGGAATGAGTGCTTTGGCACGAATGATGCTTATGATGGATATCCCTTATGCTTAATTGGGTTGGTATATACTTATATCTTAGTAATCAGGTGCTTGCTAATAAAACTTGACCAACTAAAATACTGACCGCTCTTAACCAAGCCTTTCCTTGAAAGCTTTGCATATTCTCCCACTTGTTGAATACCAACCATAAGTGTACTCACCCTTGCTAAATATTAGATCAGAAGGAGAAGAAGATGCGGAGTTCTTTAGTGACCTCAGCGATGAAGATTGCTAGGCGTACGCAACCCCCAGTCAACTGCCTATGGTGAAGAGTTGAAGATTTCCGCTGCTAGAAAATGTTTGTAATGTATTTATTTTATTATTTCCACTGTAACTTAGTGTTCTATATTCATGGAGTCTATCATATGTGTGAAACTTAATCCTGACACACATATTAGATGCATTCGGTTTGTTTTTTTTTTAAAAAACCGGGTGTGAGAGACCCTCGTATACTGCTGTTTCATGCCGACCTCAACCGCCACCTGATAAGATGACTCCCAGTCGTCCGGGAACTCAGGCGGCGGGATTGAGAGCCATGTATTTTCCTGTTCATCTCCGGTGCTGCGGTTTGAGCCCCGAACCATGGACTTTAAGCTGTCCCTTGTCCGGGTAGGACCCCAGTAAAGCCATTTCCTGCAAGGTCGATGATTTGAAGACTGGAGAAGTAGCCGTCGGTAGTAGTGGAGTGATTCATATGGTCGATGCTCAGCGGACCATAAAATTTGTTACATCTTAGGCCATGTTCAGATTCCTAACTATTCACTATTCATTCCAACTTTTCACTATTCCTCCCTCACAAAACACGTTTCCGAGCGAATGCTACAGTGTTTTTCTTATGCTACAGTGTTTTTTCCTACAATTCCCTTAGCACAAGTAACCGCAGGTATGAAAGGTTTCCAAGCCATGACGTAAAGGAATCTGTGAAATTGTTCCCGCCTACATCAAGGCCTTGCAGGTGTTTGCAGTTAGCAAGTGACCTTGGCAGACGTCCTTGGACCCGATTCCCGTGTAAATCTACAAGCTCCAGTTGACATGACGCGTCAACGTCGTCAGGCCATGTTCCTCCGAGGCGATTGCCCCTCACGTTTAGCACCTTCAAGCCACTGCAGCCTTTAAGCAGATAAGGTGGGATGGATCCGCTCAATTTGTTGCCAGATATGTCAATTTTTTTTGCAGGTCAACATTCGGATCACATTCCGCAGGCGGAAGAGGCTCTCTTAATTCATTATTGGCCAGATTGATGAAGTAAAAGGATTTAAGTAGGGCAAGGAAATTATTGGGCAGGATTGAGAACTTATTGTTGGAGTAGTTAACATCTTTTGCTAGGGAAGGGAAAGGCACGACGCCACAAAGCTTATTCGAGCTGAGATCTAGGTCCGTTATGGTGGTATAGTCAGGTATCTGCCCTACAGTAGTGAACAGGTTGTGAGATAGGTCCAACAAACTCATGTTTCTCCAAATCCAGTCAGGTATATGGCCATGGATATGATTATGAGAGAGATCCAACATGTCTAGTGCAGGTACCTGTCTTATGGCACCAGGTAACATGGTCAGGTTGCAGGATGAAAATATGGGCGCCGGTATTGGCCCAGAAAGTGAATTAAAACTCAAGTCCAATTGCTGCAATGCTGACGGTGAGAATATGGATGCCGGTATTGGCCCAGAGAGTGAATTAAAACTCAAGTCCAATTGGAGCAACGATAATGACACAATGGATTTGGACGTTGGTATGGTTCCAGAGAGTGAATTAATACTCAAGTGCAACTCCTGCAACGATGGTTGGGTGAATATGGACTACCAGAGAGTGAATTGCTGCCAAGGTACAATTTCTGCAACAACGGCAGGGTGAATAGGGACGACGGTATGGACCCAGAGAGTAAATTATCTGTGAGATCCACCAACTTGAGGTTGGGATGATATATGCCTCCTTCGTTTAGAGGAATAGATCCTGTACATAAGAGGCATGGATGTTATACAAGGCACGTTTAGTCAGTTAAACAAAACATCATCTAAATCAAAATGTTAAATAAAATGTCGAAGGGTCACTAATAATGTGGTAAGCACTTGCAGTTAAGACCTTAAACTGTAAAACCGTAGGCATAATAGAATGAGTTAATCTATCAAACCAGGGTGGTCGCTTTCACACTTTAGTGATTCTGATTTTGTGTGCCGGGCCCGGGTTGTAGCTCTCCTTGTCTCGTTGAGTTTCACCTAGAGGGTTTTTTTTTGTGCTTTGATCTTTTTTTTGTTTTAGTGTTCAACCATGAGTGAATTGTCTACCCTTCATTATCAGTTTTTCAGATGCAACTTAGTAAATTGAGACATAGGTAGTAACACTTACCTTTTAAGGTACCTAGCAATAGATAATAGACAATAATTTTAGTGTGCATTTGTGCTACAAGAAAAAGTATGTAGAATGCGCAGCGGATTCCAGCCCAGACCGTTGTACACACGAGCTGGTACCTCGACATGCTTAGGTCCACTGGAGCCCACAACAACTAAGGTCTTGGTCTAACTCAACCCAAATGACTAGTCTGATAGGAGGAATACTACCTCACCTTATATTGTTATGCTCCCCACCATCAATTACCGATGTGGGAATAAATCTAACAAGTTAAACAAAGCAAAATTTAAGTGCAAAACAGCTCATCAATCCTGTTGTTGCAAAACAATGATTGTAAGGACTTACCCGTTAGCTTATTGTCGGAAAGTGACACCTCTTCCAGTCGCGTTAAGCTTGCAAACGAGGGAATTCGTCCAGATAAACCAGAATAAGGACAATTTAAAACAGTCAAGTGCGTCAAATTGTTGAGAGACCAAGGCAGCCCCCCTATGAAGCTGTTCAAGCCGAGGTGTAACTCTGTCAGGGATGACAGATTTCCAATGGAGTTGGGGATGACACCAATGAGGTTTGTGTCCTCAAGATTTAGGACCTTGAGGTTTCTAAGATGAGTGATGCCAAGAGGTATTGCTCCGTGTTGGAATGAATTTTCAGAAAGGTCAAGAATTTCCAAGAGAGACAAGTTAGAGAAGAGATGAGGGGCCAGACCGCCGGTCAAATAATTTCCGCTGAGGTCAATCACCTTTAGGGAATGGAGACCTGACAAAGATGGAGGGATTGTACCAGAGAGGTTGCTTTGCCTCAAGTTAAGGACTTGAAGCTGTGTCAACATGTCAAAACCAGAGTCTGGAAGGTGTGAGCCAGAGAACTGGTTGCCTCCCAGGTCGAGGTATTTGAGTGAGACGAGGCTGAACAGGGCAGGGTGAAAGCCGCTGATCTGGATACATTTGTTGGACAGGTTGAGAGCAGTAACCGTACCAGCAACACGATCGCAGCTAATGCCTTCCCAATGGCAGCAGTCGGTGCCGGCTTTCCATGACGGCAACGTCGTGGTGGGGATGTCGCAGCTGGCAGGGCCAAAAGAGAAGGTCCGGTTCTTCAGCTGGAGGAGCGCCGCTGCCTGCTGCTGATGGCATCGCGCCCGGACGTGCATGGTGCTGCCTCCCGGTCTGCTGGTGTCGTTTGAGGATAGTTCATGGGAACAATGTGCCTGGTGGATATCTACAAGCAGGGAAGCTACAACTGGTAGCAACAATATTGAGGCGTGACGGGTGTTGCTGAAAGCCATGGCAGCTTGAAAAATTAGCGAGGGGTCCGATCGAATGATGGCATGTATCGTATATATAGATATATGTGGTAGTCATGCAACGACTTCCTTCCAAGTCCAGCCCCCATCTACTACAAGGTAGTACTGCAAGGTACCACAAGTCATGTCACCTTTCTACTTTGCTCCAGTTGGCAATTGTACACAGAGTTTACTTGACTTCGAAATAGTCAGTCAACAGTCAACTATTCTCAGCTCGTCAAGCACGGCGGTTTTGTCGGGGCTGGAGGATAACGACAAGTGCATTAATTTGTTTGGTTCAAGACGTAATTTCTATAAGCCGTAAATCCATCGTGCAAGATAGAGAAGCTTATTGGTCTAAAGTACTAGCTAGTAGTTTTGGGAAACTACTAGTACCCAATAAGTTTGATCCGATGGTAGATCCGATGTTACAAATCCACAACAATTTAGCCAATATTTTACGAGATTGAGGTAAATATCATCAAAAGTACTGAACTTATTCTAATTAATTATTTTTGTTTTCATAGTATAAACTGACATTAGTAATCAGATTAATTACGGTTGTTAAGTAATGCGGTCATTATGATTCCAACAGTAAGGTCAGTGGTCATCTCAGACAATTATGTTTCATATATACGGTTCATCTACTTCCTGGAGGTGCATCGGCACTGTGATCATCTGCACTGCATCGACCCTTGATCGATTACATCGAACAGACTTGACTAGCGATGTCAAGTACCGGTGCATCCGGTTCCCTCCTAACTAACCCCCGCCTCTGGGTACTTTCTTATAAATCTCCTATGTTCTTTCCTTATGTCATATATGTCTTCTGGATAAGCACTGAGAATTATGCATATATTTATGCTATTCTTTATGTCATGATCTATACTTTAATTTGCATTAAAATAAACCATAAAATACCCCTAATTCCAACCGCTCCGCCTCCCCCTGTTGCTCCACACATCAACACTCAATCTCCACTGCAGCCAACAACCGTGCCTCACTGCCTCCGCACTTCTGCTGCTCCGCCGCTCGAGCTCTGGTGGACTTCGTATGTGACGGTCGTTTTTTGCTGCTCCACCACCCGTTCTCCAGTAGCCTCCTTAGTCTCGCACTCCGGCGGGCACCTTTCGCTGCTCACCCCGCCCGAGCTCCGGCCACCCAGTCCGCTGCTTAGCCCATTGAACTACGACAACAACCATCCGCTGGTCTGCCCGCTCGACTTCAAGTGGCCTCGCCGTCGTCGACTCTGACCGCTCTGTCGCGCCTCCTCCGCCATCATCTGCAGGTGGGATGACGACGTCAGCGCCGTTCAATTGGGATGAGCTCCTCCAGCCGTTTTTTTTGGACGAGCTCATCCCAGAATCTATGCAAATATTCTTGTTGGAGAGCCATTCTATTTCTTGATCTGTCAACCAAACTGCCACGAACGGAACTGCTCTGTCCTATTCTCTCCCATCCCACCAACCAATACCAGACTTAGGGGTACCCCAAATATGGCCAAAGACAGCCCAGCAGGGAAGCCGTATCAGCGACAAAGGCAGGCCCAAAGTGATGAGGACAGCACTCCTACGGATATACACGAGGTTTCTTCGCTGGATATTCAAGGTCCAATCACAAGAGCTCGAGCGCGACAATTTAATCTAGAGGTGAGTTCGCTCCTAAGTGTTCCTATTAATATTTTTGAGAATGTTTCGCTACCTATTGTTTATAATGTGATTAGGAACCAAGGAGAAGACCAAGAGACACATAGAGAAAGGCTTAGAGGCGTGGAGGACCTGATGGAAGATCGGCCACCTACGTCTCATCACAAAGCTTGGCAGCCCAACAAGAGCCCACCACAGCGACGCCCCTACAGCAGCGGGAATCTCCGTCTCGTTCAAGGGTGCCCCTCACCCTCGAACGGGAGTCTCCGCCACGTTCGACCCCCGCCGCGGTCGAGGCTACCCGCCAAGCCTCGATGACCCTTATGCCAGGCCCATGCAAGGCATTAAAGGCAGGACACGACCGCACGCCTCACTCAACCACACCTCGGATGGGACACCGGTCGCCTCTGACTGAGCCGGGCACTGTGGCTCTGCGCCAAGCCCTGTGGAGACAAGGTTTTTCGGTGTCTGATTTGGTCACACCGGCACAAACAAGTGATTGCGGTGCTAATCCACTCGTTGCCCCGATGGCGGGTGAAGAGACAGGGGTTTTTATTCTGGTTCTGGCCACGGGGCCGTACGTCCAGCAGTGGTGCCGAGCACCAGTTTCGTGTTGCTCGTAGTAGGGGGTTACAAGCAAGGTGGGAGAAGGAGGTGAGCTCCTAAGTCCCCAAGTTCGGCTGTCGCTAGCTAAGTGGTGTGTGTTCTAGCACGTGTGGACTTGAGTGTGTCTGGGCGTCTGTTGCGTGTGAACCTGCTGTCGCTTGCCCCTTTGCATGGGCTTCCCTTCCCCTTTTATAGACCAAGGGGGAGGGCGTGAGTACATGTGTTCGTCGTGCTGATGTTGCTAAGTGCACTGTTCTGTCCATGCCCACTATGCGAGCGGGAATCGCGCCTTCCAACTCCGGCTGACGACATGGCAGTGGCTGACGTGATGTCCTTCCTTCTTGTGACGGCTCACGGCGTCGAGGGTGGCAACTTGCGTACGGCGTATAGATCGAGTCTCTGTAGCCTCCTTCGAGGGTCGCCTTTGAGGATGGTGGCGCGCCCGAGGCGAGCAAAGTCAGCGGAGTGGTTGTCATAGTGCTGCTGCCAGGTTAGGCGTGGCCGTGCAGCATGGCGCTCAGAAGTCCACTGTTGCGAGTGGATTTGACCGGTGTCTTCTCCGGGGCGTGGGTGGTGGCGTGGCGCAGTGATTCCCCTGCTTTTTGACTGCAGAGGAGTGTCATCATGACTTGGAGTGATGGGTCGCAGAGTCTTGGGCGTCGTTCCCAGTGAGGCCAGCTCGAGCTTGGACCGCAAGCTCAAGCTCGCTGAGCCTCGAACGAGACGGAAACGCCCGCTCGAGGGTGAACGTCCCCTTCGAGCTCACTGAGCCTCGATCGTCACGGACATCCCTGCTCGAGGGTGGTCGTCCACCTCGAGCGGGACGGACGCTGAGGAGGAGTTGTTGTGGTGGGCCTTTGCTGGGCTGCAGAGCCAGGCCGACTTCGTTGGTGGGCCTTGTTACCGAGTAGTTCTGGGCCTAAGTTAGAGTACCCCTTTTACAGGTACCCTACAGTAGCCCCCGAGCCTCCGTAGGAGTGAGGTTCAATCCTGTGGAGGTTGGTGTTCGTCGAGGCTTTCGAGGCCTTCATCCCTTCGCGGGTTCTGGGAATCCGTGGGGGCGCGCTAGCGCACCCGCGGGTGTAGCCCCCAAGGCCTTGGGAGAGTGGTTGACATTCTCTCAAGGTCTCAACTTGATGTGAAGAGTATTCGTTGCTTCCCCAGGTATTGGTTCGTCCACTACGCCTGAGGTCCTCAAATCTAGCCTTGTTTGGCGTGGTAGAGGAAATCTTGAGCTTTTTTCGTACATCGTGATCTCTTTCGAGGGGTCGGGGATGAGGCGATCCGTGTTTCTCTCGACTGGGATTGAACCATGGATGCCTGGTTGAGCTGGTAATGGGTGGTTCGAGTGGACGTCCATGCCCTGTTCGATGAGGGTAGGCTCGTGGTCATAGGACACGCCCGTGAAAGCTTTTCGCAAAAGTATGGTAGACCGGACTTGACCTCGTTCGATAGAGGTCGAGGGCTCGATGCTCCCCCTCGAGGGGTCCCTTAGTCTAGGCTTTTTGCCTGGCCTCGAACATAATCGATTGTTTTCCTCGAACATTTGAGCTTCGAGGCTCACCTTCGAGGGTACCGTCGATTATCCCTGACTCAGTTGATCTGGGGCCCTTGTCGAAACCTTTCGAAGATCCAAGGTTCGAACCCCTGATCAGCAGAACGATGACTTCCTCCCTTCGAGGGGCAAGCCTTGAGCGTTCCCTACACGTGTTCTGCTGCACGGGGTAACGAGGCTTTCGAGGCCTCTGTCCCTCGACGGGTCTTCCTCGAGCCTTCGAGCTTCGAGGCTTTCCCTTCGAGGGTGGGCGCCTTGAATGCGCCCTTCCTCGTTTTGCGTGGGTCATGATGGCCACCAAGGAAGATTTCGTGGCTTCGTGGGAGAAGTGGGCGCGCCTTTTCAGGCGAGGCGTGCGGGCACGGTTCGACACGACCGCACGTTTACTGCGCCAGACTCCTCGAGTATTACGGCGCGATTAAGGCGGTTAGCGCGGTTGACGCGGCCAGCGCCGTTACGTCTCCCGGGGCGGGCCTGACTGTCAGTCCCAGGGGACTGTCGTGTCACGGCTGGCGTCCTGCTGCACCTTTCCCCCCAGGGGAGCATAAATAGCGGGGCAGGGCACCTGCCGAGGGTACGCCTGCCCTGCCTTCTAGCCTTTGCTTTCAAGCCTTTGTCTTCTCGCCTTTGCCTTCTAGCCTTTGCCTTCTAGCCATTGCGTCGTCTTCCTCCTTCGCCTAAGCTTCCACCTGTCGCCATGGTCCGACTCGTCGACCCCGCGCCGTGGAAGCCATCGACGGCCACCAAGGCTTGCCTAGAGGGGCTCGTGGAGGTCGGAGTGTTGCCGCCAAACGTCGACGGCGAACCGCCGGTCTGGATCTCGCCGGGGGCTGCCGCGGAGCCCGCTCCTCCGGCGGGCTACGTCGTCAGCCTCGTTCGTCTTCACGAGCGAGGCTTTGGCGTCCCGGCGGGGCGATTCCTGCGAGCGTTGTGCTTCCACTACAAGGTGGAGCTACACAACTTTTCGCCTAATGCGATCTCGCAGGCGGCGGTCTTCGTCGCCGTCTGCGAGGGCTACTTGGGCATCGAGGCCCATTGGGACCTGGGGCGCCACCTCTTCTTCGGCGAGCTCTTCTTAGAAGGCGTCACCAAGGGGGTCCGTCGCCCAGCTCGCGCTGGTGGCCTCGTGCTCCAAGTCCGGAGGAGCCGCAAGGAGCTCTACATTCCTTGTTCCATGGTTTCCAAAAACCAAGATTGGGACAAGGGGTGGTTCTACCTCCGCAACGACGGGGGGCGTCTGCCGCCCTACACCGGCAGGCTACTGACGGAGAAGCTGGACTGCTGGGTCTAGGGGGTGTCGCCGCCGGAGCAGAAGGACAAGCTCGCTCCCCTGATCGAGGCGCTCCAGAGCCTGTCGAGGCGCGGTCTCACTGCTGGTGGCGTCATCGCGAACTTCCATCGGCGGTGGGTGCTTCCCCTCAGCAGAGGAGGCTCCCGCTGTTTGGGATGACCCCTGGCACCGATCTTACCGGCACAGCGATGGCGGCGGAGCCATTGCCCATCGCCACCGCCATTCAACAGGAGCGGCGCGCCGTCGACCGGCTGGCGGACGACCCGTGGGCAGTGCCCATGCGGCCCGAGGATGGCCATCTCAGTTTCATAAGTGCCTTCCGATTCTCGTATTTACTTCGTGTTTCGATTTCGTGTCTTTGACCTCGCGACTGGTGTTTTGCAGGGTCTGTCCCGCGGCCACACTTCCAAGCCCCCTGTCCCCAAAGACAGGGTCGCCAACCGCACCCTCGCTGAGAAGGCGAAGCAGGTGAAGGATCGGAAGGAGGCGCGGCGGAAGCGAAAGGAGCGGAAGAAGAGGAAGCATCGGGAGGAGAACCGCGAGCGGGAGAGGCAGGGGCTCTCCCCGCTCCCGACACCGGAGTCTTCCCCGGATCCCGCTAGCGAGGGATCTGAGGAGGATGGTGGGGCGAGGAGCCCGTCTCCTCTTGAGCTCTCCGTCTCCTCGCGGGCTTCCCCCGGTGGGGCCGCCCTGGCTGCAGCGTCTGGGGGCGGTAGCGGAGAGACCGTCGACCTCGAAGCTCCGCCGTCGACCGTGGTGCCTGCTTCTGGGAGCCCGTCGGGGGTAGCGGCGGCTGCCCTCGAGGTACCCCAGGATCGAGGCAAGGCACCCGAGGTGGCTCCAGCTCATGGACCAGGAGTAGAAGCTTCCCAAGGAGAAGCCGGCGCCCCCACGGAAGGCGAGGGGGTTTCGAGGGTGACTCCTCAAGGGGGGGCCGGCGCCTCTACGGGAGGCGAGGCCTTGAGGGTGGCTCCTCAAGGGGAGGCCGACGCCTCCACAGGAGGCGAGGTCTCGAGGGCGGCTCCCGTCTCAGCCTCGAGGCTGAAGCGGAAGCTCCCCATCGTTCGGTGAGTTTTCTTCGTTACTCGCTTGTTCATCGAGGCTTCAAGTCTGTTTCTAACTAGATTTCTTCTTGGCGCAGTCGGTCTGGTGGACGGGCCGTGCCTTCCCTTGCGCCGACCAAGGCCCTCAAGGTCAGGCCAAGCTCATCGCCTCACCCGTCCTCGCAGCTCCTGGGTCCGGCGAACAAGGTGGTTCAGGACTTCGTCACCTTTTTTGACGCCCAGGCGGGGCTGCAGGTCGAGCGACAGCCGTGCGAGGAGGCGCCCCGGGTCCTCGAGGAGCCAAGGCCGCCTCAACTCCTCGAGGGCGTTGTCGAGCCCCGCGCCGAGAATACCCGGACTGAGGATGCCGCCCCCGCGCCTGGGGAGGCTCTTTGTGTCGAGGAGCCGCCTGCAGCGCCCGTGGAGGCGGACGCCGCGGTGGCCCCCCCCCCTCCCCCGCGTGAGGGAGGAGAGGAGCGAGCCTTTGGCGGCGGGTTTCCACACCTGTCGGAGCTGGCCGAGGCTCTGGAGGTGCGAGCCCCCGGACCGCAGGGGCACGAGAGCAGCGGGACCGCGCCATCGACCCTCCTCGTGCTTCCAGCGGGGCCAGCGTCGGCCGAGCCCAGCGGGGTACCTGCCCGTGTCAACGAGCATGGGTCCTCCGTGATGTGGCAATCCCGCAGCGATCTTCCCCAGCAGTTCGTTCGTGAAGCCGCGGCGGAGGAGCGTCTATGGGACGCTCAGTTGGAGCACGGTCAGGGTGTCATCCGGGCCCTGCGGGACGCTCTTCGTTTTCATGATGAGGCCGGCAAGGTCCACCAGGTGCGTTTCGTTGCAGTCGGTGTTCTGCCGTAATAGCTTTTCAAGAGATGCTTAGCTCGTTTTTCGCAGGAACTCCGCAAGGAGGCATTCGTGAAGAACGACCAAATTGCGGCGCTGTTGGTGGAGCTCGCCGATTGTCGGGGGTGGTGGAGGCTCGGGACCGCCAACTGGCCGACCTCCAAGACGCTCGGGACCGGGTTGCCGCCGAGTGTCGGGAGAAGGGCGAAGTCATTACTCGCCTAGATGACACGGTCGGCGCCCTGCGCGAGCAGCTCGCGAACAGCAGCACTTGGCTGGACAACGAGCGAGTCGCGCGCCGTGCGGCGGAGTCGGCGCTTGGGGAGGAACGGCGTCTCATGGTGGAGGCTCGAGACCAGCTCGAGCTAGAGCAAGCGGCACGGGCCACGACGGAGAAAGCCCACGAGACCACCCAGGGTCAAGTCGAGGGTAAGCCGATCTTGCTCGAGTCTCGATCCTTTTGCTTTGTTGCTTTTTCATTCCTGACAGCCTTGTTGGTGCAGCGCTGAAGCAAGCGCTCCAGGCCGAGACGGAGTCGAAAGGGGCTCTGCTGGTGGCACACTCGGAGACCCAGCGTGAGCTCGATGAGCTGGTGCAGGCTGCTTCGGCGGCCTACAACGAAATTGCTGGCGCCGACGTGCAGTCCGGCAGCAACCTCGCCAGTCGCCTTCGAGCGCTTGGGGGGCATTTCACCTCACGTGTGAAGGAAGCCCTCCTGCTCGGGGTTCGGAAGGCGCTTGGAGTGGTCACGACCCACTACCAAGCGGACCTCTCGAAGCTCGCCGCCGGGTACGTCGTCGCCGACAACCTTAACGACGAGGAGGCTGTGGCGGCGATCGAGGAAGCCGATGCTGCTGCTGACGAGACGGCGCGAGTGCTTGCTGGCCACTTCGAGGGCGTCCTCTTTCCTGGCGAGGATGGTGACGGCTGGGACGACCTTGGCGGCGGGGGCAATCCCTGAAAGTCTCGGGCCATCGAGCCCGAGTGTAAAAAGTAGTTTAGGAATTCCGACTTTTTTGATGTAAGATTAATTCGCTTATATCCTACTAAACATCGTTTATTTCGCTTTAAACGGGATGTTATTTTCATGTGGTATCTTCGCGACGCGCATTGTGTCCGATGCATGTGCCTCGAGAGGAGAACGTCACTAGGATCGATCGTACGTGAATGACTTAGGCGGAAGGAAGTGAGGTGTTGCCGTAGCCTCGAGGCGTAGGCGAACACTCGGCTGAGGCGACCCTGCCCTTGTCCATTTCACGCCTAGTGTGTTCCCTTCGAGGGTTTGCAAAGGAGTTTTTTGAAAAAAGTGACGATTTTTTCGGGGGTCCTTCCCCATTTAGCCCCCGAGGGAGGATGGGTCTACCAAGGGTAGATCCAATCCTCCCTCGAAACGTGCATGGAACAAAAGTTCGTTTTATTCATTTCCAAACTGTGGGGGTTAAAAGTCAACACTTGATTCAAAAGATATGTACTAATCTAGAGCATGTACAAAAGTTTCGAGGGCCACGGGCCACTCTAGGGATAGAAACGACGTAGCTGTTGGATGTTCCAGGCGTTCGTGAGGATCTGCCCGTCCTTGTCAGCTAGCTTGTATGTCCAGGACTTGAGGACTTCGGCGACGATGTATGGCCCCTCCCATGGGGGTGTAAGCTTGTGCCGTCCTCGGTTGTCCTGTCGAAGCCTTAACACGAGGTCTCCTTTGCAGAGATCTCGGTGCCAGACCCTTCGAGCCTGTTGTCGACGTAGGCTTTGCTGGTACCTTGCTGAGTGGAGTAGGGCCACGTCTCGAGCTTCATCGACCTGGTCGAGCGAGTCCTCTCGAGCCTGACAGTTTCGTTGTTCCTGGTACGCTCGGAGCCTAGGGGACCAATATTCCAGATCCGTGGCGAGGATGGCCTCTGCCCCATAGATGAGGAAGTACGGGGAGAACCTTGTTGCTCTGCTTGGGGTCGTTCTCAGACTCCAGATCACCGATGGTAGTTCTTGCACCCACCTGTGCCCGAACTTCTTCAGCTTGTTGTGAATTCTGGGCTTTAGGCCTTGTAGAATCATGCCATTGGCACGTTCTACTTGACCGTTTGTTTGTGGGTGGGCCATCGCCGACCAATCCACTCGGATGTGGAAATCATCGCAGAATTTTAAGAACTTCTTTCCCGTAAATTGGGTGCCGTTGTCGGTGATGATGGAGTTGGGAACCCCAAACCGATGGATTATGTCGGTGAAGAAAAGCACCGCCTGCTCAGACTTGATTCTATTGATGGGTCGAGCTTCGATCCATTTGGAGAATTTGTCGACCGCCACCAATAGGTGCGTGAAGCCCCCGGGCGCTTTGGCCATTGGCCCGACAAGATCGAGGCCCCATACGGCGAAAGGCCACGTGATGGGGATAGTTTGCAGCGCCTGGGCAGGAAGGTGTGTCTTGCGTGCGTAGAACTGGCACCCTTCGCAGGTTTGTACCACCTCCGTGGCGTCCGCCACGGCAGTGGGCCAGTAGAAGCCTTGTCGAAAGGCGTTGCCTACGAGCGTGCGTGGGGCGGCGTGATGTCCGCCCACGCCCGCATGGATGTTGAGGATGAGCTCTTTCCCCTCGGGTATCGGGATGCAGCGTTGCAAGACCCCCGAGGTTCCCCGTCGGTATAGTTCCCCTTCGATGATGAGGAACCGTTTAGCTTTCCTCGCGACGCGCCTTGCCTCCGTTCGATCGTTAGGCAAAACGCCTTGATCGAGCCAGTCGAGGTACGGGCTTCGCCAATCTCGAGGCGCCGGGGCCTCGTCGATTTCCATCGCCTCCGCTTTGTCTTCCTCTTCCGAGCAGGCCTCGTACCCCTTGGGCTTGTCCTCATCCACCAAGAGCTCCGCGCTCGTGGGGTCGAGGGCGGCCGCTCGAGTGTTGGGTGCGGTCGAGGCTCGGGCCGAGGTGGCGACGGTAATCGAGGGTCCGTCGATGTCCTTGGCGAACACGTTCAGGGGAACGGTGGCTCGCCCTGAGTTAACGCTGTTTTGAGTTGATCGAGAGCTTCTTGGGCCTCCGCGGTCCAGGCGAAGTGCTTTGACTTCCTCAAAAGTCGATACAGAGGTAGCCCCTTAGGGACGCCAGGCATCCCATCACCCTCTGTACACACTTTAGGTTGCGGGTCGGTTCCATCTGCTGGATGGCCGTGACCTTTTCGGGGTTGGGCTCGATGCCTCGTTCGGAGACAATAAAGCCCAAGAGCATACCTCGAGGCACACCGAAGACGCACTTCTCAGGGTTGAGTCTTACTCCGTGCGCCCTGAGGCAGCTAAACACGACCTCGAGGTCGCGCACCAGGTCATCCGCCTTCCTGGTTTTTACGACGATATCATCGACATATGCCTCTACGATACGACCTATATGATCCCCGAAGACGTGGAGCATACAGCATTGGCATGTGGCCCCGGCGTTTCGAAGGCCGAAGGGCATCGTAACGTAATAGTACATGCCAAAAGGGGTGATAAAGGAAGTCGCGAGCTGGTCGGACTCCTTCATCTTGATCTGATGGTAACCGGAGTACGCATCAAGGAAACATAAAAGTTCACATCCCGTCGTGGAATCTACAATTTGATCTATACGTGGTAAAGGAAATGGGACTCTCGGGCATGCTTTATTCAAGCTGGTGTAATCTACACACATTCTCCACTTCTCATTTTTCTTCTTTACTAGTACAGGATTAGCTAGCCACTCGGGATAAAAAACTTCCTTGATGAATCCGGCCTCCAAAACCTTGCGTACCTCTTCACCGATCGCCCGCCGTTTCACTTCGTCGAAACGGCGGAGGCGCTATTTGACCGGCTTGGAGTGGGGGCGGATATCAAGAGAGTGCTCGGCGACCTCCCTCGGAATGCCTGGCATGTCGGAGGGGCTCCACGCAAAGATGTCAGCGTGGGCGCAGAGACAGTCCACGAGCACCACTTCCTATTTGTGACTGAGGGAAGAGCTGATCCTCAACACCCTGCCGTCGTGGCTGTCAGGGTTGAGGGGGACAGTCTTGGTGGCCTCAGCGGGCGCGAAACTCCCCGGTTGCCGTTCGTTGGCGTCAGGGGGCGTGTTGATGATCGCCTCCAGATCAGCTACGAGGGTCTCGTCGAGGGCGAGAGCCTCCGCGAGCTCTATGCTCTCGACGTCGCACTCATAGGCGTGTTCGACCGTTGGGCCGACCGTGATGACTCTGTGAGGCCCTGGCATCTTCAGCTTGAGGTAGGTATAGTTGGGGATGGCCATGAACTTGGCGTAGCACGGCCTTCCCAAGATGGCGTGGTAGGCTCCTTTGAAACCCACTACCTCGAAGCTGAGCACTTCCTTGCGGAAGTTTGCCGGGGTTCCGAAGCAGACGGGCAGGTCGATCTGCCCGAGAGTTTGGACGCGTTTTCGGGCGCAACTCCATGGAAGGAGGACTTGTTGGGCCGCAACTCACTGGTGCTGATTCCCATGAGCTCCAAAGTTGCAGCATATAGGATGTTGAGGCTGCTGCCGCCGTCCATGAGCACCTTGGAGAAGCGCGTGTTGCCGATGACGGGGTCGACGACGAGGGGATAATGTCCGGGGTTCGGGATATGGTCGGGATGGTCTTCGCGACCGAACAAGATGGTCTCTGAAGACCAGTCGAGGTATGAGGGGGTCGCTGGCCGGGCCAGCAGGACCTCCCTGTGTTCCCTCCTCCGCTGTCGATGTTTTAGGTTGGCTGCGGGGCCTCCCATGATGAAGAACACATGTTCCACCTCGGGGTATCCGTCGTCGTCCTTGCCGCCACCATCCTTGGGCTGACCGCCATCCTTTCGAGGGATGTGGTTGTAAAACTTCCGCAGCATCTCACACTGCTCGAGAATGTGAGCGACCGCGGTCTTGTGGTACGGGCATGGCATCTTGAGGAGGTCATCGAAAATGTCTCCACCACGCGGGGGACCCCGAGGCCCCTTGTGGTTAGGGTCGACCGTGAGGGCCTCATCTTCGACGTCACCCGCTTCGTGGGGCGCCCGGAGCTTCTTTTCCTTCTTGCCGTGCTTCCGCTTCTTCGAGGGTCCCTTTGTCTTGTCGTCCTCCGCGGACGCTTCCTCGGGACGCTTTTCCTTCTTATCATTAAAAATGGTGTTGGCCGCCTCCTCCCCTGAGGCGTACTTCGAGGCCACCTCGAATAGCCGGTTTGCGTCGGGGGGTGGGCTCCTCCCCAACTTGCACACCAAGCTATAGCATGTGGTGCTCTCGAGGAAGGAGTGGATGATGTTGGAAAGCTCGGTGCAGCGCTTGGAGAAGCGCCGGATGAAGTCTCTCAAGGATTCGCCGGGTTTTTGTTTGCACCCTCGAAGGTCCCACGTGTTCCCGGGACGCACGTAGGTGCCCTGGAAATTCCCCACGAAAGTCTCGACCAGGTCATTCCAGTCGCGGATCCGGTTGGGGGGCAGATGCTCGAGCCATGTCCGCGTGGAATCTGCTAGGTGGAGTGGCAGATTGCGGATGATCATGTCGTCATCTGTAGCGCCGCTGAGCTGGCATGCTAGGCGGTAGTCATTCAACCATACCCTAGGGTCCGTTTCCCCAGAGTATTTGGTGATGGTAGTAGGCTGTCGGAAGCGGGGGGATTGGGGTGGTGCGGATGTTGCGACTAAACACCCGCGTTCCCGCTGGCTCCGGAGCCGCATCCCGGTTCCACCCAACGTCGGTGCGCCCGCGTTGGTGGGTCCAGGCACCCTCTCGCTGCCTCATTTGGTTCAGCGTGTTGCGGGCGTCGCCATCGTTGATCGCGCCTCGGGTGTCCCGGAGGCGTGATCTCGTGGGCACTCTCGCGGGAGGTGTTCCTGCTTCGGGTGCACATGGTTCGCTGACGTGGCGTCGCGCCATGTCCCGGTGGGAGTCGCCCCGGGACTGTGCTCGTGCCCTACGGTTAGGCCGGGGTGAGCGCACCGATGACTCCCCTCCTCGTTCGCCCTTCGAGGCTGATGAGCGTCGAAGGCGGGAGGCTGAGCTCTCGGCCTGCTGTCGGGCGACGTTCTCAACCAACTTTTGGGCCTCGAGATGCTGCTTTCGCCCCTCGGGGGTAGCTGTTTCCAGCGTGGCTCGGAGCAGCGGGGCCGCCGCGATGAGCTTCTGGCTCATTCTCGGAGCAAGGTCGTCATCTTTGCCTTCGGCGAGGATGCGGGCCTGAGCTACTCGCCCAGCGCGCCGTGCGTCCGTGCTGTGCTCGTGGCCTTGTTTGGGCGGCTCGTGGTCGGAGCGTGCCGGTGGTGAGACGTCGCCTCCTCCCAAGTCGTGGCAGACAGCGTGGATGCCGCCCGTCCTCGGAAGGCGAGTGATCTGATGGGTCCGGTGGCTGCGCGCCTACCGGATCTACGCCGATGTTGCCTCCCTGGTCGTCATCTCCACCATCGTCGTCCGACGTCGATCCTTCACGGACCCGCCCGTCGCTGATGACGAAACACTCCCTGGTCGGATCATACTCATCATCGGAATAGCCGAAGCAATAATCCGCCGCTGTTTGGAAGGCCAGAAAGGCCTCCAGGTCGTGGAGACCTGAGTAGTCCCAACCAGGGCGCTCATGCTCAAAGGCATATCCATCTTCCGATTCCGTGTGGGAATCTTTGGGCGTCAGAGCGGCGAGGTCGCATCCCGAGGCCGGATGACGGCCTGGCGGGCCATCATACGCACTCATGGCGGTGCGGACGAGCGAGGCGTACGTGGCCGTAGGGCCGCGTAGCCCATATGGATAGGGACGTGCCGTCGTAGCACGTGGTGCAGAAAATGGTCCCGGGAGGAAGGGAGCAGCCCTCTCCTGTGACCCTGATCGCGGGATCTCCCCTTCCCTTGAGGGAGGGGGGATGCTGACATCGGCGGTGCGCCTTGCAGCGTGCGCTCGTCGTACGCGAGGTCCGGGACGACTCCGTCGCCGCGGTGCTGCCAGTGGCAGATGAGGAGGCTCTAGTTGGTTGCTTGGTTCCTCCTGGAGGATGCGCATGTGGTAACCATCGTCACATGCCTGGAACCGTAAGCTCCCGAACCAGATCTCCTGTCCCACTGGGAGCAGATTGCTCTCGCCCAGCGGGGGCCGTCCTTGGTCGAAGTTCGCCATCGGGAACGAGGGTTGCGCAGCGCTGGTCCCCTACCTGGCGCGCCAACTGTCGGTGCCTGATTTGGTCACACCGGCACAAACAAGTGATTGCGGTGCTAATCCACTCGTTGCCCCGATGGCGGGTGAAGAGACAGGGGTTTTTGTCCTGGTTCCGGCCACGGGGCCGTACGTCCAGCAGTGGTGCCAAGCACCAGTTTCGTGTTGCTCGTAGTAGGGGGTTACAAGCAAGGTGGGAGAAGGAGGTGAGCTCCTAAGTCCCCAAGTTCGGCTGTCGCAAGCTAAGTGGTGTGTGTTCTAGCACGTGTGGACTTGAGTGTGTCTGGGCGTCTGTTGCGTGTGAACCTGCTGTCGCTTGCCCCTTTGCATGGGCTTCCCTTCCCCTTTTATAGACCAAGGGGGAGGGCGTGAGTACATGTGTTCGTCGTGCTGATGTTGCTAAGTGCACTGTTCTGTCCATGCCCACTATGCGAGCGGGAATCGCGCCTTCCAACTCCGGCTGACGACATGGCAGTGGCTGACGTGATGTCCTTCCTTCTTGTGACGGCTCACGGCGTCGAGGGTGGCAACTTGCGTACGGCGTATAGATCGAGTCTCTGTAGCCTCCTTCGAGGGTCGCCTTTGAGGATGGTGGCGCGCCCGAGGTGAGCAAAGTCAGCGGAGTGGTTGTCATAGTGCTGCTGCCAGGTTAGGCGTGGTCGTGCAGCATGGCGCTCAGAAGTCCACTGTTGCGAGTGGATTTGACCGGTGTCTTCTCTGGGGCGTGGGTGGTGGCGTGGCGCAGTGATTCCCCTGCTTTTTGACTGCAGAGGAGTGTCATCATGACTTGGAGTGATGGGTCGCAGAGTCTTGGGCATCGTTCCCAGTGAGGCCGGCTCGAGCTTGGACCGCAAGCTCGAGCTCGCTGAGCCTCGAACGAGACGGAAACGCCCGCTCGAGGGTGAACGTCCCCTTCGAGCTCACTGAGCCTCGATCGTCACGGACATCCCTGCTCGAGGGTGGTCGTCCACTTCGAGCGGGACGGACGCTGAGGAGGAGTTGTTGTGGTGGGCCTTTGCTGGGCTGCAGAGCCAGGCCGACTTCGTTGGTGGGCCTTGTTACCGAGTAGTTCTGGACCTAAGTTAGGGTACCCCTTTTACAGGTACCCGACAAGGTTGGTGCCAGGCAGTGCCACTGTGTCAAGAACCCCACGGCCGGTTCCGTCCCGGGTATGCCACAAAACCTCGAGGAAGGACTCCCGAAGGGCTGCGGGGAGCGCCCGACACCACCCCGCCCTCGAGTAACATCCCTCGAAGCAACGATCAGCTGCCAAGAAGTTAACGATGGTGACTCCCATACTGTCAGCAAGAGTTGGAAGGCGCGATTCCCGCTCAGACAGTGTACGGCATGGGTGGCACAGTGCATCTTCTAACGTCAGCACCACGATCACATATGTACGTCTTCCCTCACCCTTGATTTATAAAAGGGGAGGGAAGCCCATGCAACAAGGGCAAGGAGCACACACACACGACCACAACACAAACACACAACACCTTCAACCAACCAACTCAGGGACTTGGGAGTTCATTTCCCTCTCCCACCTTACTTGTAACCCCCTACTACTAGCAACACGAAACTCGGTGCTACGCACCACTGCTGGACGTACGGCTGCACGGCTGGCACCAGGATAAACCCTTCGCACCCCGAGTTCAATCCCGAAAGATCTGCCATCGGAGCGAGTGGTTAGTAGCGCAATCACTTGTTAGTGCCTGGCGCGCCAGGTAGGGGCCTGCGTTGCACGACTCTCGCTTCGCTCCTGATGGCGGATTTTGACCGGAGACGATTCCCAATGGGATCAAGCGATCCGTTCCCAGCGGGACACGAGATCCGGTTCGGAAGCCTCCATTTCCAGGTGACTGGCAATGGCTACCTCATGCGCATCCTCCCAGTAGGATCCAGCAGCCATCCGGAAGCTCCGCCACAGGCAACAGCAGCTCCTCGACGGAGGAGGTGCCCAGGACCGTGCACGCGGCGCGCACACGCTGCCAGACGTGTAGCCAGTGCTAATCACACCCCTCCTGCAAGGGACGGAGGTGTGCCGCAGCACTCTATCCCAGGGATGGAGACTGCTTCTTCGCCCTCAACGAATGTAGAGCAATCTCCTCCGACGCCATGTTTCCCTTACGGGTCTGGTAACACTGCGGCCATCTACGCCTCGTCGGTGAGCGCAAGCATGAGTGCGTACGACGACCCGCCTGGCCACCATTTGGTTTCGATCCTAAACCTCATCGCTTTGACAACCAACGACTCCCATCCAGAGTCGGAGGAGGAATGCACTCCCAGGTTGGAACATCCCGAGTGGGACTATTCTGGCCTTCGGGATCACAGCGCTTTCTCGGCCTTTCAGGCCGCGGCGGACTACTGCCTCACCTGCTCTAACGACGACAATGACCCCACCCGAGAGTGCTTCGTTATCAACTGTGAAGTTAGTGACGGGCACGCTACCGACGAAGACGATTATGATGATGACGCCGAAGATCCGGTGGGCGCACAACCACCAGATGTAACACCCTAAAAATGCCCTATTTAAAATTTAGTAATTAATTGGCTTTTTATATTGAAGTGCTCATAATTAATATAGGGAAATAAAATTTTGAGGAAAATAAAAGCAAATATAGGGTATAGAAACATTATTGTTGCATTCATGCTGGTGCATTTATTTTTGATTGTTGAATTCAAATTTGAGTTTGAATTTGAAATAAAATGAGTGTTTGAATAAAAGAAAAAGCTTTCCATTTTCTCTCTTTT
This sequence comes from Digitaria exilis, assembly GCA_015342445.1. Taxonomy (NCBI): domain Eukaryota; kingdom Viridiplantae; phylum Streptophyta; class Magnoliopsida; order Poales; family Poaceae; genus Digitaria; species Digitaria exilis. The sequence continues at coordinate 689,911 of JACEFO010001947.1, forward strand.
TCCTTCTTTCTTTTCAGCCCAGCCGGCCCATTCTTCCTCTTTCTTTTTCTTCCCGCAGCCCAGCCAACCTCCCTGCGCGGCCCATCTCTTTTCCTCCCTTTTCGCGCGGCCCAGCAGAGCCAGCCCAGCTAGCAGCCCGCTCCGCCCTCTCTCCCGCAGCCGCTGACGAGCTGGCCCCACGCGTCAGTGCCGTCTCCTACCTCTCATCGTACGCGGCCGGGACTCCTCCCCGATCCGAGCTGCCGCCGCCTCGCGCCGCCGTGCTGCGCCCGGACTCCTCGGCTTGGAGCGCACGCCAAGGTTCCCCTAGCCCCTTTATAAGCCGCCGCCAACCCCTCGTTCTCGAGCCGTGCCACAAACCCTAGCCGCCATCCAAGCTCGCGCCGCGAAACCCTAGCCGCGCCGCCGCAATCGCCTAGAGCTCGCTCCAAGGCCGCATCGACGACGAGAACCAGCTGCGGAGCTTCCGGGTAAGCAGAGGAACTCGCCGAGCCCAAAACTCCTCTTCCTCTTGCCCTCCCGCACGCGCGCGACCTCGCCGGAGTTCCCAATCCGCCGCCGCTCGTCACCAGCCGCCACCGCCGCTCAATCCTCGTCCACAACCCCCAAAATCGACTCCCCGTTGTCTCCTCTCTCCCCCAAGCTTTTCGCGGCGAGTTTTGGAGCACCGTAGCCCCCAGCCGAGCCAACTCCGGCGAAACTCCGGCCGCGCGCCGCCGCGAGCCGCCGTTTCCGGTGAGCAGAGCGCCCGATCTAATCTCAGCCGTTAGATTCGAAACCGACGGTCCAGATCTAAACCGGGTCCGGTTCACCGTGAACCCGTGGACCGCGGTCTACGGCCGGTCCACAGCACAGTAGACCGTGACGTCAGCCGCCGCCGTGCCTGTTTTGCAAAAGAGCCCCTGCAGTTTTCGAAAATCAACCCGCGGTCCACCTCTATTCAAAAGTATTTACAACCAAGTCCTTTTTCTTTCGGTTTAGCCCCTGTTCTTTTGAAAAATAGCGTCCGCCGTCCTGAAAGTCGTTTTTACGCCGCAGCCCTCGGGTTTTTATATGAAATTATGTTTTAGGTCCCTGGTTTCTTTCAAAAACACCCCTGGAAGCCTAGAATCTTTACCAGCAAGCCCCTAGAGCCTGTTTTAAGCGTAGTTTCTCCGTTTTAACTCCGATTTTAGTGATTTTCGCGCTCATGTGTTCGTAGTGAAGCGTAGAGTAGCTTTGAAACCTTCTTTTCATCTTTTGTTTATGCTTGGTGTATTGTTCTAATTAAATGCCTTGTTTGCATGTATGTGTGGATGCTTCTTGGTGATCGATGTGAGTAGTTGACGAGTCGTTCGAGTTCGCCGACGATCCCGTTCCCGAAGAGCAGGTGCAGCAACAGTTCACTGAGGGAGGCAAGTATAACACGGACCATCCTTGTTACCTATACACCGATTAATCACATAAATCATATGCATGTGTCTAATACTGTTAACCATTAAGGATGTTCCTAGTCTTTACCTTATTCCTTGTTTACCCGGGGTTTTATGCATTATGGTTAGACTATGCTACGCGCTGCAACCAACATTTATTTTTAATGTCAATATTGAATTAATGGTTCACTTCAATGATGGTTAAGAGATGCTTTTTAGCAACATGGTTCGGGGAACTAGAGCATGTGATGTGTGCTTTGTTCTAGTGTCTCTATAAGGGTTGGTCTAGGGAATTAGAACATGTGCTTCGTGCTTTGTTCTAATGTCTCTCCATAAGGTCCGGTTCTTAAAGCGACAACCCAGGAACCTGTTCGCCGCCGTTGGAACTATAATGGCTCTGGTCTTGGATAATTAGCTTATACGTCTCTAGCTCGCCAGTGGTTACCGAAAGGCGTATGTGGGGTGCATGGGTGAGAGTATAGTTTGATCCATCGAGGATGGTTTTATCCGTTGGCTATGCCCCGTTAGGCAAAGTCCCGTGATGTAAGCGCCCGATGTACGGCAGCTTCACACGTTGCGATGATTGCGCTCTCGCTCTGGACGCCATTGACCCCCTCACGTTGCGCCCTGAGCGTACGTCAATCTCGATGCCTCGGGTTATGCTGCCTATGTCGAACCAAAACGGCTACTGTGCTTGTTAGGGTGTTTTGTGAAAGTCCTCGTAACATAAGTTCTTTTGGATTTATGTGACCGGTGGGTAAAGGGCGAAACCTCTGCAGAGTGTTGATCTATCATGATAGCCGTGCTCACGGACACGAGCGGCCTGGATCCTTTTTGATTAGAAGATGATATTAGTGGTTGATATTGGTTTGTTCTATAATCACTTATACCTCATTAAAGGGTTTATACTTGGGTTCTACAAATGTAGTAAATTAGATGATAATAAAATGAAACAACTAAAAGTGCTACTGCAGTTGAACCGTGTCCAGCCTTTTGTCCTTGCATAACCCGTGTTATACTTGTTAAGTAAGATGGTTTACTTACACTTGCAACTATTCAACAAAATCCCGGATGGGTAACAGTTGGAGCATTGATTGATCAGTCGTTTGCTGAGTTTCCGGAGGATCTGCCGTACTTCTAGCTGTGTTCAACCAGTCGGTGTCCCCGTGGATTTGAGGCTCTACTAGTTATGAAACGTTTAATAATATTAAGACTTCCGCTGTGTTATTTGTTTAAGACTATGTCTTGTGTTAAACTCTGATATAAACTATTTTATTCGAGCATTGTGTTCTCTCTGATTCAATATTTGTAATCTATATGTGTTCTGTGGACATCCTGGGCACACATATGGAAGCATTCGGATTTCTTGGAAATCTGGGTGTTACAAAGTTGGTATCAGAGCCGTGCTGACTGTAGGATCACAACCTAGATAGAACGGTCGATTAGAACTTGCTTAATCCTTGCTCTAAAATTATTTTACATCCTAGAGTGAGTTTCTGTTGAAAAATGGTGTTCTATTCTACCTCTGTCCTTTTTGAAAATTTTCTAAGCTTTAAACTAAGGCCCTCCTCTAGTTTTCACTTCCATAGATGGCTCAACAGAAATAGGCGGTCCGCAAAAGCACTCATGGCTACCTTCCACCTCGCATCGATGAGTACCCATTGGTGGCATGCAACCCGGATGCCTACCAGGAGCTTCTTAGGCAGGAGGCCGAAGAAGGGGACCCCGAGGAGCTAGAGACCAAGTCCGTGGAGTTAGAGCAACAACAAGAGAAGAATGAGGAGCTGCAACACCGGTTGGAAGGACCTGCGCTACGCAGCCCATAGTTCGGTGCACAGTCGCCACCACACAGAAGGACTAGATACAGCACCCTAGCTTACCACGCCACCATCGACCCTAAATGTTACCATAAGTCGTAATAGAGATCAAATAGAATGTTTTTGAGTCAAAACTGGTCTAATAGTGTTGAGTCTTGTGTGAACCATGTCTTTGAATGCTTGAATGAATTGTCATTATGCTTATGTGTGATTTGGATCTTTGTAATGATTGTGATGAGCGTGGATGGAAGTCTGCAATCATCTAGTATTGGATTAAGGTATAAGGATTTTATAATGAATAAATAGTTGGGTTCCTTATCTCCTGTGCACACCATCTACCACTTCCTCTGTTCTCTGGGTTCCTTATCTTGTCAGTTCAGTGGACCTTTATCAGTTTATCAGGACTAGCTCTGAGTTTTTGTGAGGAGTATGGCAGGGACCATAAAGGGGGTAGACTTGTAGCGCATCCAATAGTTCTGAGTTCCATTGGAAAGGATCCAATCTGATCTCGGGAATGAGCTGGCTAGCGAAGTACGAAGCAGTCATACAGTGTTCCAAGCATGCAGTTAAGATAGTGGCTCCATCAGGAGAGAAGACTGAGTATCAGGCAATTAAGTCCCCAGAGACTGGTCAAGGTTTTGGAGGAATCAGAGAGGGTCACCGGGAACAAAGACATCCGTGTGTGCAAGGTTCAGTGGAAACGTCATTCAGAAGGTGAAGCAACTTGAGAAAGAAAGGATGGTCTCAAGGCAGAATACCCATATCTCTTCCAATCCACGTCCGAATCTCGAGGACGAGATTCATTTTAATGGGGGTAGATTTGTAACACCCTAAAAATGCCCTATTTAAAATTTAGTAATTAATTGGCTTTTTATATTGAAGTGCTCATAATTAATATAGGGAAATGAAATTTTGAGGAAAATAAAAGCAAATATAGGGTATAGAAACATTATTGTTGCATTCATGCTGGTGCATTTATTTTTGATTGTTGAATTCAAATTTGAGTTTGAATTTGAAATCAAATGAGTGTTTGAATAAAAGAAAAACCTTTCCTTTTTCTCTCTTTTTCCTTCTTCCTTTTCAGCCCAGCCGGCCCATTCCTCCTCTTTCTTTTTCTTCCCGCAGCCCAGCCAACCTCCCTGCGCGGCCCATCTCTTTTCCTCCCTTTTCGCGCGGCCCAGCAGAGCCAGCCCAGCTAGCAGCCCGCTCCGCCCTCTCTCCCGCAGCCGTTGACGAGCTGGCCCCACGCGTCAGTGCCGTCTCCTACCTCTCGCCGTACGCGGCCGGGACTCCTCCCCGATCCGAGCTGCCGCCGCCTCGCGCCGCCGTGCTGCGCCCGGACTCCCCGGCTTGGAGCGCACGCCAAGGTTCCCCTAGCCCCTTTATAAGCCGCCGCCAACCCCTCGTTCTCGAGCCGTGCCACAAACCCTAGCCGCCATCCAAGCTCGCGCCGCGAAACCCTAGCCGCGCCGCCGCCATCGCCTAGAGCTCGCTCCAAGGCCGCATCGACGACGAGAACCAGCTGCGGAGCTTTGGGGTAAGCAGAGGAACTCGCCGAGCCCAAAACTCCTCTTCCTCTTGCCCTCCCGCACGCGCGCGACCTCGCCGGAGTTCCCAATCCGCCGCCGCTCGTCACCAGCCGCCACCGCCGCTCAATCCTCATCCACAACCCCCAAAATCGACTCCCCGTTGTCTCCTCTCTCCCCCAAGCTTTTCGCGGCGAATTTTGGAGCACCGTAGCCCCCAGCCGAGCCAACTCCGGCGAAACTCCGGCCGCGCGCCGCCGCGAGCCGCCGTTTCCGGTGAGCAGAGCGCCCGATCTAATCTCAGCCGTTAGATTCGAAACCGACGGTCCAGATCTAAACCGGGTCCGGTTCACCGTGAACCCGTGGACCGCGGTCTACGGCCGGTCCACAGCACAGTAGACCGTGACGTCAGCCGACGTCAGCCCTTAGCCGCCGCCGTGCCTGTTTTGCAAAAGAGCCCCTGCAGTTTTCGAAAATCAACCCGCGGTCCACCTCTATTCAAAAGTATTTACAACCAAGTCCTTTTTCTTTCGGTTTAGCCCCTGTTCTTTTGAAAAATAGCGCCCGCCGTCCTGAAAGTCGTTTTTACACCGCAGCCCTCGGGTTTTTATATGAAATTATGTTTTAGGTCCCTGGTTTCTTTCAAAAACACCCCTGGAAGCCTAGAATCTTTACCAACAAGCCCCTAGAGCCTGTTTTAAGCGTAGTTTCTCCGTTTTAACTCCGATTTGAGTGATTTCGCGCTCATGTGTTCGTAGTGAAGCGTAGAGTAGCTTTGAAACCTTCTTTTCATCTTTTGTTTATGCTTGGTGTATTGTTCTAATTAAATGCCTTGTTTGCATGTATGTTTGGATGCTTGTTGGTGATCGATGTGAGTAGTTGACGAGTCGTTCGAGTTCGCCGACGATCCCGTTCCCGAAGAGCAGGTGCAGCAACAGTTCACTGAGGGAGGCAAGTATAACACGGACCATCCTTGTTACCTATACACCGATTAATCACATAAATCATATGCATGTGTCTAATACTGTTAACCATTAAGGATGTTCCTAGTCTTTACCTTATTCCTTGTTTACCCGGGGTTTTATGCATTATGGTTAGACTATGCTACGCGCTGCAACCAACATTTATTTTTAATGTCAATATTGAATTAATGGTTCACTTCAATGATGGTTAAGAGATGCTTTTTAGCAACATGGTTCGGGGAACTAGAGCATGTGATGTGTGCTTTGTTCTAGTGTCTCTATAAGGGTTGGTCTAGGGAATTAGAACATGTGCTTCGTGCTTTGTTCTAATGTCTCTCCATAAGGTCCGGTTCTTAAAGCGCCAACCCAGGAACCTGTTCGCCACCGTTGGAACTATAATGGCTCTGGTCTTGGATAATTAGCTTGTACGTCTCTAGCTCGCCAGTGGTTACCGAAAGGCGTATGTGGGGTGCATGGGTGAGAGTATAGTTTGATCCATCGAGGACGGTTTTATCCGTTGGCTATGCCCCGTTAGGCAAAGTCCCGTGATGTAAGCGCCCGATGTACGGCAGCTTCACACGTTGCGATGATTGCGCTCTCGCTCTGGACGCCATTGACCCCCTCACGTTGCGCCCTGAGCGTACGTCAATCTCGATGCCTCGGGTTATGCTGCCTATGTTGAACCAAAACGGCTACTGTGCTTGTTAGGGTGTTTTGTGAAAGTCCTCGTAACATAAGTTCTTTTGGATTTATGTGACCGGCGGGTAAAGGGCGAAACCTCTGCAGAGTGTTGATCTATCATGATAGCCGTGCTCACGGACACGAGCGGCCTGGATCCTTTTTTATTAGAAGATGATATTAGTGGTTGATATTGGTTTGTTCTATAATCACTTATACCTCATTAAAGGGTTTATACTTGGGTTCTACTCATTTGTAGTAAATTAGATGATAATAAAATGAAACAACTAAAAGTGCTACTGCAGTTGAACCGTGTCCAGCCTTTTGTCCTTGCATAACCCGTGTTATACTTGTTAAGTAAGATGGTTTACTTACACTTGCAACTATTCAACAAAATCCCGGATGGGTAACAGATGGAGCATTGATTGATCAGTCGTTTGCTGAGTTTCCGGAGGATCTGCCGTACTTCTAGCTGTGTTCAACCAGTCGGTGTCCCCGTGGATTTGAGGCTCTACTAGTTATGAAACGTTTAATAATATTAAGACTTCCGCTGTGTTATTTGTTTAAGACTATGTCTTGTGTTAAACTCTGATATAAACTATTTTATTCGAGCATTGTGTTCTCTCTGATTCAATATTTGTAATCTATATGTGTTCTGTGGACATCTTGGGCACACATATGGAAGCATTCAGATTTCTTGGAAATCTGGGTGTTACACCAGACCTGCAGGAACACTTGCCTTCAAGGGACGAGCTGCATCCACGTCGCCAAACATGAGCTGCCCACCTCTATGACCTAGGAGGTGGCAACGTCTCGCCACCCTCGCGCTCCGACCGCAATCCGCCCGACGAAGACGACGGCCGCGACGCGGACGCGCGGCATGCGGGACATGTGGCTCGTGCCCGCATCCTCGCCGAAGAAAAAAACGACGACCTTGTCCCTAGAACAAGCCAAAAGCTCATCGCGGCGGCCGCGCTGCTCCGAGCCATGCCGGAGCCGGCTACCCCTGAATGGCGAAAACTGCATCTCGAGGCAGCTGGTCGAGAACGCCGCGCGACAAAGCCGAGAGCTCAACCTCCCGCCTACGACGCTCCTCGGCCTCGAAGGGCGAACGAGGAGGGGAGTCATCAGTGCGGTCACCCCGACAGAACGACGAGACACGAACACAGTCCCAAGGTGACTCATGCCTGGACGCCGCGCGACGTCGCGCCGGCAAGCCGCACACGCCCGCAACAGAGCCACCTGTCACAAGGGTACCCGTGAGATTCTGCCTCCGGGACACCCGAGGCACCCTAAACAATGGTGACGTCCGCAACATCCTGAACCGGATGAGGTAGCAAGAGGAGACCTGGGCGGGATTGGGATACGACACCGGAACCAGCGGGGACACGCGTGTTCAGTCGCGACATCCGCACCGCCCCAATTCCCCCTCGTTTCCGGCAGCCTACCACCATCACCAAATACTCTGGGGAGACGGACCCCAGGGTGTGGCTGAACGACTACCGCCTAGCGTGCCAGCTCGGCTTTTGCAACCGCGCGACCAAAGGTGTTTTGCCATGATGCCAATCTTTTGCACTTCAACGGTGCTCCCACGTCATGTTTGTTGTTGCGGACAATATTGTTGTGGCCTTGCTTAAACATATCGGGTCATGTTTACGTTTATGATATATACATATGTTGTATGCTCTGTTTGATTTATGCACTTGAATATCAATAAATATTTAAATCTTGTGCTGGTAGAAGTTGTTGCCCATGTTGTCTTGTTGTCGATGTTGCCCTAGAATGGGAGGCTATAGGACGAATGCTTCTGGAATAGATCGATATTAGCATTGAGCAGCCCGGCCGGGAATTGCATTTTCAGGGGCCGATTATGAAATGCACTCGCTTACTTTCAAATGCATAATTTTTATATGCGAGAAACAAGGGTAAGTGCAAATGCTATTTTACCCGCCTGTAAAAATTGTTATTTTAATTCAAAATTGCCAATCGAAATGGAATAAATTATCAGAATTTGTTCTGACATGTTTTGAGAAGCTCTCAAAAGCATGAAGCTTATTAACTTGCACAGAAGCGACGAATTATCACCAACCCGTATGATTGCACTGTTCAATTTTTTTTTTCGGCAAGGCCATTCATCCTTCAAACTTCTTGAGTGCACTGTGATGCTTGTGGGCCTAACCGTTGTCACTTGATCATTCCAATAACAACAATTGTCTACAAAAAAAATTCCAATAACAACAAGGCCTACCCGAACAGAAGGATGATGGCTCCCTCCCTTCTCATCTCCCCTAGCTCGTGGGCCGAACACTGGAGAACTTTGGAAGCACAAAATTATTGAAAAGGAGAAACCTAACTTGTTGCCTTGTTGTGAAATGCAATGTCAGCCCACCTTTTTGTAGCAGCAGTGCAAATCAGCACCGTACCCACCTTTTAGGTCACTTCAATATACCATGCAAAACTTTCCTCAGCAGATGATCATAGTTTGCAAGGTTTTGAATCACAACAATTTTAGCTGGATTTATGTTCGTGGTATCGTAGTACAGTAGAAGAATAACTGCATGCAGGTTACAAGCAACTACGATTGCTGTGTATATTGCTATCACTATGCTAAAAGAACTGTACCGACTAGGCAGCTTAATTACCTTTAGTGCTCAAGTCTAATTAAAACATATTAATTAATCTTACATGGAAATTAAATGATATAGTTATCTATCCAAAAATATAAGGTACCCACTCCTTTTTTTTTCTAAACAACAAAAATATATGAGGCATATATTCCTCTGAATCTGTCTAACAAATTTTGTCCGGTAATTTTGTTATCTAATACCTTTATGACAGCTAGATAAACTATAATATTACAAAGCCGCTTTATCATACAAGTTAATGCGAATATATGATTCTCATATTAAAATTATATCTATAATGTTATATTCGTTTTGATTGTGTATGGTGTTGTGTGCGCGCCTCCATCATTGTTGTGTTAGTAAAATAATTGGATATTAATCGCTTTTTCTTTGCACGGTATATTAGGAGACAATGGAAACCAAATGAGCGTGCTCCATATATTGATATATTTTTGCCTAAGAGAATGCTATAATATTTTTCCTTTTCCAATAAATTTTGTAGTTTATTTTTGCAACTAGAAAGTATATAAATGGTCGAGAACACCTCAAGGCACAGAAAATATATGTCATGCATGATATCATGCGTGTGTATGCTTATTCTCCTTGAAATTTAAAACATCATGTGCTAAAGTGGGTTGAGATCCGGTACTAAAATATATTTCTCCAGCAGTGGAGTTAGGCATCATAACGTACTTTTGTCATTCTTTAGTCGGACATATTCGAGAGAGGGGGTTGAGAAAAGTCAGTCATCCCATTGAATTTATTTTAATTCAAACGTCCCGCCACTTCGGGCGGGACCGTCTACCCTGACAGCTCTCTAGAATCCTAAGAATGTCCTCCACAGACCAACACTCGTCTTTACTGCGCACTTTGTCCTCACTCATGCGCACCCGGGAATGACTTCCCGGTCGGTCACCCATCCTGAAATTGCTCCGGGCCAAACACGCTTAACCCCGGAATTCTTTCGGGATGAGCTCCCGGAAAAGAAGTTGCAACTTGTTTGTATGAGTATCCTTATCAATCCTATTAAGCCCTAGGCTAGGGGTGTTACACTAACTATGTACAGAAATCTATCTATTTTGCCTGCATTGATAGCAAAGTAAACTCTTGATGATACAAAAACAAACTCTTAGAGCAGTAGTAAGGAAACTAGATGAGCTATTTATTATGGTTCCTTTCTATTAGGCAGGCTACAAGAAGATCAAGGATTGCTTAATAATAGGGTCTACTATCTTCCTAGTACTTGATTATCCTTCTTGACTTGGCAAATAAAAGAGAATCAAGCTCCCCTCTCATAAGATAGACGTATAAGAGAAGTGCTAGCGCATATAAAGTGTCTAAAAACTGAGCGTATTAAGCCATATGTTTGAAGCCTTAAATTTGACTCGTACTACCATATGTTCCGATAAAAGAAAAGTGTCTACAAACTAGTCTAAATAGAACTAAATGGACAATCCACGGTCCGCTATGTATCTTATGGTTATTGAAAGCAACTAATAGAAACTAGTAAATAGTTCAAACAATTGTGTTACCACCAAAAGCGACAGCTCAACCTCTGTAATTATCATGATTATGCATTGTAATGAGGTGACCCGTCTTCCATGTTTACACTAATCTTTGTTATATGGTGAAATCTTTCTTCTAACCCTCTACATATTGTTCACCGAAGAAAGAAAGAATACTAAGGCCTCCTTTGAAACCTAGGATTGCGAAAATACAGGAATGGAAAAACGTAGGAATAAGATAGGAATGCACATGCAAACAAAGGATACAAAATCTATAGGAATTTTGTTGAACCATAGGAAGATCATTGAAAGCGTTAGAAGATTCAAATGTGGAAGTGAGAGATAAATCTACACCAGTTGATCCTAACGGCAAGTTAGGTCCCAGACAAAGGAAAAGTCCCCTATGTTATTCCTCTGCCACTATCCTATTCCTATGAACCAAAGGGGCATATAGTCGTAACTATTCCTATAGGAATCTTGTTCCTATGATTTTCCTATGTCTCTCCTGCAATCCAAAGGTGATGTAGTCATTATTTCTCGAATCTTTACAAGGACAAGCAAACAAAAATAACCATCTTCACCCAACACAAATTGCACAGTAGAAGAATATGACCTGCGATGCCGTGTCTTGTGGGGCCACTTACTCAGAGGAACAACAAGGGCTATTTATACCACCAGACCGTCCAGAGCTAGCAACCATGCAATCAGAGCATAGACTGAGCAAGCTAAGAGCAATAATACCAAAGCTAGCATGAATCCATCAACGCTCCTTCTCGTTGTGGTGGTGACCGGCGCCGCCGTGGTGCACGGTCACCCTACCACTACCACCCCAGCGGCACACTTCTGGCAGCAAGCCCTCCCTGGCACAACCATGCCAGACGCCATTGCTGATCTTGTCAACAAAGGTATCATTCCTCTCATACTTATTTAGTCACCCGCCCATCATGGCAGATAGATGTTGTCAAGATTCAAGAAAGGCCATTGCAGTCTTTGTGTGTTGCATTGATAGAGTTAGAGAGACATGAAAAAAAAAGTTACATGGATTATATTGTTGATTTTAATTTGTATCCTGATGAACTTGACGAAGGTATTGAACACTCGCCACTTGTGGAGCACTACTCTGCACTGCCCACCATCAGCGTGTGCACACTCTTCACCTCCGCCTGTGATCCTCGAACAGTAGCCGAGACCGGCATCTTCTTCCACGAGGCGGAGCTCCGCCGCGGCAACGCCATGACGCTCTCCTTGCCGGAAGAGTCTCCGGCGGCCATCCTCCCTCACGACGTCGCCGAGAAGGTCCCCTTCGGAAACCTACACGACGTCCTCGCCGCCTTCAACATCCCGGCGAGCTCCGACGAGGCGGCGCAGGTGAGCGACACCATTCGCCGGTGCGAGGAACCCCCCGCCGCCGGCGTGGCGAAGGCATGCGCCACGTCACTCGAGACCACCGTGCGCCGCGCCATGGACATGCTCGGCACCACCGTCGTCGGCGACGACGACGTGTGGGCGGCCACGTCGGAGCTCCCCGCCGGCGGCGGGCTGATGACGCGGCAGCCGTACGTCATCACGGCGGTGGCGCTGGTGGACGGCACGCGCTACGTGGCGTGCCACAGGGTGCCGTTCCCGTACGCCGTGTACCAGTGCCACATGGCGGCGGGGAAGGTGGCAGGGTACAGGGCCTACGTGGTGTCGCTCCGTGGCCTAGGTGGCGGCCCGGTGGTGTCCATGCTGGCGTTCTGCCACGAGGACACGTCGAGCTGGAACCCGGCGCACCCGGCGTTCGAGATACTTGGAACGAAGCCCGGTGGCGACACGCCCGTGTGCCACTTCATGCCGTACGGTGACATGGCGTTCGTCAAGAAGGCCGGAAGAGCCTATTAATTCGCGCTTGCTACGTACTATACGTACGTAGGAGTACTAAGCATCGCCATGACGTACGTACAATGAAGTCAACGATGGCTACTGCACCTCAGGTTGGGTAATATATCTACAACTCTCTAAGTTTGGAGATCTCGATGGATCGACATGCATGCTCGTCGGACACGATACAAGTTTGCGTGAGCCGTAAGCTACTGATCGACGATCGAGCTCTTGTGCATCCTACGACGGCATCTAGTACAAAATAACGACTACGGTACGGTTAATGCCAATGATGGTGTAAGCAATGGTTCATGTAAAGGGCCTCTAGCTAGGTTTGGATGTCAAGTGTTGCAAGCAGCAGTTGGTGCACGGGGAAGGAGCACTACTGATCTTGTAATTAATACGTGCTGAAACTTGCAAGTGTGTACTGTACATGTTGGAATCTTGTGTTATTATTGTGTGTCATATAACACCTAGTAGTAATGTGTTGCAGTTATTATTGTGTGTCATACATACGGCATGCGGCCAACACCAACGAGCGAGGCAAGGGGAGGAGGCGCCATTACATTACAGCATCAGCGGTCAGCCGTCGCAGGGGACGTTCTTGGCAAAACCTCCGGCGGTCCGGCCACGCCAGGCCATCTTCATGGCGCCGCAGCACTTGAAGAAGCCGGCCATCTTCGCCCGGCCGTATTATTGCTGGCCGGTGCTGCCTTTCTCTGCCTCGCCTAGAGCCATCGGGGACCCTTTCTTTCTGCTGCTTTTCTTGCGTCAAATCTGGTGGAAAATGCAATCACCAGTGCCGAGTCGAGGACTCGAACCCTGGTGGGCTGATTCCACCACAAGGAACCTTACCAACTGAGCTCTCAGTTGGCATGTTGCTGTTCTTTTTTATGGAACAGTAAGAGCAAATCCCCCACTAAATATATATATAAATAAATCAAAATAGGAAAAGTACAGGAGGTTTTAGCCAGAAACAAGCAACACAACACCTACCTACCTAGGAAAGAGGAGAAAGGGGGCGCTCAAGAAACGAACATAGGCTAGACTAAAGTTAATCATATAACTTTATCATAGGATAAAACTAAAAATCTTACATTTTGAAATAAGGTGAATAATATGCATGATACATTGCACTCGGTGTAGTCGCACTGTTTGCATATGTACTACTGTGTGACAGAAGAAAAATGACAAGACAAAAATGTCGACTAGCTCTCTGCACTGGACACCCTGCATGGAGGCATGCATCCACTTGGAGGAGTGGAGAGGATATGCGGACCGGTCTTCGACGACTCAACTTGTAGTTTGTACATGCATGCACCCGCGACGAAGCTGCGCTGCGTGCGAATCATCTCTCTCTCTCTCTCTCTCTCTCGGTTGCGGCGCCGCAACTCGCTACTTGCAGCAGGCAGGTGCTTGGCAATGGCATTGGTACGGTGTCCTACTCCTATGTCTTTAATTAGGGCTGCTTATGCGCACGTGCTCTAGTTTTAGCGCCGACGATGGTATGAACATACTACGCTCCTCCGATCCTCCTCCTCCTTCGGATCATGTTACAAAAGAAACTGCAGAGGACTATACTACAGTTTATTAACGCGAACATTATACATTATTGTCTTAATGACACATGCTAAAGTGCCAGGCGAGGTGAATGCCTTCCTTTATCGAGGGTAAACATAATAATGCAGGATAATTCCAAGCTTGTTAGCAATTGCTACCCTGCCATAGAAACCCAGAGCATTTCTTTGCTTTCAAATGCTCCATGTATGCCATCATGAAAAAAAAATCCCATTCGAAAATCATATTTTTAAAAAAAAAATAATTTAGAAAGCCATATTGGAAATGCCTGTTGAAACGGACAGCAAGCAGCGAGCCTCGATCTGCAGAAAATTTCCGTTTCTGGTCAAAAGAGGTGGACTCATGCATGGACCACACCCACATGCAAGAGCCGCAGTGCCAATTTGGCCAATGGCCATGTGCGTACAATACCCGTGTTGCCGTCGTGTGGGCCCATCTGGTCAGAGGGCCGGCAGGTGCCTATATAAACTTCACCGGCGACAGCCATCCCTCCAACCAGAGCAAGAGCTTCAGCCCATTTCTTCTCGCTCTCGCTCGCAGCACGTCAATGCAACTGCTGCATTACACCATGCGTCCACATGCGATTCTTCTGATCTGCATGGCCTCCGCCGCCGCCTTCGCCGGTGCAGCGCATGGCCTCCCCGCCGCCGCCGCCGCCGCTGCCGCCGCTGCCACTCCGGCGGCACGGTTCTGGGACCAAGCCCTCCCCAGCTCACCCATGCCGGAGTCCATCGCAGAACTCGTTCAGAAAGGTATATATTTTGACATACTCGATCGATGGACGATCATATTCAACAGTGTTCATCATCTTCTTCTTCTTGTTCACGCAGGCATTGATCGTTCGCCACTCAAGGAACGCGACGCGTCACCCTACATCCAGCCCAGCGCTTGCCTAGGCTACACTTACCAGATCACCTGCGGCAAGCCGCCGCCGCCGCAGGAGTCGTCGTCGTCCTCGGCACCGGCGTTCACGCCGACGGGGCTCTTCTTCCACGAGTCGCAGATCCGCACGGGCGCCGCCATGACGGTCTCCTTCCCACCAGCATCGGTGCGCCCCATCCTCCCGCTCTCCGTCGCCGAGAACGTCCCCTTCGCCGACGCCTCCGCCGTGCTCGCCGCCTTCGCCATCCCGCCGCGCTCCGACGCGGCGGCGCAGGTCCGGAGCACCCTCCTCGGGTGCCGTGCGCCGCCGCTCGCCGGCGAGACCAAGGCCTGCGCCACGTCGCTCGAGGCCACCGTCCGCGCCGCCACGACCATGCTGATGTCATCCACCGCCGGCGATGGCGAGGTGGTGGTGTGGGCCGCGGCGTCGGCGGTGCCACGCGGCGGCGTGCCGCGGCGGGAGTACGCGGTGGCCGCGGTCGCCGCGCTCGGCGGCGGCCGCCACGTGGCGTGCCACGACGAGCCGTTCCCGTACGCCGTGTTCCAGTGCCACATGACGGGGCAGTCGACGACCAGGGCGTACATGATGACGCTTACTGGAGGTGGACGGACGGTCGCCATGGCGGCGCTGTGCCACCGCGACACGTCCAGCTGGAACCCGGCGCACCCGGCGTTCGAGGTGCTGAAAACGAAGCCTGGCGGCGCGCCGGTGTGCCACTTCATGCCGTACGCCAACTTGGTGTTCGGCATTAAGGATTGAAGAAGGGAGTACCTTATTAAAAGTTACTACACAGTACTAGCTAGTAAGAGGAGTCCATGATAGACCATGGTTGGTGCCCCTCTTCTATTCATGGGATAATTTCATCACGGATACGTGACTCTGTCAGCCTATGGGGAGTGAAGCCGGATAATTTTAAATAATGTATCCTTCCCTCTTCGTTTAAATAATGTAAGTCCGTCTTACTTCGTCTGAGCATGTTTTGGAGGTCAAAAATGCGTGGCCTTTGTTATGTCAGTGGTGGTGTGATTTTGCTTATAAAAGGTTAATTTGCAACAAATTCGTCGTCGACACATATCACGTACTAGATGCTCATAGGGCAGTGTGTAAGTGTGTCCTGTGAGAATGAGTATGCATACGCCCACAATCCCGTAGCCGTAGGTGAGATGTGATTCAAGCATGACGCACGCCGTGCCCGTGTGCAGCACAGCCCTGGACGAGCAGAGGCCGATACAGCGACGCTGGGACACGATGCTCGGGGCATGCGGAGGCCAGGAGCGCCGGCGTCAAAGGCGAAGGTGAGGAGGTTAAGGGAGAAGAGACCGAGCCGATTTCCTCTGCTCACAATGGGTCTAACTCCGATCGGATAATGGGCCGAGTGTGCCAGCTTGGTTTTGCGCTGCGTAGTTATGGACCCGGACACGATCTATACTACTACAAACCGACACCGAAATTAACGAACTCGACTCGGCACCGGCCTGGCGGCCTGCCCTCCTTTCGCCATCATAAAAGCAGCAGGTGCCTACAGGAGCTAGCACATACCCACTCCAGCTTGTTTGGCATACGCGCGCGGTATCTTGCTAGGTAGATCGGTCGAGGGAGGCATTGGAACAGCAACAGTCTCTGCATGCCGCTACCCAAAAAGCGGACAACGTCAACGTGAACTTGTTAGAGCTTCAAGCAGTTGTCATGGCCGGCGGCAATGCTGCTGCTGCTGCTGCTGCTGCTTGTGAAAGCAGCCACGAGGGAGAAAACCACCACGCCGTGCAAGTACTGAAAGCCCTACCCACGGGCAGCGGAGGCCAGCTGGATCACCACGTCGTTGTCGACGTGGACCGTCTGGTTGCCAATGTTGTCGTCGTCGCCGGTGGCGCTGCAGCTGCAGGGAGCCCCAACGCCGTGGACATCAAAACCAGCAACGAGGATCCTGATGGCAAAAACCGCTGCGTGGTGTGCAAGCAGAACATGAAGTGGGTTACCATCGGGGGCTGCGGCCATCGCCATGTATGCAACAAGTGCATGGTCCAGGAACGGTTCTTCCAACAGAACAAATGTTGCCGCATCTGCAAAACCCATTGTCCTAAGGTTCTCGTCACCAAGGCGGACAGAGCAGCGACGACCGCAATATCCAATCTGCCACGATTTGCCTTTAGGGACGGCCGTGTAGGCAACTACTGGTACCACAGGCACACGACCGCAATATCCAAGCCGCAAGGGCCGAATGCGAGGGTATAATACCAAGATTTTATGAACCCTTGGTAATATACATTTTCCCATCACACGCTCGAATTACATATACAAAAACAAAATCTAAATGTTTATATGTGAATGGTATTATTAACTGAATTTAAATTTATGTATATAATACGCTATTTCTTAATTTGTTTTCAGGGTCTCTTCGTAATTTGGTTCGTTCTTCACCTTGCGTCTGGAGCACTCGCAGGGATGGCATTTGCAAGGCAGGCGAAGAACTTGACGTCGCAAGTGGGAGTCTTCGTCCTGAGCATATCCATCATGTTGTTGGTAGCTACTATCTTTTGGTCCGTACCAAAGTGCGAACCATACGAGCCTTATGAGTTGGAAAAGTGGCGTTTAGCTAATAAGCAATAGTAGTGCACACACATAGACATAGATATGCAAGACCGTCATCTTTGATCCAGTTGTGTAAATTGCGGCGCAGTTTTAACTTATTTCTCTCTTGATGTAATTTCTTTTCCATTTAATCGACGGTGGTTTAATTACACCTAAGTAAGAAATCAAAGTATTTTGGCATATACCTTTATTTATGAGATGAAATAGCTAGCTAACCACCCAAACGAAAACAATATTGGCACCGTACGTAAATATTTTATTTGCTTTCCTCTCTCCCAGGCAATTATTAGGCAAACAACGTGCTGGCCTGTTATCATTGCCAACATATGCAGTTCTACAGTTTGCACGGAAACCACCGCCCTGTTCGTACTAGTATTTTTTTTTTTTGAAAAATTGTTCGTACTAGTATCACATTTCTAAGAAACTGAAATTGCAAGGACAAATGTGGGGTTCTTGGAACGGGACAAGCTGATATTAGCGCCTTTTCAACCTCAAGGATGCGAGGTGTAATACCATGCATGAAGTATATATACATACTAGTGATTTGCGCGCGCCCATGCGCGCGGCTGCTGAATTTGTAAATGCGAGATAAATCAATGATGAAGTTGTTATAAAATAAAGAGATACATTTTAACAATAGCAGCCAATTTGCCATATGGTAAGCGACTTGCAACAATCATGTAGATGATTATTGTCTACGGATCTTCACATGAATAATGAATAGAATTAGAGCCTTGATATTTTGAAATGATAATGCAAGTCCTGCAGCCTGATAACATCAAACTATTGAATCTAAATAAGCTGTGTTAGTGTTCAGTATTGCAATGATGATAATGCAAGTCCTGCAACCTGATAACATCAAGCTATTGAATCTAAATAAGATATGTTAGTGTTCAGTATGGCAATGCAACTAAATAGTCCTACAAGGACAGACTTTTTAACCCAAAAAGAAAAAAAAAAAAGAAACAACCCTGTCAAGTATTCTTGCATGAGCAAAAAGAGCATAAGAAGCTTATGTAAAATGTATCTTTTTGCGGACTGCCACACCATGTGGCATAATGCTTTATGGTAGTTGATCCGTATACACATCCTTATTGCTGCTTTCAGTGAGGCATCCATCGCACAACACATTGTGTCGTGCTGTTGTTATATCGGTCACTTGAGCTCACCAATTTCATAAGAAAGTTCTTGTCAGTTGTAAATGGAAAAAACATAGTTGTTTCATGACAGGGATAAAAAATGAAGCCTGAGAGTAAATAGTTAGCTCACAACTATAGCATCACACAAAATGATCAGTGGAAAATCAGATTTTGGCATGGCACTTGGAAGAACAGGTGCATAATTAATGCAAAACTGCAATGTTATATGATGGTTACTTATTTTACTTTGTAGTTTGATTAAAGAAATAAAAATCTGCCTTAAGACATTCTATGAACCATAAAGCTGGGTTGTAGGACATATCAGGCACAAAGACAATTTCTCAGATGACGTAGCAAGTACACAGCATGGGGGCGTACCCAGTGCCGTAGGCTCCAGCACTGCACGAGGTCTGGGGAAGGGATGTATGCGAACAGTCTTACTTGCACAAAGTGCAGAGGTTGAAGCTCGAACCTTAGACCTTCCGTTACAGACAGTAAGGCACTACCACTGCACCAGGCCGCTCTTCAGCAAGTACATAGCATGGCTGGTACAAATTCGGAAGTAGGAGTATTTTCTAACGAAATGAAGTATTTAACCTTTTTATGCACACATGTAAAATGAATTATAAAAATTAGTAGCATTTGGCATTAGCCATCTCACAACTATATGGTTATCAATTGCACTCACAGCAAAAGGTATGGACTTTTTATCATGAGTGTGTGACGTCGTAAATGTTGCTTAGAATAGGCCCACATACATTTTCCATTGTTTTTGTGATTCAGCAAGTCATCTGTGGCAATCTTCAACACTGAAGATTGACAGTGCCACTCAGGAGCTTAGGCCCTATTCGGCTGCCTGTTTCAGGCTGGGCTGGAGGGGCTGGCTCACCAGCCAGCCTCCCAACGGTGGGAGCAGACCAGCCAGCTCCAGCCCCAGCCGTTCCCAGACCAGCCAGCCGAACAGGGGGTTAGTTGCAGAGTGCTTTGGTTTAGCTGGTCCGTGACTGTAGTGCTAGTGTTGTTTCCAATCCTGAAGCCATCGGCAATATTCCATCACAAATCCCCCTACTTCAAAACAACTCAATTGAAAATACTTGCCTTTGGGATATGAACAGATTTTTAGTCAAGTGTTGAAGACACAACATAGGTATACAGAAACTACATGGTGGATTTGAAAAAGCTCAACTACTTATTTAATCATGAATCATCTGAAAATGTCGACCATGCAAAATAAGTTATTTTAGTTAAGATATCCTATGTATCATCAGTGGAAATTTTTTTTTTGAGGGGGGGGGGGTTGGGGAGGGGGGGATTGTACTAATAAATAAGAAATTTATTGGAGCAAATTTGGTATCTTGGCACAAATCTGAACAGTTTCATAAAAGGTTTACACATGATTGATGCTGAATAATAAAACCTTACCTACCAAACAATATAGTAGTGGTGAAATGTAGTCTGAACATGAATTCTGCACATATGTAGTCCCAACTGCAAAATGATAAAAGTCAAACAGAACATAAACCTTTAGTTGGTAAATATATGTCATCACAAAAACAATCATAAGCAGGACTTGAGGTATTAGTCATATATGACGTTCGCAATAGACAGTGATTGGTATACAGAGAAGTATGTAAAGGAATATAGAATGGCATGTAAATAGTTTCCTTTTATTCATATTGGAGAGTTAGGATTTACAGTGGAGAAAAGGGGGTAATTATTATAAATTTGTTTGCTTTCATTCAGTAATCGAAAAAAAACATTGTTGGCAAGAATTTTTTTTAAAAAAAATAAAAAGTGCAACCTACAATGAAAATAAGCCAAGGATTATTACTATGTACATAATGTAAGCATCACCATGTTTTACGTAGGCGTCTTTTTTTAAAAAAAAAAAAAAAATCTAAAGCAAAACACGGTGCAATTTTTTTTTTTGGGGGTTCTTTTCAACTGCAGTTAAATCATGACATGCTTACCTGTGGTTCTAAATCTGTTGTACATGAAATTCACACCGCAATACTTTGAACTGCACGTACTAAGCTAGAATAAGAAAATAAGTCATCTACAGTTTACTGCAAAGTGCAAACACTAGCTGTAGTTGTCTGTCTACTTAGTGCTACTTTGACTAATTGCTATCTCTCAAAAAAGGAGGTTCATATACATCAGTTTAAATTTGTTCCAAGCTGGCTCTATAATACAGTTTAAATTTTAATGCCCATGCTCTAGCTCTGATCAATCACATATCAAATGTACCACTAGACAAATCTTTCCCAGGGTTTTCAGCTCCAATATCACATAAATAGTGTTTGTACGATACTGAAAGCGTCTAATGATGCAGCTGCACTTAAGATGCAGTTAGCTTAGGCATGACGCACAGACCTAATACCTAGCTGAAATGCCGTTGAAGCTACAGCTTCCTTAAGGATTTAAACAGCTAAAGACGAATCTAGGTACCTGGAGTGAACAATTTCTAAAAATGAGGTTTATCTGAAACACGCTGGCAACTTGATGCGATTAGCTGGTCCTTCTTTGTGAGAACCAGATAACAACGACAAAGAAACCCAGCAGCACCAGAATCGCGGCCACCACATCAGAATGGTAGACGAACAAAATCAAATCATGAAAAGGATCCCGAAATCAATTCGACTTGGTAAGTGGAGGACATCCAAAGTAAAAGAAGTCTCCAAACCATGAAACCAAAGAAAAAATCCCCAATGTCAAAACCCTAAACATCATCGTCCAAAGCAGCTCTACAAATCGAATGAGGTCCCCAAGTTCTTCCGTTCTGTTGAAGAAACATTGAGAGAGGGAGAAAAACCAATGCCCAAATCGTAGGCTACATGACATGGAGAGGGAGACCTGCGTGGATGAGTGACGGCCGTCCGGAGGAGGAGCGGCTTCTTCCCTTTTCATCTGAAAAAAACTAGAACAGCTCCTTTGACTAGACAAAAATAGCGGACACATGACGTACACGAAAAATCAGATTGGAGAGGCAGACCTGCCCAGGCGTGGCATGGACCGTCGGAGGCTTCCCCTTCATGCCTCGTCGATCTCTGCGCGGAACAGGGCCGTGCGGCGGGCGGCGTCCAACCGCGCATCAGTGTTCCGCTGTGCGGCAGCGGTGGGCAAGGGACGAAGGGCCGCCGGCAGCGTGGATGGAGGGATGGGCTGCCGGGGCCGGGGTGGGTCCGAAGACGGAGGGCCGCGCCCTGCCCAGCGCATCCTCGCTTCGCTTGTCTGCCGGGACAGGTTGCACTCGCTGGCCGACCGCCGTCGGATTCCGCTGTGTGCACTGCAGTTGCTGGCCGCCCAAGCGCCCGAGGCTGGCCGCATCGCACTTCACCCTGGCTTGGCAGTTGGCACGACAATCGGCGGGCTCCGCCGCGCCGTGATGCGCTGCCTACGCGCTGTCGCCGTTGCTGCCGGATTCCACATAGCGACGGCGGAGATGGTTTCTTCTTTTACCTATGTCTTCCCGAGAAGAGCCAAGACGGCTCGAGAGGTTTCCAGCGAGTGCGCCGAGGACACGTGCGTGGACGCGAAAACGGAATAGCGCATCATCGGTGACTGATCGGTGGACAGGTGCACACCCGCCGGGTAGGGCGCCGCGTTTCACAAGGAGGAAATATGGCCGTGTTTTGTTCTACTTTTTATTTCCTATCCATCCTCCTCACACACGCGTCTCTAAAAATTCTCTTTTCTCTTTTCCTATTCATCCCCCTCACATAATACGTATCCTAGAAAAAAAAACTTTTTCCAACCTCAACTAAACATGCCCTATATATCCTTACAAATCATTGCACATGTGAAAGAAAAAAGAAAGTAGAAAGACAAGTAAAATTTATTGTCACATGTGTGTACGTACATATATTTATTTAGGGACAAATTTTGAACTCAAAAGGTGCATTTGGGACTGAAGGAGTATGCATTATTATTTCTCATACATATTCTTTTTTTTTCTCTTTCGTATGTGGAGGTTTGTCTTTTGGAACTTTTCGCACACCCAATTTTGTGCGCCACTGCCGCCGGATAGTATAGGATCGAGCTCAGGCCACGGCCCCCACCTGCCTTGTGCCAGGGCACCGTCGTGCCGTAGGCCACAACTATCGTACGCCGTGGGATTGGCCATCCACATCGACACCATGCAACATAGCACACCACGCATCAGCACACCTCACAAAGTTTTTTTTACCATGGTTTGAGCGGTTTTTTAGGAAAAAACCGATTCAGCTAACCGGTAAAACCGTCCGGTTAGTCGAGTGGTCTGGTTTTATAGTGTCAGTTTGGGAGCGGTAACCAGAATTTTTTACAACCAGACCAGACTAGTTTGGTCGAGAACCGTTCCCACTGGTTTGGTAAACCCTGCACCTCCACAATTGAGCCGGCCGGCGAGTACGACGCGATCAAGTTAATTCATATCTCAGACACGGTCATATCCCAGATTCCCACGAAAGCGGTGAGCACGGGCCTCGTGAGCGTCGCGTCGGGCCTCGTGAGCGTCGCGTCGGGCCCCGCCTGTCATGGACAGAAGTCTGTCATGCGAGGTTTTGTAGCAGCAAGCTTCATCGGACGTACATTGACCCACCCTGGCTGGCCAATGGGACCGAGAGCATGTGGGCCACGATAGTCATTGACAATTTGGAAGGCGTCGACTCCTATATGGTTGGTGAAAGAAATCTTTTTTCACACTGGTGTTCTGCGCGCGCGCGCGCGCGAATGTGTTGGGGTTTGTTTCACTAGTGATTTGCGCGGGCCCTGCGCGCGGCTTAATTTATAAATGAATCAAGTACATAGATGTGAAGAGGACAAATTAACATACATTAATTAGACACAGGTCAACATATAATACATAACATTTGTTCTAGTTAATTTATCACGAACATGCTTAGTTTGAATAGTGGCGTATATTTTACAGCATAGCTAATTACAAGGCAGGTGTGAGAGCCTACACTTGACAGCATGGAGAGCAGACTTTTCGTCAGAATAGCTGTGATCTGTGATATGAGGTAAAACATGTTTTGAGATGATCTATTAGTTTATGCAATTTAACGAGGAAAATGTTAGTGGACATATATTAACAAAGGTGTGGTTGGATTTTATTTGGAGGTAAGTAACACTCACCATTTGCCCATTCCCATTCTCCTGTACATATGGGGTTCTTCAGGATTTGGTGAATTTTTAACTACTGCTACTGTCCTTATAAATTAGCGGTGCGTGAATTTGCCTGGGAGAAGTCCATTCTACTACCAATGACTCTGAAAGCTCAAACTGCAAACACAAGAGGAAAATAAGAGCTACAATTAGAGATGTTTTGATGACAAGACGCAACAATAGATCATCATATTACGAACCACATATATCCTACAAAGCAACAACTTGTCCGTTTCTTAAGAAAATATGAAACTCTTATTATAAATTATTGATATAAAATTGGAGAACTGAAATGCCAGTTACTGTATCTGTGTCTGACCATAACAGACATGGTATTAAATAATCCAGTGTCTTGATTATTAAATGAAAATCAAGATTAATATTACTTAAATTGGTATTCCTATCACTGAAGGTAACTAAATACTCTGCAAAGATTCAGACCAATTCAAATATATATGCACGATGGTTTGGACCTGAGCAGCCAATTAACAGTTAACACGAATTAATGAGGAATTAAGTTAATTAAGCATAACACCAAGGAACTATGGTAAACAGATCTCACACCTTTGATGGCTCATTAAGTTCAAAAACACATTTGAAGCAGTATAGGATTGATTTCATAGTGGAATTAACATAATAACAGCAAATTTCTCAGAAAACATTTTTAGTAGAATTAACATATAACAGCAAATTTCTCTGAAAACATTTATACTTATGAGGAGAACATCAATTCTTAAGCGTCACAATTCCTAAAAATTGATGGAATGCAAAGCTAACAAAATGAGACTCACCGAAGGCAAAATGTTTCCCTCAAGTATCCATTGTTGTGAAACACGTGGAAAACTTGATTGGGTTGCAGGTATCCACTTCTGTCAGAGGCAATGTATCTAACATCAAAGGCTCTGTTCAATATTTTTTCATAGTGTCTTTCAAAACCTTTTTGTTTTTCATAGCACCTCAAAACATAACCAGAGCCAAAAAAAAGCCTTAGCCATATTCAGGCTTTTGGCTAGGATAAAAGTATATATAAGTATTTAGATGTCATACATTTTGAACATTAACAATGTTTCAAAAGGCAGAACTAACAAGATCATTGCAAATTATGAAGCCAACTTGGCTTCAGTTAGGATGCATGCATACACTACAGATGACCAATAGTCAAGCATCAAGGGGTAAAGGTTAAATATATTGAAAAACTAAAAACTCCAGGAATCTATTCAAGCATGCAGACATTTCAATAAACCTGAAAATAAATATGCAAAGCATAAATATTATCCTGCAAGGGTATTTAAATGTCAATTGTGAATAAACAATTTAAATTTTTTATTACCCAAAGAGTAAAAAGGTATTCCTAGCTGTGTTTTTCTTTGCTAGAGCTCATTTGTAGAGGTTTACTTTTATTCACTCAAGCCATAAAAAGACAAAAGGCACATGTACATGTTGAACTTACAGATATACGAAAGAATATTAGAGCATATATAAACAGTGAAGGGAGAAAATTAGGAAAAGGTTCATGTTCATCTCCCACATCATTTTTTTAGTCGTCACTAACACTGTACATTAGGCTGATACAAAATTCAGACACTCAAGATCGACACAAAATGGCAAGAAGCAGAAAAACCTTACCGAATAGTCACATCATATATCCCTTCGATGCCAACTGAAACTAACACCGAATAGAAGCATGCAAGCACATTACTTAATTCAACCAATGCTGAGGATTTCCAGTTTGGTAATAGATATATGTAATAACAGAATACCCAGGGAACAATAATTCTTTTTTTACCTGCAATTACCTGATCACAACCGATTTTGAGGTCAGTAATATTTTTTTTCTCATGAATCACTTGTTGATCCATCACCATAATCATTGAATGAAGCTTCAAAACTGGTAAAAAAGGGAGCAAGCAACCTCATACTAAGAAAAAAGAATTGAAAAATTTTTCAAGCCTAAAGGAAATCAAGTGTCGAACATAATAGAAATAATTCCAATCAACCAACCAAATCTTAAAATCTCACAAGAATTACAGCCTGCAACTGCAAGGTGCCCAAACTCTAAATATTGAAATCAGACAAAGGAAATATTAAAAGATGACTAAAGGATTGCCTACGTAGCATTGCAGACATGAGATTCCTTCCAGCACTGGAGGTCAATTATGCTTCACCATATAATAATGGGTAAGTAATCAAAGTGAACTGTTAGCATATGGGTCCGGCTGGACGAAGTGCACCCTTTCTGTTGGGTGCACTGCCTGAACCATGAAGTAAATGACCCAGTAAACAGGAAAAGCGAAGAAGGACACTTAAATATGCTTCAAACAATTCACCTGGCTTGTTTTATGTTTAAGGGCAAGCAACGTCTTCCCTTCCCTGCCGGTTGCGCACTTGCCGTTGCATCGATGCACGAAACACGGCCTTTCCTTGCAGGAAGTTGCATCCGTCCATGCCGGATTGTGGAATAAACAAAGCAGTATCCACTTCAGAATTCAGATTCATTTTCAACCTTTGCTCAAGGGAAAGAATCAACGAAACGTCAAACGTGGATTAAGAACTTCATTTCCAAGTGAAATCTCAGAATTCAGAATACATAACTATAGCTCGAGTTCAGTACTAAGTTACAGAATTCAGCAACTAATAGCTATGTAACCTGCTTCGTATACATGATTCACAAATACATAACTGGTTCTATAGCAGGGAAGCACCAGGATCCAAGGACAAAAGACACAGCAAAGCAAAGCTCGCACCTTTCCGAGTAGCGATAAAAGACACAAACAAACCAACGAATGCTCAAAGGAAAACAAGAGGAAGGACTGGAGAAGCTGGAGAACAAAGAGAATCTCTACGGATGGCGACGAATCCTTGCGGAGCTGGTGACTGGTGCCCCGCATTAGTGCATGGACCCCGCCGGCCATCCTACCGGCCGTCTCCTCGAACCCCGCGGGACACCAACAAGGAAGGGAAAGGTGTGCCTTTTGCCGCGCCCACGGCTCGATCAGGGGCGTCGCTCAGCGGCGGGACGGAGGTAGCTGCTCCTCACGCGGTGCAAGCTTTTGCAGCTCCCTGCCGGCCTTCGCGTCTCCTCTCCCCCCGTTTGCTGGTTGAGCATGGCCAAAGTAAATTCTTTCTTTGGATAGGATGGGGGGAGAAGATTCATCCTTGCTGACTGTGAAATCAAAGGTGAGGAGGCAAGACCTCGGATCGGCTGCATACATAAGGTCGCCGGAGGTCGCGGCAGGTAGAGGAAGCGGAACGGTGGCCGCACTGCTCGCCGGTGAAGACGGCGCGGAGCGAGGTGAAGGAGGCGGAGACGGGGCCCCGCCGCCTGCAGCTTCCATCTCGAGTAGTTGACGGATAGCATCAGGCATCATGGTCAAGGTCCGTGCGAGTCCGCCGCCGGCAGCCCGGCATCCTCGGCTTCAAGCCTTCATGCCCATCACACGGCCGCTGGGTCCGGGCATGGATCGGCTCAGGTCGTCTCGTCCAGCTGCTGTACCAGCCGTCGCCGCCATATGCCCAGGACGAGGCGAGGGCCGGCCGATTCGCACTCGCTCTTGGCCAGCCATCGCGCCTCCTCGGCCACCTGCCGGGCGCTGGAGCTCCGCCGCCGCCCCTCCACCCGGCGCATCGGGAAGAATCGGGAAGAATGGGGACGAAGATATTTTTTTTACGGTGGACTGCGGGTTGATTTCATGAAATCGCGAGGGCCTAAATGCAAAAGGCCGGTAGCAGTGCAGATACTTAGCCGTCGGATCACCGATCGGACGGCCGAAAGAATCCAGCGACGTGGACATGCTGGCTGCTCACCGCGGGCGCCGGATTTCATAAGGAGAGATTTCTTTGAGGTTTTTGAGACAGAGATTGATGGTGTTTTTACTTGCGCTGGCCTATATGGCATTTTTCCCTCTGTTTTTTTAAAAAAATTTGGTTTAGCTCGATTTTGCTCAGGACTGCCTGAGATTGGCGTCTTTCTCATTCTGTGGGCACTTTTGGGTAGGTAGTGCAAAAACATCTTGTTCGATGCCTTCTCGACGTTTGGTTGATTCTTGTTGGCCATGGTCCTGTTTGGCTGGCTGCATGACAATGGTGTCTTTTTTTTTCCCTTGGCTTTCCGTTCTTGGCTTCATTTTCGGTTCAGATTGATGGGTTTTTGTTTCGTTTCTTTGTGTTTTTTTTATACCTGCTTTCATATATCCCAATAAGGTATCTTTTTCTTTTTTTATTCAGCTCGATTTTTGCTAGGATTGACCAAGACGAGTCTCTTTCTCTTTCTTGGGGCACTTTAACCGCTATTTCCGTACGAAGATTATTTACAGTCGGGCGATGATCCTAAGGGCAGCTCCAGTGCGGGGTGAAAAACGAACAGTGGTTCGATTTCACCGAACCATCCCCTAGTGAGCCTCGAACCGTCGATGTCAGGGCAGAAAACGAACCGTCTGCACGGTTCGGCTCGTGGCCGGTGCGGACAGCTAAAATAACACGCAAGAGGAGGGATGGGGTGTTTCTGTCTTGGGCGAGAGGAGCGAAGGGGATTCTTTTTTCCTTTACGCGTTGGCCCACCAACCGGTATTGACGCTGTGAGAATTGATTTTGGTTTGGTTCGAACTCTCTGCTCAGAACGAGTCGAACAAGGACCGGTGATGCCCTAACGCTGGTGATGTACTGATGTGCGCAACGGTGGGCGACCTCGACGGGAAGCTCCACGCATCACTGTAAGAAAAATTACGGGGATCAGGCAGATCTTCTTCAGCTGTCCTCTGCCGCTTTTACAGAAATGGATGAACAGCTTCTTCTTCTTCTTTTCTTTTGGAAGATCACGTCAAAGATAGACAAATGAAACGAGGTTGCCCAAGGAGTTGTACCGTACTAGTGCTCTTGGTGGTGCGCCCGTCCAATGCCTTTGCTTGGGACAGGGCAAGTATGTTAATGTCCGAGACAGGGTAAGTATGGTGCTAACCCATTCTTGATTGGGTAATCTAATCTGTTGTGTTACACAGGCCAAGCATGGTTGTACATTCTCTTTTTTTACCCATATTATTAACTTGCACCCCCACCCCCCCAATTGAATTGCGGCCATTGTGTTCCGATCGAGTTGTACTGTACTCCAAGGAGGCAAGGATGATGACTGACTGCATCGAACTGATAGCATGGGCTCCAGAAAAGCCCATTAACTGATGGATGATTCCTAGCATCGCAGCGACACACACACACACACAAAAGACGCACACGATGGTGTCGACACGGGACAAATGACATGGCCACACCACACAGACACACAAACCAAATGGCGCATGGGATCCCGCCTCCTTCTTTTCCTTTTTTTGCGTCAGCCGCACTGCACGCCTGCAGAAAGAACCCCACAGACCGTACGTACCACCTCCTCCTAGACCTGACGGCCAACTTGACCGTCGCGGTTGGGGTCAGGCTCGGCGAACCGGTGATTGCGGCCAGCTGTTAGTGGTGTGGCCGGTGGCAGGCGTCAGGCTATTTTCAACTCAAGACATCATCAACTAGTTTCTATACATCTATATCATATGCACACTACCTATAGAAACTATCTTCCCAATGCGTAGTTTCCGTTCTGCTGGACCCTCGTTTCCGTTCTGCTGGATCCGAGATCGAGCACGCCAACTCTTGTCGCTGCCGGGTGGGGCCCGACGGCACGAGGGGCCACTGAACCAGCGTCCATTAGGGTGGGGAGTGACACGGCGCAAAGCCACTAATCCCTTGCGAGCCGTGTACTTAACCACATGGCCCACATATCAGTGAGCACGCGCGAGATGGCGACGCGCTTCGCAGGCTTCTGCTAAAGCCCCGCAACCCATGCATGGGCATGGCCGTTTCGGCTCCCCGTACGTCAAGGTGGACTCGGTCCACAGTCCACACTGCAAAGAACCGTTTGGTGGCCCTGCCCCACGTACAGTATATTGTTTGTATGCCTGCAAAAGAAGGGGGGAAAAAAAGATGGACGAGAGTACCGTCTGTATACGGAGTACTACTGCACGCTCCTATAGACAAAGGAGAACAAGATCGAAAGAGATCATGATTTTTTTTTAAGTAAAGAAAGAGATCAGGATCGATCAAACAGAACTTTGCTCTTGTACTTGGTTGGTCCTAGCCGGTGCTCCCAAGAAAATCTCCTCTTTGATGGGCTGGTTCCAGCAAAATAGAAAAAAAAAAGTATTGCTTTTTCAAAAGGACAAATGTGTGTGTGTGCATCTGCCGTGGTTTTGCCGGGTTCTAAACATGATTTTCGGGATGCCCGTACTTTTCTTTTGAAGTAAAGCCCGTACTTTTCTTGACCGTCAAGAACTCGCGCTGCCCAGTCTCGTCCTGCCACCACTCCACACCAGACGCAGCAAACAGACTAGTACTTACTGTTGGCAGCTGTTTCCTGCCCCCTGGCCCTCACCCGCCCGGTTCTCCCATGCATGCAAAGGGTTTCGGAAGTGTCCACCAAGATTCTCCATGCATGCAGCTGGTGATCTTCTGTGCAAAGACACAGATCAAACCATTAACATCTACTAGCCCCGTGACATTGCCATCCAGGCACAGATAAAACCATTAATGACGGCCGGCAATGAGCCCGGGAGGAGGAGGACTGATGGGTTAATGTTCACTTCGTCCAGCACGGCGCGCGCATGGGATCAAAGTCATCCGCTTCGTCAGCAGGGGCCTCTCTGCATCTTTTTTTTTTCTTTTTGGTACTGTACGCCCGTTGGCAAAAGTGTGTTTTCTTTTTTCGAATTCAATTTTTTTTTTAAAAAAAAAAGGTCCAACGGCGATGCGTGCGTGTAACTCGACACTTTCTCGATCGATCTCGGCCAATGCCAGCGAGAACGGCCGAACGGGTGCATCCTCTCCTGATGAATGGACCGTACGTCGTCGAACGGAAATTAACACGGGAAATGGGAAATAGTAGTACACAACAGCATCATGATGCCCGCCCGGGACGTTCGTGCAGCAACTAGTCATGCATGGTGCTCGGATGCGAGTGCAGCCAAGTTCTCCGTAGGCTAGACTGTATTTGCAGGCACGCTTCCTTCCTTCCTGCTGCACCAACGTGGCCTCCAAGGCCTACTGAACGCTCAAAATCAGAATGGAAATCTACCCCACTGAACGCTCAAAATCAGCTGCGTTGCTTGCCTTTCCTCAACTACTACAGCTTTAACCGGCCGGATCAGGGTTGAGGCCATTCATTGCCCTGAGTTTTTCCATGCAATGGCCACCAACGCACCATCCCTGTCGCGACCCATGCACGCACATCCCGGGTAGTAGCCAGCCCACTAGCTACGACGAACGAAACGAACGAGCATGGAATCACGCGCGGGCCGGCCGGGGTACACCGTACACGGGAACGGCCGGCAGCGCATACCAATTAAGCAGTACGTCAATTTGGTCAGTCCAGAGAAGAGAGCGGCGCCTCTGCATGGCTGTATTCCTGCCAGGCCAATGGGTGGCGGTGCACCGTTCCAATCATTTCGACATGCCGTGGACAATGATAACCATATGGTAGTAGTATCGGTGAATGGTGATGGAGCACACGTACAGACCCAAGTTCTGTCCCAAGCTGCTAGCGAGCTAGCGAGACCGGCTTCGATCAGTCTGCAGCGCCGGCCATTGCGTGCGGTCCGTCTCATCAGCAGCCTCGCTCGTGTCCGGTTTGGTCTCGACACAGAGCAGTCGTGGCAATGCAATGCAATGCAAGCGCGCCCAATCTGTGTCTTGTGTTACACCGTACCGTGCCGAAACAGTCGTTGGCATGGAATGCCCGATGCACCGCACTAGCCGGCCTCGATTGATTCTTTGATGCTTCGAGAGCGTAGCTGGTTATTACCGCTACTTTTTACCGATCACTCAAATCAAAAAAAAACAAAAAAAAAAGGCCGGAGAAAGAGGAGAGGGCTGCCAGCTGCTGCCGGCCAGGAGCCGGTGACCGTTCCACCTCTGCAAGCCGAGGGAGGCCTACAAAATCCCTTCCCCACACCCTACAAACCTGCAACCCTAGCCGCCTCATTCTCTCCCTCTTCCTCCCCAGAGCTCCCTCCCTCTCTTTCTCTCTCTCTCGCGGCCTCGCCCCCCCAGAGTTCCCACCATGGATGCTTCTGCGGCTGAGGCTTCGGCTCTCCGTCGGCGTGCGCAGGAGCTGGAGGCTGTCAGGGAGACCAGGGATGCTGGAAGGAGGTTCGGGAGGTGGAAAAGGAAAGTACGTGTTGCTCGCTCTTTCTTTCGTTTCTGGCTGATGATGCCTTCGATCTCTTTCGGTTATTTTTTTTCCTTCCTCCTCCTCTCCTCTTGATGAGGTTGCGCTGAGTGCAGTGTGTTTTACAACTTGTTCTTCAACTCATCATCATCGTCTCACAGCGTTGCCATTTTCTTTTCTTTTCTTTTTCCCCCCAGAGCGTGAGGTTTTCGTCTACCGTGCAAACCAGGTGAAGATCTTCTATTTTTCCAGTGATTTCTTTGCGATCGTCTTTATTCATGCTTAAATGTTTAGTTTTTTTTTTCTGTCTTGATTCTTTTTTTCAAGGTCAAGGAGATTCTCCACCCCTACATGCTCGTCGTGGCCCTTCTTTACCCTACCACCATTGGCTTTACCCTTCAGGCTAGGGGGTGGCATTTCACCTTGCCTCACCCTAGCCCTTTTGATGGGGATATCTGGAATGGAGACAACCATGGACCCAAACAGGGAGATGGATATGGCCCCAACCAGTGGGTGACTTTCAGTGCTACCGTCTTGGTACGCACTGTGGGCAGCTTCTTGGCCTACACCTTGGTTCATCTTCTGTTGGCTGCTCAGATGCGCCTCAAGAGTATGGATCGCACTGCCCCTGCGCTCTCTAAAGCTTTCTCATGGATCACACCTTGCATCTTCTGCTACGTTGGCATCCATTACTTCTATGTGTATGTCAGCCTCTCTAGGTACAGTTCGTTCTCCAATCTCTCTGATTTCGTCATTCTCTTTGGTTCTTGTTCATATTCTGCTGTGCTTCTTGGTAGTATACTGTTGTGATCAGGTATGGCACACAACCGATTGGACAGTCATGGGTATCTTCGCGGGTATCCTCGTGGGGATAACCTTCGCTCTGCTTAAGGTAGGGTTTTGAGGTTTTCTTCCCTGGCCTATTTGCATCGTCTTTGTTATTTATATTAATCGGCAGTGTACTAATCATGTCTGTCTTGTCTTATCCTGCTAGTACCCCGTCAAAATTGCTGGGCTCATCGATCGGCTGGCAGAAGCGGATCCAGCGGAAAAGGAAGAACCGGTGAAGAAGACGGAGGATGCTGCACGGTTGGATCTACAAGTCTGAGCCGAGTATGGTGGCGTGGCGTGCCAAGGCAAAGCATGGGTTTCGAGGAGACTGGGGACTACGTTTGTGCTGTACATGTGAGATCTGTCCATTCTTGTCCACAGGGAATGTAACAGATACTACAGTGCATCTACTTCCCTTCCATGCTTTCTTTTGTACGCCTCTGTAGCATGAGCACTAGTGCTAGTAGAAAGGATGTTGCAGTAGTCGCATTAGTAGAGTTCATCCAGTTGAGAGTTGGAATAATGCAGAACTAGTTGGTGTTGGAATTGGTAGTTGTCTCTTTAATGTATCC
Source organism: Digitaria exilis (assembly GCA_015342445.1). Classification (NCBI taxonomy): domain Eukaryota; kingdom Viridiplantae; phylum Streptophyta; class Magnoliopsida; order Poales; family Poaceae; genus Digitaria; species Digitaria exilis. The sequence goes on from JACEFO010001947.1 coordinate 723,232, forward strand.
GTAGTCTGCTGCAGAGGAACCTCGCTACCTTTAGGCAATGGATCTTGGAATAATATTTATCATGATGCTTCGTTTCTTATCATTTTCATGGATAAATTTGCATTGTCAGGGAGTGTAATCCCAGCACTTCACATCTTCATTTGCTGATCTGCCCAATAGTCTATTTGTCCTCCTAGTAGTATTTTTCGGTGCCGCATTTTAACATTCCTCATAACAGTAGATGGCAAACGAAATGCAGTATGTGATATCTTCTAGCCTTTTTCCTGGATTCACCACAGGTTATAAATAAGGTTCAGATTCTTCAGGTAGTAGAAGCGGCCTAGCTTTGTTATCTTGCTCAGGTCACTCTTCAATGCCATACCCCAGGGTTCAATCCTGTTTCCTCAAAATTCAGTCAACGATGAAAGAAAATCGGCAATGCCTTTGATCCGAGTGAGGATTTTGCAACTATATTCTGCTGTGAATGGAAAGAACCTGGTGATAGCAAACGAAAACAAGAACTGCTCCTGAAATTGCTGCTTCATTTTTTTTAAAAAAAAAAGAGCAGTAATATCATGTTACTTCATGTAAGAGTTTCATCACTATTTCTCAACAGGTCAAGAACCCTCCTTTAGTCCTTTGCTGTGATGCCTTGCAAGTTTCAGTTGCTTTCATTTCATTTTCCAACTTGAACAACAGGATGACCAGATGGTGTGGATGCAAAACGTGGTGCACCCAAGCTTCTGGAAGTTGTATGGAAGGATTGAGTTGACAAGGCACTCGTGTCGTTGCCTCTAGGTATCCATCTTCTCAAATCCAAGTAGATGTAACACCTTTTGTGATTGCATAGGAACAGTTTCACAAATACAATGTATTTTTTAGTCATGCACATCTTCAACTATGTTCTCAGCCTTTATACGTTAATAGCAAAGATAAAGTTAAGAAATGAGCTCCATAATTCTATACTGAGGCATTCATGTATTTTTTTTATATACATATAATTAAGGCCAAGAAAGAGTCAAATTTTGCAATCGTAAGCACACCAGCACAGATTATATACGTTCAAGATAGTGTGTAGATAACATTATAAATCTCACCCAGATAAGGGTGCCACAAGTTCTGTTACCACAAAAACTTAGCTCGCTAGAGCATTACAAGGCTGCTCGTCACAGAGCAATTTTTATAACGTTACCTATCAGCAAAAGCTTCAGGATCTGAGAATGTTGATGCACTCTCAGAATATATTGAATCTCCATGGATCCTCTTCTGCAAGTCCTCCAGGCTTGTGACACGTGTCAGAGATGCTCGCTTGGTGCCTATCTCCCTACTGCTCAGAGGAATTTCTGCATTTGGGAGGTCAACCTTGATCTGATCATCTTGAAGTGCCTGGGCAAAATGTTTCATGCTATCTTCAATGGCGATAGAAACAGAAGCCGCATCAGATGCACATGAAGTCAAGTGCATGCAGCTCGTGGGCATGTCAGATGTGGTGGATAACAGGAGGGTTGTTCCAGTGAGTCTCCTGACAGCTTCCTCCGCTATGTTCACCTGAGAACAATAATTTGTTAACAAAACAGATTAGAAGGAGAAACCAGTTATGTGATATGCCTGCAGCCTTTGGTGAGAGGAATATAAAGCATCTGTGGCTCACTTGTAACTCAACTAGATATCTATTTCAATGGACTTTTTGTGTACAATGCTTATTAACAAACATAAAGTTTCAGAGAAAATAAGAGTATGTATAAAAGTAATAGCAATAAAGTGTGTAAGGACATGTTTTAAATATATGATGATTATGAAGTTACTATACTTTTGTGAAAATCTTTGTTTAGTGAAACATGATTGAAACTGTCATAGTATAAGACAACCAATTTTACATGGTTACTTTGCAAGAATACATTAAAAGTTTAAAACACTTAAAAATATGAACATTTTGAAATTCAAAGACACAGTTACATACTCATGATTCAAGAATACAAAGTTGTACATGTACTCACACACAAGCATTATGAAATGTTTGTATGGTAGTATCCTGTTTGGACTCCTCATGTGCGGTATTGATGTTCTCAATTATAGAACAGCCCTTCCACAAGGGCAACACCACAGGTTTAATGGAACACACACTTGGAGGATTGCAACATGGTATGGGCACTTTTAACATTTTGTTTATTTATAACTCCTCACACCTGTAAGAGAACACTGTTATTCTTAAAAATAAAACTAATAGAAGATAGCAAAATATGAAATAAAGATGTTACAGAAAAAAAAAAAAACTATTCTATTCTCATATGTAGAAAATCAAATGGAAATATGGTTTTGCCTTTCTGGTACAGTTAAAATTACTGTGAAATAAAGCTAAACTTACAGGTTATGTAAAACAAGACTTTTCAAATTTCATATTACTTTATCTATTCCTTTTGTCATCCAAAGAAATGTAAACATTGGCCTAGTCTCTGCGCACTGGGCACTGGCTAGTACAAATAGCTACAACTAATGCTCCCTGTGGAGAACAATAGTGTCATAATATGCAAAATATACAGTTAGAAGTACACGGAAAACAACATTCAACAAAATGTGATGCAGTTAAGGTGAACCAACCTTTCTCCTCATAGTCTCAATATCTGCTGTAAGATTCCTATTGTCAAGGGTAGCATCCTTGTATTTCTGGGTCATATCAGCCAGGCGCTTTAGCAAAGATGCATTCTCAGATGTTAACCTGGAAACCTAGAGAATTGTGTAGCAATTAGAATGATTATCTTCACTTAAGTTGGATATTAACTTGGGCATTCATCTGTCTCGTTTTGAAACCTGTGATTCAATATCGGTCAGATGTTCTTGCTTCCTCTTTCTTGATCGCCTAGCAGATTCTCGATTTGACAGCATTCTGATCACAAAATTGAAATTTGAGACTGTTAAAATCACGGAAATGGTGTGTTAAGCTTCTGACGTATATATCAAGTTCTATGTAGAATCAAGGTAAAGGCAACCAATATACACCAAGAGGAACTAATGGCAAAAGCGTATGGGATTCCTGGATCCGGTTACTTTGAACTGAATTACTAAGTTGTCTAGGAATTAAGAATTAACTTTAGTAGTAAAGCAATTTATAAAGTTTTTTATGGGTGTTGATAACTAGATAGTGCTTGATATGATTGGATCATTCCTCCCTTCAAAGTCAGTGAATGGTAGAGGAAGGGAATGGGAAAACAGAGTATGTTGCCTTTAACAAGGTAAATCCATTTCTCACTCATGCCAAAGTCAATAAATAACAGGATCAGCATATTCTCCTCAAGAAACTCGTGTAATACAATAACCTAGGTTACCTCCTCATCTTCTTTGTATTGGCAGGAACAGTATTCTCCTCAAGATCACCATCATCATCTGATTGTTCCTTTGATGTACCACTGTTAGCTGGCTTGCCTCGAAAATCATCGTGGTCCCCATCACCTGTGTGTGGAACAAAAGAACCAAAACAGTACAGTAAATTATGTAAAACACAAGAGCAAGGGTTCAAATGTTACAAAAGAGCCTATATATTGTACAAACCACACGTGCAGCATATCTGCACACTGCCAGAATACAAACTGGAGCCAACAGAATTGCATGGACAGTGCAACTCATTAGCAGAGTTGATGCCAGTGTTCAGTAAGACTGAAGCAGAAGACTTTCATGTCTCAACATTATATCTGACCTCACCAACACAACTCATAGTTCAAGTACCTTTCTCCAGAATAAGCAATGGAACACCATATGACCGTCAACAAATCACAAAGGTAAACCATAATTGACATTTATACTCACCTCCTTTGTTCCATGAGCACTAGTTAACCTATTCTACTTAAACAACTGGTGAGATCAAATTTTCTCTATGAAATTATCAAAGAAGACTATAGCCTCTATCGGAATTCAGCGGTACTTGAACCAAGGCTGAGAACCAAGTGTATCAGGACAGCTGAAATTTGGCATCTAATGTTTTATTCAAATGTTCAACAGGGTAAATGGTGAGTTGAATAGGATTTGACTTCTAATACACTTTGGCATTAGACCTCATGCCAGACCACATTTTGTCGACCAAAGGCTCTGCAACCTTTGAAATCTTCCTGGCAGGCACTAGGCATAAACACTTTGCCCAAGTTGCTTCATAGACTGATGTATGCAATTGTGAAAGGTCATAAATACCATCAAAGGAAGCTTGACAAATCAATTGTGAAGTATCTGAAGCTTGTGAGTTGGGGTAGCCCAACGAAGATTCTTGTGATTTAGCTTCCTGAAATGGACTTACATAAACATCACAGCAACAAAGGGGCAAGGGGCTGGGTGCAGCCAGTACAGGAGGTTTCTGTCACTGTGAAGCTCCGGAAAGCCACTAGTACTGCACATCCTTACCCACATAGAAATGAAAAACAATATATATACATAGCTTGCAGTTCTGCGGAAGCATTGGTTGCAATGATCAACATTATAGGGTGCCATGCCAAGGCCACCCATTAAATATATTACCCAAATGGGTAAAAGTGTGTCATTTGTGCATGAGATTAAGGACCACACAAAAGAACATGCTTCTGAGAAAAAGTAACTGCTCAATTAGGTTGTGGTACTGATACTGAATAACTAACTCAAGAAAAGCGATGTACAAATTCATTTTCATATAATATGTAATGTTTCCTATCGCTTTCACCCGTAAAAAAAACAAAGAAGCCCATACTCTTTTCCCAAAAGATAAAAACTAAAAAGAAACAAATAGAAAGATCCTATCGGCTGATGTCCGACACGTCAGACTCATTCAATCATTTGTGGTCAATGGCATTCCATTTCCATCAGAATATCCCAATGCTGAGCCTCCTCCCTGGAAACATGCCACATAGACCAAGTCTATTATCCTACATGTCAGTGTCACCACCATAAGACTCCTCTAGTCCTTTTATTACCTTCTTCTCGGATCAGATAATGTTATACAGTTTCCATGTAAATTGGCATCATTTGCATTTCGCCGTTGCACAGTACTAGGACGACAACAGCAATGCTCTGATCTTAGTCAGATTATTCATCACAAGCCAGAAGAAAAATGGACATGCACGGTGCCGTGCGTTCCTCTGTTTCTCATTGGCAGTCTTTTTAGCCATATGTTAGTAGGTGAGAATTTCTGATTTAGTCCCCCCTTCACATCACTTGCAGAGTCGGATTACGACAAGTGTGCAAGCTAAACAAGTCAATATCTTTTCAAGTCATCTAATGAAGCACCCGATTTTTTTTCCTTAGTGAGATTTCCCAAAAATTCATAATTTACAGCAAAATCACTCTCTAAAATGGACCGGGAAACAACTGAAAGGCTAGAACTTGCAAACTCTACCATACCGACTCCAAATCAGTCTACAGCTGAAATTGAAACACCAAATACACAAAGCAGAGGACTGAATAGTGAGCTGAACTTTAACGGAGTAGAAACCGTACCATGGATTTGGCGACGGCGGCGCAGTACAGGTCGAGCCTCCTCTTGAGCACCGCCGCGTACGCGCCGGGGTCGCGGCCGCCTCCGCCGCAGCTCACCTCCACGACCTCGTCGTCGGCGCCGCCGCTGCCCCCCGTCATTCTGGGACACAAAGTCGCTTTCTTTTCTTGCACCTCGTACTGCCTGAAGGGGAAGGATGGGAGCTGGGAGTTGGGAGCAATGGTGGACACCGGAATTGGGGACGGCGTTTATACCGGCAGCGTTGATGATTGTTCTGTGGCGAGTGGCGACACTGTGGTCCTTTTCCGAAAATGTCCTTTGGTTTGGATTCTCATTTATTCTGCAAGTGGAATTATTATACAAGAGCAAAAAGGTTTGCTGCCACTAAAGGTTGGCTTAAAAATCAGTAAAGAATGCTGCATTAGTCCATATTCAAAAAGAATATGTTCATGGACTGCAGATCTCGGATAAACTTCTCAATAATTATGGTAAAATTTAATCAAACATTTACATGCACAATATTGTTATGTTGCGTCTTAAGGCAAATATGTTTTTACACGTAAGCAGTCTTATATGTTATGCTATATGGTTCCACGTGAGACTTTCTATGATATCGAAGAGAGACAGAGGATGTTTAGACGAGCCATTTTATTTCAACCTCAGACTAAAAATAGTCTTACATAACTTATTATAGAGCTGGAATATAAAGTTTCTAGCCTTTTACTTCCAGAGGCTTTATGCTCATCCTCCCCTCATTTTGGAACCACACATTCACACCAGCAAATGCATCCTCAAAAGTCACTCACCTAAAAAGGCATCTTTCATCAGTGTCCAGATTTCAAGCTGACAAGTCAAGCAGACAAGGTATCCCTGTCATACCTTCGCAACCTACACCTACAATTAACCTTACCCTAAATAAACTTCTCTACAATTTTATTTAACTTCAATCAAACTTAGCTTCATGGGTGCTAGCTTGTTTCTTCATGTTTTATGCATCTTAGGCGTTATGAAAGAGAGAAGAGGAACATCATGCATTCATGCCAAGGACAGCTGAAAAAAGAAACCAAATTCTCAGCTAGTTTTGTGCTCACGGTCACGGTAAAAACAACAACAACTTTTTGCTTGCGCTTGATGTTTTTTTAGAGAATCAAGGCTGATGAGCCAGAACTGGGGTTTACACACAAAAAACAAGTTATACAATTTCACTATTCCTTACAATTTTTCCTTTTCATTCCCTCTCACAAAACACGTTTCTTATAAAAGTTACTTGTATTTTCTCCAACTTACCAACTAAACATTGTGTAGTCAGGTTGCAATCCAGAGGTTTTAGTTTTCTTTCCTCACCGTTTGAAGCTTATACTTATCCCCTCTTTCTTTTTTGAAGTTAGAACCACACAAGCAAATTCATCCTCAAAAACCACATAGGCCAGCAAAATGCCTCCTTTCACCAGTTGATCCACAGATTTCAGGTTGACAAGTCAAGCAGCAGACAAGGTGTCCCCGTCATCATCAATCACTTTCCTTTACTTCATTCTCCATGTAGCATAACTATTCTATTTGACAGCAAAGTTGGGAAAAAAATCAGTGCTCCCCAACTTGCATGCCAAGTGGCCCGGCGGATCGCACCCACTGGGCCGGGCCCAACAATGGCAGGGGCGTTTCGGTCCACGAAATGTGGATTTTTTTTGTGCGGGCCCTACCGTATCTTTCTCTTGGCTACCAAGGCTACCAAGTCAGCAGCAGGACAGCGGCAAGCCCGAGGCTGATATTTTCATGGACACGTTGGCCGCCCCTATCCTCTATCAAAAAATCACATGGACGTTGGCGTGCCTTGACGTTGTGACTGGCCCGGGTTCATGGCATCTGCCATGGCCTTGCTGTCGTGCCATTTGTCCTCGGAATTTCAGTGATGCCGATGCCTCCAACGGGCTAAGGTTAGGCTTGTCAGGAATCATAGATTCTAGAACGTGATAGTGGCGTGCCTGTTGTGGGTCGAGATGGGGGTGAATGGATTAGCCTTTGTGAGTTGTGACGGTCAAAAACTCGTGGAATCGTACTGTCATTTGTTGGAATCATTTAGTAATTTCAAAATAAAAATATGGTCGTTTGTCGATAATTTTTCTTAATGTATCGATGTGTGGATGTGTGTGCATGTGTGTTGCGTTTTTATTTTTTCAAAAAGACTGCTTTTAGCGGTTATTTTCTTTGTTGGATGGTGGCCACAAATTTGTACGGGTCTTTAGTCGAGAAAAAAGCCATTTAAAGTTTCGTTACTTTATTTCCCTTTGGCCAAGAGCAATTAAAGCAGCCCAAACTTTGCGTAAAGAGGAACCTCCGATATCGAGGAAGAGACCATGGGCACGTTTGGATTTTACCCATCGTTGCCCAGTCAATTGCGGGCATACCAATATTTTAGGAAGCAAAACGACATTGCATCTTTCGCCAACATCAACATGTGGGCGCAAATATCAACTACCATGGGCGAGGGCATATAGGCGAGCCAACGTGTGGCCGTTAAACCAAATGCAGCCAAATTACCGTGGGCACGCCAATTTTTGGTTTGGCTGCCATCGGCGTCAAACCAAACGTGCTCCATATGCGGGGCGGAGTTGCAGTGTAAGTACTGGATGTCCTAGGACACCAATAAGCTTGGAAAACTACCATTGTTTATAGCCAATGATCCTTAAAATTTAGCAGTATTAAGACTAAGTGACACCAATAAGCAAATATTTTGGATCCGCCAGTGCCATATGCCACTTGTGGTCGTTCTCTCTCTTTTTTTTTTTGCATTTATATTTTCAAGTACTTCAAACTCTATGCGGTGGTTGGTTACAATATTATGATCAACACTAGATCTCATTTTGTTACATTTATTCTAACAAAATACGATTGTTGAAATGAAATCCGAAATCAAACTCACGATCGGCGAGAGAGAAAAAAAAATGCATTTCAAGTTTCAGATTTCACAATTTCGTCGGCTTCAAAGTAAGCAGCGACAGAGACCCGAGTTGCCACTTTTTGTTCACTGGGCCAAAATGAGCCCAGAAAACTGAGAGGCCCACCCGGCTACCAAGCCCACTCCACCCCCACACCCTTGGCTATCAGTCAGTAGTTACTGAAACCTTGGTTCCTCTCAAAAGGAAAAAAAAACTTTGATTGGTTGCGTTAGCAACTTATCAGCCTCTTCAGTGATGAAATTTCGTGATTTTCCATTCCATGCCGGCCGTTCCAGTTGGTCTCCTTTGGCGATCCATGCTCTTCACTCCATTCACACAGATTGGAACATACAGAATTGGAGGAATCACAGCACAGCCACTGAACCACCTAACCTGAATGGTTAGGTTAGGCCCATCACAAATTTGGGCACGGCGTCAAAGCTACGTTTGCCACTAGTCTCGTGCCTTTCTTCCTTTTTTATGGATGGTCCATGCTTGATGCTTTTTTGAGGTAATGTAGCCTTTTTGAACTGGTCTAATGGTCTGCACTCTATCCTGCACAAAAACAGCACTTGGGACATTATTGATTCGGTAGCTAGCTCAAAACAGCCTGTCGAGAAAAAAAAATCGGCTATGCTGGGAGTATTTGTTTGGCTGGTGGTTCAGTTTTGGTGGAGCAAATGGAGTCTAGTAAGTTTTAAACCGCTTTTGTTCTTGAGAAAATTTGGTAGACTTGGGCAAGTCTTTGCTATTCAGCATTGTGCAAGTGCCATGACTGTGGCTATGTGTGAAACTGCTGCTTGACGTCAAGAAGACTGCACAGATGAGTCAGTCAAGGGAAGGGCAATTTCGCCTGTTTTGTGTTGTGCAGTCTGATCTTATGATACAATCAATTGGAATGATGGAAAATGCTCCCCAAAACCAAAAAAACATAGTTGGGTAATACTAGACTACTGTACTAATTCAAGATGTCTGCAAATCTGGATTTTCTTTGTATTCAGCAGAAGTTGCATGGTCAGTTCAGGCTCATCAACCCAAGTCAGCAAGTTGCCCCCACACACATTTCCTATTTGTCACAAACCAGCACCACCACACAAAACAGATCCAAGGAAAAGCCTCTTGCATCAACCTGCAGCCAAGCCAGCCTGTTCTTGCACACACACACTAGACACTAGACACTAGCCTTGAAGGCAAGCACAATGAATGCGCTAACACTAACACCCAGCTCTTCCGGTTGGACCTAACAGCAGAGAAGTCTGACGAACCCCCAATCATGCAACCGCATTGCAGGCAAGGAAATCTGCAGCGGACAGGGACCCTGCATCCCTCCACTCATTCCGCGGACCCTGCTCCATCTTCCCTCCCAACCACATGCCCTACACCCTCCATCTCCAGGCTCTATGCTCTCTAGTGACCTGGCCGGCGGCCGGCCAAACCGCCGGCCACCACGTCGGAGAAGATAAAGGCAAGCAAGGATTGATCGTGAACGCCCTAGAGCTGGAACGTCCTGCTGCCTCGGATGCTTTCTTGGCCGTAATCGACGCGGTCATGTGCGCCACATGTACGCTGTCGGGGACGCCTGGACAGCGGCATGTTACCACCGAAATCTGAATTGGATGGGAAAGGCAAGTGTGCTCCCAGATTCAGCTATCTCGCCATTGCCAGAGCAGAGCAGGGTCCTCTCTGTTCGAGCCTTGACCGGCCAGCCATGCTCTAATGGATGTGCCGGCCAACTTGGTGGTAGCGGCATCGATCGCCACTTGACACAGGTGCCAAGTGGAGTGGTGAAGCAATCCAAGATCGAGCTGGATGGATCTTGTGAATGCCCATCCTTGAGACTGCATATTAGCATGTCAAATCCTCAGTGCACATGTTTTCAGTGTGGTGCCAGCTGAGGAGGAACAAGCTGGTGTGCTTGTGACATGGATTTTTGTTCTCTCGTTTTTAGCAAGATTGTTAGTAGTAAAGGGGTTAGGTTAGTGGTTGAGATTGAAGGAGAGTTCCATGAGATTAAAAGACTGGTGGATTGAGCATGTAGTGAACTACTTTATCCATGGTTCTTGCATTCCATAACTAAAGGTTGCTGTTCTAGCATTTCACAACCGAAAGGAAATATTTGGATAGATAATAAACTTGAAGGGAAGAACAGTCACATTCTTCCCTTCAGTTACAGAAGTAATCAAGCACTGGTAGATATAACTTAAAAAAGGTGATCTTTGGCTTTGTACAAACACACATGGAGATGTCAACTCGAAATCTCCATCCTTTTGTGTTGCTAACACCTACTAATAGTAAAAAGAAGAAAGAAGACAGAAACAAAGTGACCACACATCCACGCATGCATGCACTTTGATGCACAACATAAGCTCTCTCCTTGCAAGCTTAATTCACTTCTCAGCTGAATCGACCTTGCATCATATCTTTTTTTGCCTTTGTGTGTTTGTTTCCATGTTGTGTTGAAGATCGAGCCAGCAGACAAGGGGAGAGATGATGGTAAACACATGTCCATGCCTTGGAGATTCAACCCAAAAAGAACAAAAGAATCTGCTCATGCACAAGACACATGCATCTTGCAACCTCAGTTGTTCTTCACTGACCCCAGGCCTCTTGCTTCAGATCCCTTCATGATCCTCAACCTCTTGCAGGTGCTGATGAACATGCTGCAGGTACACAAAATTTAGAGCCAAACATCATGAGACGCCATTCTTCAGACATAATACTAAATCTTAACCTGAAGATATAATACTAAATCTGAACAGATATATGTGCAAGCACTTACTCGAAGGGCACATCTCCGACGAGCATGAGGTCACCGTCCTTGTCCTCGTAAGTGACGGCGAAGTCAGAGGGGTTGACGGCCGGAGCGTCGGCGGCGCCGCCGGAGAAGCAGAGGAACATGGCCTCCAGAGCCTCCCGGAGCTCGCGGTACCCCTTGTACATCTTGAGGTCAACCTTCCTCAGGTAAGGGGCACCGTCCATGCTTACCTTGACGAACAGAGCACCGGCGGCGGCGGCGGCGGTGGTAGCAGCGGCGGACGGAGCCTTCTCCTCCGCCGGCGGCGGCGCCGGCTTGCTCTGCTTGGCCGCGTTACTGGACTGCTGCTGGAAGCAGCTCTTCCTGTATGACCTCACCGGCGGCCATCCCACCACCTGAGCCCTGCACGACGACACAAAAGTAGTTTCCACCCGCGTTAGAACTTCGAACACCGTCGCCTGCCTTGGAGAAGAAGGGGGGGCCATATATATGTATATATATATAAATATATATGTATACATATATGTATGTATATGGTATGAAAGAAGAGTGACTCACTTGGCGGCCGGCGGCGCGGTCTCGCCGTCGCGCTTCTTGGCGGGCTCGTCGGCGGCGATGTTCCCGTCGCGTTTCTTGCCCCTGGGAGTCGACGGCGGCGTAGGTAGCGCCGCGGCGGCGGCGGTCGTCTCCTCGGTGCCCGGCAGGCCGAGCCTCAGCTCAGTCGCCTTCAGGCAGCTCTCGACGTCGGCCATTTCTTTGGCTCCTCGACCTTAAACTTAAAGCTCGCTGCCTCTCTTCCAACGAAGAGTCTTCCAACGATGGACGAAGAAGACGAAGTTGTTGAAGCTCTTATCTTTAGTTTCCTAGCTCGATCGATGAGTTGTTGAAGCTGAGCTGTTGTGTGAGTTTGCGTGTGGGCGTGGTGGTGTGTGTCTGGGTGTGAAGCTTTATAGAGCGAGCTGGTTGAGAGGCCATGGCGTGTGGGCGTGCGCCCGTGCCAGGCCACATCGGCTCGCACGGGCAGGAGGTGGACGCACACGTACGTCCGCGCGTGCTAGAGGACGGAAGGGTGCAGAGACACATGTGCGTGCAGTGCGCGTACAAACAGCTGGGGTGGTTGCCGTGCAGGGTGCAGCCATGGGCGCCCTGCCGGCCCGACCCAGGACAGCCCGGGCCGACCCAGTGCCCACACCACCACAGGTTCACAGGGTGCATGCACTACCGGGTTAGTGGGTCATGGTTCATGCGCAGAAGGACCCGACCCGATAAGTAGATTGACAGTAGAATGGATGAAGTTAATGTAGTGGAGCATTTTTCAGGCCTTTGTTCAGTTGAAAGAGTTGTGTTAACAGTCTGGATTATATGTATGGTACCGAGCTAGTGGTGGTACGGTACACAAAGACGAACCCTAAAGTCCGGTTGTGCAGCCGGGTGCAGACCGAGAGGGGGTGGCGCCCGGATCCATGTGCTAGAAGGATGATGCATGATGATTAACAATAGCATGCAATGCAAGCACCGAGAAATTAGAAACGAAATCAAACTAAACGATCGAGGTGTGCCGTTTTGCCATGATTAGGATGCTATCATGAGAGATCTCGGGGGAGCATCTTTTGGCGCATACAATACTGCCCCCTACTAGCTCCCTGCCATTGCCCAATAAGATAATGCAAAGAACAATGTAACATGGAGTGTGTGTATGTGTATGTGTATGCATGCTCACACTTGTCTAGCTACTGCAATTGCTCTCTCATTGCCATCATGGATGCATATCTCCCCATCTATCCCTCTCCACTACGCCCTGTTCCTCCTTTCTTGAGCCTTGCTTCTTTTGGTTGGCCGTGGGGCCCGCGGGCTGGGCTAGTGGGAGGAGGGAAGGGGCTTTGTTTAGCCCGAAACCCGCCTCGCGAAAGCATCATTAAGCGGTTAACGATGATTTTTTATTTCTTTGGAAACTGCAGGGAAAGGATTGTTAATTTTGCAACCTGATAGTGCTGTTCCTTTAGCTAACTACCAAATTATAAAAGCTTCCAAAAAAAAATGGTGGGACCGTGGGAGCAAGATGGTCCCCTCTTTTGGGTAAACTATATCTGCTTAATCTTGTGGTGGGATATCATACGGTGGTCCAGACAGAAAACTCTGGAAATATTGTATGCTTTAGGTTAGTTTATTGTTCATCTTTGTTTTGGACTGACCAATGCATGCATGGTCATTTCATTTCGTCTATTTGTGCAAATCAAATCCAGTTCAAAATTGTTTGGATATGTACAGTCTTCTGTGCATATAGTATTCAGTATACACAATAATACCTGCAGTAAACATCAGTTTAGTGCTTAGATTATGTTCATTGAAGTGCTTTTTTTTCTACTCCCATGCAGTGGAATCAAATTGGATTCCCTGCCATGCATGCCGTATTGCTCCGACCCATGATCAACGTACTGCACCGAATTTTCGACCACCATGGATTGTCCATTTGACCATCGCAATCAAGATACCTTGTGTTCCTGCAACCTCCTACACTGACGAGTTAGAATAATGCCACAGCAAAGAATCTTTGGATCGAATTCGCGGCGAAAAACGAGTGAGCGTGCCGGTGCTGATTCTGAACCAAACACAAACTACTACTTGCAGTTGTAGGTTGGTCGTTTGAGCTTTGATTTGAGCCTTTTCTTTTCTCTCATCAGATGCCCCCCAAAAAAATATTTGATCGATCAATGTAATGCAAGTACCGTCCATGTCGCCCACTGATCGATCATGAAGTTTCTTGGATTCCGGAATGGAGCTTGCATGATGCATACATTGGGGGGGGGGGAGAGGAGAGAGAGAGCATGCGTATAATGCTTGTTGATTAGCAGTTGGTCAAGTACAATGGTTTAGGGTTTTAAAAAGGGGGCAGAATCTTTTCTGCAGTACTGATCGATCGAGCTTTGAGGCGGGGAATTAGGGCGGTGCCAGCATGTTTGACTGTTTGCTGCCGCTGCATGCTCGCTTGACCTGATCGATGCGCTACAACACACACATGCATGCGTTGCATATATGATCGACCTGCACCGACTAAATGCTGCGTGCTCAGCGGCGTTGGTGCAAAACCACATTAGAAAAATCTCCGATGCATGTAGTCATGTCTTGTTACACGATGCGTTGCTAGACATAGATGTTTATTAGTGACCAATGCAATTGTTTTAATTTCCTGGACCGGCTTTGCTCTCTTCTGGCCGGGGAGATGGATGCTTTGTGTTGTGACAACCACCTACATACTACTAGCAAATTTGGTACTGAATGACTGTGAGAGAACTTATCATCATCATTAGAACTGACCATTTCATGGTAGGTAGCTAGAATATATAGAACATGTGTACCTTTTTTTTTTTGTCACCAGCTAATTACTAGCAGCTGCCCACTGTTTCTCTCTTGGGATCCTGTTGGCTAGGCAAGCATGTTGCAGCCATGCATGTAGTACATGTTTTTCAACCAGCAGTGAAGATGCATGCACATGTTCTGTTCATGCACTTGCTAACTAGCGGAGTACATTATAGAAACCTAACTGCTGATTTAGTAAACTGCTTCCTCTGATTGAAAATTTAAGCCCGATCTAAGTTTGTCATGATCAATCAAAAGTATGTTGGGACGCCGGGAGTACTTTCATAGTTTACGATTATATATTTTCTTTAAGAGGATATATTCTTATAGACATTTATCGATTGGTTATATATACAAATTGAAACATCATATATTAAAGCTTACAATTTTTAATAATTTTATGTGTGTGTGGTTATATAGAATTGATCGAAGAAGAAACATCCCAGATTAATTAATTGGTAAGCACTAACAATGAGCATTGAGCCAATGATATGCCACACTGGTGCTGACTGCTGAGGCAGACTTTGGACCAGTGGACGTGGCAAGCGGTGGCTTGAAAGGTACAGATCGATGGATAGATGACCCATATGGTTACTCCACCGGCTGCACATCCATGCCCACACTGTGCCGCTGGGAATTGAAGCCAAGCCGATCATGCACAGACGACAGGTGAAGATGGGCATGCAACAACGAAGCACGGGATCGTGTCATCAACACATATATATCTCCATGCATACGTCGTCCATGCCGCGATCCATTCATGGGCAGTATAATACTATCATCGTATTGCAGGCTACCATCAGGTTTTTATTTTAGGAAAAAAGAAGAAAGAAAAAAAAGAGAGAATTGGTCCGGTCAAAAAAGAGAAACGAGTACAGATAGAGTAGCTAGCAGATCGATGTCATGGGCTTTAATTTTCCCTGTGGAGTGCCTGTCGATATGTCTTGGCAAGCTTGGCGTCAGTGTCAGTGCGCACGATTGCACGTAAGCGTCGCGCAATTACTGCAAAAAATTAAGGCCATTAGCAGCTGGCCAGGATAGATGGAGATAGAGCGATGGAGACATTGTGAACGTGTGCGTGTACGTGCAGTACTGCGCAGCTGGATGCCCACACGTACGCACGTTACAAGACTTGGACGTCTCGGAAGGGCGCGGATTGGAACCGTACGTACCACGCGGATAAGAGTAGCATGGGCCCCTAAAGCCAGAGCAAGGGTAATATATGACATCATCAATGCAAAAAAAAACAATGGAGGTAAACAACATTGTTGGAGAAAAGCAGCCATTTAATAATTAGCTGAGGTTGAGAGATTTCTTGGCCAAAAAAAATATCATAACTGCAAATTGTAATGTTCAAACCTGAGGGGGTAACATTCAAGCAGAGAAACATTTTTAAAAATAAATAGGTATGGCATATTTTAATTTCTATAAATGTTACTGTTTAAGAAAAAATGCTTAATTTAGCTGTGACAAAAAAATGTTCCAACAAGTAGATAAATATAACTGTCATTGTACTTTAGTCCAATGATTAAGAAATGACATATTTTTTACATATAAATAGGTAGCCCCAAAACACATTTCATCTAGCAAATGTACACATCGGGCGACTTGATCGACACAATTAGTGCACAGAAACAATGGAGGAAACCAATGCTGGAGAAACACGATTTAATTAGCTGCCTAGAGATCTCTTGGCAGAAAAACAAATTATTGGGTTTGGAATGTTCCAACCTCATGGGAAAAGCTCCTAAGTTAAGAAATATCACAGGCAGAGAAATAAAATATTTTGTAGAAACAATATAAAATAAGACTGGACTGTGAGCTCAAAACTTGCAATTAGAGCTCCAAGAAAAAAAATACAGAGTTTAGAGTGCAGCTTTAATTGTTCCTTTTTCAATTATGCTTATGGATAAAGTTGTTGCATGCATATTTCTATTCTTGATTAGTTGTGTCTTGTGCATGCTACATACAGGTATATTTTGAATGTTTAAAACTTTATCATTATTATATTTCTTTATATTTTTATATACTAAAATAATACAATCAAATTTATCTGGCTCGCGAGCTTAATAACCCAGGCCAGACTTTTCATTAGTTTTGCTAACGAGCCGAGCCGTAGGGGCGGAGCTACGTTGTAATTTCTAGGTGCGGCCGCACTCAAAAAATTTTTGCGGTCCTTTGTTATCTCTAAATTTTCACCATATTTTGGTTCAATATCTATACAAGTTATGTGGTACCGCACCCCCTCATTTCGCTCTAGCTCCGCTGTAACATTCCTAAAATTTGAATGTCAAAAAAAAATGTGGATTTAAAAATTTTGAATGAAATGTGCAACAATTTAAATTTGCCTAAGGTCAAGTTCTCCTCTTATCTAAATCCTAGCAAATAATATTTTATTTAAGGATAATATATTTAGAGTGGCATTTGGATTTTATTTGGATTTCATTTGGATTTGTTTGGATTTTATTTGAAGTATAAATATACTTTTGAATTTGAATTATAAATTCAAATTCAAATCCTTGGGCTGAAACGGCTGATGGGCCGATTCCCGGCCCATTCTCTTTCTCTCTCTCTCTTCACTCTCTTTCCTCCCGCGCGGGCCGCCCTCTCTTTCCCTTCTTCTTCTCCGCGCTCGGCCCACTCTCGCGCGCCGGCCCAGCCCAGCGACACACCCGCTTCTTCTTCGCCGCGCCGCGCCGACAGGTGGGGCCCACCTGTCAGCCACACACCTAGAGCTCTTCTTCCTCCTCACGCCTCCGTCGCCGCGGTCGCGCGATTCACTCGCCCCACGCCGCGCCCGCGCGCGCTCGCACCCGGGATCGCTACGCCCGCTAAGCATCTACCCCTCGCCCAAGCCAAGCCCCTAGGAAGCCTCTAGAAGCCTTGGCGGCCACTCATCCCCGCCGCGGAACGCGCGCTCGCGCTCGCCAATGTCACGGCGGGGTCACGCAATTCGTGTGACCCGCGTAACCGCCTTCCCTCTTGCCCAAGCCACCTCTACCCCTTGCCCACGCCTACAAGAAGCTGCCCACGCCTCCAATTCGAGCCCAAACGCTCTCTCGGGGTCTATCCCCTTCTCGCCACCACCGCGGACGAAAAGCAGAGGAAGAGAAGGGGAGAGAGGAAGAGGAGAGGGGAAGGAGGGAGAAGAAGGAAGGAGGAGGAGCACCGTCGCAAGGAGGAGCACCGCAGCCGCCAAGGGAGCACGGAGGACGAGCCAAGCCGTACCTCGACGACGCCGAGCCGTGCGCCACCGTGAAGCCGTCGCGAACACCGACGTCGACGACGACCGCTGCCCCGAGCCGGCACCGCGTCGCCTCATCGCTGCCCCAACGGTCTCCCTGCCTCGCCGATTTCTTCTCGAGCCCTTAGGTGAGCCGATTCCCCTCGACCCTCCTTGAATCCCGTCGCCGTTGCTCACCGGCGTTCCGCCGCAAGCCGTAGCGCCGCCGCTAGGGCCATCCTCCCATTTGCCCGGCCATCGAGCCGCATTCTCGCTGCAGGGACCTCACGCACCCTCGCGCACGCACACACACGCGCCAGCCGCCACGGAACCGGGCTGCCGAGCACCCGCGAGCGGCGAGGCCATGCCGCGGCCATGGCGCAGCCATGGCGCGCGCGCGCCCGCATGCACTCACACGCACGCACACTGGTTCAAGCACGCGCACAACATGCGCACGAGCACGCACACGCGCAGCCCCGGCCACGAGGCGTTGCCTCGCACGGCCGGCGAGCTTGCCGCGGCCTCCACGCGCGCTGCCGCCGCGACGCACCGCGCTGGTGCGTTCGCGAGCACGCACACGCACGCACGAGCACGACTGGCCTCACTGCCCTCGCTAGAACACTGCACGGGTCCGCGCTAGCACGCTGGCGAGCGAACGCGCACGCACGGCGAGCCGTCGCGTCGCGCGCGTCGCGAACGCCGGTGCGGCGTTTCGTCGAACACGTCGCGCGCGTGAACTAATCCCCTTTGAATTTCGAATCTGAGCGAACACGAATTTGGCCACACGGGCGCAGCCGCACCGGATCGGCGCGCAGCCGATCCGGATCCGGTGGACGCGGTCCACGTGAGCCGCACTCACGGCTCACGGTGGACTGCGCCCACGCGCGCTGTCGCGTCGTGCCGAGTCGCTGACAGGCGGGGCCCACTGCCCAGAGGGCCCACCTGTCAGATTGACTCGGTCGTGATGACGTCAGCCGGGCCCACGCTGACGTCATCATTACCGGACCCCTCGGCTGACGTCAGGCTTGCGTCATGCTGACGTCAGCAGGGCTGCGTGGCGCGCTCTGGCGCTGCCACGTGTCGCGCTCTGGTTTTTTCGGATTTAATCTTTTCGGGAATTCGTTTATCTTTTCCAGAAAATGATTTAAACTTAGAAAATTCATAACTAATTCAAATAAAGTCAGAAAATTATGAAACCAGTTTCTATAATTTTCTAAAAATATGAATAACAGTTTGGGAGGGTATTTGGAGTTATTTGGATCTTCTATATTGCTGTTCTTTGGATTTCTTGCCATTTACCGTAGGATTTATCGTACCTTTCGTGTTCAGGAGACGACGACCGTGAGCAGCTGATTGAGGATCCGGCCGAGGACTTCGACAACTACCCGCTCTCTCCAGGTTCACGCCCATCCCATCTTTTGAATGCCCATAGGCATATGCTGTTAGTCTGCTAGTGCGTACACGTGATGATTACATGATGGTTAGCCATGCATAGCCCTTTATTGCCCTTACCCCTTGATGACCTACCACTTACTATATACTCGAGATATTGCTATTGCTGTGCATGCTATGTGTGGGATTGGTAGATATTCTCTGTGTGGGGTGTGTGGGAAAACTGGGAAGGAGTATGGTGATTTTGACCTTATAGGTTCTTGTCGATGCGGGTATTATAACAACCCGACCTAGGCTTTCGGGGAGCCAGGGGCGAGCTTCTGAGTAAGCCCTGTGTTGTGCCTGTGGCGGGCACGGTTGTGACTTGTGATTGGGAGCTAGGAGTATGGCGGTTACCTGAGATGGTAACGGTTGCGGACCACTGCGGTGGATACGCTTTTGGGACGATGACACCCGTACCGGCACCTTAAACCTTGTTGACCGACCTCGTTATCGCTGTACCGTACGCACCAGCTTGCTTTTGTGGGAGGAGTACCAGCTAGCCTTTCTCGGAGCGGTATCCGGACTGTTGGCAACCACAGTGTGGTATTTGTGTCAGGGGGACTGGATGCGTCCTTACACCCCCGATCGGCGAGCTATTCCCCGTCTGGCCCACGGGGAACGTCTTCACAGCTCTTGGGGCCAAGGTTAGCGTGCCGAGGCGTTCAGACCCGAGGGATGCAGGAGGATGCCGTTTCCGGTTAGGAGTTACTAGTTGTGGGCTGTGTCTCAACCGGTTGATCCCCGGTTTGCAGCCCGAGTTGGGTACAGGCGTACAAGCTCTGCAGAGTCTTATGATCTATACGTATAGCCGTGACCTCGGTCTTGGAAAGCGCAGTGTTAATGTCTCGGTCGTCCATTGTTTTGGGATATGCTTTCTCTTCCCCTATAGGAGAGCGTGTGAGGTCGTTGGTGCGGGCGGGGAGAGGGAGGTTGAGCTCCGTTTCCCTTGTGATCCGTCCGTACCTCTTGAGATGCCGGGGATGGGAGCCCGCGCATCGCCCGGGAGATGGAGGTGTTGCGTTGTGACGGGACCTGGTGAGCCAGGACGGCCCGAGTTGTGGTAAAAGAGGGATATGGGAATGATGATACTATTTGCTGCTGCCGCTTAGGAAACCTATACCCTTTTCATTGCTATTTTCTTTCCCCTTAGAATTAAGCCACCTAAAGCTTGCATACAGATGGTGACATGCACCTGTTCCACTCTTTGGGAACAGTCTGTGAGTTCGCAGGGTACGAGTCCGAGCACGAGTTCAACCATGACGGGTGGTACGACTAGGCTGCAGCTACGCTCAGGAGATTGCCTGTGGAGAGGAGACCACTTGGAGGACGCTTGATAGTTTCCGCTGCGCTACATTTGCTTTATGTTGCATTCAGCCCATGAGGCTTATGTACTTATTCCAGAGACATGTACTGGTTATTATATTTATGACATGTGATGTAATTCGAATGGATGTTTGTGGTATACTACTGAGATGAGTTCTGTACGCGGTAGCACTATTCCTGGGACTATCGCAATGGTACATGAAGTCGGACTTTGTCATTAAAAGTCCGGTTCGTTTCATCCGCCCCTGCCGAGCCGAGTCTTAGGGTGCATTTAGTTTCACCAACTCTTAAAAAAACAATGTTCATCCAACTTTTCTCTATTCATCACATCTCTCCCACTTATAGAACACTCCCACTTATAGAACACTATTTATCTACAATGTTTTTTTAGTTAACTGTATTTTTTTAAGAATCTTGCTCGATATAAACGCCCCCTGTTCTAACGAGCCAGACCGAGACCCACGAGAAATTGCGGTAAGGGCTACTATGGCTGGGGCCCAGAGCGGCAGAGCCCCAGAGTGGACCGTACGCCTGCTTCTAGATTACGACCAATGAAACCCAGGCCAGCTAGCTCCGGCGCGTACGGAGGACACGTGGCGATGCCGCTGAAAGCGTGCATGCATGTGGAAAGGTGGCAAGGCTGTGCAGGGCGAGATTAACAACACGCGGGGGCGCACGCGCGCGCATGCAAATGCATGCACGCAGCAGCATTGCCAGCAATTTATATGCGTGGTTATTGCAGTCTTTGTTTCAGACAATCAGACACATGAGAGATCGAGAGAAGATCGAAAGAGAGAGGCAGGCCAGGTGCAGTGTACATGAGCTGACCCTTAGCTTGTTGCGTGCAGTGCATGGATCGCCTGCCGTGGCGCGAGGTGACACGGATTCAAACGCCAGCAAAAACAAATCGAAAGGCCAGCCGGCCGGTCCAATGCAACTCATTATCATCGTGATGTGTACATAGATGTAACATACGCGTACGTGTCCACATCGACCGATGGCGGTTCATCGAACTTGGCCTGCTTGTATAGTTGTAGTATATCCGATCCGATCCGCGACGAGGCCCGTACGTACACAGCTGGTATGTGTCGACCGTCGATCGACGTGCACGTACGAGCGTACGTACGTACGAGTGTATACGTGTACCCGCACGTACAGGCAGCGTGCTCGTGGTGACTGATGTATCGAGGCCGGCCGGCAGTGTGGCTTTACGTGGTGCATACGCGTGCGTCGATGGACGGTGGCGCGTGAATCTCGAAGCGCATGCAGTGCTTAACTAATCATGTCTTACATACACGGACAGCCAGTGCTTAATCCTGCACATTGGATAGCATCATTATTTTTTTTTCCAAGAGAGGTAAATATAAGCTTTATCGATCCCGGCTAGGCGCTAGCTCACCCTCTCTTAGAGCATCTCCCAAAAAAATTGGGTTATGTATCAACTTTTTTAACGGACCGCAAAAGCTTTCTGATTTTTATTAGAACTAAAAGAGAATTGATCCGATTTATAAGGAAAATCGGGTCCAAAAATCATTCATAGACCATACAACTAGGGTTGGAGGTAATAATATCACCTCTCATCAATTCTATTAGGGCATATCTATAGTAATCCTAAACCCAAATGGTTTGTGGGGATTGAGGAGCTGGATTCAATTCTAAACAGGCCACTTTAGGATTCAATTCCCTTCATTCCACTCTATTCCACTTGAATTGAAAAAAAAACAGACGTGTCCTATATCGTGGTTAATCATCCTTTTGAATATCTTATGGTCATGGTAACCTATCTATTGACTCACCGGCTAGCTAGCTAATCTGATTCGGAATATATTGTCTTCTTTGGATACTAGTGGGTCGGAATGTGAGGGATTGAAGGAGAAATTAGCACATTTATTTTATTCGATCATTCCCCTCCAATGTACCTAAGCTATCCAAACATATTCTAAGGGATATTTCCTTTACCTTCTACATCTAGTTGGGTAGAAAATGCTGCGAGCGACAGATAACAAACTAACTCAATGTTGAAGACGATTTGATCTGACCCTAGCTAGGAGCCATATCCAACCGTACGTGACTGTCCAACAACCGGAAATTGATATAACATCACCAATGCACATGACTAAAATTGAGAAAAGAACGTTTTGGCTGCATTAATGTTAATACTGGCTGCTTTGTTTTTCCTTCACTCTCTTGCCATTGCCACGGTAGTTCCCTCGCTGATGCCGCATCAAACTCTTTACAATATGACATTTACAGTATGTATTTACAATATGCCATGCAGATCGTGTGGTGCCAGCTGGCCGGCCGGCCTGCTGCCATGTCGATCATAGCCAGACTGCCAGAGACATGGGAGGCAACAAGTGGCAGCATGCAGGCTAGCTATCCACTGTGGCTGCTTCTTCTATCTAGAAAGATGCATGGGGCCGGCATGCACTTATGCATGGGCTGGCAGAAAACCCATGCATGCATCGACAGCATGGATCGAGATCGACCCGACCGGTCCTTCTCGCCGCGCAGGTCAGCGGCGGACACGCCGGAGCTTCACTGACACGAATGCCTGGCCGTACGTACGTGACAACTGACACAGATGCATGAACAAAGTTCGTGCATGGACACTTCTTCAAGCTCCCGATCGCCATTTTCCATTCGATGGTCCCTGCCACTGTTCTAGCTCGACTT
This sequence comes from Digitaria exilis, assembly GCA_015342445.1. Lineage (NCBI taxonomy): Eukaryota > Viridiplantae > Streptophyta > Magnoliopsida > Poales > Poaceae > Digitaria > Digitaria exilis. Next base: position 746,364 of record JACEFO010001947.1, read on the forward strand.
GCTTGTGACTACTGCTCAAATCTTGATTACTGGCTTTGACCTACATGCATGCATATGCATGGGCCATGGATTGTTGTTGATTAAATGTTGAATTAATTGATGCGTACGTGGCTGTTGGTTACTAATGGGTCGGTCGACTGTCTCTCTGTGTGTGTGTCTAACGACTAGTTTAGTGTCTCTCTCTCTAGCACTCAACACGTACAGATTTTTGTAGCCAGCTGCAGGTCAAAGTTCAACGATCACAGTTCCTGTACGAGCGAGGCCAACTGTGTTCAAGCGCTCTACTAGCCTGTATGTGACACATCAACCACATACATGTAGTGTGGCCAACTAGCCATAGCTGGGCAATCTAAATATTTTGGGGGCAAAAATGAAAAATCAAATGCGTCAATTAGGGTTGTAGTTGGGTAGTAGGTCGGTCACTAGCTCTCGTTCGACGTACCGTAGTGATAGTGTGGGTCCATCGTGGAGTATGGCACGCCGCTGGGGAACGCCAGTGTAGCACATTCAGATAAGAGCATGCAAGATATTAAGGGCCTCTTTGATAGAGTTCTTTCCAATTGTGATTCATTATTAGGAGTGATTCTCTGAGAAGTGATTCTAAGTCTGAAAGTGGTTCTCTATTATTTTCTAGGTTAAATTTTACGTATGAAGTGATACTCAGCAAGAAGTGAATCATGAGAAGCTACCGTTTTCAGTTCCGGAGCCCTTAGTTCATTTCAGAGAACTCCATGGAATTAACCGTGAATAATTTTGCCACGGAATTGGCAGAGCTCTCCTAAATTCAGCTAGGAATCCCCTCCGTGAGCTCTACCAAAGAAGCTCTTAAGCTGGTTGCTGGTCATCTCATATTGCCTATTTAATTTAGCACTCTAAACACAATTCTAAATTTAAATGTCACCAACTTCAAAGTTTTAAATCTCGTGAATATTTGCAACTCTGACGGTATAAAGCATGTTCTGATTCTTTTTTGGAAATTCAAATATTCATTTTTTAAAATAGATAAGAAAAATAGTAGGATATTTGGGCCGGTAATGATCCTAAAAATCCTCTTTTTTTGCATAGCGCATTCTTATTATCCTAGTGCATATTGTACCACATACGTGACACACGCGTTTTGTATACACGTTTATGCTGTATGGATGATGGGCCGGACAGTTATATACACCCGCAACAATGAATAAGGGTGTGTTTAGATTGTAGGAAAAAACACTGTAGCATAAGAAAAACACTGTAGCATTCGCTGGGAAACGTGTTTTGTGAGGAAGGAATAGTGAAAAGTTGGAATGAATAGTGAAAAGTTGGAATGAATAGTGAATAGTTGGGAATCTGAACATGGCCTAATAAACATATTCGTACGGCTGGTGTCCCGTATGGTACAATACGTACGTGGTTAAGGTACCATCACGTCTTTTACGCCGTACTAGTCCAGTCCAGAATATATAGTTTCTTTTCTTTTCTTTTCTTTTGCGAGGACGACTAATTAGTCGTCCAAATATGATACACGGAATGAAAGCTTTTAGTCGTCGCAATTCGTACATGCATCCATATAGAAAAATTGTACACATGTGCCGTCTCTTTCAATTCAATCGCGCTGATTAAGTGGTTAGTCAATCAGCTATCAGCTACACACATGCATGACGCACTAGCAAAATAAAGCTAGGTTAGCAACGAACGTTACGAACCCAAAGGGTGTGTGTGTGTGTGTCACATCAGGCTTGCACGTGTGGTGTCCTTGGTCTCCTCACAGTTCTCATTGCATGTGCATGGTCCGTGCATCCTGCACGGCTGCACGTACAATTCCTTACGGCTTACGAGTATGCATTTCACTGGCCCTACAATGCAAAGGTTTTCGACATGAGATGTACGTGTGGTCAGCTCTCGTTTCACGTCGTCGGTCGTTCGTTTAATTGGCTACGAATGAAGACACGTTCACACGCATGCGTACAAGGAGGATGCATGGAAGAGCTGCATGCGTCGTGTCAATAAACGGAGGATGATGGCACGTTCCGCGCGTGGCCGTCTGATCTCGCCTCGAGATCCGCCACCAGGAGCGCGCGGCGGTAACGAACTCGGGCCCACTTGGCATAGAGGCGGGCCTAGGATATGGGAGTGTGCGCCCAGAGGCCCCAGCCATTGCGGGGGACGGAAAAGCTGCAGCGCCGGAGTTCCGGAGAGACACGCCGGCAGGCTCACATGGCCGCCGACCGTGGGTCCCACCGGCTAGAGGATCGTCACATGCGTACATGAAAACACGGGCCCACCATCCGTGGCAGAAAATGATGCTGCATTCCATTTCTAATATCTCAGTACGGTGAGCTAATAAGTAGTTAGGTTTCCTGAGGTGAAAATTGTCGACTGTATTAGGAACTGATAGTAGGGTAATTAAGGTTCCTTATATGAAGAAATATATCCGCTTGGGTTTGAGTTGAGTCGACGCACGTACTTGTATTTCCTAGATTTATTCCATAATTTAACAGATGTTATTATTTCTGAGATAGGTAAGATACCCACCAATAGCGAGACGCGTGTGACGATTTTGTCAATCTCGAAATTAGCCGACCAAGTCCTTTGAAGATGCACATATGCAAGGATGTGTGAGTACGTACGTATATGTGAGCGTCTTCTATTGTACTATGTTTTTTTTAAAAAAAAATGTCTCAAGTTCAAAGACTTTAAGAATGCCCACATTTTTCTTGTACTTTTAAAGTTCAATGAAACCAACACACCAACCAACAAGGATACAACAGATGACTTTGTTGGTGCCTCCGGTATTTTGAAAGTAAGACCTAGCAGTGTATTTCTCAAGAAAACAAAAAGGCATCAACACCCTATATTCAATTCCCAAAAAAAAACACCACGCTAATTGTTTCATTTATCACACTACGGCATCAAGACCATTCCAGTGATTTATATAATCTATCTTTTGTTGGTTGGATTTTGAGAACTGAAAACAAGTATTGTTAACCAAGAAAAACAACTCACGATGAAGGTAATAATGCCTCCGCCTTTCAAGCAATTCTTGAGCTCTATATATGTAGTACTCTTTCATGTTAAGACTTAAGAATCATGACACCAAAGGTACAAAAATAGTGATTTTGAAATATCTAAATTCCATTCATTCGATGTGAAGCTTTTAATTTAGAATTTTGCACTAGTTTGAGCTACTTGCGTTGTGATGAGATCTATTTATTTAGATTTTAAGTCCTCAATAACTTAGCACATATTCTTTTATTTTTTTCAAAAAAAATTATTCTAGACTCAAGATATGTCAGCCAAGCCTCTCGTTCACGACTTCTGCATCTATTGAGAAGGAAAAAATTACAGGGGGCAGCCGGTCAATTGGACCCACTTAGGGTAAATGTGGGCCCTACCGCATGGTCATTCCTGCATGTGGCATCCAGCTGGTGGCTAGACCGAACTAGACCCCTCCCTTACCTTTTTCATGTCTTCTCGCGGCTGCATGTCCTAGTAGTATACTAGTATCACGCCATGATTTGGACCAAGTTGCACACATCCCTCTCACGACCCATTATCCAACTATTTAGTGTTCCAGGGCTTCCATAACGGAAATAGTGAACTGATTGGTGAGAAAATTGAAATTTGCCCACTTGAAAATTATGGATGCATGTGGCGACATTTTCCTATATACATTTTAGAAATGGTCACAAAAGTGGCCTGTTTTAGTGGCTTAATATGCCACCGCTAAAAATCATTGATACTAAGCAATAGCCTAGTTGTGTCGAGTTGGCTCGTATCGATGTATCAGTAACCAAAGTTGTAAGTTGTGATGAGTTGGCTCATCGATGTCCAAATTCGACTAAACGGAGTTGTAAGTTGTGGTGAGTTGGCTACTTGGCTCGTGTCGATGTACTAATCCGATCGGGCATTGTTGCAAGTTGTGAGGGACGACAATGATATCTCTCTAGTTTTACGGTTTACAAACCGAGGTTGTATGATTTTTGGACCTTGTTTCTCTTATAAAATAGGTTGATTCTCTTACTTCTAATAAAAATTCAGAAAAGTATAAACTTTCGCCATTCTTTAAACAAAAAAAAGAAGTTTCTTAAGCCTAGAAGGATTAATTGCTCGTGTTGCCAGATAAAAGCTCAAAGTGTAGCTATATGCATAGGAGGTATATAACTAGGGGGAAAATCTGAAAGTTGACACTAATGGATGCACACTATTTTATTTCTGAAGCAACACTAATTCCCTTTTGAGTGTATGTTTCAGGCTATAATAAGAACTAAACGGATTCAATTCAAATAGGCATTTTTTATTTGAATAATATAGTAGCAGCTACTTTATATATTAGAGAACAAAATTGGATCAAATATACACAACCATCGATCTGTTTCTTAGATAATGAAGCAAGATGAATTATATTATGGGAGGAAAAAAACATGGGTTTACAAATTGTAGTGCTCAACTCTTTTGTTTTTACCAAGTGGCCCACACATACCTAGGGCTAATAAACCCATGTTTTGAACTTAATTAACAAGCCACCACCCTGGAACCCCTCTCCATGTGCATTGGTGTGGGAAAACAGTTATCCATTGAAGATTTATTACATTCCTATGACTATCTTTTGCACAAAAGAAATCCTTAGGCTTTCTCAGGGTGGTATTCGCAAAATTGGGCAGCCATGCATTATGATGTGATAGCCCCCCTATTATTCTACACACCCACACCCTTGCTGGCATTATTACTCGTGGCCCCTTTTGTTCCCTCTTTTATCTATTTCCCTTTCCATTTCATTTGCATGCCCTTTACATTGCAATTGCAAGCCTCCTCTCAAAGCAACCAAACCAAGCAAGAAGCCAAGCTAGCCAGCAAGCAAGAAAGAAGCCACACGAGCTAGCAGAGGAAAGTAGTGAGCAAAACAAGCAAGCAAAGCAAGGTGGCTGCAGCAGCAATGGCGGCGGCGGGGCTGGGGTTCGAGGAGACGGAGCTCCGGCTGGGCCTCCCCGGCGGCGGCGGCGGAGGAGACGGCGAGGGGGCAAGGGTGATGAGCTCCTCCGGCAAGAGAGGCTTCGCCGAGACTATCGACCTCAAGCTCAAGCTGGAGCCGGCGGCCGTCGTGACTGACGAGGAGGCGGTGGATGCGGCGGCGGCGGCGGCCAAGGACGCCGCGGCGGCGGAGGAGACCTCACCGGCCGCCGGGAAGATGAAGCGGTCGCCCAGCCAGAGCAGCGTCGTCACCGCCGCCGCCGTGCAGGCCGACCCCGCCGAGAAGCCGCGGGCCCCCAAGTACGTCGTGTTCTCTCACTTCACTCCTCGAGTTTCTTCGTCTTCACTGCTTGATCTCCATACGTGCATGCTTTAATTAGCTTCTCCATGGCATGATGTAGACTGTTAGAGCCATGAGCGAATTTTAACCCTAGTTAGTCATCAACCAGGCTCTTTCAGGGATACATGAAAAAGAAGCCTTGAATCATCACAGGGCTCTAGCTTTTGTTCACCGCCATGATTGCAAAAGGCCATGTCGTAAAATGCAAAAACGTTTCTCATGTCGCACAACTACAAGCTAGGAAAAGATTCAACCTTTTGCGAGAAAAAAAGAAGATCGATACATAATATACATTATACAGTTACAAATAATCGTGCAATAATCCAACTTTAAAAACAGATAGATATGTACTTTGTTTGCTGAGATCTATAACAAAAACATGGATTAACCTAGTGATGAATGCTGTAAACATCAAGAGCCTAGCTACTCACAAACTCTGAAGATCTTTGCAAAGCAAAAACGGAAACTTTGCATGCAAATTAGCTAGAGGGAAAACTACTAGCTGGATCTAGGGCAGATTTGTTTATAGTTGATGGAAGAACACGATGCACCGGTGCCTGGACATGAACTTGGAGAGACAGCGGCATGTTACGTGTGGGGCACCGGGAGACAGCGCCTAGTGCCGACACGATAAAAGAAAGCCACGCCTGCCTTTCTCTCTCTTTAGTTTCTCTCTCTCTCTCTCTCTTTCTGGCACAGTGTCATTTTTGTCCACATCAACATCATTTTCCACATCACTTGCCTGTTGATCCTGATCGATCGAGGCTTAGAATTGATGGCACGGTTTCTCTCTTTTTTTTGTTATTTTACTATTACCCATACTGGTCTTGCCGGCCAAGGACTATACATGCATGGTCCTAGCTACATTGGGTTTACCGTTCACGGATCACCATTCTAGATCTGCCTGTCCTACTGTCCCTTGTTTATTTTTTACCATTTTGTAATTTTGTTTTGTGTTGGGTAGTAATAAAGTAGTTAAAGACGAAATATTATTTTAGACGTATATATTGTGAATATATGTATATGTAGAGTATTCATTTTATTATTACATGAACACACGTTCAAGATTTAAAAGAAAAGGTGGGGAGAAATAAAAGGTTGCAAATTGGAAGGTGGCAGTACACACTACATGTGCCAGCACAAAAGGTTCCTCCTTTTTCCATGAAAACAATTGACACCTCCCCCTCCCGGTAGTACCATGCATGGACCACAAGATGAGCTGATGATCTATAGTTCTATACGTGCACATCTATATATTTTTTTCTTCATGCTCCAAAGTAGAAAACAAAATGGTGCAGTAAAAAGTAAAGGCAGCAAAGGGAGAGAATATTTCTGTTGCATATGCAATTTGCAGTAGATTATTAGATTAAGCAACTGGGGGGAATCTAGTGCGTGTCTAAGTGTCGTCTGTTAGTTTCAACCTCCATGACACTGTCATTATCATTGTTTTGACGGAGACGAAAATTTTGACATGGTAACTTCTCTGCATGCAGGGCTCAGGTGGTCGGATGGCCGCCGGTGCGCTCGTTCCGGAAGAACATCATGTCCGTGCAGTCTGAGAAGGTCGCCGGCGGCAGCAAGGACGCCGCCGACGGCGACAAGTCCTCGCCGGCAGCCGGTGGCGCCGCCGCGTTCGTGAAGGTGAGCTTGGACGGCGCGCCGTACCTGCGCAAGGTGGACCTCAAGATGTACAAGAGCTACCAGGAGCTGTCCAAGGCGCTCGAGAAGATGTTCAGCTCCTTCACCATTGGTATATACATACTATACGTCATTCATGCATGAATTTTTTTTTCTAAAGTTCACCAAAAGGAGTACCAAACCAAAATATAAGTCTTTGTTGTTAGCAAATGCACTGCAAATAAAGTAGGAGTATGTTATGTAATTAGATCGTTCTTGCTCATTGAATGTTGAAGTTATAGCATTTGTCTGTCTTTCCTCGACAGCTTACTTATTTCTGCACGAACAATGTAGTTGGATCATCAATGAAAAACTCCAGACATACAGAAAAGTAACTTATAATTACCAATGCACTCCATGATTTTTGCACGGGTTGGGTTGGGTTGGAACTTGGGTATATGCATGATTGCATTGCATTGGCATTCGCATGTGTGGTGGTGGTCACCATGTGGTTTCGCCAGTGGTGCACTCCATGATTTGCATCTCCTTGGTAGGTGTCTTTCTTCCCTGGCTGGCATAATGCCCTTGCCTTGTCCCTCCAACACACAGATCATCTATCATCGATTCAGTATCTCTCATTGATCTCATCTCCTCCTCCAATACTCTAGCTGCTACCTGCTAGCTGCCTGCTGTACATGTAGCTCGCGATCATGAATCATGATCATGTGTGCACGCTTCAGAAGTTTAGCTCTCGATGAGCATGAGCAGTTGGCCCATCATTGCCATGTGCTGTTCTTGGACCCTCCATGTCTAAACTAATCCACGTGTTCATCGGCGTGCACATATCTTATACAGAGGAAAAGAGCAGTAGTATAGACACTGCTGTGTGTGGCTCAACAACAACCACACACTGGTCTACCCTAAAAAAACATTAACAGTTGCAGTTGCAGATAGATCAGTACCTGGAATTGCATTCAGAATCAAATTTTTTGAGTTTTCTTTTTCTGTCCTTGCGATGATTCAGGAAGCTGTGGGTCTCAAGGGATGAACGGCATGAACGAGAGCAAGCTGGTGGATCTGCTCAACGGTTCCGAGTACGTGCCGACCTATGAGGACAAGGACGGTGACTGGATGCTCGTCGGCGATGTCCCATGGGAGTGAGCACTGAACCCTTCTCCTTGTTGCATTGCATTCTTCTGTGATCTCTTTTGCATTGCCATGGCCATGCATGCCGATCAGCTTCCTCACTGGTGGATCTGGAAATTTCATTTCAGGATGTTCGTCGAGTCATGCAAGCGCCTTCGGATCATGAAGGGATCAGAAGCCATTGGCCTTGGTTAGTACTGCACAATAATTAAATCTCTCTCTCTCTCTCTCTCTCTCTCTCTCTCTCTCTCTCTCTCTCTGCATGATTTGTATAATAAGTTCTCGGATTAGTGGTGACTTTGGAGGCTGAAATAACAGTGCAAATTAATCATTTGGTTTCATTTCTTTTTCAGCACCAAGGGCCATGGAGAAATGCAAGAACAGATGCTGATCTGAACACATGGGTTACCAGACGCAAGAACCAAGTCTACATAGCTTTGCAGCTCTGCTCGTCTCTGTATCATACTCGTCCCTGTTCTCCAAGCCTGTACCTCCTGATCAGTGAAGTCATTTTGGTGTGTCAACTGTTCTATCAGTTCCAGTGAGTCAGTCTGTCAGTGTTCAAGTCTCATCTTGTCATATACAAAAGAGAGAAGCCATGAACATGTACCTGTCCTATAACAATGTCTTTTTGCTCTACCTGTTCCTTTTTTTTCTCTTTTTGGGCACAAAATGCAAAGGCACCCTGCTCCTAATCAAGGAGCCCTTTTGCATCTTGTCCACCAAAAGTTGTTTAATTATATTACCATGGTGTGTCAATGGAACAAATAATTGTCTCAAGCTGTTAAAAAAATGTATTGTATGAGCCTATGCTTTCTTTCTTGCTATTTTGATTATCTTTATGTCAATGGAATCACAATAGGATAGATAAGTTCCAATGGTGAGATAATTTTTTTCTAGAAAAAGGAAAGTCTCCATGTTGAGAGATACTTCAGATGCTTTGCCTTGTGGTGGATAGACATTGAACTGCTGCGGATACCTGTCCCTGTGTGTTTTTATATGAGCCAACTATCAGACAGGAGCACGGCATGTGCACAGTGATGGGGCACTGTGTTTCTATATGTACATATATGCATCAACCACTGCCAAATTTCCCTGCTTCTCACTACTATTATGAGGCATCACACTTTGGCTGCATCTTTTGCTGTCTGCTAGAGTACTATTCAATACATGACAGTGTTTGGTACATTGTGCCCATGTCCTGATGAATGATAAAAGGATGCAAATGCAAGGTTGGCCGCTGGCAAAGTTGAGCTATTGTTTTCTCTGTTTTCTAGAGAGAGAGAGAGACCTTGCATTGGAGTGCTGGAAGTTGTTGCCATGATTTTTGGGAACTTTCAGCTGCACCTTCCTAGTAGCAATGAGTGTCTCCCAACTAAAGGTGCTTTTGCATGTGTTTAATTAAGCAAAACATATTTGGCTTTGGAGATCATGTCCCCTAACAATGATGGCAGGCCAGCTTTGAGTCTTTTCAAGTGCCTGCCCCTTGTCCACCTTTATTTCAAGACAATCTCTGCTGCTGCTTGTACCAAGAAATTGTCCACTACACAGATGTTGATGGCTATGGATAAACGTTTTTTTTTTCTGCCAAAAATCGATTCAGCATCTTTTGATGAACTAGTGGTAACTTGTCTCCCAAGGTTACAGCATGTTTGCTTCATGAAGTGTCGTCGAAGTGTGAATGTAAACTTTCAGAACCGAGGCCATTTGTAAAGCCAAGTTTCAAAAAAAAAAAAAAAAAAAAAAAAAAAAAAAAAAAGTAGAAACAAGGAGTGTTAAAATTGGAAGTAATGAGTGATGGCTTAGGCCAGTAATCCTGGACATTTTGCTCCCTCAATGGAAGTATACAACAACAAAGCTCCTATTATCTTCTAACGGGTAACGAAATTATATTAAACATAAATTTAAAGAGCATTTCTATTAAAAATAATGCCAATAAATCATTAATAATCCCTCGACTGTACATCATGAAGGGATATTTTATTACATACACAGTCACCATGGAAAGCTGGAATTGAGCATTCCGCTTATTACATGTACAAGAATCTCCATGGAAACAACCTTGGTGCCCTCGTCTAAACATTACTAGGGCCACATTCCTATTTCCTAACAACAATGGACTCTAGCTTGAGAAGTTAACAGATCTGATTACAAGATCAGCATTCTTTTTTGATTCCATGATAAGCTCTGCATTTGGACGGTCGTTGTAGGAGATCTGATTCACAAGACCAATTTGAAAACAATCACAATTAGCAATGACATTCAGAAAATGAGGGGAGTAATGACTGTGTATCAGCATTTAAAACTGAACACTAATAGCAGCAGAAACCCACAGTAACTTCCTAGCTACGCAGTTTTCTTCTGAGAAAACCAATATAACTAAAAAAATACTTAGGCATCATTTTGTTCATTTGATCAAAGTAAATAAAAGCTCGGAGGAACGTAAGACAGCCTTCTTGAAAGGAACCCCAGTGCAGATTTATTTGAATCCATGTATGCATATGCATGCTTGTGTGTAGATAGGACAGAGAGGATTAAGAGGAAAGAGAATTACCCGCCATGCTGCTACGTCTGGCTCTTTTCCTGTCAAGAGAAACAAAACAAAAATGAACAGGATGCATAAATAGAATGCTTACGAGGAAACCACAGACAATTAGGCAGACCTGTTGCGATATGTCTCTTGAGCACTCTTTGCATGGATACATCAATGTCAATGTCAATGAACCTAAGAAAGTTTATTTTTGGCCATTAGAAACCACTGTGTTTGACTTAAGTCTAGACGAGTGTTTATTTTGTTTAGATGGTGAAGGAAGATAAAAAAGATATGTATTGGGGCAACTTGTATTTGCACAGCCTGCATACTCACCATTTCTCATCAAACAAGTCTTTAATGTCCCTCCAAATATCTTCTTCCAGTAATAGATAATTCCCTTCAACAATCACTATTTTGTGCCTGCAAAATCATGGTAATTGGAAATCAGCATGTGTCGCACCCGTACTTAAAGTGAAGCTATAAGAACGGCAACAAGATAATGATCTCGTGAAGATCTGTTTTTGCTGCCACTCGCATACACAGGAACAGGGAAAGAAAATTTCAAGTTGGAGCTTAACATAACCCTTTATGAAAATAAATGGGAAGTTAGCAGAATGTGATAAATAATTGCATATAATCCAATGTTAGGAGCTGCTAAGATTAAGTTGATCCAGAAGATTTTAGAAAACCAGTGCATGCAGCACCTTTGACCAAACGTATGAACAACTCAAAGCATGGTACACATTTAAATCAGCAAAGTTAACTTACTGTGGCTTTACAAATATATCTTTCTCAACTGGGTCACCAACGCCATGATCAAATGATGGAGCATAAACTGAACCCTGCAAAACAAGATGTTTAAAGGATCAGACCAAATATTATGTGCTGCTCAAGAACAATATTGCAAGATTTGGTATATACCTCTGTTCTTAGGGTCTGTAGACATTTCAGAAAAAGTGATGGACTGAATGTCCACGGAGCTAAAATTAATGACTATAATGTTAGTATTCGCATAAATACAGTTTAAATGAAATGATCAAACAGAGAACATTACACACCTCCTCGTCTTGCATGTGCTTCTTTTGGATCCTACAGACAAGAGTGTCAATAATTTGACAAAGCAACTTAAATTTAGACATGGATTACCCAAAAGATAACAAACCTCCATTGCATCAAGCTGGGCACGATAAAGGTGGAAACCATCCATTGGAAGCATTGCAGCAATTTCCTCGTTAGGAAGCAATGCTCTGCTATGCTTTGAGTGCTTATCGGACCAAAGCATATTAACACGTCGAACAACTTCAGAAGCAACTGTGGACTTGCCAGCACCAGGTGGGCCAGCCAGACCAACAATGTATCTAGCAAGAGCAGTAGAATTAAGTGTTTAGCAGATCTTACTCAGAAGATTTTCTTGATAAAATGCAATAGCAATGTCTAAAAACTCATTAACATGTCAATTTTCAAATGTAGCACTGGGTGGAAAGATCAGGAGAAAAAGATCCAGAAATGGTCTATAGCAAAAGTCTACACATTCTCTGACAGAAAAATGATCAGGAACAGATTTATTTGTTCCTAAGCTACGTGACTGAAGGATCTTTGACAGAAAAAGGCTATATATTCTCTTGGAAGCAAATTAACAGATATCTGTTCCTAACCAAAAACATTGGACAACAGAAGCAATTTCTGCAAACATTGCTGACAGTGTTCAGGAACTAACATTTCCTAGTGCAATACATTCAAAACCAACAACATAAACCAGCTTTGATAATTGCAATTTTTCAATAGAACTATAGAAGAAAAGGATTGCTCGACAATTAATGTACCAAAACAGACCGATTAAATACTAAAACAGGCCAATCAAAAAGGCTTACTTTGAGTCAAGATGTTCAGTATTCTTCAAGACAGAAAGAAGGTGCTCAGCTAAAGCGTCATAGACCTCCTCCATCGACCTTCAAGTTTAATATCAAATTTTATTAGAATGCACATTACCAAACAGTATAAATCATCTACTAATGATGAAAGCTGAGAAGATCAAATAATTTCAGATAATAACCCTTCTATTAGTTGCCCCAAAAAATAGACCTAACCAAAGAAACTAGTGACGAAGGAAATCTGCAAGATACAATTTGAAATCAATAGATCTGCACCAGCTGACGCGAAAGAAAATAGAGAAACCATTTATTTATTTATTTCATAGGTGATGGCATCTGCTAAGATTGTACCATTTCATAAATACCTCTTATTCTGAAAAATCAGAGATTCAGCAGATTATTCTGGAAACTTCTACACCGGAACAAATGATCAAATTGCTAACTAGAACTTGGGTGATATATGGCATTATCGATTCGTGAGCAGGGCATTACATCAGCTCATATGATACTTAATTACTATGAAGAAAGTTCCGGTCGCATATGCAACTGTGCATAACGCAATGGTAATCACACGTCTAGCAGGTACACACCCCACCCTAACCCACCCCGAAAGCACCAATAAAAGTGCAGACTAGGGTCACCAATGTATGATACTATAGGCAAAAATTAGTGATCAGGTACACTAATAATGAAGCAGCAATAATCATTTTTCCCCAGTACAAAATCAGAACTAGGTGGCTTACTTGGCTTCTATCTGCGGAGCCTTTTGTCTCTGATAGCAAGGGACCTGGAAAAAAAAAAATGCTAGAGTCAAACACAGACAACATTCATGTGCAGCAAACTGCTGTTTAAATCTTCCTGCATGCAAGACGACTTACATTTCGTTCCTTCCAGTTTGCATCTTGAAATATTGGGTATACTGGCTGGAATCCGGTACGGATTGGAGGCACCGCCCTCAGCGCCATTTTGCTTCTTGCAGCATAACTCCTACAAGCCACGAACCCTGCAGAGGCAGCGAGATCATTCTTTTCAGCTAATCGGGAAACCACAAACACAATTCTTTCATTTCTTTTTTTATATATGTAATAAAAAAAGAAGGGTAAGCGCGTAGTCAGCTTTGGGGAATTGAAGGAGAATGGTCTAATGGTCGGATCTCTTACCCGCCGCCGAGCCAGGGCCAAACCGGCAACACGACGGCCGCCGGAGCAGCCGCGCCTGCACCTGCGCCGCCGCTGTGGACGCGACGGAACTCAACAACAATTCCATGGCCGCTCTCTCCCGTGATCCCGTCTCCCTCGATTCGATCTACCGGGATTGAACTGATACGGACGAGCAGGGTTACCCTGGCCCACCACCGAAACCGAATCGGAGTGTGATTTGTTTTTTTCCCTCAGACGGAATCGGAGTACGGGAGGAATTATCGAATCTCTCGAAGCTGAGTGTGACTTTTGCAGACTAGCCCTCTTGCTTGCAGCATATTATTGACTGATGCATGCAAGTGTCTTCTACTCGGACTAGACACAGTATTCAGACATTATATTGCAAGATTGTAAAAATGCTGTAGCTCATTCATCAGAATTCAGACACACAGGTCAGGACGGCAAACAATCTGAATCTGGTTATGGAAACTGGAAAGGATAGCAATTATTGTCCTAGATGAACAGAACAATGGTTTGAGTACAGCAGGGCCTGCTTGTTCTACAGACTCCACAGGTTTAGCAAGGCGAGAAAATTCGACAGCATGAACAATAGTACAACTACAGCTACAATACACACTAGATGGAACATACGAAGTCTAGGAAGGCTTGCTCTATGCTTGCTTATTCCACGACGATCGCTGGCGAAAATCGCCAGCTGGTTGAACAGACTAGGCGAGGTGAACGGTGCACTGGCTCTTCCGTTCCCTGCCCCATTTCTCCTGGTCCTCCAACTGCAGACAAAAAAGGGTGATGGTGAATTTCTAGTTGAAGATTTGATCAGATCAAGGGGGTTTTGCGAGTGCAGTGAGTATCTATTACCTCTTCTATCATGAAGTGGGGGACATGCACGCGCTTTGAGCCGTCGGCCAGCCGCTTGCAGGGCAAGCGGGGTTCGGCCGCCACAAACTCGTTCAGGACCTGGTTCCTGATCGCTCCGATCAGCATGTCACGGCACCCCATGACATGCACGTCTTTCAGTTTTGGGCACCGGATCATCAGCCGTTCTGAAACAGAGTTTTTCATAAGCCTCTACGCTTCAAAATTCTGAAGAAACAAGGGGAGCATCGCATCCTGAACAAACCTGGATGAAGATTCACACAGGAGTTGAGGTTCAAATCAACCAGCTCCGGGCAATTCACATACAGGGCCTGTCACAAGTGAAAACAGTAATGAACATACAGCTTTACAATGGCATGAGCAACAACAATGATGCATTAACAATTGCATACAGCTTTTCAACACTTACATCGATCGCTGAACAGCCCCACAGGCTGAGTTTCTTTAGACTGCTGTGCTGTATGAACAGCTTCTGGTAATCAGGCTGCTGCGTTTTCTGGTTACGTAATTTAGAGCAGAATTTGATTGCTCCAGTTAGATCACCAAAGTACGATCTCCCAGCATCAGGCTGGGGGCTAGCACATATGCTATTGCCACAATCCATGACTCGAAGTAATGGCAACTGTGCCGCAGCCACCTGTACCCCAGCTACACGTTCAGATAACAGAATTCATTAGCATATTTGCAGCTGTGACTATGAGCACTGAAGTCTTTGAGATAACTGGAACGAAGGAACACAGCTGAGTGGATGGCTTACATGAAGTAATGTTTGGGCACAAAGCTACGAGGAGACTGATTAGGGTGTTAGGGAAGGCATTGGAGATCATCCCTAGCCCATTGTCAGTAATGCTAGACCTGGACATGTAAGCATCTAAAAATCAGATACACGAAATGACTTTCCAAAAGAATACAAAATGAGCAGTTTGGTACTGCAAATATTTGGTCATCAAACATTGGTGTTTACCCGCTTAGATCAAGTAACGCCAGGCTTGCATGAGAACGAACAATGGATGCAACAGCTGCATCTGTTATTTTTGAACCTAGAATCAAAGACAGCTTGCATAGGCCCCTGGTAAAAGGATTAAAAAAAACAGGATTAATTAGGTCGTTAATATCAAAATGACAAGAATCTTGGCAAGGTGTGAAGAACTGAATGTACCTGAGATTAGCACTCTCCAGAGCAAACACAGCTTCATTGCATAAGCGAACTGATGAGATGTGCATGTTTCTCAAGTTTGGGCAGGTACGGCCCAGACTATCCATTAGAGCAACCAGATCGGTCGAGTCATTATTTTGTTCCGGAAAGACCAGCGAGAGCTCATTCAAATTAGGGCAGTTCATGACCTGACAAGTGAATAACCCAATGAATTTATGCAAGATAAGATCAGAGAATTGCACAGAAAATAACTGCAGGAGTGCCTCAGCTTACCGCTTTGCTAAGGGGGCAAAGACCTGATAGACCAAGGGTTGAAAGGCTTGAAGAGCTAATATTCAGAAAACCAAGACTGCTACAGCCATCTAACTTAAGGACTGAGAGCGATCGCTTCTCTGAAACAAACCTAGATAGCTCATCCCTGCAAAGAACAGCGATATAAGTTAAATCAGCCAAACCTGAAGTGTTAATTTGACATTACTAAGGTGAAGTGGTTTTTGAGATGCATTATAGTCACAATGAACCACAATCAGTATTCTGAAAGTATATATCTTTAGGCAATAGCACTAAGTTTGGTGATGTGCATGGCAAGGGGATGTATACTAGATACTATCATACTGATCACAAACTCTCACTTTACACTTAAAGTGCAGCTGTGCATGTCATACAGAAGTATGTGCAAGAGAACACTATAAAAAATCAAACCCATAATAGATTCTGTGTTAGGAGTTTTCAGCATACCCAGATATCCTGTTGACTGCACTATTATCCATCCTGATTTCCATGGATCGTAAATTGGGGCAGGAAAATGCAACACATGCAAGCATTGTAGCATCAACATCACTGCAAGAAAATATAGGGAAAAGAACACCTGGTTAGAGGATAACTCATAGGCTTCTAAAGATGAGTCAAGCACCAAATAACTAGATCTAGACTAACAAGCTACCGCCCAAAGATCCCAAAAGCTAAGTTAGGAAGTCACTTTTGCTTAATTATGATCAAGCAGGCAGGCAGACAATATCCACCTTTTGGTCGACTTTGAAAAAAAAAAGGATCCTAACAGGAAGAGCACTAGATCTGCCAGATGATGCTCTTAATTTGCATGAAGCCACAATGTTCCTTTTAAATCATCAGATCAGGAAAATCGACATTGATGCTGCCCTAAATTCTGCATCTGCTACAGTCAGATATCCAAGTCCTCTTTTACCATCACTACTCATTTTTCAGCCTCATCCCCTAGCTGGCACTTCTCAAAAGGTCAAGTAGCATTTCACTATCTAACATCAACCACACAATAATTCTGCACTGAAGCTACACGAGCTGACAGATCCACGCTTCCTACTCGCAGATCAGACGGAATCTCGTGGCACCATGACTAGACCTTCCCTAAGAAAACAGCAATCCAGCAAGGCTGGAAGCTTATACGTACGACAGACCACATCATATCATCGGCAATCATAGATAGTAGTCCTTATCACCTCTTCCTGATGTTGCGTATTCAGAATCTAAACAAGCACCGATCAGGGATCTACAACCAGAGATCTCACGGCACCAGATCAGATCGCACACATGTGCAATCCCACTAGTTCAGTCAGTCAATCAGGTTAAGGTGAATTCAGGCATAATTTGTCAGTCCCCTCCCATTTCGATCCAGCAAGGCTTAACTTATTAGCATCGCGTTCCAAGTCGTCAGCCATGTGTGCCGATCCAGGATGCGCGAGCACCATCCGGAGATCAAATCATCGATCCCGGAGGGCGCCGCCACGGATCGGACAGATCCTTTGGTGTAATGGTCGGGTTCAGTTCAGTTCAGTTCGTTTCGTTCACTCACCTATCCATGCAGAGCGCGAGCTTGGCGAGCGCGGGGCACCGCGCGATGAGAGCGCCGACGGGCCTGACGGATGCGGCGCTGAAGTGGATCTCCTCGGCCGCGCGCCACACGCGGCGCGCACACTCGCGCCAGCCGCGGCTGACCCCCGCCGCCGCCGCCAAGCCGCGAGGAGAAATCCGCCGCAGCACCTGCGCCACTACCTGCCATGGCGCCCGCCGCCCGGCCCCCAGCTCGACCAACCCCAAGTCCTCCTCCTCATCCTCCTCGTCCTCCTCCATGTCCACCACCTCCACCCTCGGCCTCTTCCTCCCCGCCGCGGCCGCCGCCCGTGGCGGCGGTGGGGGTAGCGGTGGCGGCGGCGCCATCGACACCGGCACCGCGTTCTCCACCACCGTCACCGCCTCCCCCGCGGCCTCCGTCGCCGGGTCGTCGAACTGCAGCGCGCGGCGAGGCTTGTTCTGCTGCTGCGGCTGCGTCTTCGGCTCCCCCGCCTTGCCGTTGCTGGGGACGGAGCAGACGTGGCCCTTCTTGGGCAACCCACATCGGCCGCAGTTGTAGCTGCCGCGGCGCTTCTGGGGGCCGCCAGGCTGCGCGGCGGCGGCGGCGGGGACGGGGACGGAGGCTGCGTCGGAGGAGGCCATGCGGTCGGTAGGCGGCAGATCTGGAGCCGGGGATCGGAGCTAGGGTAGGACTGGATGGGGACTGGGGAGAGATGGAAGAGATGGATTGGGGGAGAGGAATGGCGGAGCTAGCGCGGGGGGGTGGGGAAATAGAGGGAGAAGAAGGCGGGAGATTGGCGCGCGCGAGGTTGGCGCCATTTCCTCAAGCGCGCGAGTCGCTCGCTTGCCTACTGTTCTTTTTCTTTTTGGGGGGTTTTGGCGCCGGCGGGGGCGTGTGGTTTCGTTTTGGTGGCCGGGCGGGAGTCGAGGAGGGAGGCGCTCCCGTGGACTCGGTCCACAAAGCTCAACTGTGTGCTGAGCTGTCACCTCTTGGTTTGTCTGAGCAAGCAGTGACATTTTTTTTTTTTACTATTTTTGGGAGAACGGTTTGAGAAGGTGGTTCATTGTCTTGTGCAGCCATGTACAAACCGAAAGACATGTGCTGTGTGTTTAGTTCCAGAACGTTTTTGGACTTTACTATTCACCCCTGTCAGAAAACACGTTTTTTGAAAAATTTTCCTCCAATTCTTTTCAACTTTCTCATTCGTCCCTCTCACAGAACACGCTTCTCATAAAAAGTTTTTTTCTCTCCCCACCAACTAAACGCAGCCCACCGCAAAGGATGGATGGTCTTTGTTCATGTGGTGTGGCACTGTAGAATGTACCGCAAAGCACAGGTGACATGTATTTTTTGTGTAGACGATTGTCACACCATGTATCTACACCCTCTTTTTGATGGGAAAGAAGTACATCCATGGGGATCTACTTAGTTCTCTGATGCTTTGGAAGGAGGGGCGTTACGTGGTGCCAAAGATTCTACGGGTTTTCTTTTCGAATTGCATATGTTTTTTTCTTCTTTTATTGTTTATTATGATAAATTATCAAGTAGCTGAGAGTTTCGTAGTAATTACCAATGTTGTGACCCGGGTAGATGTACTTTGGTACACAAATATCCTCCTTCCTGTTGACATAGCCAATTGATTCGCACCGAATGTATGTTAATTTTACTATTTGTGGGTGGCACCTTGCACATCGCATCAAATGGGGGGAAAAAAATGAATTGCATGAGCTGACTTGGTACACCGAAAATAGCTCCTCGTCATTACAGGCAGGACGCACGAAGCCATAATTAAGGCCGATAGAGTGTATCTGTAGCGATCTCACCCGAGAAATGGGCCCACTTAAGTATATTCCACCTTCCATTGGTGCTAATACACGAAAATGTTCCCAATTGCGGATTCGACCGTCGAGTCAAGCTCGACCAACGGCTACTGAAGATCGTCCGTCCATACACTCACTCGAAGGCGAGTTCCCAAAGATCACATCATTCCACAATTCAAATTACAACAAGCCTTAGAGTTATTACAACCAAATTGAAATGATAAGGAAAATAAATAAGTTTGAGTTCATGCAGCGGAAAATAAACGAGATACTAGCGACGATCCATAGTATCGTCACGATGAAGTCAGTCGTGACGCTACTCCTCACGATCCTCGGGAGAGGTCGGCTCCCACTCGATGCTGTAACCAGGAGGAAGCTGGGAGGCCCAAGCCATAGAGGCAGCTACCTCCTGATGTCCTGAAAATTTAAGCCACAAGCAAGGCTGAGTATACTAGTTATACTCAACAAGACTTAACCGACTGGTGATCACTACATCACCGACTCCTAAGATGAGAGGTTGTTTGGGTAGTGGGGTTCTTTTGCCAAAAGCGACTAAGCTGTTTTCTAACTTCTTTATTTCGACTTTTAATTCTTTAGTCTATCCATTCTAGGTGAGCCTAGCTAAACAATCAAGTTTTGCAATACAATTATTTCATACAAAGATTTCATCCTTCCAAATTCCACTTCATAATATGCCATACATCGGTCAAGCAGTCTCATTAACCGCGAGAAGCGGACAGTTCGAACCGAATTTACTACCTGGCCAGGGAAAACCCAAACATACGGAATGGTTGGAAATGCCAACACACCCCAATCCTTTCTCCTTTCTCTGCGAGTGGCTCCCGAGTCCCACTGCCTCAGGGTAAAGGTTTACCACTACTGGGACTCACGCAACTACCCTCATGTGCCCATGGGATAACGTTTCCAAGACAAATGAGCTGTCGGACCTGCTCGCATCAATCGGATACCGGGACTTACCGGTCCCATAAACCGTGCATATGTGTGGTACGTTCAAACGCTTGACACAAAAGTACCACATGTTTCCACTTAAACTTCGATAGACGGGTATCTACAACCATCCGTCCATCATCTATAGTGTTTCTGATATGAGTGGACATACAACTCCTATATCTCGCGAGTGTCGGAAAACACTCGACTTCTATCGTTCTTAAGCATAGCAACTATCGAACCTAACATGCTAGTGTTCAATCAAAGGAACCTATGATCATGCAATCTAGGGTTTCATTCAACTCCTTGAAACTTAATGCACAAACATATAATCAATTAAATTGCGTAAGTAAAGTTAGGTTATGCTCCGGGGCTTGCCTTCCGGCTCGAAGCGGTACTCCTGCTCGGGGCTCGGATCCACGTGCACCACGTTCACCTCGGACTCCTGGGTGATCTCCTCGGCAGCGGGGACTAGCTCGTAGACTCCGTCAGCGAGACCCGAATCTACACGAAATGCATGGAATGTTTAAGTATCGAGATTTGAAATAGTGAGTGTTTATTTAAATCTTGGTTGATGAATTGGAAAGGATAAACATTAATTATAAGTGAATATTTCCTTTTCATGTTGAACCTTCACCTTGATTTTTGAGTTTTAGGTTTTTCTCTTTTCTTTTCTTTTTCTTCTCTTTTCCTTTCTTTTTCTTCTCTTTTCTTTTCTTTTTCTTTTCCTTTCCACCTTTTAAGCCCTTTTTCTATTATTCAAAAGGTGAACTTAGGAGTATTATTTTGAGGTGTCACTTGACCAGAGGCTTACTCATGCCAAGGCAGGAGCTTAGCCCAAAGTTTGGCCCAAAATAATCTTTCTATAATTTATTATAATTTTTCTTATCTTTTTGTTTAAAATCGAACTAAAATCCTACAAAAATAATTACAAGGTTTTTGTCCAAACCACTTGGCACAGTGGCTTAGGATGCCAAGAGTGACATCTCTGCAAGTTTGCAAGTGATTTTGATTTTTGGTTATTTTTGTGGAATTTCACCATATTTAAACTACCAAAAATCATTTAGCCATTTTCTAGTGTCCAAAAATTATCATTTTCATTTTTCTAAGGTTTCTTATGTCTTGATTGAATTTCTGTGTGAATGAGGTGATTTTTCACTGAGTGATTTATTTTCTATGATTTATTTGCCAAAACAGCAGGGTATAAGTTTGGAAAATCATAACCCTAAATCCACTGGATATTTTTGTGCACCCTTTGCGCATTAGGCTAATGACAAACACCCTAACAACATATCCCAAGTTCAGCTCTAGTGCATGTGTAGATTTTGAACTATGATGAAATGTGCTCAAACCTAAATGGATTTATAATTCAAAATCTACAGTTCAACTGGGTGAGGTGCAATGGAAGAATTTGTTCTTCTAGATTCACTAGTCACTACAAAATTGGTTTGGCATTTTTCTCATTTTTCTACGAATTTCTACGAATTTTTGAAGATCTCAGCGAATTAATCCAAAAATATAGAATCTATTTTACGCGAGGAACCCAAGAACTTTTGAACTTCTTACAAACAGGCCCCTGCATCTTTCACTCAAGCCCCTAGAAAGAGGTTGAAGACGCAGTTCGACCCCTGGGCTCGCCGGCGTGATTACGCCGGCCAAACGGCGGCGAGATCGGGTCGGGGAAGTGGGGGAAAACGGAGAGGGGCTCACCGTGATTCGTTTGAGCTAGGTCTCGAGGTCGGGGATGGCCGGAATCACGGTCAGCGACGGCGGTGGCGGCTCGGCTTGCTCCGGCGAGCGGCGACCGGCGGCGTCGAGGTCGGAGAGGCTCGGGGAAGTGGTCGGTGAGCACCAGCACGACACGAGGAAGCTAAAGGTGCCCTTGGTTCGGCCGGAGGTGGAGTGTAGCGAGCTGTGCACGTGCGCGGGCGGCGGCGGAGGGCTCTGTGAACTCCGGCGAGCTACGCCGGTGGCTCTGGTGGGGGAAAGGGGTCGGGGTTTGCTCGGTGAGTGGCAGTGGAGGTTAGGGAAGCTATTGCGAGCCTCGGTTTGGCCGGAGGAGCAGCGGGGAGAGCTGTGCACGAGAGCGAGCTCGGCGGCGCCTCTGCGAGCTCCGGTGAGGTTTTTCCGGCGTGCTGAGCGAGGGGAACTATTGAGGGCTTAAGTAGGCGTGAGAGGGGAGTGGAAGGGTGCTTGGGAAGCTTGAGAGGAGGGCTGGGACAGCTCGGCGAGCTGTCGCAGCGGCAGGGCCTTGTCGCGGCCGTGTTGGCGCCGTGCGCGGCGTCAACACGAGCGCGCAGGCGTGCTGCAGCGGCAGGCGCGCGTGGGCGAGCGAGGAGACAGCGCGGGGGAGGAAAAAGAGAGCACGCGCGGCGCAAAAGTCGCGCTTTGGACCGGCGGGCAACGGCGGCGACGGCAAAGACCGGCGGTCCGCGGCGGCGACGCGGTGGCGAGCGCGGAGTCAGCGCTACAGTGGGTCTCCGGCCTTGAGACCTTGCCAGACGCGTGCGCTGCGAGCAGGGACACCCAGCCAGGTCACTTGTCGACGCAGGCGAGGACGGACGGCGACGGGGGCTGCCGGCGGCGAGCTCGGGCACGCGCGAGCGCGGCGCTGGCATCCCGTGAGCGCGCCGTGAGCGGTGCAAATGTCAACTGATTGGCATGGCTCTAATTTCAAAATTTTGAACATAACTCGAAAATCTTCCAACATGAAAGTTGTTTAGAATTTCATTAGACACGTTGCTGCACTGGAAATTTGAAGAAAAAGTTGAAATCTTGGCTGTAATTCAAAAGGGGGTAAATCCCTGTTTTGAACTGAATTTCTGAAATTCGAGGGGCTAAATGGCAAAATTGGTCAAAGTGTCCAAAGAGGCAAAGTTCAGAAATGCGATGAAGAACAACTTTGCTTTTTGGAGATTTTGATGTTCTGTGGTAAAATCTTGAGATTTGGCTAAGATTCCATTTCAGCTTTTGAATTTGAATTGAAATTTTTAATTTCCAAGATTGGGGTTGAAGTTTTGAGATGCTTCCAAGCATTTTTAGGCTATGGTCTGAAAATGAAAGTTGCTTGGTTTGACTTACTCTCCAACTTTTACAATTGCACTTTTTCAAGTTCTTATGAAGTTTTTTAAAGTTTTCTTATTACTTCATTTGAATAGTGTTTGACTCAAATTTGGATGAATTTCCTCATTTTCTTTGATTTGGCTTTTGAATCATGCTTAGCTTAGCTTAATCATGGGTTTAGTGTTAATTAACACCAGGGGTGTTACAGTATCTTAGTTATGAGGGGTGGATTCACCATGGAGCTGGTCAGCTGGAGCCCCTGCTGGCCAGAGTGAACCCTCGTCAAAAGTGTATCACCATAGTACCATACAGTGTATCCTCGTCAAAAGTCTCTCCCTACAATTTTTAGCGAGAGATAAATAGAAGAGGAAAAAAGAGTGAGAAAGAAAAATGAGAAGAGAGAATAAAAAAGGAAGGGAAACTCAACCACCTCTGTCTTCAAGCCCCGGAGCAGCCCTGGTTGTCACGTACTACACTCTACCTTGATATGCCGCAAAGTGTGATGCTATCCGTCGTATTAGGCATTGTCCATGGGTGACGGTTTAGGAGCAAACATCGACGGTGCCATACTGGCATACTGCCATGAAATCGAGAGACGTAGAGAGAAAAGGCCAAAAATCAAAAGGAGCACCATTCACCCAACGGGCCAAGTGTCCTGGTGCGATCTGGGCCCACCAGCACGGACGTCGAAGACGTCCCAGTTTACGGCATGCGGCAGATCTGGGCCCATCCACTTAATCCAACGAGCCTTGCTTAACGGGCTGAATGCCCCTGATTTGAGTGGGCTCAATCAGGTCCGTAAAGAGAGGGCCCTGAGATTTGTTTTGAGTGGACCCAACTTAACTGCAAGCAAATTTGCGCCGAGAGCCCAATAAAATACATGCGGCCCAATGTCGTCACCCAAGGCGGAAAAGGCCTTCGGTAGGCCCATCTCTCTCTTCTTTCACCGACAATCAGAAAAATGTCATGACACCACTGACGCCATTGACACCGTACGAAGCTTCGTAACCGAGTTTAAGAACTTGAAAGCTCCTGCAAATCCTGTCACGCCAGCTTAACAACTACTAGTACTGCAAATCCATTTTAAAAAGTTGGCGCGTATTTTACTCGAACCATGCCGCGGTGAGCCGGTGCCCAGTGACCTGGCTGGCTGCAAGCCTCTGCACTGCAGCGATGGTGGCGCAGGCCGGCGACGCTGGCTGCAGCAGCCACTCAGCCAGCAGGAACGAACTGAACGAACAGGTCGTCTGTCTCCGTGATGCTCCCCGTGGGGTTGAGATGCGTGCTGTTTTTTCTTTACTTTTTAATTTTATTTTATTGTCTCCTTGATGCTCGCTGTATGATCAGTTTGTCATAAGCAAATGCGGTTTCCGAGGCTTTTACGATGCAGTATATTTTCTCTGTCTCGCATCGTGTGTGTTTAGTGTTTTACTGTGCCTTGTTACTGTTACACTACTATACTACTACCTCTTTGTGCGTGAGGCGTGACCCTCATAGTGTGCTTCTTTGTGTTTAAGAAGAGTGGGGAAGAAACGTTGTCGCTCACCACTTAACGGAACAAGTACATGACGTGCTAAACTGCTAACCGAAGTCCAAGAAAAGTTTACATTTTTTTTTTGTTGTTGTTATATCGACGATAACCAAATGACACGGCTGCAAATCTGATGATCTCCATGCATGTCCTGATGGGTCATGCCATGATGGCAGTGGAAGCACGCCATAACCATGCATGGCTGCCCCCACACCCACACAGTAGGGTGGCGCGGCATGTAAAAGTAGCCGGCCGTTGGAGGTGGAGGGGACACCTGCATGGCAGGTCGCCGGCCCGGCACCGGCAGCCCCACCGCCATCAACACCACGCACGGTAACCCCGGCCGGCCGGCCGGCCGATAGATGATAGATGAACACAACCAGGAAGACATGGCTACTTAGCTACTCCTTCAGTTTTAAATCACAAGTAATTTCAGTTTTCCGGGGAGAAATAATTTTATTTTTTTATCAAAACTATAATTTTTTTAATAAACTTGTTTTTTTATTAAGAATGACAGCACAATCGAATACTCTCACACAAATGCACACATGCTCACCCCTATGAATACAAATAGGCAACCCTACCCTATGAGCACCTCCAAGAGACTGAGTCGGTTGATCTCGAGACTGACGAAGCCACAATGCCAGTTAAATCCTGGATAAATCCAGAAAAATATGACACCCGTGCCGAGTCGAGGACTCAAACCCGGGTGGGCAGGTTCCACCACAAGGACCCTTGCCAGCTGAGGACCTGAGGTAGGCTCAGTTCACATCAAAACTATAATCTGTATCACAAATGTTGACGACAATGTGTAGATATATTATGTAAAACAATATATTTAATGAAGAAACTAATTATACTTATTAGGTATCGTGAATGCTAGTACTCTGTTATACGGATTTGGCAAAACCTGAAATATTATGACAATATATCTAGAGAAGAAACTAATTATATTCATTTTTATCGTGAATGATACTTCTTTCTTGTATAAATTTGATAAATTTTGAAATGATTCGACTCTTAAAAAAGTTGAAATATAACCAATAATTTAGAAGGCAGGGAGTAGTGCCGGCCGCCGCCATATTGCAAGCTCTCCATCTCGTTCGATATAGTCACGCCGTGCTTGCAGTTGTAGCGCCTGATTTTGATCTCTAACCGTAGCCTAAAGCTGCTGGTGGCCATGCATGCTGGTCATCCACAATTCCACATGCCCATGGCATCGCATCCTGTCCGATCCTGTCCCGGCCGGAGCGCGAGCAAGGTCGTCGATCGGGATCAGAGGCGACGCGCGCGCGTTGCGGCTGCCGGCACATCACGTGGTGGTTTTTCTTGTTCGATCCGTGCGAGCGCGTACGGTGTGCCGACTACGTTAGTTGTATGCATGTGTGTGTGTTCCTGCCGACAGGTGGCAGCTGCTCTTCCGGTAGTTTACGTGGCACACGTGTCCTCGTCGTCTAACCGTTGCGGTTCGAGTACTCCTACTACGTACCTGTCTGTTTCGAAATATCCAGGACGGGTGATTTTGAGTTAGCAACATAGAATGGATTTTAAACTACACTTAATTTGCTGTATGTTTCCTCCTCTTAAGTTACTACAATTCATGATTTCCTTTGATTGAATGCGTGCACGCCTTCGGCCTTCCATTGCTACTACTACTCAATGTTTCCTGAATAAAAGCTTTGGAAAAACTTGTCAAATTAATGTTCTTTGCACCTAACAAGTTTACCCATTTTACGGCTGGAATCTCACTGACTATACTCCAGAACAACAACAACTGGACGCCATCAGTCAGCGTTCAAAACCCTGACGAGCTGAGGGAACCGTGATGATGACAATCAGCAGCCTTTCTTTGACAGGCCAGAAAAGCAAGCTATGTTAGTACGTGATTAAAGGGCGTAACCACTACTGCTACCCCCTAATCACCTTTTCTGCTTGTTTAATTAACAATTAACATAATGACATAGGAGCTAGGAATAGCAGGCAAGATTCTTGAGCAGACGCCGTTGATTGCTCACTCGGCCATGCATGCCTGATGATCTCCCAGAGATCCGGCAGCTCGCTGGCCACAATCAACGAGGGAGCTGAGGCCGGCCTTTGATGGCCTCACATGGCCACTAGCACGTTCGGTCCCTTTCCCTTTCTCACTCACTCACCAGCGTGAGGATCGCATCGGCGACGAGGCCGGCGGGCAGGAAGATGCCCTTGTCATTCATTTATATATTTATATATATGTATAAATATTTGCCCACTGACTTTATATATATGATAAATAAATATATATGCGATCGTGGGGGGACAGCTCACGCACGGCTTGATATTCCCTTTGGCTGCATACTCGTTGCGCTGCGCGGCTCTTCGTGGTCAAACTTGCATAGACTATTCTGAGGAGGCCTACGTGCTAACAAATGCTAGATTATTGTTAATTGGTAGAAAAAGTAATGGTTGGTTTTCAAAGGGGTTTGTTTAGGGTTTTAGCTTTGTTTAGGCTCGTCGTCGCACGGCATCTAGCTAGCTGCTATATTTGGTTTCAAGACTTGGAGTTTAGTTCATGGCCTGATAGCACGTGCAGGCCACGCCGTGTTCGTTCAATATCACTGGGTGGAATCATCGCAAGCGGGAAAAAAAAATATCAAAGAGATATTTATATATACGAGCTCTTAAGTCTTAAACTTGTTAGGAGGGCTTACATGGGTGTCATCCAACGTGCCGAATCGACTCTATTTTCGCCAAGAGTGTACTGCCGTGCACTATGTCGACCGTACCTATCATTCATGGATCAAGCTATATGGCACTCACCAGTTCACCACTTTGGTCTGCCAAATCCATTGCCTAGTGCAAGATTTATACAAACGAAGGGGAAAAGAGAAAAACAAAATCGTGTTCGTAAGGGGCGGATCCAACGTGGGGGCTTAGAGGGCTAGAGCCCCCCAACCCCCGTGCACTCCATTAGAGCCCACACAAGCCCGCCAAACAATTTTAGCCATAGATGAAGAGGAAGAGGAAGAAAAAGAGGAGGAAGAAGAAAAAGAGAGAAAAGGGAGAAGATTGAAGCAACCAGCTCCCCCTCCTCTCATGTTCTGGATCCGCCACTGGTGTTCGTCATCAACCAAACTTCTCATTTTGTCTAGCATAACCGCGCTCGCTTGCGCTAGCAAACAGGTTGAATATCTTCTAATCATAAGATAGAATTTCTTAGTTGGATGATTTTGCAATAAGCCCTTCACCCGGTGTTGGTGGGCTTGTTAGTGACTCTAAATGGTTATAACAAGCTTCAATTTAGAGCAAGAGGTTCTCAAACCTCGACCTATATCCACAATACAATATTGAGGTTTGGCAACAAGGAACTCTGTTCATGGCGTTCTTCCAAAATTTGCTCATGTTTTTGGGTCTAACCTTAGATAGCTATGGACTTTTTATCTCTCCCCATAATTTTAATCAATTGTTGTTACAAAACAGTATCAGATAAGGATAATATACATTGTGTTCCTATTTATTTATGTACTCTTGTTATCGAAAAAAAGTATATGACCACTAACATCTTGCCCCCCACATGAAACCTTTGGTCAACTTGATGTTTATACATCAACAACACATGAATATACATATTACGTCACTGACACTAAATGTTCATGCTCATGTAAGATCATGGAAACCTATGTAGTTATTGAAAAAAAGAATAATGGTAACATCGCCAACAACTTTATTTCAAAAAATGTTTGTATTAAATATTATTTATGCGAAACTCATGGTGAAAATAATAAACATGTATTAATACATATATGATCCAGAGTTGTGCAATATGATTATCGACAATATGCAACAAAATTGTAGTGATCTCTATTTCAAAATAGTTCATGACTTTGCCTTGAGTATTTAAGGTTTGACCAATCATCTTTATATAAACATTTGCATAAATGGACAGAAGTATACATAATACATTTATACAGTACTATAACAGAGATTAGTATATAATTTGATCAATCATCTATAAAACACAAACATTTGCCTTGACTATTTAAGTCACGATCCATGAAATGATAGATACAAAATCAATTGTGGCATAATAGGTATTGAGTCTTGGCACATATGGACATACTATTTTAAGCATGATAATCTACCATTCATTGATAAGGCTAGCAATTCATAAATGATTTGATTTTCCATATTAATATTCTCAATGGGCATTTATTTTATGAAAACAATACAAAGATGACATAACAAATATGGTATCGAAAAACAAAAATCCAAATTAAAAAAGAGGAATGCGTGCCTAGATTTTTGTTCAAGACTATCATGAAAGGACTTAAGACAGTTGAATTGTAGTGCACGGACTAGGGATTTCAGTACGAGGCAGAAATGTACTACAATTAGCAATTTCTTTTGGCGCGTTGGTTTTTGTGTTGCATATTGATCCAATCTAAGAATCGTAAGCCCAGCCTAACGAGACGCTGCTTGAATTTTGGTAGGCGGACCACTTGATTTTACATCCATGCCTGCTTTATGTCTAAGGCCATGTTCAGATTCCCAACTATTCACTGTTCATTCCAACTTTTCACTATTCCTCTCTCACAAAACATGTTTCCCAGCGAAACACTGTAGCATCAGAAAAATACTGTAGCATTGGCTGAGAAACGTGCTTTGTGAGGGAGAAATAGTGAAAAGTTGGAATGAGGCCCCGTTTAGATTCAAAAGGATTCCCCAAAAATCTACTATTCATCCAACTTTTCCCTATTCATCCCACCTCTTCTACTCACATATCACTATTCATCTACAGTGTTTTTTTGGTGAACAATGTATTTTCGGGGAATCTTTCCCCAATCTAAACACACCCTGAATAGTGAATAGTTAGGAATCTAAACATAGCCTATGCTGATTTCCTAACAAAACACTATTCATTTCAACTTTTCACTATTCATCAACTTTTCACTATTCACCTCCCTCACAAAGCACGCTTCCCAGCCAGTGATACAATGTTTTTGTTCAGCTACAGTGTTTTTTTACCCCGATCTAAACATAGCCTTAGCAACAAAACACATATACATTTTAGTACTTGTTGCCTTGAAAAATAATTGGTAGTTTCAAATAATTCTATTAACAATACCACTTGGGATTGATGGTTAATGTAAATACATATGCCCACACAGTTGCTGCACAACAAACACTGTTTCTACAAATAATTTCGAAATTATTGGCACCAGCCTGAATTTCAGAACACTGCATGATGGTGCAAGAAACACAGACTGGTGGAGTGGAGTGCAAATTCTAAAAATAAAAATAAATACTTGCACGGTATCTCATGACATATTTTTTTAAAAAATTTAGGAAACTCCTCAATTATGCCACCAGTTTTGCCGTGCAGGCCGAAAACAAAAATCAATAATTTCCTCATGTCCTGTCCCCCACCAGCTTCCGCTCAGTCTGTTCCCCATATGCATCACTGAAAAGAATATCTTTTCTATTTTTTTTGAATGGATAAAATAATGGCCCTTGCCTCTACCTTGCTGGTAAGCTGTCTGTTCTGTGGTTTGTGGTGCCCCATCATTTTCGGCCTATTTAAGGCAGCCATTCCCCTCCATTCCTCTCCTTCCTCCTCATCCAGCAGCTCCACACAAAGCTTGAGCTTTCTTTTTTCTTGTTTTGTTTTATTTTCTTTAGGAGTAACAATAGTCCCTGGCCTTGCTCCTCTCTCTATCCTAGGATAGAGCAATCCAGAGGCAAAAGCTTCAGGTAAACGTCTATCTCGTGTACCCTTATGAATAGTTGAGATCTGTTCTTGTTCTTGCACCTGTTCTTCTTTGCTGCTAGCTTCCTCAAAAGATGCATCTTTTTTAGGCTAGTGGCCATGAATCTTCACACGGACTCGTGCCATCTGCCAATAACACACTTCTCTACACAAATCTGTTCAAATATTTGGATTTTATGAGCAAAACTCACACAAATCCTTGCCAAAGCTTTCACCCCTTCATATACTTCTAGCTTTTTTTTTAATCCTTGTGCTATTTTATCCCCTCCAAACTCAGATCTGTCGCATATGTTAATGAAATATCTCGCCTTTCTATTTATTTGTTGCCCCTCAGCTGAGATAGCTAGCTAACGATTACTGGTGATTTCTTGCAGGGCTTGTGTAAATTCTAGATCTAATCAACTAACCAGAAAACAAAAAAGAAAAAAAGGAGAGAACATGAGTCACTTCGCCGCCATGAAGAGCCCACTCCCCGTCGCCGCGTCCGCCGCCACCGGCGACGCCAAGAGCCCGCTCTTCTGCCCCAAGCCACGGCGGCCCGTGGCACCCCTACGGTGCCACCAGAGCGGTGGCTACTCGGACGCCGCCGCCGGCGTGGATCTGCTCGATCTCATCCTCTCAAAGGTGAGAGTTTTTTTCGCATCACCTCTCCAGATCCACGAGTTCTTTCATGATTTCTTGCCTCGGCCAAGACGCTGACGGTTCATGCCCCGTTCTGGACAGGGCGAGGAGAGTGGTCTCATGGCGGCCTCCCCGCAGCCGCCGCCGCCGCTGTTCTGCGGCTCGCCACCGCGGCGAGCGTCGAACCCGGTGGTCCACGACAGCCGGTTCGGCATGGACTACCCACCCGTGCCGGTGCCCCTGCCGGGGCTGCCGGTGATGGCCGCCGCTCCGGTGGCGGTGGCCCGGCCGAACCCGCGGCCATCGGTGGCGCCGTCCATGTCGCCGCGCGGCGCGTCCGGGTGCGCTCGCGCCCGGTTCGCGTTCCAGCCGGCCGCGGTCCGCGTCGAGGGTTTTGACTGCCTCGACCGCAGCCGCGGCGGCCGTGGCCATGGCATCACTGCCATGGCCTAGATGTGCATACAACACCAAGTAACCCTGAGAGCCTCCTCTCCTCCCATGGTGCAAAAAAAAGAAAAGAAAAGATTTCTTTTGTTACCACATGCTCATGGAGGAGAGGAGAGAGAATTGAGAGGATCAATTTGTCCTAAATTTAACCCCTAAAAACTATATAAGCCATCCCATCCACCCACCAAATCCATTCCACAACTATAATGAGTTTAGGTAATTTTACCACAGATCTTTTTGTATGTAAATAAAGTTTCAGGTTCAGGTTCCTCATGTAAATTTGGGAGCACTAGCTGGGGGAGGGAGAGAATTGGTAGAAAGCCAAGAGAGAGGAGCAGTGACAACAAGAGGGGCATATCAAAGGAGAAGATCCCTCTTGGATTAATCAAAGATTTCCTGATGTGTCCCTGCCATCTCTCTGGGAGGAGGATTTATTATTAGCCATTGGATTAGGTGGGAGGGAGGTTGGGATTAGTTAGGTAATCTGTCCTAGTTCATCAATCAATGATGCCTTTCTTTTTATTTTTGGTTTTTGATGGAATTGTTTTTTGTCCGTCCGTCCATGCAACCAAGAAATTCCAAGGCCATGGAGAATCTGTACAAAAGAGTGAGTGGCTGCAAGAGGAGTGAGTCAGAGAGCAGAATCAGCAGCTAGGTTTAAGTACTTAAGTCAGTCGGTCAGTCGATGAGCTGAGCTGAGCTGAGAGAGACATGAACGATGCGTATTATTTGTCATCTTTTTCTTTTGGATTTTTGTATATTGTAATATCCTGCTGGAATTCCAACGGAGCAACCTGTATAATATAATATTATTATGCTGTTATGATTTATCATCACTGCACTGTCAGCACCACCCTGGATTTCAGAAATTTGCTGTTTGATTACGGTGGTTGAATGGTCCAATGTCTGTCCGTCCGTCCGTGAGAGCACCACGCCACATGTTTCCATGTGCTCAAGCAACAGGAAAGTGATCATGACGGTGATGTGCCAATATCTCTTTTAATGACAATGCTAACCAGCAGCAGAGTACTAGCAGGCAGCCGCAGCTCGCTTTCATCTTGTGGGCTGTGGCTGTCCGATCCACAGCTGACTCACGGCAATTAGTGGGGAGACGGCCACGTTAAGGCCATTTCCAACCCAATAACACAAAATTAAATAAGCTGCCACCTAGGATAAAAGATGATGTGGCAAAGAAATAAATGAGGAAAGAGGAGGAAACTGGGTCTTACATGAGACATGGTTTCTACACAACATCCAAGACATAATGAGAGATGGGTAACATTAAATTTAAATATTGATTAGTGGTGTTTGCATTGGAAGGGTAGTGTCTAGTGCTATTGCTGATGTGGATCTCATGGACACTATGACTAGTGTCTTGGGTTGGGAATGGCCTGAGCAAGAGATTACCATACTGGCCACTTTCCGGTGTCGTTTTCCTCTGAATTTTCTCCAACTCTGATGTTGTCATTTTCGCTCGAGATTTTTTTTTTTGGCCTCAATGATTTGTTTTCTAGCTGAAATCTCCCTGTCAGCAGCAGTTTTCCAGGGCTAGTCAATCTGTCTGCTGTAGAGATAAGCTGACGGCGCTGGTTTGAAAAGTTCTCAGACGAGCTTGAAATGGCGGGGAAAAGAGGCGAGGACTCGTGGTGTGGCGTGTTGTGCTCTCTGTGGTGGCAACGTGCCAGAAATTGTGACGCAGTGCTCGCTCTCTTTCTATCTCTTGCGGTCAGGGCCAGGCAAGGCCAAGGCCATGCCTCGAAAGAGGTCAACCGGAGAAAAGGGAAGCGGCATGGAAAGGAGGTGCAAAGGAATACTGCAACGGCTTGGCCCGTGCTTTTGTCTCGTGTGGCAAACGCAAGCGCCACTGAACTTGGCGATGGGATTCAAACATGCTGCTGCGTCAGGTCAGTACTGAATTCATGAGGCTCGGAGAAACAGTGACATAGCTCACACTGATGTTCCAAATTAGGGTTCAAGATCTAACTCATGGAACGCGCTGTAGACGACTGATGACATGAACACAGAGGCATGCAAGCGTTCCCCTTACCTAAAATCTTAATCCGAAAGGCCCCGGTTTTGAATTGAAACGCTGGAATTCAGTCGAATTCTCACGCCAGCCCCAAGAGCATATTATACGCGGCGTATGTCTACGGCCATACTATACGCGGCCTGGAGTCGAAGATGTCTACGGCCATACTATACGCGGCGTCCGTAGAGAATCCGGATCCAGACACCGTCTCTCTCTCTCGTCTTCCTCGAGCCATCGCGCAAGCTGGAGTGGAGCGTGTGGGCAGCTCAGCTCAGCTCAGCAAGCTGGCCCAGTAGTGGTTAGTGGTTGACACGTACTCTACAGTACTACTACAGGTACTCGGCGGCGACAGCGACGGCGACCCCCGTGGGCCCCACGCGTGACTAGATCCCATCTCATCTCATCTCATCTCTCTCTCGTCCATGCATGCGGCTGGGCTGTGGGTGTGCGTGAAGCGTGACTGTGCGTGCGGAATAGAATAAGGTTTTTTGGGCGGCGAGGGCAGGCGCCGTGAAGGAAGAAGCGGGTACGGCCACGAGTAAAGATTCTCCTGTCACTGCTCGTTAGTAATGATTTTTCACCCCAATGGGATCACGTTTGTTTTGAGTAGTAGTAAAAGTTACGGTGAGGTAAACTTCTGACTTGTCTCGTTTTCTTCCCCCATAAGGTGAAATCTAAGCAGACATTCTTTGTGTTTTTTTCTAGAATTGATGAAGTTTTTTTTAGGAGTGGTGAAATGTACCTGAAAAAAGTTGATATGGATTCTTCTTTTTTTTTTGGAGAATATGAATTTCTTCATTTAGACCCTGTTTAGTTAATAAAAGTCACCAAAATTTTTCACATTAACAACTGCCCTCTTACACATTTCTCAGTATTGAAACATTTCACCATTTTGAGCAACTAAACAGGTCTTAATATTGTACTCCATAACTCAGTTAGAAAACACGATGCATGGCTAATATACGAGTATAATCTATTTGGTATACTTCTAATTGACGTTAAAAGATAGGGTTAAAATTTACCCGTGAAGGTTCAAACAGATCATATGAGCAACTTTCCAGTCATATCTTCTCTCACAGACATGTTTACCAATGCACTATTCACATCTTCAACTTTTTACCAACTTTCTCATCTAAACAAGGCCTAAACACGTTAGTCGATCATCACTTGTCAATGGGCATAAGCATCGCATGCATCTGCAATCCACAAGGCCAACCTCGTTGACTGTCTCTTGTCAATGGGCATAAGCATCGCATGCATCTGCAATCCACAAGGCCAACCTCGTTGACTGTCTCGATCTGATCTGAGTGCCGGGTTTACCAAACCGGTGGGAACCGTCCGAACCTACTGGTTCCCGACCAAACTGGTCCGGCACGGTTGCAAAAAAAAAACTCCAGTTACCGCTCCCAAACCGACACTATAAAACCAGACCACTCGACTAACCAGTCGGTTTTATCGGTTAACGGACCGGTTTTTTTCTAAAAAACCGTCAAACCACGGTAAAAAAACCCTGTCTGAGTGCCCCCCGGGAGAACCGAAGCGACTTGCCCTGCCTTTTGTTTATACCATTTTCACTCCTGTTATTCTGTGTCCTTGGGTTTGTGTGAATAAAGGCTGTCTCCACGGTGCTGAGATCCCAAGGAATTATATTCCAACTCAAAAAAAGAAAACAAAGAAAAAAAAGATAGCTCCAATCGTGTCGACCGCAGCCTGCACATGATCTATCCCATATATTCCATATATATTCCGA
Source organism: Digitaria exilis (assembly GCA_015342445.1). Classification (NCBI taxonomy): domain Eukaryota; kingdom Viridiplantae; phylum Streptophyta; class Magnoliopsida; order Poales; family Poaceae; genus Digitaria; species Digitaria exilis. The sequence goes on from JACEFO010001947.1 coordinate 781,793, forward strand.
GTGAAAAAAAGAAAAAAAAAGGATCTCTCTCTCTCTCTTTTTGTGAAGCAGCTCGACTATGCTTTTTGTAAACTTTGTTTTGGATATTAGATTGAAATGAATTGAAGGAGTAAGAGAATCACTACATCACAGAAAGACTTTATTAGCCTGTAGGGGTATAAGAACACCGCAAAGAATCACCTTATTTTATTTCTTACAAATATTACTCAAAAAAGCACTACAGCGGTCAGTATAGTAACCCCAGAAGCTGATTCGTGAGGAACTAATAAACATGGGGTCCATCGACAAAACAACACAAACAAGGCTGTTTTTCTTGTATGCAACGGTGTCATCTGCCATTTGTACAATCTGAGTCTCAAGGCTACAACATCTCTTGACAAACTGTAAATAAAACCAACCTGCCCGTTATTTCTGATTTTATAGCTATAGTATAAAAGATAATGTACTCAAAATCTGAAGCCAGCGATCCAACGAAATTCGGCGCAGGCGCTTGTCGGAGGTCCGGTCATTCTTGTGGAATATGGAAATACCAGGTTGGTTTAACAACACTTCTTCAGGAACCTGTCATTATTGACTATGCTTCTCATGAGCTCTATAAATTTAGTTGCTATACTTCACAGCCTTGCATGTAACAACTGGGTTTCGGATGTTGTCTTGGCTTTGAATCAACCGGATCTCTAAGCTGCTGGTTGATGGGTCGAAGCCAGCCTTTTTATAGTCTTCCACAGTTCTTTTTAAGAGTGCCTGCACAAGGTGTAATGTGTTAGAACCACGAATAGCTATATGCATAACAATGTCAGTGCCAAGCAACACTGGCAAATTGGCCAGTTAACCCTAAAGACTCCTAAATATCCAGGCGCAACATTGACTAAATGCTGACTTATCATTTTAGATTGTATGGCATGCGGGATATATAGGATGAAGGGTAGGTATCAGCAATTAACCAATGATAAAAGTTCCTTACCTGTCTTAGTTCTAATGATATGTGAGGAAAATCAATGAAATAAATAAATGAGAAAATAGGATTGCTAATGACATCATGCTGCCTCCTGCCTTAATTCAGCATACAGAATGCATAACAGACAGTACTAAATGTTAGATCATAGTATAGAGCAGCAAGACTGAGATACCTGCAAACTGGATACTGCCAGTTCTGCCGCTGTCTCAAGGTTGTCAGGATATTTCTGTGGTTATCACCAGCAAAGCAACCATGAATTAGAAACAAGCAACCACGATAAGGTGAAAAGATTACATAAGAACCTCAATAAACCAACGCCAGGACTTACATTACTCCACCCTAGTAGAAGAGCAGTTGTTAAATCACCAGTTCCCTGAAAAGAATTATGGAGCCAGGTGACATTGACAATTTATACAAGTGACAACTATCAGTAACACTCAAGGCAAAACAAGTTGAAAAGTTAATCCACTTCTCTCCAATAATCAGGTGATACTTCACAAGCACATAATCCACTTCTCTCCAATAATCAGGTGATACTTCACAAGCACACAACTCTTTGCGTACTTGAAAAAAAATCATCTCAAATGTTAGTGCACATCATTGACTCCCTAGTCTCTACCATCCTTAATGATACCAACTTTAATGGCAAAAAAACACCTTAAGTATTTTGTGTGAAGAGCTTCCAACCCATTTTGTGTGCTAACATATAGTTATATGTTTGTACTTTCCTATTGCGAGATGTGTTCATCTTCCACATTCACACTGATTTGCTCAGTTTAAATGGACTAATATAGGAAACTTGTGCATGAAAAAATTTACAGTAAATCAAATAAATCATATTCCTTACTCCACACTACAATCTAGAAATATGCAATAAAAAAATTTAGAGACATATCAATATACCGTGAAATATGCAGGTATCTTGGGTATCTCGATCTTAAATTGTTCTGGTGGTTGTTCCTGAAAAAAAAAAAGGTAAAATAAATCTCCTGTATGCATATGATATTATCATGTAAAAGACCAACAATGTATATTTTACAAATTACACCCATCTACAGAGCAACCATCTGCACAATTAATCAATAATCACACAAGCTAGACCTCGCTTACATCAACCTGTTATTGTGATCACTACAAGCTAGGACAGGTACATGTCAATTGACAGCTTTTCAACATAATGCACCTGGGCGGCTAGCTAACTACTACTCCAAATGAATCCCACTACTGCTGATACATCCTAATGCATGGACTGGTCAGTAATTCATATCCAGCCAAAATAAAATAAATAATATCCCAGCAGATGACCCGAATAAGCTATCTATATGCACGTTCTGTTAGCTCTGGAATTTCCATTGTAGTATGTACAGCGTATCTGTGCATTCTGCTTACAGGTCTCATGTGGATGCCTAGGGAAGCAAAATATTTTTTGCATCCTACATATTTTTGACAAATAAATTTGTTAAACAAATAAAATTTCCATTTGTAACTCAAGTACATTGCAGGTAGCATGTAGATAGATGCCAGTTGCATAATTCTGTTGAAAGTTTACCTTTGTTTTTTTGTGACTTCCAATAAGGAGCAGCTTGCCTTCAATAAGTGCACTAGTTATAACCACCTGGAAGATGATAGCAACAAAAACACATGCATAACACAAGTGACATTACCATCCCTCTGAAATGGTGAAAAATGGAACAAAAGAGGTGAACCCCAGAGGTCATGCATGAGCATCCTATGTAGCCCACTAAAGACATTTAATGATTTGACAGTTTATTTATGATTTATCTATTAGATAAGAAGCACACCTTCCGTGGTCCAGCACTGTGGAGAGTATTGCAAGCTGTCAAGCCGTCTTGCTCAGAGGTGATCCTGTAAGTATACATTCAATTGAAGAAAAAATATGCACACAATCTAATAATACGATATATCACAAATATGGCATGGAATCACTCTATTTTTCTCTTTTCAGTAGAAAAGCATGGCTACCTCAATCCGGTAAGTAGTTCAACTTCGAATTGGTTAGGTGTGAGCATTGAAGCAACTGGAACAACCTACAGATAGTTTCATGATAAAATGCATGGATTAGGATGGCAAAATGCACAGGGCCCTGTAAATCATTATGAGCATGCCATAAGAATAAGAACTCAGAAATGGCATATTTGAAATGAGATGCCCTGGCCTATCGCATAACTCTCACTCCATATCACAGTAACAAAGGGAAAATAAGCTGCCAAGGCTATGTTCTGGTCTGAATAAAAGGTTAGGCACATAACTGGCTCCAATAGTTCTAATGGGGATACAATATAAACATAGTGTTCTATAATACCAACAAACAGTTTAATCTACCGAAGGGTCAAAAAGGAAAAATATAGAACCCATGGGCACCACATTTTAGAATATAGTGAAAGCATATTTGAGACAATAGTGTTAGTGGTAAATAACAGCCTTGACATGCTAAAGCTAAAGGACGTGTAATTCCCTTAATTTAGTACCATATGAGATAAAAATAGAAGAATAAGATGGATTAATCTACCTTCTGTTGATAAAGAGAGATTAGCTCCTGAGGAACATATAGTTTTCCTTCATCACCTAGAACTGGGTCACAAACTGCAGCATGTTTGCAATTAGCAAACAGGAGATAACCATTTCTAGTCAGTCTCATCACAAGAATCCGTTCCTATTAAATTTTTTAAAGAAGAAATAAGCAAACAAATAACGAACACAAAAAAACATTACCATATATAAGATCCGGATTGACTGATCGTAATTTATCAACAACTTGTAGCACCGTATCTAAAAAAGAAGCTGAGCCTATATAACCTGAGAACGATAAACAGCATGTCACTCTGTGCGTAACAGACCATATTTTTTTGCAGTAAAAAGATAATGATATTAGCTTGCTATCAACCAAGCAAGTAATCAACTTTTCTTGGCATGAAGCATGGGTAGGTCTAATTAGAAGAAGTCGTGACAGTTTCACCTGTTAATAAATGGGTATAGTGGAGTAACTCGTTTTCCTCCAGTCCTTCAATAAGGTCCCAGAGCTGTTTGCCATTGAGAACCTGACCTCTAAATGTTGGGTATCCTGAGGCAAGGCAACACACAATGGGAATTATTTAGGCTCCCCAAGAAAATTGAGCATGAGATGCTATACGTGCCTTTACCTGTATGATTAGAGAACTGTACAGAGTTTATAGGATCCACATCAAAGCCAAGGAGTTGCAGGGGAAAGACGGCTGATTTGTTGCCAACGTACCCCTGAATCAGTGCAATGAGGGATTGAGCCGACATAAGAGCATACATATAAACCAGAAAAAGAAAAAATGCTCAATGATTTCCTAATGTGAAACACAAAGCTTATTTTGGCCAAACAAATCCCCAGCATACGAATCTGATACAGCCAAGAGTCGACAGGGGAACAAAACTCATGACCGCCCATCATATACGAAAGACAAAGCAGTAATAACCGCTGATCCCCCACGCAAACATCGTGCCACTGGTTATCAGGTGACAGTCATGCCAACGATGTGCGAGCACGCTTGGCCGCTTGTCCGCATCCTGTGTGTATATATATGGCAGCAGCACATCATGGGAACACTTTGCAAGCACTCAACCTAGACCTAATCAGTGCAAAATTCATCCAGTGCAGTGGTGCACGCGTACTCCAGACTCCACAGAGAAGTGTTATTAGCCCAGCCTATATGCAGAACGCCACAAAAGCACAGGGATTCCGTATCCATCCACCATTCATGATCGCCGATGATCCATTGATCCTCAAGCAATGCCGCAACAGACATGCCAGTACACATAGGCGAAGAAGCTCGAGTCCCGTCAGCGACTGAGCAAGCAGAACAGGAGCGCGACCAATCAACACATGGATGGGGGAAGGCAGGGCTGGGGGCTGGGCCGGACCTGGACGGTGTGGGACTGGATGCTGAGCACGCGGCCGGTGTCCGACGGTAGCGCGACGGACAGGATCGGCGGCCGCGCCATCTTCTTCTTCGGTTGCGCCGCCGCCGCCGCAGCCCTCCTCCGCCCCCTCCGCCTCTGCAGCCGCGACGCCCACCCGAACGCCTCCCTGCAGCAGCGGCACGCACCGAGCCCGGTCAAACTCAACGACTTCGAGGAGTCAGAGAAGAAGCAGCCTCTGGATCCTCCGCTGAGCTCACCAAACAGGTTTGGTTTGACTACACAGCGAGGCGATTACTTGTCCGATTTTTGCTCCCCGATTGAAGAAATCGCTTTTGTTTATTGCTACTGCGAGTAGCGGGTACGCCACGCACGCACCTGGGGAAGGAGAAGGAGGAGGAGCGTGGCGCGGTGCACGCGGGAGGGAGGAGCGGCGGCGGCAGCAGCGGTCGGCGGGGAGTGGAGCGCGGCGACGGCGGCGGCGGTCATGCGACGGCGGCGAGGGCCGAGGAAGAGGTGGACGGGAGGGATGCGGGGTGGATGGGTCGCGATGGGATCGGACGGCCCGCCAGCTTTGGCGGCATCTGGGCCGTCCGTTACGAAACCGACGGAGAGGATTTCTTCGACGGGCCCACCATCCGTCCTTTCGTCGTCGAGTGGGAACGAACAGCCCAGTGGGCTTTACAAGGTGGGCTGGTCTCTGCTAATTACTAAGCTTCCAGTTTGGGCCTAGCTGGTTGGAGCCTCCTCGTGGGCCCAAACAACTCGGGCCATACATAGCAAGAGACCAAACACCATCATGGGCCGGAGTGTCGTGGAAGGAAGCTTTTGGGGAGGGGCTGTTACTGTTCATCTCGGCCCAGTAACACACTGCTCACGTGGCCCTTGTGGGATGTGGTCGTCGCTGACGTGACGGAGACAGACGGCGGTCTGCATGCGTGGCAGCGAGTGCATGCGGCGCACTGCAGCATGTCCTCTCTGTCTTGGTTAGGTCACTCGTCGAACATGGTTGGTTGACTGGCTCTCTAACTCTCTTTCTGCCTCTTGTCTCTAAAGACGAAAGATTCAACATAGGATGAGAAAAAAAAAGAACTCGTGATGGCCGTATGCAAACGAGAAACAAATTGAAATTTTCACGCGATTTAAAAATTAACAACGTGAAAAATAGTGTTGGAGGTTTAGTTTACGTGCGGTGGCGATTTTATCTTCGTGATGATACGTGAAAAATGTGATGATACAGAGAACATGTAAATAGCGTGTGAGTTTACTCTCTTTTTTTCCCGTCCAAGGCAGTTTCCACTTATCACGTGATGGTTGTTTGTTTTCACGTTAAAACTCGGGCGCCCATGGTTTTGGGTTTTTCCGAATTCATATGTTTATCACGTGATGGTTGTTTGTTTTTACGTCAGACCCGCCGTCCAAGGTTTTGGGCTTTTTCGAATTCATACGTCATGATTCAGTTTCTGCAAGAAGAAAAATTAATATATCATTTGGCTATCAATTTTTGGGTTATTAGTAGATTATAAAAATAGGGTGTATTAGAGGAGTAGCTTATGAACTTGATGGCAGCAAAAATAAATGGCTATCACGACATTTTTGTTTGGAAAAAACATAAAAAGATAGCCATATTTGCTAAAATGTAGGCCAAGTAGTCACGTTGTGCAATGTGTATCATACATCTTATTCTTGTCGCGACGCTACCGGTTTCTCTATTATCTTCGATTTGCATTGTGCTGAAATGACAATCATAAAAAGGTAATATGTACGAGTAATATTCGATCCATCCATATCAACTAATATCGTACCTATGCTGCAAGATAAATATATTATATATTTTATGACAAAGAAAAATCTAAATACAATCAAACTCCATCTAGATCCCTCAGATCCCTTCCATGGCTAGTACACGTGATTAATGTCACAATGCTATTTTTTTTTACTCCTAGACTACAGTTTCACTTCCTCATATATTGCTTAATTCATACTTATCTTGCAATTCCGTTACCAAGAGCGATAATGGCTACCCGAAAACCTTTAGAGAGATGACATAGTGTGTTATTAACTTTTCATATAATGTATATTGTCTCAAATTTTATACCCATATTTATCTTTCCATACATATTAATAGTACAGATGTCTATAAACTCTAAATCTTTACAACTTCAACATAGAAATTCTCTCTCTTTTTTTTAAGAAATCGGAAAACAAAGCACAAACACACTATACACCAGCAAATTACAAGAAAACAAAAAGATCATGCAAGATGCAAATGTAGATCCAACAAAACCATCACGTACAAGGAAATGTTGATAACAACAAAACGTCAATCCAAACAAGCCGATTTTGTTCTTCACACGAAAAGCAATGCAAAAACAAAGAGCCAAAAAATAAAAAAGGAAAAAAGCAAGAGCGAAATAAACCACCCCTGTTCCTTCATTGCCTTTCGTCCTTCGGCTTCTCGTCCCTCGATAAGCACGTAAATAAATTTCATTTTTTTTTCTTCATCCTCCTCTGCTTCAACTCTCCACCTCCACCTCGGCGTCGTCCTCCTCCTCTTCGATCTCTCCTCCCATTTCCTCGCGGAGGGGAGGCGTCGGCGCAATAAAGGCGGCGCCTTTGCTCCGCCCTTCCCCGGCATGCGGAGCTAGCCTCGCGGCTGGGGCCCACGCCATGCAGACCACTGGGCCCGCGTCGCCGGAGCAGCCGCCGGCTGTGGACCCAGCCGAGGTTGAGGTGAAGGTGGGGGTGGGGCCGCGGGCGAAGGAGGAGGCGGTGGTGAAGGCGGATGTCGAGGATGAGGAAGGGGAGCAGGAGGAGGAGAAGGGAGGGAGGGGAGCTCGGCGGCAGCGGCGTCGGCGCGGCGGCGGGGCGGGGGACGGCGGCGCGGTGGTGATGGTGAAGCGGGAGCTGCTTGCGCGCTGCATGACGTGCCCGCTCTGCCGCCGCCTGCTCCGCGACGCCACCACCATCTCCGAGTGCCTCCACACATGTGAGTCCTTCCTGCTCAGCCTTGCCTGCTCCGCCGCCCCTGCCGATCCCGGCGGACTCGAACGCTCAGTTCCGCGCGTTCTGTGGGAGCTTCCCGCGACGGAGATTCGGTTCGGCTCACTCCTCGTTCTTGGGGCTGCTCCGGATTTGGTCGCCCGGGGTCCAGGGACGTGGGTCGGTGCCGTCGGCGTCGATTCATTTCCGGCGATCCGGAAGCGCTGTGCGGCCTTCTGGGCGTTCATGCGCGATTGCGATTCTCGACGTGCGTGAGTTCCGAGATGTGCTGCGGTTTCGCCTCTCGATTCCACGTAAATCTAGTTTGAGTTGACCACCACGTTTGGTAGCTTCCTTGCTTTCCATTCTTGCCTTACCAGGCTGAGCTGCAATTTGTTTATTCAATCGTGATGCAATGTTGCATCAATGCTGGGCTTTAGAATGAGAATTTTACGTAGACTTTGAATCCTGGGCTGTTGGTTGGCCATCTTTGCCCCCAATCCGTGAAATACTTTGCCTGCTGTCGAGATAATTTGAGTTGCTAGTCAGTTTGAGGTGCTGTAATTCACATTAGCCCCCCTCTTGGTAATTTGTATTCAATGCAAGTTTCAATTGATGTTGGCCTGTAATTAGTGGGACAGTAAACATAATTTTTGGGGCCACATTGTGGATTCGTAGACTGTAAATAACTACAAACTATCTGATTATTCTGCATGCATGAGCCGATTGGTGTAACTGTTGATTCTGCGTGCGCTTTTGAAATATTAGGAGCTATGATTTGACTCCAACATTTGTGAATTTAAGCTTCGCATTTTGTTTTGACCCTCTGGGTCTTGTTCTAAATGGATCTGAGCATTTCATGCTATATGGTCCAGGCTAGTGCAAATGGGAATCTCTTTTGTTAATTTGCAAGCATCGTTGTTGTTGTGATATGGATATGAAGCGTGGAGCATTCTTTGTGTTTTCGATGGAGGAACTTCTTTGTATACAAAAATTCCTTTATTATGTGAAATGAAGCATTGCATTGTGTCTTATACAATTGCTCTATATTGTGAAAATTTCACCTCTGTTTCTTTGTGCCCTTTGTAATATTTAGTTTGTAGAAAATGTATCAATAAGAAGATCAATGATGAGGATCTAGATCATTGCCCAGTATGCAAAATTGATCTGGGCTGCACTCCAGCTGAGAAGCTTAGGTATTCTTCTCGTGACATTTCGCTTTATGAAAGTATTATGAATTTGTGAGAAACTATATATTTATATGTGGCTTGCTTCGCTAAATGTTGTTGTACTTTTCTCGCTTTCAAAATACACGTTTATCTAGCTACATTTCCTGGATTTCACACCATTAGCCTATGTTTCCACTGGATGATGAGATGCTGCAACAAAAACTTTATCACAAAATCATCATAATAGATAGTTTCTCTGAACTACAGATAGTAACAAACAAAAGCAGACTACAAAACTACAAACTCAACAGTTTGAAGCATTTATGTCACTTTCTTTTTAGCGACCGGATTTATGTCACTTTCTGGATAAGCTTGAACATGCTGTGTTGCTCCTGTGTATAATTTATTGCTACCTTTAGGAATCATTTCACTCCAGGGAATGGTAGCTAACTAACCATCATCTTCTGTCTTGAATCCTCTGATATTCATGCCAAATTTTTCATAGTTTACCATGAAGCTCTTAAATAAGAATCCCTTTTGGTCCCCTCCCAGATATGCATTCTGTGGTTGACACCTAGTGTTCGTTCTTGTTTGCTATTATTTTTCTGACAGTTATCTGACATAATGTAGTGCTTTAATAATACCAAAACGTAGCTAGTATTGCACCTCTGTGTTTTCAGGGTTTCTTCCCAACCATATTGGTCATAATGTAGTATAGGCTTCTACTGGTGAGAGACTTCACTGTTATGAGATGAAAGAAATGCTTGTATTTTGAAACCCGGCTGAATGTTTCTATTGACTATTAGACCAAGATAACTTTATTTCTTGACCATGATGCTTTTCTGAGTTAGGGGAAAATTTTTAGTGGATGCAATTTTCTATTTCAGTCTGTATCTTTTCAACCATTTTTCTTTTTCTAACTTTTTGATACAATGATTCCAGAGCTGATCACAATATACAAGATGTGAGGTCAAAAGTTTTTCCATTCAAAAGGAAAAAGATTAATGCTGAAGAAGCTGGATCTCCTGTTACGCTACCTATTAAAAGGAAAGAGAGGTCAATCTCTTCATTGGTGGTCAATACACCTAGAATAACACCAGCAGGTTCGACAGGGCGGCGGACAAGAGCGGTTACCAGGAAGGCTGCTGCATTACGTGGCCTTGGTCCTATCATTGCGGATCCTTTGAAAAAGGATAATGATAACTCAAATAAGCAAAGTGATAATTCAAGCTTGCTAGGTAGTTTGAGCAAAGTACCTCAAACAAGAAGACAGGTAATCAAATACTCAGCATTCTAATTGAATTATACCCTATTACCTGTGTAATTTTGGAGTATGTTGCGTGAATGTGCACCAACATGAATCAATGAAGATTGAACATTGAAGAGAATAAGTAGCAGTGATTTGACGCTAATATTTGCAGGTATTGTCGAATGGGGATACATCAAATCATCCCTCTGGTAAAGATAAAGCGGGTGATAATAAGGACTTGGATAAGGCAGAGCTCTGGAAACCTTTGAATTGTCTTGTAGAAGCTGCAAGCAAAACAAAGCCCCGGACAAGTGCACAGAGTCCAGCTTTGAAGGGAGATAAGCCCAGTGGATCTCCCAGCAGTGAACATTATAGCAGAACAAAGGCTAGGGAGCCTCTTCAGAAAACCAAAGCTGAAGATGACAAGGATGATCCTGAGCCAATAGTGCTGCTTAGAAAGAGAGGACCTGGCAGGAAAAGGAAACATCCCCTACCTTTACCAAATGCAGCTTCCAGCGCTGCAGCTATCCAGAATGCGAAGAAATTCATCCCAATATGGTTTTCATTGATTGCCTCGTTTGACCAGTAAGTCGCATGCATACTTTAGTGAAATATATGTGTTCCATCCCTGATGTTCTGTTATCTTTATTTTTTTACAGGAAAGGCGAGCCTCCCTTGCCTCAGATACCTGCCCACTATTTGAGAATAAAGTGAGCTCACATTACTCTATTCTGCTACTTTTGTACTACTAGTTCTATTCTTGTATCAATAGTTTTTCTAAACATGCATCAAGATTGGAGTTACTGGCATTGAATCATTATAATATATATATTTACAATAAATAAGCATGGAGCCGAGGAAACGAAAATAGAACTTCTGTAAAAACTTATAAATGACTATAGTTTTCAATGGTCATAGTTGATGATGTCATGCACAAGTGCAAGTCTTGGCCTAACTGAAGAAGCTGTGTAATGCTAATAAGTTGAAGAATATAATGTGCAGCACATGTGGCTATATTCTTACTCTCAATTTAGCGACCCTGTTTCATATTTTTGGTCCTTCAAATCAAATGGATGGTTAATCTGTTAGTCAGGGAGATATCTTTTGGGCATCTCTCCATAAGCTTCTCAACTGATATCACTTTAGTCATGCATTATATGCAAATACATTTTTTTTTTGCGAATGCAAATACATTAATTAGCTTAGTTCGGTGTTACAATTTGAAAGTGACCATGATTTCCTCCTAGTTAGTTTTTATAGGGTGACACAGCCGTGGATTCAAGCCGCAGCTATTTGTTTTATTTAACTGAACTATCTTTGAAGTTATGTCAACTGTGGCTAATCCATTGCCATATGATAGGGATGGAAGCATACCCGCATCATCCATCCAAAAGTACATTATGCAGAAGCTCAGTCTTCCGAGTGAATCGGAGGTAAGACTCCTACCCATCTACATTGTTTAGTGTCTGTCTTGCTGTTCTTAATTTTTCTTACTGCAGTCTTGAAATATCTAAGCAGTCCAAAAAGTTTTTTAGCGTGTTGGATCAGTCCACATTGGCATGTTCCAGAATTGAATACATCAGATCTTAGAAACAGAGGTGTAATTACACATGCTATATGGCCAGCATTTTCTTATCACATTTAATGGGGGTGGATATGTTCTGTCCATTCTTCTATTGCAATTAGAAGGTGAATTTCATGTGCAAAAAAAATCATTAAATCTCTAATATCCTATTATTTGCCCCCTGTTTTATTTGCATTTCATTTTCGCATTTTTTTTAAAAAAATGTTGCAACTTGTATGAATAGTCCCAATCCTGATGTTTACAGGTTGAAATAAGCTGCTGCGGGCAGTCGGTGAACCCCACGCAACCTGTGCGCAACTTGGTGGACCGGTGGCTGAGGGTTGGCCCGGTGCGCCCTCTGCAAACTCTGATAGGCTCCTCTGGGGGAGATTATGTGATGGTGATAAGTTATGGGCGACCAAGGTCTTCCTAAAACGTACCATGCTCGACCTGGCGATCTCCTAGTTCGAACAAGTTTGTGCTGCTCCCTGAGAAGAGGCCTTCAAAGATAAAGGGTTCAAGCGTCAACATATACTCAACAACATACCTCATGCTCTCCTCTCTGCATCCAGCTATTGCTGCTGTATTCATCCTCTCCCCGATGCAGCTAGATGAATTTGTTTGTTCTTTTGTTGGTATTATACAAATGTGATGAAAATTCGCTGTAATATGGAGTTCAGTAGGCTATGAGAATTGACGTTTAGGTTTGATAAACAGAGGTCGGGTTGTTAACCTGCACTTGGAAGTTGGACCGATGAATGGCTACATGAATTTGCAGCTTCAGTTTTTTTTTTTTCCTTTTTGAAAAAAATGTAATGTAGTTTCTCTAGTTGTCGACTCCTGAGTTGAATGGCAGTAATACCCAACTATGATTTATCTGGATCAAAGTCGATTTGTGCCTACCCTTGTACAATGGGATTCTGTTCATTCATGCCCTGTATCAGTTAAATTTATTTTTCAGGATAATGCTGCAGTGGATCCTGAGAATTGATGACCATTTCTGTCTGGCCGGCGATACACTGCATAGCATGTGCCTTCCATTCAACACGAAACGGATCAGATGGTTGCATTTGTACCCAGATTCACACCTGAAATTATTCACGTTCATTTTCGGGTTTTTTGTGTTCCGTTGCTTGTGTTACCCTCAGAAAGAAAACTGAACTTTGGACAATGCCGCGCCCAGAAGGCTGAAGCCCCGCTTCAACTTTGTTCACTTGCTGCTGGAACATCTCAGCGTTCAGCCCTCAGTTACAACACTGCCATGGCTACGTTTGTTACGGGAGCATATGCATATACAGTCTCATTAGCAGTAAGCGGTTCTACGAATTTAAGTGCTGAAATGAATAGAAATCTAAGGGCGTAGCTGACATGTGGGACCGTACGTATATGTATCGTGTCCACAGGGATGATGCTTTGATTATGCTGAGGACGAGTGTGATGTGCCCCATGACGCACGAAATACGGCCCGGCCCAGCCCAAAAATTTGAGAATTGACGTTTAGGCTAACATGGGCCTGCAGTTTCTTCGGTTTATCTTTTTTCCAATTTTTTTAAAAAGAAGAAATGTAATACCCATTTGTGATTGTTCGGATCGAAGTACCTGCCGGAACTGCTGCTGTTCTTCTCGATTTGCGCCGGATCATACTACCTTTTACAGTGACATTTTTAGCCTCACAAAAAGGTTTTGCCATCTTGATGCACCGAACACTTGTAACACGGTAACACCTACCTAGTGTTCTATGGCACCAATTTTCTGACTGCCCGGCCATACATGAACCGCGCGCATGTGCTCCTTGGAGCTTCTATACACACTCAACAAGTTCCAGCAATGAGAAGATGAGCATTAGTGCGTTAACGGATACGATACCATACTAGTTCTACCATGCTTATTACTGATGACTAGTCTGCTGGTCACAAATAGAGCCATAGAATGCTTCAAAAGAAAGCAGAACAATCAAAATCGTAGATAGCTTCATGCTTCTAGCCTTCGCCGCGGTACGAGTTGGGCCTACGTATGATACGAGTTCTATTTAGGCAGTGTTTGGATCCACCTTGTTAAAGTTTAATAAGGTGTTAAACTTTAACAACTTCAAAAAAGAGATGTTAAAGTTTAATAGCTACCTGTTTGGATCTATGTTAAAGCTTAACACCTCATTTTATCAATAGATGTACAAAAGACTTTCTTGCCCCCTCATTAGCCTTTTCTCAAACCCGCCATCTTTAACAATAGTGTTACAAATGTCTTTTTCTCAAACCAGCTACATTTTAACGACTTTTAACAAGTTTTACCACCTCAAAACCAGGTAAAGATTTTGGAGGTGCTAAACTTTAACACCTCGCTTTTAACAGGAGTGTTTGGATGCCTTTTTCTGTTAAAAAGTAGTTAAAAGATGGGTGTTAAACTTTAATAAGATGGATCCAAACACCCTCTTAGTGTTATGAAGGACTGTTAATGTCATGTCAACAGATGCAGCTGCTCAAAGGTTCCGTTCGCCATAGCGAGCTGCGCTCCGCATCATAGCCTCCCTGCAGGTTTCAACAATCAAAGGATGACGTTCACAGAGATGATATAGAAAGCAGTGTATGGGAAAAGGTGGGATCTAGGTGTTCATATATATAGTTAATAGTTGGACGAGGGAATAACAGGGAACAAAAACACTTGCCTTAGCGCTTTCTTGATCTCTCCACTCGCAGGGTCGAGTTTCAGTGCTTCCATGAATTCATCAACAGCTCCATCGTAATTTTGGGCGTAGGGGTACGATGTACGAACCACCAGGGTGAGATACATGTTTAGGGATACAAACCACCAGGCTGAGCCTGATGCAGCTGTTATATTGCCTCTCATACCTTGATCAAGCTGAGAGCCGCACCCTCACGGTACCATGCCTTCGCCCATTTGACAGCATCTGTCAGAGCTCGATTTCCTTCTCCCATCCGCAAATAGCATAGGCTCCGGTTGGCAAACAAGGTGGCATCCTGTGGGTCCGGGTCTGCTGCCTACATTTATAATGAGCAAAAACTCTGTTGATATATATCATGCTGATCGATTTAACAGGTTCTTTGGAATGAATTAAACATCAGTTATGAGCAAACTACGAAGAAGCTTGTCATCTTGAATCATATAAAGGCCAAGAGAAGTCGAAAAGAGCTTGCCAGTTATAAATAGTGTTTAGTTTGAAATCTGAAAAGAGCCTGAAAGAAAAAAAAATCCTGTTTGGTAAACTTGATGCTTTTTTTTTCTAGAGAGAGGCGCGGCCCATGAGTAGTCAGCCTAAAGATTTGAGAATTGACGTTTACGCTAACATGCATGGGACTCTCTCTTCCATTTTTTTTTTAAAAAAATGTAATGGGGTTTCATTAGTTGTCCCAAACTGTTCGGATCGAAGTACCTGCCGGAATCGCTGCTATTCTGTTCGATTTGTGCCTGATCATAATCATATGCAGTCATGCAGATTGGGGAGATGCAGGCCCATCAACTTTGGACGGACAGACAAAGATTTCCACCTGTACACTGTTGACAAATGCCCCCGCCCAGCCCACGCCTCTGAACCTGAAGCCCACTTCAACTTTGTTCTCGCAGTTTGCTGCTGGAACGAACATCTGAAACACGGAAGAAGTCTAGATTACACCTCTCAACTTTTTCTTAAGTCTAAATTTCAACCTAAACCCTAACAACCCCGAACTATCCAAATCCGATAGAAAAACCCTCTAGTCTACCAGAGGCTGGTTTTGATCAAGCTGGCGTCCACGCCAGCTGCCCAACCATTCTCGCCAGCACACATCTTTATCTCTCGGTCGCTCCCTCTCGGTTTCTTTCCTGTAGCTCCGTGCCGACCACGCCGCCAGGTACCGCTGATGCCCTGGGGCCGAGGATGGCGGGGGCGCTGGCTGCCGGCGAGGCCGACGCGGAGAGGCGTACCCTCTCCAGGACTCCAGCCCGGGCGGAGGCGAGAAGCGTGGTTCGTAGCAAGGCGAGGCAGTTAGGGCGGCGACACAAGGTGAGGTTGTGTGCACTTCCTCGAGCTGCGGGCCTGCGACGGTGTCGAGCTCCCCACAGCCAGCCACATCCGATGAGCTTCGAGTGATTTTTTTAGCTATGCAATTTTTGCTTCGATCCATGGCCATAAAACACAAAGAAAAGGAATTTGATGTCTGCTCGTGCGCATGAATCACTAGAGTCCAAATCCCGAAGGGGAGCTCCACCATTGGGCTTGAATTTTCTGTACTAAGATCCACGCTTTGTGATTGCAATTTATGGGTGTTAGAGTGGCGCAGCGGAATCCGGTCCGGTCCGATGTACACACGAGCTGGTGCCCTACAGGTCTAGGTCCATGGAGCCCAACAACTACCAAGACCTCAGGTCTAACTCAACCCAAAAGACTAGCCTGATATAAGGAGGACTGCCCCACCTTATATGTTGTGCTCCCGCACCATCAATTACCGATGTGGGACTAAATCTAAAATCTCCCCCGTCACACATCGGACCCAACTCTTCCATCACCACCATCCGTGTGATCCTACAGACGTGTGATCCTACAGAAGATGTATCACATGCCCACAGTATAAACTCTCCAGTCAACTTATGTGACCAATGGTCAAATGACCTAAGGGAGATATCCACGGGCTCCCCCGTCAACATGCGACCCGGAGATGTTACCAATTTTCCAACATTCGGCTCTGATACCACTTGTTAGAGTGGCGTAACGGAATCCGGCACGGCCCGCTGTACACACGAGCCGGTGCTTCACAAGCCTAGGTCCACGGAGCCCAATAACAACCAAGGCCTCGGGCCTAACTCAACCCAAAAGACTAGCCTGATAGGAGGAGGACTGCCCCACCTTATATGTTATGCTCCCCCACCATCAATTACCGATGTGGGACTAAATCTAACAGTGGGCGCATCTTCCCCTACGGCATGGAGCCTTGGGCACGGCGCGGACAGAGCGTCGTATCTCGCGGCCTTTCACCAGTGCTGCAAAATCGAAGGTTGGGCTCCATTGAATGGGGGCGAGATTGGAGGCATGGAGCTCGAGGGGTCGTTGATTATCGGGCAGCGTTAGCGTAGGGCAGAGGTCGGGGGCTGCCGGCTTTGTGGCGCCGGGAGCGTGTGGCCGCCGGACCACGTTGCTCCGCCTGCCGCGCGCGCAACACTGTGCCGCACTGCTTCTTACCATGCGCCTGCACGGCTGCACCCGTGACGCTCCGCCGGCCGTGCCCGCGTCGCTCCGTCGCCTGACGAGGTTGGGCCGCGTCGCGCAGCCGTCTACCACACAAGGCGGCAAGGCCCGCGCCCACACCGCGTAGACGCCTACCCGAGCCCGCGTCGCACCGACGACTGCGGCGGGCGAAATTGAGGAGCGCGTGGAGGCTTGAGGGAGTAGAGGCGACGTGGCTCTGATGTTTGGGACCCACACATGACGAAACCGCTCGTTTTTTTTGCCACATCAGACGGAAACCACCATTCAATTGTTCTAGAGGTGTAAAATAAACGGTTTTCATAGTTTAGGGGTGCATAATTTTCAGTTTTGTAGTTTCGGGGTGAAACTTAAACTTTTGGAAAAGTTTAGGGGGGTAATGGACTTCATCCCTGAAACATCGGCGCTTATCTTCCAAGGATAAAAGCTCGAGTACCGTTCACATGCCATAAATGCTGCAATGGATGATGGCCTCACTCAGTAATCACTGAAAGTAATAATACTACAGGCCAGAAAGGAAAGGTGACAACAGAGGAGGGGATTGGGCTCCTTAACGCTTCGGTGTTCTCTTCTTCATTGGCAGGGTTAGGTTTAAGCGCTTCCTCGAATACATCGGCTGCACCTTTGTAGTTTTGTGGAGTATCTGAGGCTGCAGAGCTAGTTGAATTCGATGCAATGGTAGCTGTACTGTACCTTGATCAGGCTGAAGAATTGAACATGGCTTGGTCCAGTCCAGCGAGGACGCAGCGTTCTGCGACTGCAATGACGAGCGTCCAACTCTTGCCACCGAACAAGGTGGCGTCATTAATTTGGGTCTATCCCCATTGCTTTGTTTCTACAGCAGTAAGTTGATCCATCGATCAGGTTCTATTAGCATTAGCTTGATTGCTCTGCGATCTAATGTCAAGGAAAGATAAAGGCTCTTCCTTCATGATTCCAACTAACCCTGATGTCTCGGGAAGCCGGAGAACATTTTGTGTAACCTGACATTTCTGACTTTGGACGTAAAAAATTAAGTGTAATACTGAACAACTTTCTATCTTAGGGTGCGTTTAGTTTCGAAGATTTCTCGAAAAAACACTATTCATCTAACTTTTTTCTATTTATCTCATCCCTCCCACTCACAGAACACTATTCATCTTTGGTGAACAGTGTATTTTCGGAGAATCTTTCCATAATCTAAACACACCCTTATCCTTCTTTTGGACCCAACTAAATAAAAAAAAAGTTTTTTTTATGTGGGTGGTGGGGTGAGAGAAGCAGACGAGCCACTCCCAACTTAACCGCTCAAGCATGCGCATAAGCACAACTGCAGCTTTTATTAGTTCACGCTGCTACGGCAACACAAAGAGTAATAATGAGAGTGGGACCCACCACTACACAGGTCAGCAGGTAGCGTGACCTGGAGCACAAGTCGTCCATAAGCGTCCATAAGCCAGCGAATTAATAGCTTGCTCTTACAGCAAGGCTAATAATACAGTCTGTTGTTGGCTGTATACATTTACATAGCTCACCTCTTAGTCTACTCACCTCTCAGTCCACTCATATAATGGTTAAGTCTTCACTATAATTATAGGGCCTGTATGTCTCTCTAACAGATTATTTTGGTTCTTGTGCTTGAGCGGGCTGCAAGCTTACAATCCACTTCTACTCTCTCACCTCTTCTCTTCTGTCCACCTCAGCATTCAGTCTTATCAAGCCCACTATTATACTTGTTCTTAGTGGGTCTGGGTCACTATTCAGAATTGAAAGGCCAATCAGGCCTTGAGGTCACAATTAGCCAATTACCTGTCCTCCACGGCACACGAAAATACTGCCAATCTCCCACTTGCAACGTTCCTTTTCAAGTTTCAACTCACCAAATCATTCCTGCAGCATCAATCCTACAATTCTGCAACGTTGAAAGCTACGAAAGGACCAAGTTAATTACAAGATCCCACCAAACAATAATCCTAAATTCTCATAAGTCTAAAACATCATGTCACAATTTGGTTTTAAAGATTTTAATCATCGTTAATATAACATCCATTAGATCTGTTATGTTTTCTTAAAAAATAGGGAAAAATTCTTTCTATGCCATTGGCTTAAACTCTAATCCCTCGTCTATCACATAGAAAACTCATATCTCTTTAATGCCGTTGATCTTCAAATCTAATCTTCTACTTGTCAGCTTTATATGAAATAATGCATGTACTATAGATAAAAAATAAGTAGATTTTCCAAATAACTTTTTTTTATAGTTTATTAAAAAGGTCATGTTATGTTAATGTCAGTTTGGGGGTTCATAATGTACCTAGAGTATAGAAGCTCATGGGCAATGGCATATAGGAGATTAGATTTTAAGATCAATAGCATTGAAGAGATATGGGTTTTTAGATGGCAGATGAGATTAAAAGTTGGATATAGAATATTACTATGATAATATGATTCAATCTCAAAATATGTTCAAGCAACCACTCACGCAAATTTTTCACGCGTAAATGCACGTGCGCAGTCTGTCGGTCTCGAACTCACGACTTCCCCCTCGCGAGATTCTTCCTTAACCATCTCACCTATAGAGCACTTGTGATTGAGAGAAGAATGTTATCCTTTTAAAGTAACCTTGGGTGCCACCATTCAGTACCGTTTGGTGTTACCAACTGCTACCAAATGCAAAAGGGGCCTCGGGAACCCCCAGGGCCATTTAGTACTGGCTCGTAACACCAACCGGTACTGAATGCCACTATTTAGTACCGAGTCGTGTTACAAGCCGGTACTAAATGGTCCTCGGGCTTACCAACCGGTACTAAATGGTCCTTAGTACTGGTTGGTAAGCAACCGGTACTGATGCGCATTGGACGAATGTGCGTTTTTGCTCTAGTGTGATGAGGGCCTAGATTAGAATTTGGTATAGGATCATTATATTTTGTGGGGCGACTTGTAGAGAGGAACTCAGGGAAGGCCATGGAGAGAACCAGTGAAGACAGAAGAAAGAGATACGGAATAGTAATTGCTAGCAGGCTCCACTGAAGTATCATGCGTAAAGACTAGTTTTGCTCAATGGAGTCATTTAGTTTGTAGAGATTGGAGAAAATTTACTGTAGCAAAAGTTTGTGAGGAGAATCATAATTTTCAATAAAACAAAAAGACTAAACGAATAGTAAATATCTAGGAACTAAATAAGACCAATATCAAGATTGCATGGTGCTTGTGCGATGCACATGATACAGCTGGCGGGAAAGGGATCCCCGAGTAAAGATTGATGTTAAAGATTGATGCCAGTGCTCTCACAGTCTCACTCATCTGTTGCCGTTGCAAGAAGAAAAAAAGAAAAGAAAAGAAAAGAAAAGACATAACTTTCATTTTGCTGTCCACATATTGAAGTGCAATATGCCATCGTAAATGTGCAAGGACCGACTCCTTGGAAATTCAAGAAATGGCCTACTTCAAGATCTTTCATGACCCCAATGCAACACATAAGACAAATTTACAGCTTTCATTTCGCAATCCACATATTGAAGTGTAATATGCCGCCGTGTAATGTGACGGCCGATTCCTTGTTTTTTCTTAAAAAAAAAAGACCGAGTTCAAGATCTATTGTGACATGAATGCAACGTATAAGACAATTTACAGCTTTCATATCGCGATATCCACATTGAAGTGCAATATGCCGTCGTGTGCGAGGACCGACTCCTTGGAAATTAAAAGAAAAGGAGACTGACTTTAAGATCTATCGTGACCCGAATGCAACATACTTTAAAAGAAAAGGAGTATTAGACAAATTTACAGCTTTCATTTCGCGATCTACATATTGAAGTGCAATATGCTGTCGTGAATGTGCGACGACCGACTCTTGAAAATTTCAAAAAGACCGACTTCATAATCTATCGTGACCCGAATACAACATATAAGACATTATCTTTTAGAAAAAGAATTATTTTTTTACTTTTGCGACCCCATACAACCAACAATATATAAATGCACGTTTTTGGAGCTCTGGGTGCATCCTCTTTCTCGCATACGTTTGTTACCAGACAGTATACATGGCTTCCATTGGTTGGGCATTGCGTCTGCTCTGTCTTGTACTCGTACAGCTCCACCCACTACTAGTCGCCTCCAGCGTCCATGCTCATCGCAATCTCAAGTCTACTCCTTCCTTATTATGCCGTCCAGATCAGTCTAATGCTCTGCTTAAACTCAAGCAGTCTTTCATGCTGGACCCAGACTCCACCACTCTTACGACTTGGCAAGCTGGCACAGACTGTTGTCTCTGGGAGGGCGTCGGCTGCAGCAACTCCTCGGGCCATGTTACTGCTCTGAACCTCAGTGGTTTTGGCTTGCACAGCAATGGTATTGACGCGGTGCTCTTTAATCTCACCTCCCTCAGGCTGCTTGACCTGAGCAGGAATGATTTTGGTGGCCAGAATTGCGGCTACGAGATCCCGTCAGTTGGTTTCGAGAAGCTCGCTTTGCTGACCCATCTCAACCTCTCATGTTCAGGCATCAGCGGTCAGTTACCTGCTGGCATTAGCAAACTCACAAACCTTGTCTCCTTAGATTTTTCCACTCGCAATTTTTTTAATGCTAGAGATGGCGAATTCTATTATAGCGGCCCAGATAATATGCTTTGGACACCCAATTTCCAGACCCTGGTGGCGAATCTCAGCAATTTGAGCGAGCTTTTCCTTGATCAGGTGATTACTGCTTCCACTGCAGAAGATTGCTTCAAAGCTCTAGCTAAATCCTCGCCACACCTGCGGGTTCTTAGCTTGGAGGACTGCAGCCTCCAGGGTCGTATTGGTGATGGCTCTCTCTCGAGGCTGCACTCCCTGACCGTGATCAACCTCAGCTCCAATAATCGTATCTCCCCTGGTTCATTTCCTGAGTTCGTCATGAATTTTCGTAATCTCAGAGTGCTCCAAATGTCCGGTATTAATCTTGAAGGGTGGTTCCCCCGAGGAATGTTTCGATCAAAAAATCTAAGGGTGCTGGACTTGTCTAGGAATTCAAATCTGTCAGGGAACATGCTAACATTTTCTGATGACACTTCTCTAGAGACATTGATGTTAGACGGGACCAACTTTTCCTATGTCAAATCAAGCTATTTTAGCAATTTCAAGGCATTGACGGAATTAAGTATTGATGAAAAGATTATTTCTAGGGATTTCCTATCTCCATTCGGTATGCTTGCTTCCTTGCGCAAATTGACGCTAACAGGCATGGATTTCCCAACGGAATTGGAGTCAATTTTTTCTTGGTTTGAAGGCATCAAGAACTTGAGCAGCTTGCATCTCGATGAGTGCGATTTATCCATGACAATATTTTCCTCAATTGCGAATTTAAAAGCTTAACGAATTTTGTAATATCTGATAGCAGCCTCCCAATGCAAACATTATCAGCAGTAGCCACTATGAACAGCTTGACATTTCTTACCATCTATGGTTGTCCTTACTTAACGGCGCAACTGCCAAGTCTGCCATCTACAATTGGCAACATGACTAACTTGGAAATGTTGGACATCTTGGGGTGTCAGGTTTCTGGGTCAATACCACATGAAGTTGGCGCATTAAACAAATTGACATCATTGGTACTAGCAGGCACTGGTCTTTCGGGCAGAATACCAAGTTCAATTGCTAATTTGACTCAGTTGACTGAGCTGCAGTGTAACACCCTAATTTCATCACATTAAAATTTATTTAGGCAACTAATTTTCCTAGGTTGTTTTTAGGGTATAATAAATTGCAAAGTTAAATTTGGCCCTAAAATATTTAAATATCATTTAAATTAGAGTCAATAAATTCTTTGTTGTATTCATGCTGTTGTATATATATTTTTGAATGATTGTTTGAATTTGAAAAGGTTTGCAAAAGTTTAAACTTAATTCAAAACCTTTCTTTTTCCCTCTTTCTTTTTCTAGCCCAGCCCAGCTTCGGCCCAGTTTTCTCGGCCTTTTTCTCTTTCCTCGCGCGCAGCCGCGGCCCAAACTTCTTTTCCTCGGCCCAACTCGCGCGCGCAGCCGGCCTGGCCTGCTCTCCCTCTCCCTCTTTCCCTTTGTCTCGCTGACAGGTGGGACCGCCTTGTCATCTTCTTCGTCGCGCCGTGAGCGAGGAGAACTCGACGGCGAGTCCGAGTCCCGGCCGCAGCCGCCTCCGTCTCGTTTTGCCCCTCGCGCAAGCTTCTCCGGCCTTTATAAGGCGCCACCCCGACCCTCTCGTTCTCCTCAACCCAAGCCCGAGCCTCTGTTGCCCTTAGCTCTCGCCGCCATAGCCGCGCTCAAACCCTAGGGTTAAGCCGCCGCCGTGATTCGAGTTGCGCAGCGTTTCCTAGTCGCGTCGAGCTTGTTGCCGAGCTTCGCGTGAAGGTAAGGAAGCTGCCGAGCCCGTTATCCCTCTTTCTCTTGCTCTCTCGAGGTCGCATGGCGTCGCCGTCGTAGCCGAGCCGCCTCTCGCCGTCGCACGCCCTCTCCGTAGCTCAACCTTCGTTTAGAACCCCCAAAACCGACTCCCCACGTCCCCAGCTTTCTCCCAAGCCTTTCGCGGCGAGATTCCGAGCTCTGTAGCCCGTGATTCGCTCGTTTCCGGCGAGGTTCCGGCCGCGCGCCGCCGCGGGTCGGGCCACGCGATCCAGAGCCGTCCGATCTAGATCCAACGGCTGAGATCGGTTCCGACTCGAGTCAAACCGAGCCTTACCGGTCAGCCGCGCCTTTTTGCAGAAAAACCCCTCGGTTTTATAAAAATCAACCCGCGGTCCAAGCCAGTTCAAAAATAGTTAGATTTAGGTCCTATTTCTTTCAGTTTAGCCCCTGATCTTTCTAAAAATAGAACCCGCCGTCCTGCCGCGTCGTTTTTCATAAAAGTCCTTCGGTTTTTATATAAAATTACGTTTTAGGTCCTTGGTTTCTTCTGTTTAAGCCCCTGGAAGGTTAGATTTAGTTCAAAGAAGCCCTAAACCTTGTTTTAGCCATATCTTAACCGTTTTAAATCCGTTTTGAGTGATCTTTGCGCTCACGCGATCGTCTCTTCATCAAGAATAGTTCTAGACATGTCTTTGCGTCTTTAAAAGTTGTTTGGTGTATTGTTTTGCTTTTATTGATTGAATGCTTGTGTGAATCGTATAGAGAACGGTCCGTTCGAGGGAGATCAAGATCAAGTCTACGAGGAGGAGCCACAACAGTATTTTGAGCAAGGCAAGTGGATTTCCCCCTCTGCATACTCTTTTGAACCCATACACATTGCATAACAACAAAGTTTATATTTACGTTCGCGATGCATTAATTTGATGGGTCCTATGTAAGGATGACTAGTCTTTTACACCCAAGCCTTGATAAACCGGGTTTACTTTATGTTGGGTAGCTATGCTAGATGCTTAACCTTGGTTCATGAAGGGTTCTATCCAACATTGATGAATATCCTTATTATTTATATCTTGTCATGATAATACAAGATCAACATGTTAATCGGAACATGGAGAACCACCCGGGATTTACCGTACAACCACAATACCATATGGCTCTGGTCTTAGCTGAATAATTAGATGAACTACATGTTGTGTTTGTGCTGCCTATTGGGCTGTTATTGGTTTGTGGATGTGTTGGTGCGGGGATCGGAAGAGGGTATCTTCTGTTGAAACCGTCGGTACTGGGAACAAACACACATGTAGGAATTCTTTGTAAAGGCTTCGTAGCGTCCCTATGCAATCACACCTTGGAAGTGTGATATTGTGCCTACTTTTGCACAACATGGTTGGGTTAAAGTTCTTCGGAGCTTTTACACGAATTGTGGTGAAAGTGTACAACCTCTGCAGAGTGTAAAACTGTTATAATAGCCGTGTTCGCGGTCATGAACGGCCTGGACCCTCACGTGATTAATCTATCGAAACCTGAAATCAAATCATTGCATGCATATGTTATTGATTATGTTTATGATTTACTTTATGCTTATTTATTGTTAATATGGGGTGGTATATACTTATATCTTAGTAAATAGTTGCTTGTCAATAAAACTTGACCAACTAAAATGCTAACCGCTGCAAACCCAGCCTATCCTTGATAGCTTGCATATTTTCCCCCACTTGTTGAGTACCAACCATAAGTGTACTCACCCTTGCTTATATTGGATCAGAAGGTAATAATGGAGCGGAGTACTTTAGCGATCTTGATGAGTTCTAGGCGTGTGTTCCACCAGTCAGTTGCCTGTGGAGTGCTTTTGGAGAATCGTCTTAGTTATCGTGTGAACCAGTTTATTTTGGCCTTTGTGCCTATTCGTGAGTGTAATAAATACTTTATTTATTAACTATTCGTTTGAGTACTGTTTCTGCTATTCACTCAGGGTCTATCATATGTGTGAAATTTGATCCTGGCACACATATGAGATGTACTCGGTTTTCTCTCTAAAACCGGGTATGGCATGCAGCTTCCCAGAAATTATCTCAGCGATAAGCTTAATTAGCTCTCTCACAAAATAGTTAGAGCATGTCTTGTTTCTCTTGCTGAATACCAATTAACCTTCGCTAATTTGTTTGGGCTTTTGCTTTAGGAGAAAGAAGTCCACATAACCCCTTAACTATAATTGTTTTTCAATTTACCCTATATAAATCAATGCCATTTCGTTAAATTTACCCCCTAGCACAATTTTTCTTTTCTATTTCTCCATGCAAATTGTGGTATTAGTTCAAATTTCGTGAGATGATAGGACATTATATTGTAACACATGTTAGAAAAATATAACAGATCTTTTCATTATTTTGATACGATGAGATACTTAATAATAAATTAACCCTTGGGATCCTCTTTCCACCCGACCAAGCCTCTCCTCTCCCCTCTCCCTGCCCATTCTCCTTTCACATAACCCCTTAACTATTTTTTTTACTTTACCCTCTATAATCAATGTCATTTGGTTAAATTTACCCCTAACACAATTTATCTTTTCTATTTCTCCATGCAAAGTGTGGTATTAGGTTCAAATTTTATGAGATGATACTAGACATTATAACACATGTTAGAAAAATATAACTAAGATTTTTATACGGCCACCTATTGTTTAGCTTTTATACGGTCTAAATGGACATTTAAATGGGTTAAATGATCATTAAACGGGCTAAATGGCTTATTAAACAGAACGTCTACCCAACGTGTAGCGTGTACATGACGTGTCAACTGCCTAAGGTGAACAATGTTTTTCTTTTGTTGTGTGGGGGGGGGGGGGCATAAACCCTCTAGTACAGATCCAACTCATTACAAAAACCTCAACTTTAATAGCTGGTTTCTCAAGGGAACAAAAGATAGAAAATAAAGGCTAACTATGTGTCAATCTATTATTATGTTTCCATCATTGATTGGCGTGTTCCGATTTAGTTTTACCTAGTTTCTACACTAGTCTTTTACTGGAGAAAAATTTGTGGCCGCTGGATTGCTGACCGAATGCGTAATAGCCTGTCTCATCATACACTCTCAACTTTATGTAAAGCATAAATTTCTGGTGCTATAATTTCGTTTCTCTGTGCAGGAGAAATTCCAACATATATTTTTAACCTTTCAGCGCTACAATACTTGGATCTATCACGGAACCAACTTTCTGGTCCTATACATGAATTCGATGGGGTATCTTCACAATTGGAGACCGTAGTCTTAGAAAAGAACATGCTGACGGGGCAGATTCCTCAGTCATTGCTGATAATCCCAAATTTGAGATATCTCTCCATTTCTGGGAACAACTTGATGGGCTCAGTGGATCTTTCATCATCACTATGGAGGTTAGAGAACCTCACTTATTTAGATCTTTCATACAACAAGCTGACTGTTACGGAGGGGGAAGGTAACTCTTCATCTCCGACCTATCCCTCTGGGCTTGTGGAACTAGGACTTGTTAGTTGCAATATGACAAAAATACCAAACATATTGGTGCGTCTTGATCACATTACTAGTTTGGACCTTTCAAGTAATAGAATAAGTGGGGATATACCAAATTGGATATGGAAATATGATCTCATAAACATAAATCTTTCGAATAACATTTTCACCGGTATGGAGCTCAATTCATATGTTATCCCATTCAGAAATGATATTGTTAGTAATCTTTATTTAGATCTTAGCTTCAACAAACTACAGGGACAGATTCCTATGCCCAGCTCGTCAGCCAATTTCTTGGATTATTCAAATAATAAATTCTCTTCTCTTCTTCCAAACTTCACATTATACCTTAACTTTACTTGGTATTTTGTGTTTTCTAACAATAATATAAATGGTCAGTTACCCCATTCACTTTTTGGTTCGCTCCTGCAAGTCCTTGACCTGTCGTATAACAATTTTAGTGGTCAGTTACCACATTCAGTTTGTGGTTCGGGCCCGCAAATCCTTGACCTGTCGTATAACAATTTTAGTGGACTGTTACCACCATGCCTAATGGATAATGGATTGAGTATATTGAAACTGAGGCAGAATCAATTCAAAGGCAAGTTACCTTCCAATATTTCAAGTGGGTGTTCTCTTGAGACAATAGATTTGCATGGCAATAACATCGAAGGCCAGCTTCCAAGGGCACTCCATAATTGCACTAACTTGGAGATTCTTGATCTCGGAAGGAATAAAATTGTAGATACCTTTCCATCTTGGCTAGGAGGGGTTTTGAATCTTCGTGTCCTTGTCTTGAGATCCAACCAGTTCCATGGTTCAATAGGTTATCTCAAAGATGAGAAATATGGAAAACACTTCTCAAGCTTGCAAATCATTGATCTAGCCTCAAATAATTTCTCTGGCAATCTGCATCCACAATGGTTTGAGAATTTGAAATCAATGAAGACTTAGAACAATACAGGACAGATCATAGACCGTTACATGGCATATAGACCATTTTACTAAGACTCTGTTACCATATCGTTCAAAGGGTCTCTCGTGACATTTGGAAGCTTCTTAACTACCTTCACAACAATAGACATATCAGATAATGCATTGGAAGGTAGAATTCCTACGTCAATTGGAAATCTTGTTTCCCTACTTGTACTAAACATGTCTCACAATGCCTTCAGTGGAGAAATTCCACCCCAGCTTGGCAGCATGACTGCTTTGGAGTCACTGGACCTGTCTTCAAACATGCTATCAGGTGAGATTCCACAAGAGCTGACAAATCTCACCTTCCTTGGCACCTTGAACCTGAGCAACAACCAATTGGATGGAAGCATACCACAATCACGTCAATTCACGACGTTCCTGAATAGCTCATTTGGTGGCAATGCAGGACTCTGTGGACCCCCTCTATCCAAAAAATGTAGTACTCCGGATACTCAAAGTGAAGTACATCCGAGAAGCTCCTCTGATGACAGTGGTGTCGATGTTGTTTTGTTTCTCTTTGCTGGTGTGGGCTTCGGAGTGGGATTCGCAGCAGCTATTCTAGGGAAACTGGATTGGACCTGCCTCAGGTGGCTCCATATTTTGAGGGTTGTATGAACTTAGGCGAATGTGGCCACCAGTTGTTTTCAAGTTTGGTTTACCAGAAGGCCGATACAAAGGAGGTGCAATGTCAATACGTCATGCACACAAAACTTGGTATTCGTATTATACGGTTGTTATCCTTGGCACACAAAAGATTAGTGCTGTTTGTTTTGTGTATGTAATCTTGCAGAACCTTGTTATCGTTAGACAATTTGGCTTACTAGCTAGTACTAATTGCTGGTCATATATGTTATCAGTGATCAGAATTGTTCATCACAGTGGCATCCTCGAGAATCGAGATAATAAGCACACATTTTATTTACGACGAAAATGGTAAAAACACCCCTGTAATATAGTTTTTTTTACAAAAGAAAAAAAACAAAAAACAATGCATATTAATCTGTTACGGTGATAGGCTCCTCTGGGGCAGATCATGTGATGGTGAGAAGCCACGGACAACCAAAGTCTGCATAGTCTTAAATTGTACTATGGTCGACCTGTTGGTCTCGTATAGTTGAACAAAGCTGCGCTGTCTTCTGAGAAGAACCATCAAAAGGTTTTAGTTTTTTTTTTTGAGGGACATCAAAGGGTTTGAGTTTTTTTTTTAGCATAATCAAAGGGTTTGAGTGGACGTAGATGATGTTCTGTTAGTTGGGCCCAGGACAGAACTCACACGCGGAGCAATTGGACCGGCCCATCCTTATGCAAAGCATCGATTGGGCCTAAGCAGGCCCACACCACATAGGCCGACATTTAAATAAATCGATCTCCAGTCCTACTACTAACCCAACACGCTCCCTCAAAAAAAAAAAAAAAACCTAACTAACCCAACACGCTAGCCTAGCAGAGGATTCCGCACGTTTCCATCGCAACATCTAGAATACTATAAAAAGTTTGAGCAAACTAATTGAATTCCAATGAAAAGAAGCTAGAGCATTAATGCATTAACGGATACCACGGCCACGAATAATATGTACAGTAAGTGGTGCAGAACTAGTTCAATGAATCCAGTGCACCGCTTTTCTACTATGCTTCCTGATGACTAGAGCCTGGTCACAGACAGCCGTAGAATGCTCCAAAAGAAAGCAAAACAGTCAAAAGCATTGCTTCATGCTGCTAGTCTTAGCCACGTTACGAGTTGCGTCTATGTATTATATAAGCTCCATATAGTGTTATAATGGATTGTTAATGTGATATACTCCTATATGCGAACAGATGCAGCTGCTCAAGTGTTCTGTTCAGCAGAGCGAGCTGTGCTCCTCATAGCCTCCATGGCCTCCCTGCAGGTTTCAACAATCAAAGGATGATGTTCATAGAGACGATATAGAAAGGTGTATGGGAAAAGGTGGGGTCCAGGTGCTCATGTTCCCATGGATGATGGACTCGACTATGGTCAATGGCTGGACGAGGGAATAACAAGGAACAAAAACACTTGCCTTAGCGCTTTCTCGATCTCGTCACTCGCAGGGTCGAGTTTCAGTGCTTCCACGAATGCATCAACAGCTCCCTTGTAATTATGGGCGTAGAAATACAAGCCACCAGGGTGAGATACATGTTTAGATAAGATTGGATTAGATTGCAAGGCCGAATCTGATGCAGCTGGTATATTGCATCTCATACCTTGATGAAGCTGAAAGCAGCACCCTCACGGTACCATGCCTTCGCCCATTGAGGGCGCATCATTCTACATTTGACAGCATCTGTCAGAGCTCGATTTCCTTCTCCCATCCGCAACCAGCATAGGCTCTGGTTGGCAAACAAGGTGGCATCAAGTGGGTCCATCTCCGCTGCCTACATTAATAATGAGCAAGAACTCTGTTGATATATATCATGCTGATCGATTCAATAGGTTCTTTGGAATTAATTAAACATCAGTTATGAGCAAACTACGAACAAGCTTGTCATCTTGAATCATATAAACGCCAAGAGAAGTCTATATGTACTATAGGTCAGTGCCAGCCTAACATATGAATTATCATTCAGAAAATAGCTACGGCTACAAGAAAAACTGAGGTCCATTCATATCTCCTGAGCATGATGTTCTGAAACGAACCATCTATCGACTATCATGCAACAGTTTGTATGGTTACAAATAAGTAGGCACTTTAAATCCTCTCCGGAGTTTACCATGTCATAGAAGTATATTGCTGAAAGGTATTCCCCCTTTGCAAATAACTCCTTTGCTTTCGCTTTCGTGTTAGTGATATCATCTTCCACCGAAATTTCATCCTAAACAAAATAGCATGTTAGTAACACAGATAACATGGCGTACAAAAGGTCATAGAGGTGCAAATTAGACAAACAACTGTATGATAAATGTTGTAGATGGCAACTTTTTTTTTTCATTTGTTCAAATTCCATTAGATCGTAATCATGTTCCCCCTCTCCTATCTTTGCTTAGGAAGATGAATCGAGGTGATGACCCAGACTCGTGATTACCATGAAAGCTTATGGTGGCTGGGAATAACAGATAGATTATGAGAACAGCCATAGGCTCAAGTACATATAGGCAAGGATGTCCAGGGATTTAGTAAAGTCTAATCACGGGATATCCTTGCCATATGTTAACTGAACAGGTAATTATACTGAAATATAATGCACATGCTAGAGAGCACTGCAGGGTCCAATAGTTCTCATGTGCTAGTGCGTACCAGAAACACCAGTTACAATCGAATGGATTCAGAAGTCTGCCAGATCCTAAGAAAAAGCTAAGAAATAGGACCCAGTACGGCCATACCTAATGAACCACTGCAGTTCAAAACTTCAAATTATCAAACATTGAGAAAGAAGACTAAACTAATAACAACAGCACAATGAACTACTGCAGTCAAAATTAGCAAACATGGAACAATCTATAATAAACTCCAGTACAGGTTATGCTGGAATGGAAGTAAGAAATCTGTTAAAATATGTACCGTAGCCCTGAAAGGCATGTATTTCATAGTTTGAATAATCCCATCAATACTCCAGTCTGGCAGAGATGGGACTGGCCTTGTCCGAGGAAAGAGAATTTCAACAAGCTCGCGTCATTCACAACCTGCTGCGTACATGATTGGAATTTTCCCATGCTGCATTGTAAAGATAGAAATGAAAGAGGTAATAAAAACTTAACCAGAATGATCCCTCTGATTTTGTCTTAAAGAAGCTGGTACCAAGATCTGAAACCTAGACGGGTAACAGGGGTTTCATCGACCATCAGAGTTCAATGCTCTAACCATTACACCATGAGAATCTTTGTAAAATAAAAGCGGTAATACAATCCCACATGAAACATTAAAGGATAAAAGCAATTCAAGGCATTCTCTGTTACAGAAAAGCATGAAATTGTCCTCGATATTGTTTAAGCAGATATAGTGGAAATTTGAGAAATAAGTAGGCAAATTACTCCATTTCAATTCTAGTTGACTGGTCCAATACAGACAATACTGGACATCATGCTAGGTGCACCTAAATTAACATTTTGACAGTGGATTACAGAGGGTCCCTCAGAACCTACAGGCTACTGGTACCAAGATTGTCAAGTTGCATTTGAACACAATTAGACTCTGAGATGCCATACTCACAGTATCAAGTAAAGAAAGACCTGAACCATACTTACATGGTCAGGAATGTTTGGGTCAGCTCCAACCTCTAGCAAAATATTTCACAATGTCGGTAAAACCATCATCAACCGCATACATTAAAGCAGATGGCCCAGAGGAACCTTTAAAGTTCACATCAGCACCAGCCTACACAATAGAAAATAATTAGGTAGATTTTGAAAGGATCTCGATGTAATTACGACGACAAGTTCAAAGTAAGTAGCAAGGCTATTTTGTCTCCTCTCAACACCTTTCTTGAAAAAAAAACAAGGACATGTTCTAGCAGAACGATATATATCAGAGAATTCACAAAGTCAACAAGTCAGTGGACCTGAACAAGTAGTTTCATGCATTTCAAGGATTTTGCAGAGCATGCCATCACAAGCGGTGAAAATATATGGTGGACAACTCTGTTGGGCTGCAAAGATAAACTGTTTCAATAAAACACTTCATCACAGATCCCTTTCTCCTCTACCGGAAACAATTGACTACCAACTCACATCAGCACCATGCTCCAGCAGGATCTTCATTGTCTGATCCTGGTCCTTGAGTGTAGCCAAGTGCAGCGGCGTTCCACGGTGATCAAGAGGGTCCAAGGGAACACCTCTGGACAGCAACAGCCTCACAGCCTCGCAATGCCCTGGAGACAAAAGAGCACAGCACAAACTCCGGATGAAAAACAGCCAGAAGAGTTTAGGCACAAGACGGAGTTCTCCATGGAACTCCTGGGATTGGGGTTACGCACCGAACTCCACCGCATTGTGAAGCGGCATGGAGCCCCTGCAGGTGGGCACCGCGGGTCACCTCCACTGTCCAGAAGGTACCGCAGGATGGGGACATTCCCATCAATGGCAGCCAGGAGCATCGGCGTCACACCTGCATGAGAAGCATCCATCTCGGTTGGAGTAGTCTACCAGCTTCCCAACATGCAGCATTATTTTGAAAATTACGGTGCACTCACCTTCATCAGAGGTGGAGTTAACATCGAACGCCATTTCCTCCACTAGGAACTTGCAGACCCCAAAGTGCCCCTTGGCAACGGCGGCGTGGAGCACATTACACCCCTTGTTGTCCTTCACAGCCCACAAGTCCACCTTGTTTGCCATCTCTAACCAGGAGAAGATCGCACAAACAGCAATTATATCAAATCAAATGGCACAATGATGCGGTTGATGGTACATAGTGGAGATGGGAAACATAGTAGCCGAGAAATTTGTGGTAATGAGAGCCAGAGTCAGTTAAGAGCTCGACCAAAAATCAATGCCGGTGAGCCATTTCATCATGCCGCGTTGACCGGCTAGGAAATTAGACTATTAAAGTAAACTAATAACTCAAACACGGAGCAAATCGGGCAAACAACAGTTATATAATCCCATCACATAATGGGGGGACGGGGTCGGTTGAGTTTTGCTAGGGCAAAGGGGGGAAATGAGAGCCCAAGAGCAACCAAATCAATCCTCCATCCTCCCGGTGAGGAATCGAAGTAATTGCCTACGAGAAACAGTCGCCCCGGCCGGAAATCAACCATAGAGTGCCTCGGATTCCAACCACCCAAGTCCGTTACGTTATAGACAACCTGAGTGTTCAAACCAGCGGCGCTCGCGCAGGGAGGAGAGAGGGTAGTGTCGGGTGGGCAGACCGCGCTTACTCTTGAGGAGGCGGAGGTTGCCGTCGGCAGCGGCCTGGAAGGCGACCGTGTAGTCGGAGAAGGAGGGGGCCATGGCCACTAGCGCGGCGGCGGCAGGTTCGAGAAGGGTGGTCGGTGGCTTAGGGTTTGCCGTTTCGAAAAAGTTCCCGAGGCGAAGAGACGAACGGAACGGTTCCCGTTCTGAGGCGGTTGGCGGGAATTCGCAACGGGGAGTAGCGTACAGGGGAAGGAAGGAAGAAGAAATAGGAGCACAGCCCAGTATTTGAACGACTCGATGCAACCCAGCCCAGCCCAGCTCAGACCAACGTACCATGGGCCTCCTCCTTTTCTTCAGTTTTTTAAAGGGGAAAAACATAAGTAATCTCCCTGCAGCGTGCGTCTCTAAGAATTTGCTCAAAGAGAGACAGAAACGGATCAGACAGATCAAAACTGACCTGCTAAAAAAAAAAATCAAAGCTTGGACGATACAGTAGAGAAAAATCCTGCAACTGTGAATCTGCGAAACCTCCAAGCTCATGTTAGAGGCCAAGTCCATTATCCTGGAACCCATCTGAAACACACAGGTGTAGTTCAACAATCCAGCTCATTGATACGCTCCCTGCTTAGGTTTATCCATCGGCGAGTCACAAAATAACCTTACAGCTACCTAGCTCATCACAAAGGAGCAAGGCTAATCTTTGCAGCAACACATTTTTGGCAACATCCAACATCAACCCCATAGATTGTTACAG
This sequence comes from Digitaria exilis, assembly GCA_015342445.1. Classification (NCBI taxonomy): domain Eukaryota; kingdom Viridiplantae; phylum Streptophyta; class Magnoliopsida; order Poales; family Poaceae; genus Digitaria; species Digitaria exilis. Next base: position 816,179 of record JACEFO010001947.1, read on the forward strand.
ATGATTCATTATGAATGCAAGATGACATGTGATGGGAAGGGATGCAGCAGCTCAAGGGTTCGCCTCGCTCAGGGCTTCTCTTCATAGGGCGCGCGCAGAGCTCCGCATTGCCTCTCTGCAGTTTTTCCAAGAACCAAAAGCCTCATAAGAGTTCCATTCCACCATAAAAAAACAGAATGTAGGGAAGAGCTGGGACTTGTCAGATGTCCTAATTCAGGGTAATGATTGAAAGTAAACAGGGTTCAACAAGAGTGCTGCTACTACCTTAATCCTTTCTTGATCTCCTCACTTGAGGGGTCAAGTTTCAGTGCTTCCTCAAACACCTCAACTGCCTGTCTGTGGAGCTGCGGGACCAAGAAACGCCGATAGAGTGAGATACATGCCAGAATACAGAAGCAGAGATTGGGGCAGGTTCATTGCAAGGCCGAATTCAGGGTGATAACAACGTGAGATATACCTTGAGCATGCTGAGAGCCATGCCCTCGCGGTACCATGCCTTGACCCACTGAGGAGCCAAGGCTTTGCATTGCTGAGCGTTTGACAGAGCTAGCTCCCCTTCTCCCAGACGCAGCCAGCATAGGCTCAGGTTGGCGAACAAGGTGGCATCATGCGGATCTATCCCCGTTGCCTGCATTAACCATCAGCAAGAAATAAGTATCTCAGGGTTTGTTTGCGCAATGCTAAATTGATTCAGAAGGTTCTGTTAGCATTAGTTGGATTGCTCTGCCGTCTCATGCTAAGGCAAGATGAAGGCCTGTCTTTCATGTTTCCTGAGCATGATACTTCAGAACTACACATCTACAGTGTGCAGCATTCTGTATTACTAATCCACAAGTACGACATATATTTTGGTTCAAGGATATACCAGAGTATAGGAGTAGATTGCAGCAACATAGTCCCCCTTTGCAAAAGCTTTCTTTCCTTCTGACTTGGCATCAGCTATTCGCTCTGCTGCCGATTTCTAATCAAAGTAGCACATGTTCAGTTTCATGCATGACCAATTCAAGAGATCATCAAAACTTGCCACTATATTCAAATTCATAGAATCATAATCATGAACGGTTTCCTCTATAATTTTAGAAAAGCGTGTTAACATACCTGAGGCTCGGTCCGTAGATTTTTCATAGTTCCAATAACCCCATCAACGCTCCAATCTGAAAAATGTGGAATACGTTTTGTACAAGGAAGTAGAATTTCCACAATCTCATGTTGCTCACCAGCAGCTGCTAGCATGATTGGGAGTGTCCCGTGCTGCATAATAATAACAAAAATGTAAGTGGTCATACAGTACAGCAAGAAAGAATGAAATTTTGAAAGACATTCAAGAATTCATACCAAGAATTGATAGCCCCATATATATTGTTATATACATAAAACAGAATGCGAAGACAAACTAGCAAAATTTGAAGGCAAAGCTCATTGATAAAGCATGTGAAAAAAATATAGTAGATGTGCCTAGACAACCATTTTGAATAGTACAGTAATTTCAGTTATATGCTCTAGACTATGCTTTCAAGACCACAAACCAAAAATATAGTAGATGTGCCTAGACAACCATTTAGATTGAAGCATCAAAGTAAACAAGAAGCAGAGACTAAGAAAGAGCCATGATCACCTCATCATGTACATTAGGGTCAGCTCCAACCTCTAGCAAGAATTTGACGATGTCGGTTAAACCATCTTCAACTGCATTGAATAACACAGGTTTCCCAGTTGGACCTTTCAGGTTCACATCAGCACCAGCCTACAGAATTGAGAATACATGTAGATTTACGGAACATGCCGTAATTTACAAACATCAACATCCAATGAAGAAGATGAAGTCAACAAGTTACTGCACCTCAACTAGTAGCTTCATGCATTTGAAGTAGTGGCCACAACATGCCATTGCCAGTGGTGAAAGAACATGATAGCCAACTCTATTAGGCTGCAAAGAACAACAGTTATGAGAGATAGTCAGGTCCCTGAAAAATGTGACCTGAAAGTATCTGCTAAAGCTGCTCCAAAAAACAAGAAATTTCAATCATCAAGCAAGACCAAAAACTTTAGCTGGTGCCTAAGGCAATGCAATGTGCCAAATTGTCAATACAACAACGCCAACTGTAATACTTGCAGCTTACATCAGCTCCATGCTCCAGCAGGATCTTCACAACCTGGTCATGGCCCTTTGCCGCAGCCAAGTGCAGTGGTGTCCCACGACGATTGAGAGGATTCACAGGAACGCCCTCGGATAGAAGTACCCTTACAGCCTCATGGTGCCCTGGAGGCACAAAGAGATGCATAGCAAGCAAAAACTCTAAATCAAATGCAACCAGGATGCCTCCAGAAAGCCCAGAGAGCATTGATAGTGTGCATACTGGTGTCCCCTATATATCATTAACCATTCTAAGAAATTCCTGAGACACAAGGCAAGGAACGCACCATACTCTGCAGCGTTGTGCAGCGGCGTGTACCCCCTGTCATCGGGCGCTGCTGGGTCACCACCGTGGTCAAGAAGGTACCTCAGAACAGGGACAACGTCATCAGTCCTGTCCTCCATGATGCTGGTGGCAACGAGGATTGGTGTCTCACCTGCAAGTGGAGCACTAGTGTCAGTGGTGGTCATATGACACCGAAGGAAAATAGCTTAACTAGTTTCCCCTATCCCTCAATCCATAAAACAAGACTGAGCGAGCGGCAATACGTCGAAATACCTTCCGCGGAGGTGGAGTTGGGGTTGAAACCTGACTCTTCGATCAGGAACCTGCAGAGGTCAAGCCGCCCTTTCTCTGCCGCGAAGTGGAGCAGGTTTCGGCCCTTGAAGCCCCTCGCTCGTCGCAAGTCCATAGTGCTTGCGATTTCTACCAAAAATAGGGGGAACTGATTGAATAGAGCACCTTGTCAGGGGTTGGGAAAGAGAGGGGGTGCACACATACCCCTAAGGCGGAGGAGGTTTCCATTGACGGCAGCCTCGATGGCGACCTCAAAGGGGCTGGAGGCCATGGCGGCGGCCTTCACGATGGAGTCTCTGGATCTGGAGGTTCTGGAAAGATTTTGGCATACCCGAGGCTCGGACTGTAGACATTTAATAGTTCTAATAATGCCATCAATGCTCCAGTCTGGCAAAGATGGAATTGGTTTTGTTCGAGGAAGTAGGATTTCGACAAGCTCACGTTGTTCACGAGCAGCTGCTATCATGATTGGGATTTTCCCCTCCTGCATTGTAAAGACAAAAAATGGAAGTGGTGATACAGTCAAGCATGACAGTTGTAAAGGCTTAATTAAAAGAAAAAAATGGCTATCCCTTCCCAAAAATCACGCTAGTACCATATGTCCATATCTTTCGGTTAGTTTCTCTCTTATTATATTTTATTTGCCTGTTGTACTTGGCTCAGAATATTTTGTTCATTCTTTTTTCACACCTGCCCCTGCGTTGTGTGTATGGAACAACAGCAGTACAGATTTTATCATACGTGCTGGTGTTTGTGTTGTGCCGCATGTCTGTGATTGCCTCGTGTGCATGAACAATAGCACCACAAATTTACCACATGGGCTACACGGTACACATTCCGCAATAGTTTACACTACATGTAGATCAGCTGGACTCTGGCCATGTCACATTTTTTCCCTAAAAATTCATGTCCCATAAAACTACCTGCCGCATCGCGATCTTCTCTTTTTTTTTAACAAATTCATGGCATGTAAAGGAGCCATCAGTAGTTTTCATGTGAGAGAAAAAAAGGAAATGTGAGATATGATATAATCATGCATGGAGGATAAGTCCAGCAGACAGCTATTTTGCCTATTTTAAGATTTAAAAATATATGAAACAACGTCAAATTTGTTATATCATAAGAGGTAATATTTCATAAGATCTATGGTCCACGCCTCCACGGCCAGTTGGGAGTACCTTAGTAAAATTTGAAGGAAAACTAACAAAGTGGAAAAGAATTTGAAGGAGAACTAACAAATTGATCCCTCTTAAAACCCAGTCGGTGAAAAAGATCTAGAAACTATAGTAGATGTGCTAGACAAGCATTTTAAATAGTTGATTTATTTCAATGTTATACCATTCACATATCGGCACCGCTTATACTTTCTTTAACAAGTAAGCAGAAGTACTGCTCGGTCATATAAGGAGAATCATGCGGAGTTTTACATATGTTTAGATACATGAACGAAACATGAATATGGTGCTCCAACATGGTCCTACTCCATCCATGGGTCTCCACAGGGCCTTTCAAGACCACAAAGTGAAGGTTAATGATTGTACCAAAAATACACATATGAACAGCATAAACGATTTCTAGGGTAGTGAAAACAACTCAGAACCTCAAGAGACCTTGGCTTTAAAAAGTACAAAGCAAAAGGACAATGAGATTGTATACCACAAATTCAAGCATCAAAGTAACTAAATAGTAGGTACAAAGAAAACGAGCCATGATTACCCCATCATCAATGTTAGGATCAGCTCCAGCCTCTAGCAAGGACCTTACAATGTCGGTTATGCCATCGTCAACTGCCTGGAATAGAACAGGCCGCCCAGATGGACTTTTGAAGTTCAGCACCAGCCTACAGAATTGAGAATACAAGTAGTTTCAGTGAACATGATCTCCCAGTGAAAAAATTAAGTCAATGAGTACCAGCCTAACAGGACCTGAACCAGTAGCTTCATGCATTTCAAGGAGCGGCCACAGCAAGCCATCATGAGCGGTGACAGAACATGATTCACAACTCTGTTGGGCTGCAAATGGAAACAAATCACAGTTACAATATCTATCTAGATCGCTGAAAAACCATATGAAAATGCAATCATCAAGTACTCTACCCAAGCTGTTATACCGAACAATTCCATCCATCATCAAGCTAAACCGAACTCTTCAGAAGGTGTCATTGTAATTTATGTGCGCCATTTGCAAATCAACAGAGTAATAATGATAATTGCCGCTTACATCAGCGCCATGCTTCAGCAAGATCTTCACAACCTGGTCATGGTCCATTGCTGCCGCCAAGTGCAGCGGCGTCCCACGAGAGTTGAGAGGATCCACTGGAACACCCTTGGACAGCAGCAGCCTCACAGCCTTGATGTGTCCTGGAGTCACAGAAAAAAAGAAATGCAAGTATGAAGTAAATACACATCAGAGACTCCAACTCACTCAGACACAACCAGAGCATTTCCGGAGATCAACAACCAGAGCCATCCAAGAGACATTTCCAGAAACAGATCAAGGGCAAGGGACGCACCGAACTCAGCAGCATTGTGCAGCGGCGTGTACCCCTTCTCGTCGGCCGCCGCCGGGTCCCCGCCGCGGGCGAGAAGGTACCGCAGAACAGGGACGATGTCGACCTCGTCGTCCTCGACCTCGGTGGCGACGAGGATCGGCGTCTCGCCTGCACAGTGCCAGTGGCAATCACCTGAGCGCCGCCCAAATAATGCACAAGACAGCATTCAGCTAGGCGGCGGAAGCGTTGGGGATTAGTCACCGTGCGCGGAGGTGGAGTTGGCGCTGAACCCCAACTCCTCGACCAAGAACCTGCAGAAGTCCAGCGCCCCCGCCTTCGCCGCTAAGTGGAGCATGGATCGGCCATTGAGGTCCCTCCCTCGCCGCAAGTCCATAGTCCTCGACAGTTCTAGCAAGAAGAACAGAACAGTGGAAGGGATTGATTGATTGATTGAACACTGTAACACACACACACACACACACACACAGAGAGAGAGAGAGAGAGAGAGAGAGAGAGAGAGAGAGAGATGGGGAGGGAAGGTCCATCGCTTACTCTTGATGGGGCGGAGGTCGCCATCGACGGCGGCCCGAACGGCGACCTCGAGGGGGCTGGGTGCCATGGCGAGCGGCCGCCTTCACAGGGGGAAGCTCCGGGGGGGTTCTAGAAGGATTTCGGCGCAGGGGTTTCGGGGAGGAGAGAAGTGGATTTATGTGGATAAGAGGGCGGCGGTGGTGATAAATGGCGGGAACTTCGAGGGGGTCGCGCGGGAGGCGACGGGACGGCAGCCACGTGGCCCTGGGAAGACGATCGGACGGCCGGACGGGGCGTGCCACGTGTGCAGCCAATGGGATGACCAGACCAGAGCAGGTGCCTCTTCGCCTACTTTGCTATCCATCGCCACATGTATTTGGGCCGTGTTTAGCTGTGGTGGGGAAAAAATATTTTTTTTTCTGTGATGCGTGTTCTGTGAGGAGGATGAGGAGGAAGTAAAATGTACTTTTGGGAACTAAACACGGCCCATGTAAATTGACTAGTTTGACCAAATTTGACTACCATTTGATCCAACTGGAATGCCAGTAATCGATGACTTGGCATTTTTTTCATTTGGCTTTGCACCATCTTGGAGCATGTTTTTCATTGAGTTGAAGAAGAAACTTCGAAAGAAATATTCAGATAACGGTTTTAGTTAAGATGAAATAAACAAAATCTAGATCAGGCCCCAAGGAAGTAAAGAAAATAAAGCATCCATGAACAAAATGCAGAAGCCAGCAATTGGCAATTTGGACGTTGTTCTTCCTCAGCTTCTTCCTGCAGGTGGGGCAATTCTTGTGATGGCCGCAGAAGACGTGGCCGCAGTTCGTCGTCGACGGCTCCTCAAGCTCGTTCCAGCACACCGGGCTGGTCAGAGCAACCGGAGCAGGCTCTTGGTTTGACTGGTCGATGGACCACTAGAATGAAACTGGGTGTCAGAGTTCAGTGGAAAAAAGAAAGATCGATAAAGGTATAGGAAACAAGTGTACCGTCGCAACTATAAGATGTGAGGGGCTCGACCTCAACCCGATACCGAGAGCCTTCCCAGCAAAGCGTGTTGGCTTCCCCTTCAATTACTTGGGCCTACCGTTATCAATCTATAGGCTGCGACGCGTGGACTACCAACCTTTGATTGACAAGGTTGCGGGCAGGCTTAGTGGGTGGCAAGGGAAATTGCTTACTCTCGCTGGACGCACCACCCTAGTCAAAGCTGTGCTAACCTTCATACCTGTGTATTTCCTCACAGCATTACGGACTACAGATGCATAGAGGAGCTGGACTCATGGAGAAGACGTTTCCTTTGGGCAGGAACTGAAAGGATCTCCAGAGGCAAATGCAAGGTCAACTGGCAACGTGTTAATAGACCAAAGAAGTTGGGAGGCTTAGGTGTCCTAGACCTACGCAGATTTGCTTGTGCACTAAGGTTAAGGTGGTTGTGGCATTTCTGGAAGAACGATAACAAACCATGGGTGGGGACAGAAATCCCATGCGATGAGACCGACCGTCAACTGTTCAATGCAGCAACAACCATTACTATTGGAGACGGAAAAAAGGCTCAGTTTTGGCAGTCCGCATGGCTCAACGGTCAAGCTCCAAAAGACCTAGCACCAAATCTGTATAGGAGCACCAAGAGAAAGAAAATCTCTGTAAAGTCTGCACTACAAAATGAAGATTGGGTTAATCGCATACAAGTACCTTTGCTCACCTCAGTCCGACATTTTGAGGAATTCACCTCTCTATGGGCACAAATCCAGCAAGTTGAGCTTCGACCAGGGGTTCCTGACCAGATTGTTTGGAACCTGACCGCAAGCGGAGAGTATTCCACAAAATCGGCTTACGAGGCACAGTTTATTGGAGCGGCACGCACAAGGCTTGAAGACCTTATTTGGAAAACTTGGGCACCACCAAAGTGCAAACTTTTTGGATGGCTCGCCTACCAGGACCGTCTATGGACGGCAGATCGTCTTGAGCGACGAGGCTGGCCAAATCAGAAAAAGTGCCCCCTCTGCAGACACACCGACGAGTCCACCCTACATATATTTGCACACTGTAGATACACAAGAAGAGTATGGAATGAATTAGGGACACTGATCGCGACAGAGATCTTTGACACTTCAGAATGGACAACTTGTGAGGATATCCCACAGTGATGGAAGCAATTGAGCAATGCAACAACTTTGACAAGCAACACATTCAGATCGCTTGTGCTACTTGTCTCTTGGGAGATTTGGAAAGAGAGGAACGCGCGAATTTTCCAAAGAAAAGAGGCCTCTGTTCAGAGCCTGCTTATGAAAATCAAAGATGAAATTCGAGCCTGGAGCCTAGCGGGCTGCCGCTGCTTGAGAGAGCTCATGTCGAGAGATTGAGGTCTTATTTGTGTTCTAGCTGTGTCCTTTATACTTGTACTTTGCTTCCCTACTCTATTAATATATGAACGGCAGAACTCCTGCCAGTTCGCATTTAAAAAAAAAAAAGATAAAGGTATAGGAAATAAACTGCTGATCAGGTTAAAAGTTCCGTAGTATATATATCCATCATCGAAATAAACTACCTCGAGTTCCATCGCTGTTGATCCAGCAGCTGCAGTTCCTCCGGTTCCTCCCCTGCAGTAGTTCATCACAAACAACCACGAATTCTACCCAAATCACGCATCGGGCACGTGTACCATCAGTTCACCACAACACAATAGGTCAGCAGCTACCTCTACAGTTTTCAGTAATACGTACTCGAGGGGGCGCTGGAGGCGGCGGTTGGATCTCCACCATGGGGACCACGACGGCGGCGGCGAGAGCCTCGCCGCCATGGCCCAGCTGAAGAGCACGTACGTGCACCCGGATTAGATAAGATTAAACAGATACGAAGTTTCCACTTTCAATCAAGTCGTTGTAGTATAGTGGTGAGTATTCCCGCCTGTCACGCGGGTGACCCGGGTTCGATCCCCGGCAACGGCGATATGTTTTTTTTTTTGCTTTTTGCTAAGCTCTGCACTGAAACTAGAGATGCAGATCTAACGCTACTACTCTACTTTTGTTTTCTACTCGAATGATTTTCACTTTTCAGATGGTAGTTTTGGACAAGCTTTCACCGATGAGAGTATTCAGTCATATGTCAGGTTCGTATAGTGCAGCAGTTCCTACTGCACTGTACGTATCTGTACCATGACAAGTCATATATGTATTGCCACGTTAGCAAGAGACGATATAACAAGAAAAATCTCTAATAGTTTTTTCTTTTAAGTTGTTTCACTTAATTTGTGCCTAGAAAAAAAATATTGTAAGTTGTATGGTAATAACAATTTGTACGAGGAGGTGAACCAGTTCTGACAAGGAGCACATTGAGTGCCTACCCAAACATTGCCATCGGATGGCATAATGACGCTGGAGATCCATTCAGAGGGATTAACGGACCATATGACACGAGATTCCCTTTCATGCGTCTAGTGCTGAGCGCTATTTTAGAATACGTTTTCATCATGCTTCAATTTGAAATGTTATTTTTAGATTTTAAACACATGTTTCAATCTGGAATATATATTTTTTATTTGATTTTTTTATCAGTTTCCAAACATGTGTTTCAATCTGTAATACCATTTTCATCGGATTCAATTTTGAAACCTTTTTTTGTCAAGATTTTGAATAAAAGTTGTTTTGATCTGGAACATATTTATTTGATTTGATACCAAATTGCATTAGATTCAATGCCTCTGGGTCTCTTATATATATCTCTAATTTTGATAAAAACATGCTGGCGTCGATGATGATGGCGGATGCTTAAAAACGATGAAGAAAATAGCAGGGAAAAGGATACGAATGAGAAAGGGGTCTGGGGTTTTTTTTCTGCGAATAAGGGGTCGGGGACAGGAAGAGTTGAATTTGCTCATGGGACCCAGACTCTCCATTAACAGATGATAACGCCATTAGAGGTGGGCACCAGCGCACCGCTATGTTCACAAAATGTTTCTCCGTATTGGCACTGCAACTTTAGCAACAAGGCGTGTTTAGTTGGTGGGGGGAGAAAAGAACTTTTTTTGGAAGCGTGTTCTGTGAGAGGGATGAATAAGAAAGTTAAAAGAGAATGGATGGAAAACTTTTCTGGAAAACGTGTTTTCTGAGAGAGGTGAATAGTAAAGTCCAAAAGATCTTCTGGAACTAAACACGGCCAAAAGGTCCATTCAGGCATCGACGAACAGGCAATCCAGTTCATTAATATGCTACCTGCCCAAGCTCACAGGTACCCATGGGTACCTTAGGGTTCATCGCAGAACAGAAAAGCACAGATCGAAACTAGTTTTTCCAGCAGTACTTTATGGCTGCATATATCAATGGTACGGGTTCCGAATTGGACAAAGCGCATGCATGCAGCAGCTCAAGGGTTCCTCCATGATCAGTGGCATTCCTCCATTACGACTGTTGGTGATGATGGGATCCACATCGACACCCTCCGCTTAGTTAGTAATTGATATGCTTCCTGCCTAAGCTTAGTTAGAGCACAGCATTTTAAAGTTCATTGCAAAGAGTAACAATGGCAACCAACGCTCCAAACAAGTGTATATTTACAGCAGAATCTTGTCACTACAAAATATATAGTCCTATGCAGGATGCTTAATCTGAGATATGGATGAAGCAGCTCAAGGGTTCTTCTGTTCTTCGGAGCGAGTTGCGCGCCTCAGAGCCTCAGTGGCCTCCCTGCAATTATCAAGAATCAAAGGCCTAATGAATACCGTCCATAGATAATAAAGTTGTATGGAAAGAGATAACTGCAAAAACAGCATCAGATTTAAACGACAAGCCAGTGCATTGCCTTAACGCTGTCTTGATCTCGTCGCTTGTAGGGTCAAGCTTCAGTGCTTCCACGAACGCATCAGCTGCACCTTTGTAGTTCTGGGAATATAAGGATACAATTGGAGAGATTAGATTAGATCACGAGGCTTAATTTGATGCGGGTTCTAAACTGCCATTACCTTTAGCAGCCTGAGAGCTGAGCCCTCACGGTACCATGCCTTCGACCAACGAGGACGGATCACTCTGCATTGTTGAGCATCTGACAGCGCATTCTTTCCATCTCCCACCCGCAACCAGCATAGGCTCCTGTTGTCAAGCAAGGTAGCATCGCGGGGAAGTATGTGCAACGCCTGCATTAACAATAAGCATGACTCATTCTCAGGACACATGGTGCCATCTGCCATGGTAGGTTGCTTTAATTTAACATCTAGTGTGAGAAAACTTCATGAAAGGTTACAATATTCCTTTATGAAAAAAAAAAAGAGTCCACTTCCAAAAAAGAAAAATCTATGGAACGTAACATATAAGTGTTGTACAAGTACAACATGTACAGGGAACCAAAAAACAAATAGCTGTCCAAATCATGATGTTTTGGAACAAACACACAGATATAGATTATGCAACACTTGATTCTTTCGAACAAGTATACGCTTCAGATTGATTTAAGCATTTACCAAGCCATAGAAGTAGAGTGCTCCAGCGTAATCTCCCTTTGCAAAGGCTTCATTTCCTCTTATCTTCAAATCAGCTATAGAGCCTGGTCCCTACAAACAAAATATCCAAATTTGAAAACAAGGAACAATCATTAAGCTCCAGAGATATAAGTTATTGCGTTACACTGAAAGAAGAGACCAACTGAAATATTACCAGACTAATGGAAGGTACATGTTTCATAGTACAAATTATCCCATCAACATTCCAGTTGGGTACAGATGCGATTGGTTTTGTATGAGGAAAGAGAATTTCAACAAGATCGCGACGCCCAGCACGTGCTGCGTAGATGATTGGATTTTTCTCAAACTGCATTGTAAAGTCAAAAGGTAATACGATCAAGTGAGCAACACGACTGGTGCACATAACCAAGATCTTTTTTTTTTCTTTTACCACAAAGAATTGTAAGAAATTGAGATATCCCCAAAATTCATCCTCATGGTGGTAATAATTTTGTGAAGCAAATAGATCAGAATTTGAAGCAAAGATAACAAAATCTACTTCTCATATCTCTAATAAGAATGACCAAGTGCTGGGAATCATACTAGGTATATATGGTGTATCAAAACTAACATTTCAGCAGCCATCTGTTCAAACGTACATGATACTTCGACAGCTAAAACTGTTGATATAAAGTTTATAGCTGAAATGTAAAAGCTCTTTAAAAAATGGACCTAGGTGTATACCTTTTATATATAGTTATTTTACTTTCATTTTCATAATATATAGTTATTTTTCTTTCATTTTCATAATAAACATGCCTTGTACTGAACTTTGGGCGCACTAGGGTGTGTTTAGATTGGGAAAGATTCCCTGAAAATACACTGTTCACCAAAGAAACACTGTAGATGAATAGTGTTCTGTGAGTAGAAGAGGTGGTATGAATAGTGAAAAGTTGGATGAATAGTGAAAAGTTGGGGAATCTTTTGGGAACTAAACGGGGCCATATACCCAAGGTCTGCACAGGACCCCGTGGCTACAGGCACCATGGTTCTGACATGCCAAATCTATCCATATGAATCACCAAAGTATTGAGCTGCAAACAACATCTTGGAAGCTGGAACATCTTATTAATTACCAGATCACTGCTGACTGAAACAAGATAATATGTACAATACAGTGCGTACCAACTACATTTATTCCATATAAATATATAATGCACTTATGATATCAATAGACCTTGTTTTTTAAATTACTGCTGCCCAGCCATATGGTTTTTCCTTATCCAAGAGGCAAGCAACTAAAGAAAGTGACACACTTACATTGTCACAAATGTTAGGATCAGCTCCAGCCTCCAGCAAGAACTTGACAATGTCGGTTAAGCCCTCCCTGGTTACCTCAATTAAAGGGCTTGATCCGTAGGGTTTTACAAAGTTCAAATCAGCACCAGCCTATAGCATTGACAGGCAAAGCATAGGTAATTTTCCAGGTGTAACCATAACAGCAAGTTCAACCAAAGCTGTCTGGTGAAGTAACTGTACGTCTGTACCTCAACCAGTAGCTTCACGCATTCCAAAGAGTGTGCTTCGCATGCCATCAAGAGCGGTGAATAAACACTAAGGAAAGTTCTGTTGGGCTGCAAAGGGAAACAAGACCACAGTTTTGATACTATTCAAAATGCCTGCAGATCACTGAAAAATATATCGAAAAGGTTTGGACACCAAATCTACGAGACTTGACAAATGAACTAATCAGATGTCAGGTGCGCTGAAATCTTTGGCGGATGCCACATATCATCACCTACACAATTCAGAGTTGCCAATGCAAGCAACAACTTACATCAGCACCGCGCTCCAGCAGGAGTTTCAGAGACTGATGGTGGCCTTTCCGTGCAGCCGAGTGCAATGGCGTCACAAGACGATTGTTGAGGCAATCCACAACAACGCCCCTGGACAGCAGCAGTCTTACAGCCTCATGGTGGCCTGAATTAAAAGGCACAAAGAGATTACCAGAGACAGATAGCACAGAATCACAGATACACTCCAATCCAATACTCCACATCAGACATGAGTTCATTCGTTCAAAAAAAAAAAATCGTTCAAAAAAAAAAAATCGTTCAAAAGACATGAGTTCATGACAAGCTAGGGATCCATAAAAGGGGAGGTTGGGAGCACCACTCTCCGCCGCCATGTGCAGCGGCGTGAAGCCCAAGGAGTCGGGGATCGCCGGGTCGCCGCCGTGGTCGAGGAGGTACCTCAGGGCGCTCACCTCTCCCTCGTTCGCGGCGCGGAAGATCGGCGTCTGGCCTACAAGGCAGACAACCATGTCGTCGTCAGCGACGGCAGCACACAAAAACCCTCGGCGCCGCCCCCAAGTTGCCAGATTGATGCCCAAAGATTCATCTAGCGCCCCGGCACTGACCACTCACTCATCATCGGCGTTGGTGGAGTTGACATCGAGCCCCGATTCCTCCACCAGGAACCTGCAGACCTCCAGGTGACCGTTGGCCGCGGCGAAGTACAGCGCGTTGCCCCCATTGCCGTCCTTGGCTTCCGCAGGTCAATCTCGCTCGCCAATTCTAACATAGATAGAGGGAGATTCAGGCGGCGTGCGTGAGAGCACGGAGTTGATTAAAGATACACGAAGGGGACCATCCGCGATCTTGAGGAGGACAGGAAATGGCGATTGCGGCCGGGGGACGCTTACTCTTGAGAAGGCGGATGTTGCCCTTGAAGGCGGCGTTGATGGCGACGTCGTAGGGGTTGGGGGCCATGGCGTCGGCGGCGCTACAAGGGGAGGCGCTTGTGTGTGCACTGTGCAGTGCAGCGAGCGCCAGAGAAGAGATGGTTGCTGCCTCTTCGTCTTCCTTTCGGGGGGTGTTTAGTTGGGAGGTAGATGAATAGTGTGTTGGGAAGCGTGTTTTGTGAGGAGGATGAATAGGATGAATAGTGAAAAAAAGTACTTTTGGGTGAAACTAAACACGACACTTTCCATTGACCAGATGAGTTATATCCGCGTCAGTTGCTTTCACATTACTCCCACCATCTTCTGCCATTCCAAAGAGTAAACTTGAGAAAAGTGTCTATCCTCACTCACTGATTTATTCTTCCTCGTTTAGAGCCAGTTTAGTTCCTAGATATTTCTCTAGATATTCACTGTTCATTGGGTATTCCTCTATTTCAGAGAATACGTTTTCCAATACAATACTTCTCGCAACTTCTCCACAAACTAAACACCTTGTTAATTTTTTTGACATTAGATCTAAAATCATGTGGCTCATATTTATTTTCACCTCGCACCTTATCATGTTTCTCCTTCATCCTCCCTCCACTAGACCCTTCTTCTTCCTCCCGTCGCCCACTGCTCGCCACGCCCTTGCACCTCCATCGCCCTCGTCCCTCCTTGGCCCACCTGCCGTCCTCCACCGCTCGGGTCGGCCACGCTGCCATCGTTGGCCTCTCCACCCCCGCACTCACCACCACCGTCGAGCTAGCCGCCGCCGTGAGCCCTCCTTCTAAGGTCGGTGGTGAGCACCACCCCTCTCGCAACCCCAGAACCCTAAAGCCGAACCTTAACCTTGTCAGAGTTGGAGAAGAAGATGAGGAAGGCGGGATCTGGATGAAGAAAAAATTTGAGTGACGAGAACCTTCAAATCACTCAGGTAAGCTTTAGCCTTCCCCAAACTGGTTTACCTACATTTAAAAAATACTAACATAAAATAAATATCTAAATTAGTTATACGATATATTTTTATAACTAAATTATTTATAATATAAATTTGGTCAAACATGAGCATTACGTTTCCACAATTGCATTCCATTGTGAACGGAAATAGTTTTTTTTTATTTTTCTATAATTGGTTTTTATTCATAAATCGTGGTCAAGATTTGATTTTCATGTTACCTTGCAAGCATATTGTTTGGTTGTGAGTGGTGACACCTATTGTCAGTCAGCACTCGGCAGAATGCATTTAAAGGGTGAAGAGCTCGCTAAAATGCCTAGATTAAATTGTACTGATTACACTTATTTTTCTTCTAAAATCAAAGTGAGTTGATTCTGAACAAAAAAAAAATTAGTTTGGGTGATTATGCTTGCTTGAAGTCGGGCCTCAAACCAGGAGACTGCTAATCGTTCAAAAAAAAAACCAGGAGACTACTGCGACAAGATCATTATCCAAATCAAATACATAGACTGCCATGTTCAGAGCTTTCAGTTTCTCATGACAGGATCCCGTAAGGCCCATTCCCAGCCTGATGCACCCGGATACTATAATCAGTAACTCCTTTTCACTTCTCTTCTGTTCTCTGAAGCACATTAATAGCAGTGAGAAATGATTCGACCATCACTCATCTAAACGAAGAAAAAATTCCAGCAAACGTGAATTCCCAAGGCCAGAGAGAATCCATGTATTCCATTTGTTCTTCAGGGAATATAAAATGTGCAAGTAGTACATATATACACAGAGCTCAATCCAGTGCCCTGCTATGTTTGCTGCCTACTAACCATGCAGACAGCCACAAAACACCTTACACTTCATCACAAAATAACCAACGAACCACTACGTTTAGTCCCTGCAGTAGCGTTGCGACTTCATATTCTATAAAACCATAACGAGTGCTCCGTAAGATGCATATGCGAGCGGATGCAGCAGCTCAGGGGTTCCATGTTCTACGCGTGCAGGCGCAACAGCACTCTTCATAGCATCCATGGCCTCCCTGTAAGTTTCAGAATCAAAGCAATATTGTTTATACTTCATAACAGTGGGTAGAAAGAGAGGAAGCATATATGTGTGTTCATGTTCCCACAGATAATCGAATGCGCATTAATAGAAAGTAGAAATAGAAGGAAGCGAGAGCATTTACATTAGCGCCTTCCTGATCTCCTCACTTGCTGGATCAAGTTTCAGTGCTTGCACGAACGCATCAACTGCTCCTTTGTAGTCCTGTGGATAAGGGGTGGAGATTGGATCATGTTGCAATACTAAATTATGGCCATCAACTGCTTACTATACCTTCAGCAAGCTGAGAGCGGCGCCCTCACGGTACCATGCCTTGGACCAACGAGGACTCATCATTCTGCACTGTTCAGCATCTAACAGAGCTCGGTCCCCTTCTCCCAGCCGGAGCCAGCATAAGCTCCGGTTGGCTAACAAGGTGGCATCAAGTGGGTCCAACTCCATTGCCTGCATTGACAATCAGAAAGAGCTCAGTTTCTTTGGATTTGTTGGGGGTTCATCGAATGATTCCATGGAGCACTGAACTGCTCACTTGCATCAGTTTAGGAAAAGATCACTTTTGATACCTGCACTGTTTATTTTTGAAGAGTGGTTCAAACGAGGGTCAAAACCGACCTAAAGAATGCTATTGTAGCCCAATAGCTTCAAGTCATCTATTTAAGTACAAGAAAACCACTCTAGCCTCTTAAACTTGCAATATTCTTTTATGCTCCTCAGGAAATGTTTGACTAATGTAAAATCTTGTTGGCATTCCACTTATTAATTGCTAACTTTTTAAGAACATGTTACTTTCCTATACTCTGTTGCCATTAAAATTCCAAAATTAAATAATAGTGAGACAGGCCAAAGACATATTATATTTACATCTTAAATATCTCCAGTAGTATTGCAATTTTTCCATAATTTTGAAATACTGTCCATTTTATAAACATACTAAATGAATTCAGCATACTTTGTATGCTAGCGTAAATCCACGCCCCCCCAGCAAAACTGCCCTCTTCAGGATAGTTCTGGACCTTATTTGAACTAGTATCAAAGTGCATATGACTAACTAGTTTTAAAGTTAAGGGGGTTAAACTGGACCACCTTAATGGATAGACTTTTCATTTAGTTTAACACTGGTCTCAGAAAATACAAAAACAAGCTTAGTATCATATGTATGCAAACAAAGTGGTAATAATCGAAGATAAACTCTCGGTAAACTACAGACCACAATATATTATGGAGAAATCAACATAAACTATTGGCCTCCGTCATTCAAGAAGTGATAAAATAACTTAAAGGCTACTCATGGTACATGTTGTATTATTCCAACAGCTATATAGTTGAGATTGGTTCAAGCAATACCAGGCCATAGAAGTAAATGGCCGCAACATACTCCCCTTTTGCAAAAGCTTCCTTTCCTTGAGCCTTGGCATCAGCTAGCCGTTCTCCCACCACAGCTGGATCCTAAACACAATAGCATGCGCCATTACACAAAAAGGATATGGCACTCATGGTGTACCAATATCAAATGTTATGGTTGACAAAATTGGGCTACTGCAAGCTTGGATTAGAGAGCAGAGCACCAGAGCATATAAGAACCACTTACAGACCTGAGCCTCAAAACACAGAAATTTCATACTTCTAATTATCCCATCAACACTCCAATCTGGCACAGATGGAATTGGCCTTGTCCTAGGAAACAGAATTTCGACAAGCTCACGGTGCCCATGCACTGCTGCGAACATGATTGGGATTTTCCCATCCTGCATTATTAAAAAAAAGTTGGAGGCATTAATACAATGTGGCATGAAACATGAAAAAGATATCAGCGATGCAAGTTTGTTTTCCATAAAAAGATAAGAGAACAATGAGACATTCCTTAATTTTTCAAAATGTGAATAATACTTCTAGGTATTGCTAAATAAACAAAGCAGGATTTGAATGAAATCTAGCAAAGTTACCCCCTTGCAAAATTCTAATTAGTGATGAAGCGTGGCTGTGTGGGAAATCATAATAGATGCGTCTAGACTAATACTTCAACAGTGGAATTTCAGTGGTCTGCTCTAGACAATCTAGTATGATAATCCTCAAATGCAGAATCTGATTGAAATGAATTGAGAAAAAATCATAAATGCACGCACAGGTATCTCCATAACAGACCTGATAACTCCAGTCTGAAGTTGAACAAAAAAGATGGACTAGAATACACAAGTGTACCAAAATTGCTTGATATATGAAAAATCTAAATCCAATACAATGCACACCTGCTCTGAAGAAACCTTAATTCTAAATTACCACCCAGCACTCTGATGTGCAAGATGCAAAGAAATTTTTGCCCTCAAGCATCAAGCTAAATAGAGAGCAGGCCAAAACCGGAGTCACAATTACCTCATCGGCAATGTTAGGATCAGCTCCAGACTGTAATAAGAACTTGACCATGTCAGTTAATCCATCGTCAGCTGCCTTCATTAAAACCGTCAGTCCAGATGGACTTATAAAGTTCACATCCGCACCAGCCTACAGAGTTGAAAGCACAAAGTTTAGGTAGCAATAGAGAGAACTTTCAAGTGTAACCATGACAACAAATTCAATAGGAATACAAAAGGATGTCGAATTTGGACACATCAAGTTAAGTCAAGAAATAACTGGACCTTAACCAGTAGCTTCACACATTTCAATGACTGCCCACAGCATGCCATCATGAGCGGTGAGAAGATATGATTGACAACTCTGTTGGGCTGCACAATAATACAAAGGAATAACGGTTTTGATAACTACTGAATATCATGGAAAGATACTTGGCGCCTCCTAAACACTAACAATTTTACAATAAGGAATGCAGAATTTGCAGTTGTCCAATCCATATTAAGCGCCAGTGTATCAATGAAACACCAAAATTAACGGCTTACGTCAGCGCCATGTTCCAGCAGGATCTTGACAACCTGATCCCTGTCCTTAGCGGCTGCAAGGTGCAGCGGCGTCCCGCGATGATTGACCGGATCCACATCAACACCCTTGGACAGTAGCAGCCTTACAGCCTCATAGTGCCCTGGAGGCACAAAGACTATATCAACACAAACCCCAATTCAAGCACAACGGGAGCTACTAGCCCAGAGCATAAACAATATGTGCACAGACAGGTCCTCCAACCACACCTTGCTCCGCCGCATCGTGCAACGGCATGGAGCCCTTGCCGTCAGGCACCGCTGGGTCGCCGCCATGGTCGAGCAGGTACCTCAGGACTCTCGCGTCTCCTCCGACCGCGGCGAAGTGAACTGACGTTCCGCCTACAATGGGAGAAAGTTCAGTGAATCACCACTAGCACGCTGGCACTAGGTGCTAGTTGCCATGCCACCTGAAACAACAAGATTGGCACTCACTCCCGTTGGCGGCGGAGTTGACATCGAGCCCCAATTCCTCGACCAGGAACCTGCAGATCTCCAGGTGGCCCCTCCCGGCGGCGCAGTGGAGCGCGTTCCGGCCCTTGTCGTCCTTGGCTTCCCGCAGGTTCACCTTGGTCGCCATCTCTGACCAAGAGAAATGGCAAAAGCAACAGTAAAGAAATAAGTCAGAACCAGAGAACAATAAATCAAAATCGAAAATCTTTGCGATTAAAACCAAGAAAGGAAAACCGTGACTGGCATCTCTGCCAAATCTACCGAACAAATCGAAGGAACCGACAAAGAATCTTCGTAGGGATTAATACTTCAACGCGGTTGTTTAGAACTTGAAACCAAATGAGAGAGATGAAGAGGTCCATCCGAGAACCGAGAGAGTAGAGGGAGATGGAAGGCGGTGGTTACTCTTGAGGAGGCGGAGGTCGCCGTCGATGGCGGCCTGTAGCGCGTCGTCGACGGGGTCCGAGGGTTTGGAAGCCGGGGCCATGGCAGCGGCGACGGCGAGGACGACGCCGGGGTGCTTCCGAAGGAGAAGGTGTTGGGGATTTTGGGATGGAAAGCAGGAAGGCGCAGCAAGCAGCTTCGAGTCTTCGCCAGGAAGGAAGAAGGGTGGCCGGCGTTATTGGCGGGAAACGCGAGGAATGGACGCGACGGGACGTTGGCGGCAACGTCGCGCAGAGAGGAGCGTGCGGCGATGGGACGGGGCGCGTGACGTGTGCACAAACTGTTCCTCTAGGCTCTAGCCGTCGCGTGCTTGAGGGCTGAGCTACTCGTCACAAAATCTGAACAAAAAACTTTGGTACGTCAAAATTTAGATTTGAACCACAAAGTTTATGGACACGCCTTAAAAAAAAAGTTTATAGAGGGGATGTTTAGTTGATGGAGATAGTTGGATATTTACTGTAGCAGATATGCAACTGTAGCAATGATAGTGAGAAAATAATGAGAAAGGATGTGATGGATGCGTAAACTTGTCGACACACGTCCTCATTTGGCATAATTCGCATACTTCGCTTTCTTTCAGAAAAAAATCCATAATTCGGTGGCCTGGCTTGGTAGCGTGGGCAGCGTGCTAGTTTCTTCCCACCGTCACAATACTTGAATAAGTAATTTATTAACGGCACTCTTTTTCTTCCATAGTTCTGTTCTCCGTTATTCATACTGATCGATATGAGTGAAAAATGAATGACAAGTCAACGATGAAATCCTTCCTGCAGATAAACTTGAATTCTTAGGCCATGTTCAGATTCCCAACTTTTCACTATTCATTTCAACTTTTCACTATTCATTCAAACTTTTCACTATTCCTCTCTCACAAAACACGTTTCCCAGCGAATGCTACAGTGTTTTTTTATGCTACAGTATTTTTTCCTACAATCTAAACACACCCTTAAGCCCAGTAGGCAATCCCCATATTCCATCTGTTCTACATGGAAGAGAAAAGGAGCAAGCAGTATATGCATATACAATCCTCGTTCGAATCCAGTGCACCAACTGTTATGCTTCCAGCATTAAGACTGCCACAAAACACCTTACAGTTTTATCACAAACGAGCCAGCACTTTAGTTGCATTTTGAATCGCTACGTCAGCCCCTGCAGTGGTAGTGTTGGGGCTACAGAAGTACATGTTCTAGGGCACCCACAATGCAGCAAAAAAGCAGGTAATAGACAATAAATGCAGCCCTATGACCAGGTAGCAAGCATTGTGAAATCAGGTAGTAGTAGTTACCGGGTTGTAAGCTTATGGCCTGGTAGTAAGGCCATGTTCAGATTCCCAACTATTCACTATTCATTCCAACTTTTCACTATTCATTCCAACTTTTCACTATTCCCCCCTTACAAAACACGTTTCCCAGCGAATGCTACAGTGTTTTTCTTATGCTACAGTGTTTTTTCCTACAATCTAAACACACCCTAAGAATAGAAAACGATTAAATCTTTCTCACTCTTCCATTTTACTCTCTGACACAAGAACGATTGCTTTTGGTGTGCTGAACATGCACAGGTTGAAGTGAAGAGATTAATTTTCTATTCATCATGTGTTTCTTGACAAAAACCTACTGTCTTAGGCCTGCTCCTTGTTTCCTACTTAGTCAAGATACATTGGGCTTGCCCCGAGCTGCATCGCTCTTCATAGCATCGATGGTCTCCCTGTAAGTTTCAGAATGAAAAGCCTAGTAAGGATGTTGTTCACAGTTCATATCATTGTGTGGAAGACTGGATTTAGATTTCCATCCCGTTGATAATCAAATTAGTTTGGATATTATCTGGAAGCAGAAACTCTCTGCTTTATCAATAAAAAAGAACAATCTCGTGCTTGTTTTCAAAGAAAAAAAATCTGGAAGCAGAAACCAGAAATAGAAAGGAACAAAGAGCATTTGCCTTAACGCTTTCCTGATCTCATCGCTTTCTGGGTCAAGTTTCAGCGCTCGCATGAACGCATCAACTGCTCCTTTGTAGTCCTGCGGACAAGGGGGAGAGTGTCAGGTTGCAACTAATTTTATGTGGCTGCTAACTGCCTGCTATACCTTCAGCAAGCTGAGAGCGGCGCCCTCACGGTACCATGCCTTGGACCAATGAGGACACAACGTTGTGCACTGTTGAGCATCCAAAAGAGCTCGGTCCCCTTCTCCCTGCCGCAGCCAGCATATGCTCCGGTTGGCTAACAATGTGGCATTGAATGGGTATTTCTCCATTGCCTGCATTAACAATTGGAAAGAGCTCAGTTTCTTTGGGTATGTTGGGTACTTGGGTTCATCAAACTGGTCCCGCGGATCATAGAGCTGCTCCCTTGCATCAGTTTTAGGAAAAGTTTACTTTAGATACCTACACTAGTTATTTATAGCACTGTTCTCACAAAACTGGTTCAGATGAGGGCCAAAACCAACTCCCAACGATTTTACTGTAGCTTAATGTTTGAACTGATACTCTATTTAAGAAAACACATACATGTGATCTCCGAATATTGTAATATTCTTTTATCCTCTTGAGGGTATGCTTAGCACAATCTTGCTGGTACTTCTCACTGACTTATTAATTTATAAAGTTTCTAAAAACAACATGCCTTTCCTATCATTCTGTTGCTATTAGAAATTATAAAATCAAATAATAGTGATATGAGCCAAAAAAAATATTATATTTACATTTTAAATATCTTTAAGAGCATTTCAATTTTCTATATTTAAAACGGTGACTCTATTTTATCAACTATAAAACGAATTCAGCATAGCTTATAAGTCGGAGTAAATACATGTCCTCTCAGCCAAACTGTCAGGCTGGTTTTGGACCTTACTTGAACTGCTAATACTGAAATGCAGGATACTAACCAGTTTTAGAAGTATCGGGGTTTAAATAGATTATTCCAAACAAGCATACAGTTTATATTGGTTCAAGCATTTACCCGGGAATAGAAGAAAATGGCTGAAATATACTCTCCCTTTGCAAAAGCTTCCTTTCCTTGTGACTTGGCATCAGCTATCCGTTCTCCCACCAGAGCTGCATCCTGAACACAGTAGCATGCGTATCTACACAAATGGACATGGCATTCAAGGGGTTCCAATATCATAAAAGTTACATTTCAAATTGGGCTACTTACATACCTGAGCCTCAAAATGCGGATCTTTTATACTTCTAATTATCCCATCAACACTCCAGTCTGGTACAGATGGAATTGGTCTTGTCATAGGAAACAGAATTTCCACAAGCTCACGTTGCCCATTAACTGCTGCATCCATGATTGGGATTTTCCCATACTGCATTGTTCAAGAAAAACCTAGAAGCAGTTAATACAATCTGGGATGAATCGTGAAAAAGATATCAACAATATAGGTTATCTTTGTCAAGTAAAAGAAAGAATAATGAGGTGTTCCTTAATTTACCACAAAGAAGTAAGTTCTAGATATTGGTAAATGAAAAGCAAAATATGAATGAAATCCAGTAAATTACTCCAGGAAAACTTTTAATCAGCGATCAAGTGCTGAAAATCATAATAGGTGTGTCTAGACCAATGCCTCAACAGTGAAATATATCCAGTGGTTAGCTCAAGACAATCTGGTACCATGATTCTCAGATAGTCAGATGTAGAACCAGATCAAAATGAGTTACAAAAATATTCACAAATGTACGCATGGGTAATTATCATATAAACAACAAATCACAGGATAACTGACCAGATAATTGCAAAGCTAAAAAAATGTACAGAACATACACAGTGTACCCAAATTGCTAACATATGAACAATTTAAATTCAATAAAATGCATCCACGTCCTCAAGAAAACTTGGGTTTAAATTACCAACCATCTGATGTGTTTTTTTTCAAGAACACGCAGGAGAGCTGCGTATCATTGATTTAAGAAGATAGTAACATTATATCCATCTGGTGTGTGTAGACCAAGATATTTTAGTACTCAAATATGAAACCAACTAAAAAGGAAAGCCAAAACGAGATTGATAATTACCTCTGATGTGCAAGATGCAAAGAAATTTTAGTCCTCAAGTATGAAGCTAAATAGAAAGCAGGCCGAAACCAGAGTCACAATTACCTCATCAGCAATGTTAGGATCCGCTCCAGCTTCTAGCAAGAACTTGACAATGTCAGTTAAGCCATCATCAACTGCCTCCATTAAAATATAGGGACTTCTAAAGTTCACATCAGCACCAGCCTATGCAATTGATAATACAAAGTTTGAGCAGCAATAGAGAGAAATATGACAATAAATTCAATGGCGATAGAATGCCACAATGATTGACAACTAAATTCAATGACAATACAATAAGATAGGAAGCATCTAGTTAAAGTCAAAAAATAACTGGACCTGAACCAGTAGCTTCATGCATTTCAAGGAATGCTCACAGCATGCCACCATGAGCGGTGAGAAGACATGATTGACAACTTTGTTGGGCTGCACAACGAATCACAGTTTTGATAACTAGTCAAGATCATGGAAATATCTCAAAGGATAAGGCCGTCGAGTATTATGAGGCACCTCCTAACAATTTCACTATAAAGGAATGCAGAACTTGCAGTCCAATCCATAAGCGCCAGTGTAACGAGGAAACAGAAAACTAAAAGCTTACATCAGCACCATGTTCCAGCAGGATTTTGAGAGCCTGATCCTTGCCCATAGAGGCGGCCAGGTGCAGAGGCGTCCCACGGTAGTTGACCGGATCCACATCAACACCCTTGGATAGCAACAGCCTTATAGCCTCACAGTGCCCTGGAGGCACAAAGCCACAAAGGGGTATTAGCTCAAACTCCAATTCAAGCACAACAAGAGCTCCTAGAGAGCAAAGACAGTTCATGAACAATTACTGAATATTCTTAGGCCCTCCCCAGACCGCACCTTGCTCTGCCGCATCATGCAGCGGCGTGGAGCCCTTGGAGTCAGGTACCTCTGCGTCACCACCGTGATCGAGCAGGTACCCAAGGACTCTCTTGTTACCGCCGGCAGCGGCGAAGTGAACCGGCCTTTTTGCATCTACAAGGGAAGAAGAACATTATCGGTGACACTAGCACTCTGGCACTAAGTACTGCTCCAAAGCTTAATTAAGATTCGCACGCACTCGAGACCATGGTGGAGTTGACATCGAGCCCCAATTCCTCCACGAGAAACTTGCAGACCTCCAGGTGGCCCTTGAGCGCGGCCAAGTGGAGCGCGTTCCGGCCGATGTCGTCCTTGGCTTCCCGCAAATCCACCTTGGCCGCCATCTCTAACAAATAAAAATTGCAAAAACAAAAAAATGGCACTATAAAAAATTGGAAACGATTAGCAGTAAATGAGAATCGAAAATCATTTGCGATTGAAACCAGGATGAATCCTGGTGGGGCGGTTAGTCTCGAGACGGGCATCTCTGCCTAAACTAGCGAATGAAATCGACAATGAATCTGCGACTCTTCCCAAACAAAATAAGAGACGCAGCGATGTTCATTCATCCGAGACGACAGCGGGAGAGAAGGGGGTTGGTTACTCTTGAGGGGGCGGAGGTCGCCGCCGATGGCGGCCCGGAGCGCGACGTCGGAGTCCGAGGGCTTGGATGCCGGAGCCATCGCGACGGCGGCGGCGGACGCAGGGGGTTCCAGGGGAGCGCGTGCGTTGGTGGGGTAGGGTTTTGGGCTCTGCCGCTCTCGAGACGAGGAGAGGAAAGAGGGAAGAGGAGGCGGCGTTAATGGCGGGAAAGGCAGCGGAGGTGATGGGACGCCCGCGGCCACGTGGCGCTGACAAGAGCGTGGGGCGACGGGACCCAGGGCGCGTGACGTGTACACACCGATGACCGACAACTAGAGCCCTGTTCGGCTGCAGCGGCAGCTATAGCAGCCGAACAGGGCGTAGTTTAACAGAGTCAGACTTGCATGTTTTTCTTTCAGTTTTCTTTTTTTAGAAAATGCTTGAAGTTTATTTGTTTAACAAGAGCTTCTTGCAGGGTTTGTTTGAAGTTTGCTTAAAAGTGCTTGCACGTTTTTTTTTTGTCATTTAAAGCAGAACAAACAGCTTTGTAAGCTTGTTGGCTAAAAACAATAATCCACAAAGGAAGGCCCGGTCCAGCCTTCGAACAGTTTAGATACAGCCCAGCCCACAGCTGGGGATTTGAAAAGTTTGTTCTCTGACATCTGGCATGCTCAACGAGCCAAACAAACTTGAAGGAAGATGATTTTTTTCTTTTAACATTAGAGAAAGATGAGTATAGTGTATGACTGTATAGTATAGTATGCTCACTGAGGCATACCCAAAGGTTCCAAAACGATCTCAGGAAAATGAAAACAAACCTGTATGACTGTATAGTATATGGCGTATAAATACACAACAGAATGATACCATACATTACAACAATACTGAGCATATATACTAAACGAAAAAAAGGGACGCAAATCTCGGATTAAAAAAACATGCTGCAAGCTAAAGAGGGCGCTCTTGCGCACAAACACCATGTTCCCACACTTGCCAGGATTAGCATCCCAATGGAAAATCATACACCACCAACTCACCATACAACTCCCTGCGCAGTGTGGTACCGATCAAGCGTAATAACACTGCAAATCTAACCTAGTAAGGTCTCTTTTTTTCCTCCTAGATTATGCAATTTACCTTAAGAGTATCATAGTAACTGGACCACAAATTAATTTCAGATTATTATCGCAGTCTAGGACTCTAGATGGCTTTTTACCAAACTGGCCTTCAACTATAAGGTTAGATTATATATAATCTAGAGGGAACAAACATGCCCTCAATCCGATTGTGTTCCTAGAAGTGGTCTTAATATAACAGCAGTACAGCACTAGTTCAATCCAGTTCGTTGCTGCGTTTTTTTTCTTACCAAAGCAAGCTCACAGGCACCCACAAATATAACAGCAGTACAGCACTAGTTCAATCCAGTTCATTGCTGCGTTTTTTTTTTTTTTACCAAAGCAAGCTCACAGGCAGCCACAAAAGAGCTCAGTTCAGTCAAGCATAGATTGGAAGGAACTTGTATTTGGATCAGCATCTAGGTTGGTACAGTACTGGGGCAGCATGTTGATGCATTATTCATCGGAGATGTCTGATCCGGATTCAGGAGTCACTTCTCTGGAGCTACCAGAGGTCTTCATACACGCCTTAGCCTTCCTGAAAGTTTCAAGAATCAGAGGCAGTCGTAAGAGTTCCATTAAGAGGCAGTCTCATGGACGATAGCTCAGTCAGGAAACAAGAGTAGTACCTCAGAGCATTCTTGATCTTCTTGCTGGCAGGATTGAGCTTCAGCGCCTCTGTATAAGCATCCACCGCTTCTTTGTGGTTCTATGGATGGAGTAAATAATGACATCACTAGTGAGGATACTGGAGCAGAAACTAGGGCAAAATTGATGTATGATATACCTCAAAAAAGCTCAGAGCTGCACCCTCACGGTACCATGCCTTTGCCCAACGTGGGCGCAACATTTTGCAATGTTGAGCATCTGACAGAGCCATGTCACCATCTCTCAGTCGCAACCAGCATAGGCTCCGTTTGGTGAACAAGGTAGCATCGAGTGGGTTTATCTCCATGGCCTGCGGTAACAATTAGCGAGAATTCAGCATCTCAGAACCTTGTTGAGCAGTTGTACAATGACAAATGAAAGTCCTTCATGGGCCCTGAGTGTGATGTTTCAGAACTAATTACATATATCCATTATTTTCTATTATCGCAACAAGTAAGGTTAGTTTAGTTCAAGCACCTACCTGCCCATATAATTCGGCTGCATGGAGGTAGTCCCCCTTAGCAAAGGCTTCCTTTCCTTTTGACTTTGGATCAGTTATCCGTGGCTCAAAAGGAATATGTTCCATACCTCTAATTACACCATCAATGCTCCAGTCTGGAAGAGATGGAGTTGGTCTTGTCAGAGGAAACAGAATCTCGACAAGCTCATGTTGCTTATGAAATGCTGCAAACATGATTGGGATCTTCCCATCCTGCATTGTACAAAAATGAAATGTAACAAGGATGTCAGCAATACAGGTTTCTATTGCCATAAAAGAAGAGGAAATGAGATATTCCTTAATATAGCGCAATGGAAGTAATAAATCTAGATAGTGCTCAATAAATAAAGCACAAGATTCAAGGACATCTAGCAACAACAACAGAAAAACACTTGGAAAAATTAGTTAGTGCCCAAGTGGAAATAGAAAACTTATATTAGGTGTGTTGTGTCAAAAGTAGCATCGGATAGGAGCGTTTGGAAACTAGCTATCAATGTGCCTGAATCAAGGCCTTTGTTTATTGGGTTTCATTTCTAGCCTACCCCAACTTGCTTGGAACAAAAAGCCTATGTTATTGTTATTGTTGTTGCTGTTGTAGGTGTTGTGTCAGACTTATCCTTCAACAGTGTAATTCTAATTACAGTGGTCTTCTCTATACAATAGGTACCAGATTCCCAGACCCTGATCTAAATGAACTATGAGAACATTAAAGCCGTGCTTGGTTGCACGCCACAGATCACTACACTACAGCTCTGGTTGCCACATGCCCACATCAATTGAAGCAACTGTTTGGTTGGTTACCGGCTTTATGCGGCCACAGAAAAATCAGTGTTTCCAGGTAACAATTCTTACCACACCTGTGCTGTCGTTTTTCTCGGCCACAAACTTTGGCGCTGCCACAGCTGTTCACGTGGCTGGCGTTGGCCTGATTGCACAAACTTATCACTAGATCAACAAATGACGGAATACTGACTAGATCACCACAGTTTAAAGCAAGACATATAAAAAGAAAGAGAGTAGAATACACATCAAGTGTACCAAAATTGTTTGACATATGAACAATCTAAATTCAATACAATACAATGCGCCTTTGCGCTTGAAAAACCTTGATTTTTAATTGCGACCTAGTATAGCCATCTGATGTGCAAGACACCAAGAAATTTTAGCTCTCGAAGTATCAAACTAATAGAAAGCAAAGCTGAAGCCAAAGCCAGGGCAAACTTACCTCACCAGCAATGTTTGGATCAGCTCCAGCCTCTACCAAGAACTTGACAGTGTCAATAAAGCCAAATTCAACTGCCGTCATTAAAACAGATTGTCCAGAACCACCAACAAAGTTCACATCAGCACCAGCCTACAGAATTATACATACATACAAAGTCTAACTAAATAGCTACAAAGGAATCATCACTTGTAATCACAGCAACAGATCCAATGGAAATAGCAATGTTGATGAGTTAGGACACATCAAGTCAAGCCAACAAATTACTGTACCTCAACATTGTCAAAAAAAAATAAAATAAAAAATACTGTACCCCAACCAGTAGCTTCATGCATTTCAAGGAGTGCCCACAGCATGCCATCACGAGAGGTGTGAAGTCAAAATTAGCAACTTTGTTGGGCTGCAAAACAAAACAAATCACAGTTTTCATCAATGAGTATCATCATGGGAAAAAGTAAGGCCATCAAGAACTCTGCTGAACCTCCTAATCACAAACGATGTGATCGATTCAAAATGTGCCACACTCATGGATGCCAGTCCAAACTTACATCGGCACCATGCTCCAGCAGCATCTTCACAGCCTGATCATAGCCGTTGGCAGCGGCCAGGTGCAGCGGCGTCCCACGGTTGCTGAGTGCATCCACCACAACACCCATGGACAGCAGCACTCTCACAGCCTCACAGTTCCCTGGCCACGCATATGCATCATGACACAAGCACACAAAAAGACTCCAATTCAACAGATACAGAAAGGGGATCCTGCAGATGCAGGGAGCATAAACAGTTTACAGTTTGCCCTCGGTGAGTGAGGAACCGCACCGTGATGCGCCGCATTGCAGAGCGGCGTGGCGCCCGCGGAGTTCGGCAACCCCGGGTCGCCGCCGCGGCCGACGAGGTACCTCAGGACGCTCTCGTCTCCCCTGAACCCGGCGAAGTGGAGCGGCGAACTCCCTGCAAGAAAAAATGGAGAATTTTCGCAAGTTCGCAATCGCCCCCCAAACAAAGCGTAAGAAATCTTCAGGTAGCACTAGCAGGGGCAGGCACGGCGCGCACCGTCTGGGGTGGTGGAGTTGACATCGAGCCCCAATTCCTCCGCGAGGAACCTGCAGACCTCCAGGTGGCCCTTCCCGGCGGCGAGGTGGAGCGCGCTCCGGCCCTCACTGTCCTTGGCTTCCCGAAGGTTCACCTCCTTCGCCATCGCTAACCAGGAGAAATTAATCGCAGGAACAAGAATCAGAGTGTACCAGACCAACGATTAGTACGGGCTGGGAGTTTCCAAGAAATGTGTGTGGGAGAGAGATTACCCTTGAGGACACGGAGGTCGCCGTCGATGGCGGCCCGGCGGGCGACGTTGTAGTCTGAGAGTTTGGAGGTCGCGGCCATGGCGACCGGCGGCGAGGATTCTTGCAGGAGTTCCGCAAGGCTCCAGGCCGCGGGTTTTGAGCTAATTGTAGGCTCTGTGGATCGTCTAGGAGTAAATCTAGTGGGGTAAACTGTAAATCTGTGAATGACATACCTCTGATATTTGTGCTTGTCACTGGTTCTGTTGATGGAGTCTGCGCAAGGGCAGCGACGGTCGGTGTAGTCCCGTCGACGAGATTGCAGTGGCGGCGCCGGTGGAGCTTCCCATCGCATACAGCGCCTCCTTTCGATCGGGCTAGGGTTTGGAGGTGGGAATGGACTGTAGCGGTGAACCTCGTTCTCTGTGTCCTGGCCCCACCTCCCTATTTATGGCACTGCGCGACAGGGGCCCACCAGCCTTATTGGGCTGGGCATCCCCGATCAGGATGCGAGGTCAAGGGTCCAATGGGCCTTTGGGCCTATTGGGGTAGAGATCAACCTAACAATCTCCCCTTTGATCTCATCTTATACTTTTTTTAACCTTATGCTTCGAAGCAACTCTTTTCAAAGTACTCGTTCCATCACAGATTAATACATAGAGCATGCCTCATCGTCACGGTCTAATTACCGATAGAATCAACAGCTACAATGCACCTTTCTGTTTTGAAACAAATTCTATATCCTTCGGGCCTTCTTGTAGTCCGGAAGTCATAGACTATACCATGAACCCAAGTCGACTCTGGGCGGTAAGCCTTTAATGAGCGGATCCACTAACATTTGTCTGTTACTTTTATGCACAATGCATTTCAATACGATTCCGGACTCTCTCCTTTGCAACACGTACTTCTGTGTCAATGCGTTTGGCGCCACACTTGACTCGTTGTCAAAGGATCGGATAATTTTAATGGTCATAGCTGTTATTAACCATTATCAACTCTGGGCACGGGTTTTCTTAAACCATATTTGTCTGTCCCTCAGCCTTGTATCATGCTAAGTCATATCTTTCATCACAATGATGATAAATGTTTCATTCTTTGGAGGTTTTCCACACAAAAACTCCAAGCGCGAAAGTTAGCGACAATTGTGGATTTCGCTAAACATTTCGCATATTCTATCTTTGCACTCTCAACCATTGAGAGTACTTAATCCTTTTTCAACTTAGCGCGCAGATTCTGTCTTTGTACTCGCAATCTTTTGAGAGCACTTGATCTTTTCAACTTAGCATGAGGCCGATGTTCTTTTACTCCATTCCAGTGATCTATATCTGGACTGGACATTGCCAAAACAACCCGGATTCGTGAACTATGTCAGGGTAACAATATTCTTTTGCATTCATTGAGCTTTCAACAGCTAAAGCATATGGTACCATATTCTTTTGATCTATTTCATATCGATTCTTGGAACGCTAAAGTTCCAAATCTGTTACCTGTTACCCTTGACTCATAAGAACATGCGTATATTTTTCTCGCATGCATTCTTTATAGAATTTTTCTTAGCATGCCTATGCAACATTCTCTATACCCCCTTCTATTCTATCTCGGTGAATCTCAATCCTTTTCAACAGAGACATTTCACCAAGAACATTCTTTACACTTTGAGGACAATAACTTCTTCTCCTCATGCAGTAGGTCCAAATCACCACTGACAAGTAGGACGTCATCTACATGTACAGGATTGGGAAATGAATTTCCCATTCTATATCTTTGCACAAATAAATTATCCTCTCATTTTTCTTTAACCCAAAAAACTAATTCTTTAGAGTACTGTCTAGAGCCTTGGCTCTAGTCCATAACAGATCTCTTCAGGCAGCATGTCTTATATTCTTTTAGTTCCACAGCAAAACCATAAGGTGTGCCATGTTTCAGTTTTCATACAAATTCTCTTTGTGAATGCTACCTTTTTTCTTTCATCTGATGTAACTCAGATCTGATGTAACTCAGATAATTGTGTGCCACTATCTATTCATTCTTTTCGCACAAATCTTCCGATTTATGTTGCGCTTTGTCTTGACATATTCTCTTTGGAGTCACATTTTTGTCTTGTAGACCCTTTATAGTCTACTGTTTTGGCTCCATTGAGAATTACTTTGAGTCTCAAATATCTCCGAGACTCATCATCAATTCTTTTGCCATTTAGACGAGCGAGCGCCTCTTGTGGCTTATTCAAATAGGATGGGATCACCCTCCAATTGAATTTCACTTTCTACCACCTGAGGCCTTAACTGTTGGCACTTCTTTCACATGGGTTGTTGTTTACTCTTTATTACCAAAAGGCAATTCATTCTATTGTCTTCCATTGCCAAGAGGCAATATATAATTTACCTATTAATCTTCTTATAGAGCTAAACAACATCCTCCCCCGGATACAATCTATTCGAGCCTTAGGTATATTCATACCATGCTCCCCCATATTTCTTCATCTTTCATACCATGCTGACTACACTGAAAACTTTCTTTTATCTATGGCACTTTAAGCACCATCTTAGAATCTTAGTATTCCAGAATAGTGAAAGATTCAGGAATACATCTATTTCTTTACTTTAGGGGTATCATCAATATGACCGTCGTACTCCCCTGAACGATCATCTATAGATCACTTTAGATGCATACTATGCGTCACATCTTTTATCTATGGGGAAATATCTTTCTTAATTGTCTTTCATTTCTCCCCCTCGAAATGTGGTGTAAATTCTTCTACCACAATTTCGAAACCATTCATAACTTCTGCAACTTATTCACATGAGCATATCATGCAAACAATGTTATATCTGATTTATTTGGGAGTACTCTTTCCTCCATTCACAAAAGAGTTCTTTATCAATAATTCTTTCGCAAGTCACACTTGCATGTCATTCTTCTCTTGAGGTTCGTCTGTAATCTCTTAATTCTTTTGAGACTCATTGAGTCCTTAATGACTATGGCACGTGAAAGCGCATGGTCGATACTAGGATAGCATAAAAGCTACTCCATACTTTTATCTGAGAATATGATCCAATAAAATCACATGAGTCATTATATGTATATCCTGTCATGCAGGATAACTGCTTTCTTATACTTTACCCTGTCATGCATGGATTTTCCCAGAATGTCAATATTGACTCGTGTTCTATATCAAATTCAGAAATAATTCCGAATATTCTGTAACAAACACATGCTTAATCTGACTTTGGTCAAATTAAACATGTATCTGAATTTAGTCAAATCTTCTTCATAAAGAGTGCATGTAATAATAAAAAAAATAAACATTTCTCAACCAACACTCTCAATGATATATCTTTCTTGGATTGATATCCAAGAATTCTTTTCTTTTGAAGTCATTCTATAGAGAGAGTATACTCCCTTATACTATTACCTCCATTCTTTGTTATCTTTGGGTCACTAGTACCCAAACTTTTATCTCGTTTTGTTTTCATGAATGAAAAACATGAAATCTTTTGTCTGAGAAAACATTCAATAGTAAACTATTAAACTCTGTAAAACTTTGTTTCTTTCTATATCACCTTTGGGCAGAAAATAGAACAAAACATCAACCTTTTACATTATTTTCACATCACCTTTGGGCAGAAATGAAATAACGTATGACCAAATCTCAATTTTATTGTTTAGAACAATAAAACATCTATTTCTTCATTAATTTCATATCATACATGAAGACTCAATTATCTGTTAAATCATTAGAACATCATACTTCTACATTAACTCCACATCACCTTTGGGCAGAAATGGAAATAATGTATGAAATCTTAATTATCTGTTAAAACAATACACTTCACGCTAAATTCTCCCTTTGGTTCGAATTAAGTAGGAAGGTAATCATCTTTATTTCAGCGGAAACATGAAATATACATTTCTCTGGTTCAAGAGTATCTCTTGATCTTCATGTGATCTCTGGAAAACTGATCACTTTGATGCAAAATTTTCCTCTGGCTCAAGAGAATTTCTTGATCTTTATCTGTTCCCTGAAAGAATTGATCACTTTGATGCAAACTTCATCAGAGATTTAAACCTTTAAACATAAAACTCACATAATTATAATATTGTTACTATCAGCTTTGGCCAGAAAATAACAATATCATAATTTCTTTAAATAAATATCTTTAATTATAATATTATTATTATCAACTTTGGTCAGAAAATAATAATATCACAATTATTCTGATATTTTTTTAATCTATGACTTGAGAAAATAAATTATCCCTTTGGTTCAAATTTTAAATTCCAAGTCAAAAAATTAATCATCTATGCAGCGGAATCCATTAAATTATTCTATTCAGAAGCAAAAAATTCTGTAATCTATTCTCTAAACATTTATCCCTTTGGTTCAAAATGAATAGAGATTCAAATTCTGTGCAAATTCATAATTCAAATTCAAATTAAATAGCTTCTGAAAAGAATAAAACAAATAGAAAAAAAATTCTATTCAGGCCGCCCATACGGCCCAAATCGCGCGCGCGCAGCCCATCTGCACGCGGCCCATCTTCGCGCGCTCACGGCCCAGCTTCCTGCTCGGCCCACCAGCGCACTCGTGCGGTTCGCGGCTCGGCTCGCTGCGCTTGGCTCGGCTCGCTTCGCTCGGCTCCGCTCGATCTGATCGGCTCGCGCTCGCTCTGCTCGACTCGTGGGCCGCAACCTGGGCTTGGGCCGCCAATTCGGCCCATGCGTGCGCCCGCGACGTCCCGCCTCGATCTCAGCCGTCCGTTCAATCCAACGGTCCAGCGGCGTTTTCGCGAGGTATAAAAGGGAGGCGCGCTGAGGAAACCCTAACCCTAGGTTCATTTTTTTCCTTCTCCCCCCCCCCGGTCGCAGCCGAGCTTCGGAGCACCGGCGGCGAGAAGTTCGCCGCCGCGCCTCTCCGTTGGCCACCGCGCCATGGTCAAGCCTTGGCCGGGGCTTTACTTTCTCCTCCCCCACTTCTTCTCTTCCCGACGGCTGTCAAGATACAGCGCCGCCCTGGGACCCCTCGCCGGCGTGCGCGTTCTCCGCGAGAGAGAGCGCGCCGCCGTCGAGTGGTTTCGCGGTGGTTATGGATCTAGGTAAATCCTTCTTGTTCTATGTTATCATTCGAATCGAAATGAGTTTTCTTTCCGATTCAAGGTCGAACGCGCGGAAAGGGCGGACGGCGTGGTCAAACCGCCACCGCCGCTTCTCTTGCGCCCTTGCGGACCTCTTCTTTCCCCCCGGTCCGACGCACGCGTCGGTGTGATCAAGCCACCGAACCACCGCGAATCTCTGTTGCGCCCTTGCGGGCCTCCTCGTCGGCGTCGCGTGCGACCGTGTCGCGCGCGGCTCCGCCGAGGAGCTTCGCCGGGGTGCGTCCTCAGTTAGGGTTTGCCATTCTTTTGTTTCTTCGACCCATCGATCCGTGTTCGATCCGTCGATCCGGATTTGGATTCTAGGGTATTGGATCTAGGGTTTCTGATGCGGATCTAGGTTTAGGGTTTCGATCCGGAACCGATTCGGTTGTTGGTTCGTTCGATCCGAGACCGAATCGATTGTCTGTTTCTTTTGTTCTGTTCTCTTCCGATTCGATGCGAATCGAAATTCGTTCTTTCAATCTTTCCCCCCCGATTCGAATCGAAGTCGGGTTAGGGTTTCGATCCGAGACCGAAACTTTCATTTCTTTTCCCCTGCTAAGACTACTCGCTAGTTTGGCGTCTGATACCAATTGTAGGCTCTGTGGATCGTCTAGGAGTAAATCTAGTGGGGTAAACTGTAAATCTGTGAATGACATACCTCTGATATTTGTGCTTGTCACTGGTTCTGTTGATGGAGTCTGCGCAAGGGCAGCGACGGTCGGTGTAGTCCCGTCGACGAGATTGCAGTGGCGGCGCCGGTGGAGCTTCCCATCGCATACATCGCCTCCTTTCGATCGGGCTAGGGTTTGGAGGTGGGAATGGACTGTAGCGGTGAACCTCGTTCTCTGTGTCCTGGCCCCACCTCCCTATTTATGGCACTGCGCGACAGGGGCCCACCAGCCTTATTGGGCTGGGCATCCCCGATCAGGATGCGAGGTCAAGGGTCCAATGGGCCTTTGGGCCTATTGGGGTAGAGATCAACCTAACACTCTAGAGAGACAGGGAGGAGGAGGCAATGGATAGGCTTGAAGCAGCTTCGCCTTCGCGAGGGAGGAGAGAAAAAAAAGGTGTCAGGTCAAGCGTTAATGGCGGGAAACACGAGAGCGGGAGGTGGCGGTGGCGGGCGGCGGCCGCCTGCCATTGGCGTAGGTGATGGGACGGGACGGAAGGGAAGGATGGTCTCCGGCTTGGTGGCGGGGCCCGAACGTGGTCGCTGGCCTCAACGGCCGTCTTCAAGGTGTTTTTTTTTGTTCCTTTTTTCTTTTGTTTCTGACAAAGCGTGAGTCTTGAGTTTCCCATATTTACTGTACCTAAGCTAATTTTATCTGTTCTTACTGTACAAATCAAGATCTACTTCTATTTTTTTTGTTTCTGAGACAAAAGGTGAGTTTTTCATATCATGTACTACCTCTGTCCGAAATTATAAGTCGTTTGATTTTTTTCACCTAACTTTGATCACTCGTCTTATTCAAAAAATGTACAAATATAGTCAAATTTAAGTCATTCTTAGAATTCTTTTATTACTAAATCTATAACAAAAAGAATATGATATTTTAATAAAAAAATAAAATAAGATGAGTAGTCAAAGTTGGGGTAACTAAAGTCAAACGACTTACAATTTGAATATGATATCTATTTTATCTGTTTTTACTGTACAAATCAACCTCTATTGGCGATGCACAAATTTAACAAACCAATGCAAAGATAAGGAGTGCATCGCTAGTTAATTGTTACAAGACCTCAAAATGGCGGGACAATGTTTGATATGGCTGTTGTTACAACTGGTGGAATCAACTCGATTTTGGACTGACATGTGACTCAGTGGAAAACAATTGCTCAAATGGCACCCAACCTGTTGAATGCGGTCCCAAAAAGAACTGAAAAGAAAAATAGGATGGTTGCCCAGGCCCTTGTCAATCGGACCGGGTGGATGACATTAGAGGAGCATTAACAGTGCAGATGCTGTTTGAATATCTTCTCATTTGGAACAAAGTATTCATGGCTCACTGTCAACAACAGATGTTAAAATGATACGACATGGTTCTTACTATGTTTATTACATCAATCAACATGATTCAATACCATTCGCTATGGGGTTGTTTAATTGTTTTGATCCATACAACTCTCCTCCACAGGTCCACAGATTATACAATAGTCTTCGTTGAGAAGTGTCTGTCAAGTCTAACTGATATCTTTGGTATAAAAGAAAATCGTTTGCTGCTGCAAGCAAGGGGCCATAACACAATTCTGACGATGCAAATAACAAATTATGCATGATTTTAACACTTGTAGAGAGGACACATTTAGATTCAAATGCATCAATAAGGACATCCAATAGTTACTGGCCTTAAAAGTTTCGAGCCATTGTAACAAGTCTTAAAATAACATAACATTAGTAAAGACGTTTACTGGTTCAACACACATGTCCAAACCTAAGTGTAATCTAGAATAAAGCAACCTCATTACTGTAGGCTCATAGCAAGATCAGGCACGCTATCACTTGCTGATGGGGATATTGAGAGAATCCAGATGGAACAGCTGATTCCCGCCATAACTGCCACGGCCAACTACATTTCCATCGGAACGCTTCTTCACGACGAATCCATCAGCACCAAATACAAGGGCGAAACCAGTATCAGTGAGCTGACTGATCGAGATTATGTTCTCACCAAGGCCCGGGACATAGCATATATCGGGGATACTGAATGGCCCAGATTTCACTGACCCCTTGCCACAAACCTGCAGGCTCGCCCCTAACCGTATGGCTTGGTCGGATGGGGACAAAGTCACTGAGGAGGTGCAGATCACCTGTCATGTGCGGACTCACACTTGAAGCAATGTACCAGACAGATCCACTGATGACTCAGAAAAAGAATAATGAGTCGGCAATTTGCATATATCATGGGAACAAAAAGTAAAACAATGATACAAAACCAATGTTGGGCCATATTTGCTTGGTTATTAAACAACAGACGACGCTGAACATATACCTCACTTCGTAATTAACATTAACCATGGAAGATCTGGGCTGTAAATAACACTAGAAAATTGCCCTCTTTGACAATCAGAGTCTGCATTCAGTAATTCAGCATAATCGGACTGTAAAAAAGAACTACTGATAGAAAATAACTCATTGAAGTACTGGCAATTTACCTACTGAGATTGAATGAGTCAAGCTCGTATAGTCCATCAGTTCCCAAATGACCCTTCCCCACCACCGCTTCATCAACTTTACGTCTGAAGAAACACTGATCTGCACCAATATGCCATTCTAAACCAAGTCGGGGGACGGATACAATTTTCACATTGCTGTCTGGGACAAACCAAACATCATGGAGAATGATGCCATCGCTGTTAACTGATCCACGGGCCAAGACTTGTGATGGAGGTCCTATTCCTAGGATGCTTCCTATCCAGCGATCATAAACAAGAGTAACATCAGTCAATAGGTCAAGATTACCAGTCACATGATGAGAGCCACTGGTGAGATACCAGACTGTTTCAGCTGTACTGGGCTTGCTAGATTTGAACGGCCCGCGGCTGGGATCAAGGACATGTGCCAACACATCCTTGTTCTTCTCCCTATGAGAAAGCAGAGAAACAAAAAAACAAGGGAAAGATGAGCATGATGAGCAGCCAAAAAAATCTGATTATTAGAACTGCAACATAAACAATACTTTTCCGCGAACGTGTAAAAGAGCTGCATATAATAAACTGTATACTGATAACGATAACTGTTTCATCCCCAGGAAGGGCAAGCGCAAAAGATCGTAATTGTTTGCGTGATTCAGATGAGCAGAACAAGTAGTGATTATCATTATAGGATAGTTTCAAGAAGTTAAAAAACAGAAAATAGTCAGACAACAAAACTATTCAAAAAATACTGCATGGTGAATCACACAATCATGAATATGAAAAAGAAGAGCCTCTTTACAGAAATGGTGCACCACACAATAAATAAAATCCTGAATGTTGAACTAATAAAACTAATGAACAATTCCTGCATTGTTAATCACACAATCATGAATATGAAAAAGCAAGCCCCTTTACAAAAATGGTATACCAAGTTTAAGATTAGCCACAGAAAATCCATGGAGCCTGTTAAGCGAAACCTACAGAAGAATATAGAACGTAAACACTGAAGAACAGAATTTGCTGTGATTCTCTGTAATGATTCAAACCAGAACAGAAACGTGAAAAACCTCTTTAAGTTCAAGGATCAGTTGTATGGTACAAATTATAACAAGGACATCGTCCAGTACTTTCACATGCGGTAGTATCAAACCCAATCAATTAATGGCACGTGGATGTTGATCAAGCACTATAAACCTACTTTTGATGCAGCAATGACTGTTACATGACTGGCACGTGGATGTTGATCAAGCACTACAAACCTACTTTGCATGCAGTGGTGACTGCTGTATGACAAGGAAAATAAACCTCCCAGAGACGTGCATTGCCGCAAAAATTTTTTAAAAAAAACAACAATTAAATGTTGGGAAAAATATAAACGAAGATGCGCAGGGGGGTAAAATCAGACCTACGGAATAAATCAATAAATTATATGGTATCGCATTAGGCTGCACAAACATAGTCAGAACCACGTGTTTCGGTTCAAAGTTTCGTTAACCTATCTTAGATCTACGCAAATTGCCAGCTACAAGCAACCCGTAGATTTGTCTAATTTAGGCATGCCGATCAGATCAGGCACAGCGAGGGTCGCGCAATCGCGTCGTTGATCGCCTTAAATACCATGCTCACTTGACAAAGGTCTATTCATTTCGCGACAATCACAACCAAGTATGAATGTGACAGAGTTGCAGGTGGCATACCTGATGGCCTCCAAGAGATCGGGGTCCTCGCCAGCGGGATCCACCTCTATGATGGAGTAACACTTGGCGCTCACGGTTTCCTTCTCCGCTTCCTTCTCCGCCTTCTAGGCCTGCTGCTTCTTCTTCCTCGACGGCATCGCGCGCAGCGGGGATGGGGGTGCGGCAGTTGCGAACTTGCGACGCGCGGCGGAGGGGATGGGGGGGGGGGGGTGTGTGTGGTGTGGCAGTTGCGGCGATCGAGGGTTCAGGGGCAGATGGGGGTTTTGTACACGCTTCAATGCGACGGTAACAGGGGGCCGTTGGATTTTACGTGGGCCGGGCTGGATTTTCAATAGGGATGCAAAGTCCAACCAATTTGTGCAATGGAACGGTATCTAAAAAAAAATTGTGCAATGCAACTCACATGCCACCTTTTGGTAACTTTCACGTGGCGCTGAATTCTATTATTTTGAAATGCATCGCATACAATCTCTAGATCGTCTCGTGTTTGGAAACGAGCCCGTCGTTTCTCTATCATGAAAGCACGATCGAGTTCATGCTATATAGGTCTTTTTGTTTTTTAGAAAACTATGCAGGTCCATGTTGAGAACATGCAAACAGAATCAG
Source organism: Digitaria exilis (assembly GCA_015342445.1). Classification (NCBI taxonomy): domain Eukaryota; kingdom Viridiplantae; phylum Streptophyta; class Magnoliopsida; order Poales; family Poaceae; genus Digitaria; species Digitaria exilis. The sequence continues at coordinate 856,745 of JACEFO010001947.1, forward strand.
TACATATACATCATAAATTCACACTGGTTGATTCCATAAATTCGCACAATATGGAAGGCAAAGCAAGAAAAAAAATATCTGGGCAAAAATGAACCCTGCAAACCTAGCAACAAACTTGCCTCCTCCTGAAGTCTACTAACATCTGAACAGCGAGACAAACAACAAATTCATAGCGGATGCCATTGTATGGGTTGAAATCAGTGATATCGCAGCTTGGATCCTGAGACGCCATTTTCTTGGGTGGCATCAAGATTTTATACAATGCTAATTCAATCCCGTGTTTTTGCATGGTTCCTGCCTAAGTTACGGCCCACAAAACATCTCACGGTTTGTCACAAAAGGCGCAATATTCCAGTTACATACTGCTGCATTTAGTCTCTACAGCAGTACTTTGTTGCTACATATCATATTAAGTCCTGCCAATAGAGTTATGGATAACTGTTTGTACGAACACGACGGAAACAGAAGGTCAAGGGGCCCACTGTTAGAGGTTTAACTCTTGCAACCGCTCCTCATAGCCTCCATGGACCATGGCCTCCCTGTAAGTTTCAGGAACTAAGTAAAACCTTAACGATACCATCCATGGATCATAAAGATGTACATGTTCCCACGGGCAATGGACACAATCATGTCAATAGCTGTATGTGGCAAGTATTAGGGGGCAAGAGCATTTACCTTAATGCTTTGTAGATTTCATCACTCGTAGGGTCAAGGTCTTGAGCTTGCATGAACGCAATGATTGCTTGTTTGTACCTCTGTAGAATAGAGAAACACCACCGGAGTGATACAGTTGCAAGACTGAATTTGGCACAGCTGCTAACTGCCTAATGTACCTTCAGAAAGCTGAGAGCCGCGCCCTCACGGTACCATGCTTTCGACCAACCAGGACGCATAATCTTGCATTTTCGAGCATCTGACAGAGCATGCTCCCATTCTCCCATCCGCAACCAGCATAGGCTCATGTTGGCAAACAAGGTAGCATCAAGGGGGTCTTTGTCCACTACCTGCATTAACAATCAGCGAGCACATTTTCTCTGGATCATCTAGGTTTGGTATAACTGGTTGTGTGGAGCATAACACTGGCTCCTTGCACTAGTTTCAGTGAAATCTATTTCTTTAAAAGAATTTGGTGGTGGTGGGCTGGTGGCGGCTAGTTGGTTCTACACAGGGGATTTCGGTGAACTGAATTGTGTGTGCATGAGTGTGTATGCACTATATCCTTTTGTGGACAGTAGTACTGACGTTGTTTCTAATTTCTCTGCCTCTTACTAATCAATAAACAATATATAAATTTTCTGGGCAGTGGCTCCTGGATCAAGTTTATACTTTCGTTTTCTTTTTATTGAAAGTCTGTCGCCACACACGTGCCCATGGCAATTAGCCTATTATCAAGTTAGTCCAGTTTATCCATACTATGAAACCGTTTATGTCAGTAACAATTCAAATCTGGTATGAAACTGCCATGAGGTCGGTTGTTACATGACATGGAGTTATTGCATCTTAATATTTAAAAATTCAGAAGCATTTCGTTTTTTCAGCTTTTTGAGCGTTTGTTGTTATTTTTATGAATAATAAAATGATTTCAGCATCGTCTGAAAATATTAAGCTGGATTAAATCCATGCCACATCAGCCAAAACTGCCCCTGAACCTTATTTGAATAGTGTTGAAGCATGATGATCGAAATAACCCGCTTTTACAGTACATTAGTCCAACCAAATCAAAAGCACATTTAGCAAAACTGAATTCCCTTATTTAACACTGGTGTATGCAGACCACAAATAGCCAGCATATGATATATGCACACAGACATAATCCAGGATAACCTATTCATAAATTATATAATGCAGTGTAATTGCTCCACCATCGTTTTCCACCAGGATGAACCCGAATTTCATTACCAATGAAATAACGAGTGTTTTGGCAAAGTTCAGGCTTAACACCTATCAACAGGGGTTACCACTAGACAGTACTGCCACAACAAGGACCGAGAGCCTGCCCAGTCCAAAATCCCAGGTATAGGTTCAAAAAACAACTTCAAGGCTGCTCATTCTACGTCACCATATTATGCCCCAAACAAGTATAGGTTCAGGCGTTTACCAGACCATAGTAGTGGATTGCCGCAAAGTAATCCCCCTTTGCAAAAGCTTCCTTTCCTAGTGACTTGGCATCAGCTATCCATTTTCCCACCAGAACTGCATCCTAAACACAATAGCATGTGCAGGTACCAAAAACAAAGGAATTCAACAATCAACAGGTATTCAAGGGACTCCTGAACATGATAACGGTTATACACCTAACAAAATTGAACTACCGCAGTATTTTCTGCGAGTGCGGTGCACATAAGGAACCACTTAAATACCTGAGCCTCGAGATGTAGATATTTCATAGCTCTAATTATCCCGTTAACACTCCAGTCTGGGACAGATGGAACTGGTTTTGTCAGAGGAAATAGAAGTTCAACAAGCTCACGATTCCCATGACCTGCTGCCCACATTATTGGGATTTTACCATCCTGCATTGTAAAGAAAAAATAGCAGTAATGGAATCTGCCGTGCACAGTATAGGTTCAGAGGAAATAGAATTAAGAGTAGAGGAAGGGAAGCACATTGAACTCATGTATTTCTCAATGATAATTGGGGCCAAATAAGTTCTTATCAACATCAATGACTCTGATAGAGAATTGGAACATGAGGAGGTACGAGGCCCCTGCTAGTCCATCAACTAGCTCCATCACTGCCTCCACGTAAAATGAAAAGGTGATCAACACTACATTTTTCCCCTTAATCCATCCCAGTGGCAGTAATAGTTCTAGGTATTATTAAATAGAAAAGGATAATTCTAAGGAAAGCTAGGGAAATTAACTCTAGTTAGTGATCATGGATCAATAGAAACCATGGGTGTGTCAACACTAACATATCAAGTGTGGAATTGATTCTGAGATGCAGAACCTTATGTAAATGAATTGTAAAAATATTCATAAGTGCAGACAGAAAACTTATCACTAAAGCTGAATGACAGGATATGCAGTCTGAAGCAAATTCAAAGCATTAACTTGAATGCGTACCTATAGTACCAAACTTGTTTGACATATGAACATCTTAATTCCATAAAATGGACTCAACAAACCACAATTTTATAAACACTTCGCTTGATATGCAAGAGCCCATGAGACACTGACCCTCAAAGTACGAACTGAATAAACAGAAGAGTCAAAGGGAGAGAAAAAAATAATTACCTCATTAGCAATGTTAGGGTCAGCTCCAGCCTCTAACAAGAACTCAACAATGTCGGTTAAGCCATCATCAACTGCCTCCATTAAAATGACTGGTCCCCAAGGACATGTAAAGTTCACATCAGCACCAGCCTATAAAATTGGCAATACAAAGTATTAGGTAGATCTAGAGAAAACAGACAAGCTGAATCGTATGATGATAAATTCAATGGAAATAGCAAGGCTGTTTAGTTAGCCCGGATTCTACTATAAACAAATTTCTTGGAACAGTAAGGACAAATCGAATAAAGTTAGGGAATAACTTGACCTCAACCAATAGCTTCGTGCATTTTAAGGAATGCCCAATGCATGCCGCATTGAATAATGGTGTGAAGACATGACTGACAACTCTGTTGGGCTGTAAAGAGAAATGAATCACAGTTTCAGTAGCTAGTCAGATCATAGAAGTTAATCTAAAAAAGTGGCACCACCAAGTATTCTCCCGCACCTCCTAAACAGACAATTTCACAGTCAAGGGAAACAAATTTTTGCCACAGATGCAATTCCAATTCATAAACACCTGCATACCATGGAATGAAACTGATGAAACTAACAACTTACATCAGCTCCATGCTCCAGAAGGATCTTCACAGCCCCATCCTGGTCCTTGGAGGCGGCCAAGTGCAGCGGTGTCCCAAAATAATTCATTGGTTCCACATCAACACCCTTGGACAGCAGCAGTCTTACAGCTTCGCATCGCCCTATAGGCACACAATGCCACAATTGAACACAACAAGGTACCTTGATCAGGATGCACAAGTGATGTTTTCTAAGCCCTCCCATAAATTTGAGGGAACGCACCATACTCTGCCGCATCATGCAGTGGCGTGGAGCGCCTGCAGTCCGTCACGAGTGGGTCACCACCGCGGTCGAGAAGGTACTCCAGGACGCTCTCGCTGCCCGCGATAGCAGCGTTGTGGACCGCCGACCGGCCTACAAAAGAAAGAATACCACTGATAGCGCTGTGGAAGTTCCTACAAAAAGGGGGAGAATCTCATTTCTCAGCTCGTCGCAATCACCTTCTTCTGTGGTGGAATTGACATCGAGTCCCGATTCCTCCACCAGGAACCTGCAGACCTCCAAATGTCCCTTCACCGCGGCGAAGTGGAGGGCGTTCCTCCCTTTGGCGTCCTTGGCTTCCCGCAGGTCCACCTTGTTCGCCATTTCTACCAAGACAAATTGAAACAGCAACAATCAAGATCACTTTGTAATGCACGATTAATAGGTGTGATTAAATGCGGGACTGTTCGTTCAAAAAAAACAAAGATTAAATACGGGACTAAACATAGCTAGTGGGATGATTAGTCCCGAAGCGGGCATCTCTCACTAAAACTAGCGATAAAATCGAAGGAAAATAACTCCGAACTAAAGGTTGGCGCCGCCGTACAAACGAAATGGGTGACGCACGCAGACGCAGCGGCTCATCCGTAGAGAGAGAGAGAGAGAGAGATGGGTTACTCTTAAGGAGGGGGAGGTCGCCGTCGACGGCGGCCTGGAGCGCGACGGCGGAGTCGGAGTTCCTGGCGGCCGGGGCCATCGCGACGACGGCGGGGAGGTTAGGGTTTGGGCTTTTGGTTGAATGCAATCGAAGCGGAGAGGAAAGTGAGGGGCGGCGTTAAATGGCGGGAAGCGCGAGGGGGCGCGCGGGACTGCGGGAGGCGGAAGGACGTACGGGATGAGCCTCCAGCTTGATGGGCCCTGGAGTACCATGGGCCTCCAATCCATACGTTGTCCCCTTCTGTGTTTTTTTTTTCTCTTCACTCTCATTTTGTGCTCAAAGTTCAACGAGCAAACTTGAAGCAAACATGAGTCGAATTTCTAACGGATTTAGGAGCACACACGGCAGAGTGACCTCATAAATTACAAGTTTACATTTACAACAATGTGGATCACCAGAACCAAGGAAGGAGAAGGAGCCTCAATAACTGGCCAACTGCCTAGACTAGAAAAAGCTCTTGCCAGTTGCCACACGCCCCACACAGACCATCGACTCACCACACGTTTTTTTTTTTTTTTTTTTTTTTTGGTGTCACAGATCAGCACCGTGTAACGGATCCTTTCACATAGTAACATTTTACTAGTCTTTGCAGCAGTACGTTGCGATTGTGTGGCTACGAGTAGTATCATCCCCATGTAGGCAATTATCGTTCTGAGATACTATGACATTTGTGAAAAGATGGAATCGTTCATGCAAATCGCAACATCAGCTGGTACGTTCGGTTCTCCCGACTCCCGAGTGAACAGAGTCGCTCATAGACTCCACGGGCACCCCTGCAGGTTTCAGGAACCAAAAGCTTAAGAATGCCATTAACATATCTTCATTCAAGCTGTATGCAGGAAGAGAGCTAGGGTGTGGATTTTTCATCTTTTCCTATATATAAAAAAAGAATCAGTCATGAGTTGTGACAGTAGCTGAAAATAGCAGTGGAAAGGAAACAAGAGCAGTGTCTTAATGCATCGACAGCTCCTTTGTATGGAGAAAAATACCACGAATGTGGGGATATGGGAAAGAAAACATATTCCAAGGCTAAACTCATATGGTAATACCTTCAGCAAAATGAGAGCCATGTTTTGCAACGCCGGGCATCTAATCTAACAGAGCCCTCTCCCCTTCTCTGAGCTGCAACCAGCATAGGCTCCGGTTGGAGAATAATTAAGGTGGCATTGGTCTTTTAATTTCTCCATTGCCGACATTGACAATCAGAGAGAACTTGGTGTCTCAGAATTTGTTTGCACAGTGACCTATCTTGCAACATTTTGTATTGGACCCCAACAAGTGTACCATATATTTTGATCCAAGAAAATTAATTACCAGCAAATAGTGGTAAGCTGAATCAAGGTAGCCCCCCCCCCCCCAACCCCCTGCAAACGCTTCCCTTCCTCGTGACTTGGCACCAGCTATCTGTTTTCCCACTTACTCCTATATGCAGTAGCATGTTCAGGTACAATAGCAATAATTTTTTTCCCTCTGTTAAAGATTGGCTACGAAACTGGGAAAGTGTGTCCCATAAGAAGGCACTTGCATGCGACCATGAGTGGTGAAAGAGCATGATTGGCAACTCTGTTGGGCTGCAAGGGGAAATGAATCAGAGTTTTGACAACTAGTCTAGATAACTGAAAAATTATCCAGAGTCATTGCTTGCTCTGCAATAACTCCTACAACTAACAGATACACAATCAAAGAAAAACCAAACAAATTTTTTTAAAGAAACTAGCAGGAAAGCTGCCAATTACATTGACAACTGGAAACGTCCACAAAACCTCTAACTGAACTTACATCGGCTGAATGCTCCAGCAGGATCTTGACAGCCTGATCATGGCCGTATCCTACAGCAGCAGCCTTACAGCCTTGCAGTTCGCTGTAGGCACAAAATGAAATTAAACACAACCAGAGCTCTTCGAGAGAGGGCATGTAAAAACAGTCTGCATGCAAGCTTAAGGCCCTCTGTCTCCCCTGAATTCAGGCATGGACAGGATCAACGCAGCGATTCAGAAGGTACCACGGAGGATCCAAATCTAGACATGACGGAGGATTCTAGGGTTGACGGGAAAAACAAAACAAGCAAAAAGCAGAGAGAAAGCTCACCCCAAAAAGCATTTAACATTCATGCCATGCCACTATAGTAAACTGCAGCACATCAGCTCCGTACAACTCAATCCTCCAGGTTTCTGTCACCGTTATGATTGGTTTTACAACCCAAGCTAAGGCAGAGGGCCCAATAACTTCGGACCATTTTGGCGGTTCAATGTACCACAGAGAAGTATTGCATATCTTTGACGTTATTAACTAGTAGGTACGATAGGTAGTAACTAAATCTCCAGCGGCTTTGGTTCACCATCTACAGAACGTGGTCACCCCACCCCATCTAAAGAAAAATGCAGAAACAACAGCATGGACGCCTGGCAACAGCATGTCACCACGATCTTCGTCTGCGCAGTAGCAACGGACCCACCTCGCTTCACCGATGCTCCTCCTTCCCTGTTTGCAAATTACAGTATGGTTGAAAGGTTACATCAGCAACTTGGTGTCACACATGATAATCTGTTATGAAATGGAAATAAAATGAGCAGTCAATTCATAGATGCAAATCTTCTTTCGTTGTAGTGAGTTGCCATATGCTCCCCAGACTGAGCACAAAAAAATCACAGAAACCGGAACTAACATTGAGGTATTCTCAGATTGAATAAGGTCAAAATATAGACTGTTCAAAAGGCATCTAATTCAGGTTATCCGACCAAAGATCTGTAGATCAAAAGCAACTAGAGCAGAGGAAACAAACCTGGATGCTCTGTCAGTTTTCCTCAGGCAGGTTGCGTCGATTCTTCCACTCCAAACCATAAAGCTAAAGAAGAAACAGTCAACGCATGAACAGTGAATATTACACATTTGTCGTTATGATTTGGTAGCATAACTCACCAGCACCATTCGCTTAACATCAGCCTGAGTGAGAAACCCTGATAAACTTGAATCCAACAATTTCACGTAGACCATCGCGTCATCCAAATATCTCTCTTCATCACGAGTCATCAGATGGCAAAGGCTCCTCTTTGCATACAATTCTGATTCGTCGTCTATGCCAAGCCTCAATGCCTGCAGTTAAACAATGATACCAAACCAAACTTTAATATAATTCGGAAATGGCATGTCCTTAATCTGCCATATATCGACACAACTTTCTGTCTTAAGAACATTTAGGCAGGACTGCAGGAGGTTATATGATATGTAGGCAAGCATAATGGTCTTCGACAAGAAAAGTGGCATTTGAAAGGAGGTAAAGCAGGGTTTAACAATAAGATACCCAGTTCCATAGCATGTCTGGAGGAAACTTTTATGCGCTTCCTTGACAACTCTAATGTGTGAGTGCACATTGTTAAAGAGAAGGGAAATCATAATATCAAAGCAGCCCTAGTTATTGAGTTCATTAGGATTCATTGAAATGCAGCCGCTTGACATCTCTTATGTTCGCAACTATATATGCAGGTTAGATATAGTTAGGTGATACGCAAAAACTTACTTTAGTGTAACATCGCAATGCACGAGCATATTCCTTCCCCCAGTATGCAGTATCTCCTTCTTCAATAGAGCAACGCACTTCATGGTGGCGTATCTACAGCTCATGCACAACCAAAAGTCAAATAAAAATAATATCGCGAACCAGTAGCGTATACCGTACAGAAATCTATATTGTAGTCTCAATAACAGTTACCAACATCAATCCAACCATCATATGCAAAAGAAATATGGGAAATACTTCCAATTGTGTCTGAACTCACAGGGATTTCATTTGTAATCATTTCAGAAATGCTCAGGCCCTCATATTTTGGCAAAGGATCTGTTACACGCAAAAGGATCTCAACACACTTCTCCCGTCCTCTAGATGCAGCAACTTCTATTGGCAATTTACCATCCTGTTATGAAACCACACAAGAAAATTAGAAATGAACATTGGAGAGCAGGAGGAATAACAAAATTAGAGGCCTCAAGTTGCACAATGTGGACATGTACAGGCATTATACTCCAAAATACAAACATATCACAAAGATCACAAATGAGGATAAGGAACTACAGGAGCAGGGCATGCATTATGGTACTTGTGTATATGTGTATTAGCATAGTGGCAATCTAAACTGTGCATATGCATTCGCTGGGATGTGAAAATAGTGAATGGTCTTTTTAACAGAAAGCTGAACAAGTGCATGAACATTGATCAATTCCTTTGATCTTTTCTTTGCTGTTGCACGAAGGCATCATTTTAACTTCCGACTAACAAGATATTAGATATGCAACATTCACAACTTCAACAATGGAGTTCTTCAGAGCGAAATTTTGCCACATGCAAGAACCATGGCTAATTACCCAAAATTTGCTCGAGTACCAAGCAGGTTATGTAACAAAATGCCCTAAAAATCTTAAGTCTTAGCATGCTACAAAGCATTCTTCAACGAATGACTACCTTGTAAGTATAATAGATATAAAGTCCAGAAGCAGGGCAAGAGTGACAACTAACAAGTGAAAAATGATAACTCACTTCATCACGCTCATTAGGATCCGCGCCAGCTTCCAACAAACACTGGATGCAGTCTGCTAGGCCTTTATGAGCAGCTACTGATAATGGTTTTACATGACTGTTGGTAATGACATCAGCACCAGCCTGCAATTGGGAATACATGATATGGGTGTTGAAGAAAGCTCTTTAAAACATGATGCAACTCATGCTATCGATCAAATCTGTTCTGCCCGGTTGGCAAGAAATATTTTGGCGCGAGCAGTAACTCTAAAGGGACAAGTTACTGCACCTCAATAAATGCCTTCAAGCATTCCAATGAAGAACCAAAAAGGGATGCCAACAGTGGTGTGAGGCCATTATCCGAAAGTCTGTTACGCTGGGGAAAAGGAAACAAACGCATTATGCCACTCAACCAGAAAGAAAAGATCAAGCAGCGTAGTATGCAAGCTATTATAAGAAGATAAACGGTTAAAGATGGGGGACACCTTATCACTTTATTCAACCTATAAAATAAAATTAAATATGCAAATTGATAGCATGAACATGGGATTCCACGACACCATGCCATCTTCTAATTAATGTACCTCTGAACAAAAAGCTTGTCCAAACATTTTTCATATGACAGTTCCAGCTTTCATCAACAAGGCTCTCTATGTAATTGTTCACATCTAAATCAAATTAGCACTCCAACAATGTAGCAGCAAAACCAAGAGAATTAAGGTTACATATGATTTTTTATACCCACTCTGACCCCATGCATGTAAGCTAACAGCAAGACCATATACAAATTAACTGCCCATTCGAATACCAACACGTAAGCAGTTGTGCGGGCAAGGCAGAACGAAGTAGGGAAGGCGCGCATGCGACTTTCGTCAAATATGAGCAGTAGATTCTGTTGGTATGAAGTATGAACATGACTTACCTTACTACTTTAGGATGGCTATGAAAGGAATTAAGGTTTCACATTACTACATAGCAATGTGGCACAAAGGCATCAAATTTAGGCAAGGGGGGAGCCAAACCAGAGAACAAAGGTCACATGATAGGAGAACAAAATAGAAGTAAAAGAGCATACAATTGAGCCAGTTAATAAAAAAGAATTTCTGGCTCAGCCAGGTCAAGCAAATTAAAATAGTACTCAAGACCTGGTATACTGATCTTCCAGGTGTTTGGACGTGGAAATAGCCTCAAGAAAATTAAAGAAAAAAGGTAGCCGGTCCGGATTCACCCAGACAGGAATCCGTTGTTCAGCTATCATGGATATAGTACTAAACTATAAACTCCAACACATATAACATTGATGAAAATGAGAAAAGTAGAGCAGGAGAGAAAGAAATTATTACATTTGCACCACGTTCCAACAATAATTTCACCATTCTTGCATGTCCACCACGAGCAGCAAAGTGTAGTGGTGCTTCACCGTCAAAATATAGAGGATCAACAGTAGCTCCTTTGGATAACAAATATTTTGCTATGTCATAGCGACCTGGATGAAATACATGAAAACAATCACATAAATTAATTTTTAGGATATATCAGTAACATGTGTTCCCTAACGAAAAATCAATCATCACGAAGAGCTTAATATTTTAAGAATTGATCGTTTTGGCATCTTTATAGACCTATAATCTAAAGTTAAATTAAGAACGGTGAAACATAAAAGGAGGTTTTGCGTTGATGTATAAGTCCTCGGATAGTTACTATACAGCAGGTGATGTCAGGTTGAAGCAATCAAGCAACTAAAAGGGAATTGTGCCTTTTCTTTAGCCATGTGCCAGCGTGAATATTGCTTAACTTTACTTGTGTGTCTTGTCGAGAGGAAATAGTTAAGCACATGGGCATCTGTACTGCTATAGTTTAAGCACATGGACACCATATGAAAAAAAAAATATATGAGGAATGAACCCACTGTGTGAAAGCAATACATATTTACCAGGATAAACCTAGAACAAAGCTCGACGAAACAGGTAAAACTTCAAAACAAACATATGCATCGGCAGAGAAAACCTTTTCTTGCTGCACAGTGGAGTGGAGTAACCCCACGATTGGCTGCTTTATTTGGATCAGCGCCTTTCTTGATAAGACACTCTACAACAGCTTGAGATCCATCACCTTGTATTGCGTAGTACAGAGGCGTTCTACCTAACACAAGCATAAAACATAGTAAACTTTTATTAGGGATGACCAATGTTTCTCACACAGTCCAAAGAAATTGTTCAATATCTAAAAGCCTTAGCACTAGCAAAAAAAAGCATACCAGAACATTGCACAAGAAGGTATCACATGGTAAATGCGCCATAAAGATAAAAAAATGGTAAGAGAATGACTTTCAGCCAAAACTCCGCCTATGTCCAACTAAACAAAATTGTGCTTACCAGATCCATGACTGCATGTTCAATATTTAACACCAGAAAACCAGTTACTTAACTTTTTTTTTTTAAAAAAAAGAGTGGATAAAAACACAATATCATTGCGGACAGATACCAAAACAAAGTATTGTACCGGTTGTCATGGACACATACTATAGCTGACATAAGCTGTCCTAGAGCCTCGCCTAGAGTTATCTTCAATGGATATGTGTAGTCGTGTCTTGAAACTCTGAAAAATGATGTTTTCCTACAACTTGAGACATTTGCAGACCTACTACACTAAACAAAAACCTAACCATCAGTTCCACTCCAGAAACAATGGACAGCAGGAGCATATGTGGGGCGATTACTGCATTTCCTCTGTTCTCGTACATATTTTTGTGTCAGCATGTGGTAAAATTGGGCTAGGCGTGATTCAGCACAATTAATCAATGAAAAGAAAGTTAAACACGGAGAAAGTCAGCCCTGAAAGGGACAATTCGTCTAAAGGCTGTTGTTCCAGGTACGAAGTACGGGAACTACACATTCTCTAAACGGCTTCTTCCACCTGCAGTTTGATTCCCATTCCAATGGGATACAAATACGGAGTCGGGCAGTCCAAATTCACATCACACCTAACAGAGAAGGAACATGCAGTCCACACAGTACAACTGTGAAATAAACAGGCTCTCGTTTGAGCCCCCAATTGCTAATCCTCCCCCCACGAATCAATCTCGCTTGACTACTAGCTTCGGTTTCTTCCTCCCTCGGTCCTCACAGATACGGAAACTCCCGACGACTGATCGGAGCATCTGCACTGGTTTACCATGAACACACGAGCACGCCCAATCGACCACGACAAAACTCACCAAGTCACCAACACTCCCCACGTCTCAAGCAACCAACGCCTCTCTGAATCGACACGGATTGAAGAACAACGGGCAACCCACGATAAATCCCCATGCCACAGTTGCCAAAACCTCGCAGAAATGCGCGATTAAAAAAAAAAGGACAGAACTCAACGCACTCGAGCACACCCAATCGAACGCAAGCACACCCAATCGAACGCATGCACACTCAATCGAACGCAAGCACACCCAATCGAACGCATGCACACCCAATCGAACGCAAGCACACCCAATCGAACGCAAGCACACCCAACCGAACGTAACAAAAAATTAACCAACACTACCTCGTCTCAAGCAACCAACACCTCTCCGAATTGACACAGACAGTAACAGACTGAAGAACAAAGGGTAACCCACCAATCCACCATCAGGGAATCCCCATGCCGTAGTGCCCAAAACCCCGCAGGAACACGCGATTAAACAACGGAACACACACCCAATCCGAGCCAAACAAGCCAAGAAAAACGCAGGCAGAAATCGCAGCAGAAACAGAGCACCGTACCATTAGCATCGGCCAAGTTCGGGTCGCAGTTGTAATCCTTCAGCAGCATTCTGCACATCTTCTGGGCACCGTTCGACGCGGCGAAGTGGAGCGGCCCGTCGCGCATGCTCTTGGAGTCCACGTCGAGGGCCGCCACCACCTTGTCCAGGTTCTTGTTCCCCACCTTGTTCGTCAGCTTCTTCGCCACCTCTGCATCAACCAAAAGGCAGGAAGCAGCTAGTCATCTCGACTGATAGCAACAACCCGGTCGATCCCCCGCCCCCCCGGAAGAACACCGATGCAAATTAAGCGCGCGATTGCGAGCACGGAACCCGAAACGCGACCAGATTAGTCGAGTCGAGAGGACTTACTGCTCGCGAAGCTGACGCTCTTGCTCTCCAACGCCTCGAAGAGCTCCCCGAGCTCGTCCCCGACGTTGAAGACGACCGTCTTCGTGCGCGGCACGAATTCGTTGTCCCAGCACTGCAGCGACTGCTCGTTGCCTCGGGCCGCGGAGGAGGTGGAGGTCTCGCCGCCGCCGCGGTTCCCCTCGCCGATGTCGGAGGCGGAGCCGGAGGAGGACGCCATGGCGGGCGACCTCGAGCGCACGGGATCTGGAAGGTTCGGAGAGGTTGGGGGGATTGGGGTGGGTGGTTTGATTCGATTCGAGGCGAGAGAGAAGGGGAGGAGGAGCGGGGGAGCGGGAGGGGAATGGAAACGAGCGGGAAGTTGAGGAGGAGGTGCCCGTACTAGTAGTAATGCCAGGCTGGATCCTCTCCACCGCCAGCGGCCGTTACGCCAGCTGGGCCGAGAGGATGAAACTTACGGGCCAAGGCAAAGGAAGTTTGGGCTTGCTTGGTTGGGTCTTTTCCGGAGGCCCACCATGACTTGCACAATGACTAGAATAGTTTGCATTTTTCTTATTGACATTTTTCACTACAGTGTGATGGAATCAAGTTACGAAAAATCTAAATCCAGAGGGTTCTCAATTTCGCATTACCACGAGAGCCTCTTGGTGGTTTGAGATCGGAAGAAGAAAATCCGAAACAAAAAGAAAAGAAGGTAACAAATATTCCCTGTGTTCCAATTCGTTTGACTTTTTTACCTCCTGATTTGACTGCTCATCTTATTAAAAACAAATTATGCAAATATAGTCAGTATTGAAGTATTTTGATTAACAAAAAAAATATGATATCTTACATAATATTTTTAATAAGGCGAGTGGTCAAATTTAATGTTGAAAAAGTCAAACGAACTATAATTTAGAACGTGGGTAGTATGAAGAAGAGAATGCAACAAATCCAACAAAGAAACAAATCAAGACACCTCCACTTACACCATATCCACCACCTTTTACGACGATGATGAACTTTGGTGAGCTCTTGTTCCCGTTCGGAGTTCGGGGTAGGGTTTCAAAGATTTGGGGGGAGGGGAGGGGGGTACCGTCATAGTCTTAAGGGATGGCCAAGGGGTGGCAGTACCAGCGGCAGTGGCGGGAGAAACAAATCATAAATTTAAGTTTTTGAAGGCTTAAATCTAGTTATGTTTGTTAAAAATTTTAATAAGACAAATGACTTAGGGTTAAAAAATTAAACACACTATAATTTGAAATGAATGAAGTATCTTTAAAGGCTTGTTCGAGGGTTGAGGGAGTAGGAGGGATCCAAATCTATACCTATACCTATTTCTAAAGCAAGCATTGATTCTGCCCCTTTTTGGTCCGTCGTGGGTCCCACCTATCAGTTGGTCCACCTGGCAGTTGGTCAAACTCATTTCAGCTGCACGCCCGTACACGCTTTGTGCTCCGATTCGATTGCATGTAGAATCACCAATTCTTACAATCCTATTCGCACTGCAACACCGAATCATCACTACCAAAGCTTGATTGGAACTCCCAGACATCTTCGATTGGAAGAAGAACGATGTCAAATAAAATAGAAAAGGAACAGCGGCTCATGGCTGGCGTCGAGCTGGCGACGACAAGCTCGAGCACGAGAACTGCTGGAGCGGCGCTGATGCGAGCGCGACCCTCAGCGCTGCGCCCACGGGCAAGCGCGAACCCTGGCTTGCGAGGGAGCGGGCGAGCTCTGCCGACCGACACGAACACCGATGACCGACGCGCGAGCTCGAGGCTACGAGCAAGCTCCGCTCCGCTGCTCTGAGCTCAAGCACGGAGAGCAGGAGCTCGGAAGCCTCGGCTACGCGTGGTCGCGATCGGGATCCTCCTCCGGTCAGCAAAAGCTCCGGCAAGCGTCACATCTGAGAGCTGAATCGGGGCTGACTGCTGAGGTTGAATCAGGCGGAGAAGAAAGGCACAAAGCAACGGGCGAAGAAGATAAGGAGCTGAATCGGGGAATCTGTCGAGGAGACCGACTACTAGGTCCCACATGTCCGGGGCCCGATGGTATGCCTCCATCACAGTTAGCGCGGACGCAAGTTATTAAAAACTCTAAAGATAAATTGGAATTTCGACCACTCTTATGCCACAAAGAATAAACTTTTATACTTGAGAGTCCGAGCTTTTCTTTACAAGCATCAAAATATATTCAAAATCTTGTACAAATGATCTAAAAGGGAACAGATTCTCCAATGAAGCCGGAACTGAATAGCCATTTAATTCATTAGATTCAAAATAAAAGGTATTTCTAGAATATATTATTATTTCAACAATAAATCTTGATGTGGGGTTGAAAATACTTTACTTTATTTTGTTGTAGTTATGATCTACTGTGTGCGATCATACGATCTTATATATTACAAGAATTCTTGATCGTGACAAGCTAACATAATTCAACTATAAGTATTATATTACTTTTAAATTATCCAAAATATAATATCAAAATATACATATCCAGTCATATTTTAAAGAATCATGGTTAACCATAAAAAGAGATACTATAGTGTAATAATATGTCTATATTTTTAGCCCGTAGCAACGCACGGGTATGTGTGCTAGTATATAATAACATGATGACACGAGAAAAATTTGAAACATATAGTGTTTCTTTTATTTGCTAATCATACCAGCGCGTTACATTACAAACTGCAAAATGCATACAAAATATGAGACACTCAATGTTGAAGACAGCAAGCATGCTCAACACCGTTTGGTCTTGAGAGCATCTTGGTCCCTCGACAAGTAAAAATCATCTCCAACGCACACAACATAGATTAAACCATATAAACGATACAAACACCAACATTGTTCCACCTTCCATCTCCTCCTCTTTCTTTCTCTTCCGATCCTCTACAAAATAAAAACAATTATTAAAAAATCATCTTGATTTTATTAATGGGTATAAAAGAATCGTTTGTGTGTTCACTTAAAATCGGTCAATTAACATAGTGGGACTTGTTTGGTCTTGGACTAGATGGTTTAGTTTTAACGAAAGTATCATTAAGAGCTTCATCATCGCGTGGATTTGATTTACCCAATCATGTTTATTATTCGAGCTGGCGTTGGGTCAGGGAGCCAGAGAGGGAAGGCACCGGCTGGGGGCGACGGGCGAGTAGGAAGCAAAGCGGATGCACATATCTAGGGAGAATGGGAGACTGACATTCAGTCAACAAGGGTGGCACTTGGCAAGCACCTTCTCCATGATCCAACAAAAAAAAAAAAGATCACAGCACAAGAAGCACAGTAGCTGATTATTAGCTGAATCATCACTAGCTGATTAAGTTTATCGATCGATGACCCATTACTGAAACTCCAACCAATTCACAGTTGAAGCACAAGAAGAACCTGGGTGCCAATGTGCCACATATGCATGCCCATCTTAAGAATGGCGCAGCGACCGTCTGCCGGGCTACCTAGCTAGCTGTGTTGGACTTCAATTTGAAGAGCAGCGAGGTGATCATGGTGGTGAGCTGGTCGAACTCGTGGTTCACCTCAACCATCCTCTTGCTCCCGGCGTCTCCGACGAGGAGGGACAGCGTCGCGGCGTATTCGACTACCTAGCCTACCTGACCAAATTGGGAAAGGGAAACTGACCACCTCAGGTCGCCATCGTTAGTCGTTGTAGTAAGGCCCCTGTAACTGTAAATGTAATAACTCTGTAATTAAGGCTGTAACAACCAGCTCCATGGCTCCATCATGGTGACGCCGTGGCAGTAGACATGCATGGTACACCTTAGCATTTGACAAACTCAGTCCATGGGGTTATGATCAATATAATCAGAGTGTACCATATATTTTGATCAAAGCAATCAATTACCAGCAAATTAGTGGTAAGCTGAATCAAGGTAGGTCCCCTTTGCAAACACTTCCCTTCCTCGTGACTTCGCATCAGCTTATCTGTTTTTTTATCTGACTCGTATATGTAGTAGCATAACCAAGATAATAAATAGCGGTGGTAGCGGCCGCTATAGCGCCCGCTATAGCAGTAGCGGCCAGTTACCGCTACCGCTACGAGGTAGCGGCCCTGGAATAGCGGATTGGAACTTAGCGGCCGCTATTGGCCGCTAGTTGGGGTTAGCGGCCGCTATAGCGGTCCGCAATAGCACTTTTAGACCGCTATTAAAGTATATAGCATCCCCTCACCTATGGAGGTTGGACTACATAACCCTCTAACCTATGAAACGGTCTATATCACCCCTGAACTTCTCAAAACCGATCAAATTACGCCCTAAAGCAGTTTTAAAAAATCATAGTAAATCACAGAAAGATCATAAAATAGAAAATCCAATTGTGTTGGACTCCAAATGAGTAGACATACACATTGAACAAATAATATGGTATGCTTTAGTACATTTTTTTCACTATAGCTTTAGATCTATGCTTTTCTCTATAGTTGTAAAAAATATATTAAAGCATACCATATTATATGTTAAGTGTGTATATCTACTAATTTGGAGTCCAACACAATTTAATTTTCCATTTTATGATTTTTTCTGATTTACTATGATTTTTCAAAATTGGTTTAGGGGGTAATTTGATCGACTTTGAGAAGTTTAGGGGGTGATAGACCGTTTCATAGGTTGGGGGGTTATGTAATCCAACCTCCATAGGTGAGGGGGTAATATAGACTTTTTCCGTGAGTTTATGATTATATGATGATATTTATAGATGATTTATAAACGACCAACCAATCCGCTACCAACCCGCTATCTGCTATCCGCTACCCTGACACTAATCCGCTACCAACCCGTTATCTGCTATTTATTACCTTGAGCATAACGTTCAAGAAGTTCTAACATAGATAAATCGAGCAGTTAGCAAATTAGTGCTCATTTATTACAGTTGAAAATTTGCAATCTTTTCCTTCCTCTATTAACTTTGCAAGATTGGCTACAAAACTAGGAAAGTGTTAAGTGTCCCGATGAAGAAGGCACTTCCATTACGACCATGAGTGGTGAAAGAGCATGATTGACAACTCTGTTGTGCTGCAAAGGGAAATAGATCAGAGTTTTGATAACTAGTCTACTGAGATAACTGAAAAATTATCCACAGAATCCAGTCATTGCGTGCTCTGCAGTAACTCCTACAACTAATAATTCCACAATAAAAGAAAAGCCAAACAAATAATTATGATATTTTAATAAGCTAGCAGGAAAGCTGCCAATTACATTGACAACTGGGAACGTCCACAAAACCTCTAACTGGTGACCTTCATATGATCAAGGAGCAATAACGGCTTAATGCTCCAGCAGGATCTCCACAGCCTGATCATGGCCATATCCTACAACAGCAGCCTCGCAGTCGCTGCAGGGACAAAATGAAAGTAAACACAACCGGAGCTCATCCAGAGAGGACATGTAACAAACAGTCTGCATACAAGCATTAAGGCCCTTTGTCTCCCCTGGAGTCAGGCATGGACAACGTCGACGCAGCGATCCAGAAGGTACCACGGAGGATCTAAATCCAGACATGACGGACATATTTTATGGCTGACGGGAAAAACAAAACAACCAAAACCCTGAGAGAAAAAACTCACCCCAAAATGCATTTAACATGCCTGCCATGCCAATATATATATGTAAACTGCAGCATCTCAGCTCCGTACAACTCAAGCGTTACAACTTCCAGGTTCCCGTCACCTTTATGATTGGTTTTACAACCCAAGCTAAGGCAAACTTTGGACCATTTTGGCGGTTCAGTGCACCACAGAGATATATTGCATATCTTTGACGTTATTAACTACAGTAGGTACGATAGGTAATAACTAAATCTCCAGCGGCTTTGGTTCACAATCTACAGAACGTGGTCACCCCACCCCATCTACAGAAAAATGCAGGATCCAACAGAAACAACAGCCCACAGGTTTCATGGACGCCTGGCAAATAGAAAGTCACCACAATCTTCGTCTGTGCAGTAGTAACGGACCCACCTCGCTTCATGAATGCTCCTCCTCCTTGGATGCAAAGTATGGTTGAAAGGGTACTCCCTCCGGTTTAGTAAAAGAAGTCCTTTTGAGATTGTCTTAAGTCAAACTTTTTAAACTTGAAATGCAAATATTTTTTAATATGTTAGGTTTATAAATGTGAAAATGATGAGTAGATTTGTATTGAAATATAGTTTCATAAAAGTATCTTTTAAGTATATTTTATAGCAAAAAGTATTACTCAAAGTTATGTGTTGGAGACTGTGTCAATGTCCTAAAAGGTCTTCTTTTACCAAACTAGAGGGAGTACATCAGCAACTTGGTGTTACACATGGTAATCTGTTATGAAATGGTAATAAAATAAGTCAATTCATCGATGCAAATCTTCTTTCATTGTAGTGAGTTGCCATATGCTCCCCAGACTGAGCACAAAAAAAAAAAAAATCACAGAAACCGGAACTAACATTTATGTATTCTCGGATTGAATAAGGTCACACTATAGACTATTCAAAAGGCATCAGGTTATCCAACCAAAGATCTGTAGATCAAAAGCAACTAGAGCAGATGCTACAAACCTGGATGCTCTGTCAGTTTTCCTAAGGCACGTTGAGTGGTTTCTTCCACTGCATACCATAACTCTAAAGAAGAAACAGTCAACACATAAACAGTAAATATTACACATTGTGTCATTGTGAGTTGCTGGCATAACTCACCAGCACGATTTGCTTAACCTCATCATCAGAGAGAGACTCTGCTAAAGTTGAATTCACCAATGCCACAAAGGTCAACGCGTCGTCCAAATATCTATCTCCAGCTTTAGTTTGCAGATAGCAAAGGCTCCTCTTTGCATACAATGATGGACTATCGTGGCCAATCCTCAATGCCTGCAGTCAACCAATGATACCAAACCAAACTTTAATTTAACTTGGAAATGGCATGTCATATATGACACAACTTTCTGTCATAAGAACATAAACATTAGGCAGGACTGCAGGAGGTTAGAAGATATGCAGACAAGCATAACGGTCTTCTACCAGAAAGGTGGCATTTGAAAAGCAGGTAAAGCAGGGTTTAACAATAAGATAACCAGTTCCATAGCATGTCTGGAGGAAACTTTTGTGTGCTTGAGAACTCTAACGTGTGAGTACACATTGTTAAAGAGAAGGGAAATCATGATATCTAAGGTAAAGCTGCATTAGTTATTGAATTCATTAGGATTCACTGAAATGCAGTAGCTCGACAATAACATAGGCATAAGAGATATGTTGGCAACTATATATGCAGGTTAGATATATAATTAGGAGATAGGCAAAAACTTACTTTAGTGTAGCATTCCAATGCAGCAGCATATTCGTTCCGCCAGTATGCAGCATCCCCATCTTCAATAGCCCCAAGTGCCTCGATTTGGGTTGCCTAAAGCTCATGCACAGCCGAAAGTAAAAAAAAAAATGCATCACAAAATCAGTAGTGTATACAAATATATATCACAGTCTCAATAACAACTCCAGCATCAATCCAACCATCATATTCAAAAGAAATATGGGAAATACTTCCAATTGTGTCTGAACTCACAGGGATTTCATTTGTAATCATTTCAGCAATGCTCAGGCCCTCATATTTTGGCAAAGGATCTGTTACAAGCAAAAGGATCTCAACACACTTATCCCGTCCTCTGGATGCAGCAACTTCTATTGGCAATTTACCATCCTGTTATGAAACCACAGAAGAAAACTAGAAATGAGCATCGGAGAGCAGGAGGAATAACAAAATTAGAGGCCTTCTATTGCACAATGTGGACATGTACAGGCATTATACTCCAAAATACAAACCTATCAGAAAGATCACCAGAGAGGATAAGGAAGGAGCAGGGCATGCATTATGGTACTTGTGTATACTTTGTACAGTGGCAGTCTAAACTGTGCACATGTATTTGCTGGGATGTGAAAATAGTGAATGGCCTTTTTAACAGAAAGATGAACAAGTGCACGAACATTGATCAATTCCTTTTATCTTTTCTTTGTTGTTGCACGAAGGCATCATTTTAACTTCCGACTAGCAAGATATGCAAGATTCACAAATTCAATAGTAGAGTTCTTTCATAATAAATTTAGGCTAAAATCCCCACATGCAAGAATACATTCGTAGGTCTAATGCCTTATCTCACAAGTCACAACACTTCCAAAAATCAACATTCGGAAATCACAACAGCAATCCTCAGACCAAAATTTTGCCACATACAAGAAACAAGTGAAAATGATAACTCACTTCATTGCGCTCATTAGGATCAGCGCCAGCTTCCAACAAACAATTGATGCACTCTGCTAGGCCTGTATGGGCAGCTACTGATAATGGTGTTACAAGACTGTTGGTATTGACCGCAGCACCAACCTGCAATTTGGAATACATGATATGTGGTGTTGAATAAAGCTCTTTAAAACATGATGCAACTCATGCCGTCATTCAATTTTTCTCCCTGCCCGATTGGCAACAAATATTTTGGGGCGAGCAGTAGCTCTAAAGGGACAAGTTACTGCACCTCAATAAATATCTTCAAGCATTCCAATGAAGAACCCAAAAGGAACGACACCAGTGGTGTGTGTTGATTAACCGAAAGTCTGTTACGCTGGGGAAAAGGAAACACACGCACTATGACTCTCAAGCAGAAAGAAAAGATCAAGCGGCGTAGTATGCAAGCCATTATAAGAAGACAAAAGGTTAAAGATGGGGGACACCTTATCACTTTATTCAACCTATAAAATAAAATTAAATATGCAAATTGATAGCAATATACCATGTCATCTTCTAATTAATGTACCTATGAACAAAAAGTATATCCACATTTTTCATATGAAAATTCCAGCTTTCATCAACAAGGTTCTCTATGTAACTGTTCCCCCCTAAATCAAATTAGCACTCCAACAATGTAGCAGCAAAACCAAGATAATTTAAGGTTATAGATGGTTTTTTTCATACCCATTCTGACTCCATGCATGTAAGCTATCAGCAAGACTATATACAAATGAACTGTCCATTCGAATACCAACACGTAAGCAGTTGTGCAGGCAAGGAAGAAAGAAGCAGGGAAGGCATGCAACTTTCATCAAATATGAGCAGTAGATTCTCTTGGTATAAAGTATGAACATGACTTACCTTACTACTTTAGGATGGTTATGAAAGGAACTAAGGTTTTACATTACTACGAAGCAATCTAGCACAAAGGCATCTATTATAAGCAAGGGGAGTGACAAACCAGAGAACAAATGCCACATGATAGGGGAACAAAATAGAAGTAAAGTGGCATGCAATTGAGCCAGTTAATAAAACAGAATTTCCAGCTCAGCCCGGTCAAGCAAATAAAAATAGAACTCAAGACGTGGTATACCGATCTTCCAGGTGTTGGGACATCGAAAGAGACTCAAGAAAATTAAAGTAAAAAGGTGGCCGATCTGAATTCACCCAGCCACGAATCTGTCGTTCATCTAACATGGATATAACAATGATGGAAATGAGGAAAGTAGAGAAGGAGAGAGAAATTATTACATTCGCACCACGTTCCAACAGTAATTTCACCATTCTTGCATGTTCACCATTGGCAGCACAGTGTAGTGGTGCTTCACCATCTTCAGATACGGGATCTTTATTTGGATCCGCACCATGCAGTCCATGTTTGACAAGATACTTTACAACAGCTCGAGATCCATAACCTAGTATTGCATAGGACAGAGGTTTTCTACCTAACACAAGCATAAAATATAGTAAACGTTTATTAGGGATGGTCAATGTTTCTCACGCAGTCCAAAGAAATTGTTCGATATTTAAAAGCCTTAGCACTAGCAAAAAAAAAAAACATACCAGAACAATGCACGAGAAGGTATCACATGGTAAATGCACCCTAAGATTAAAAAAAAAGAAAACAACTTTCAGCCAAAACTCCACCTATGTCTAATTAAAAAATGTACTTATCAGATCCATGACTGCATATTCAATATTTAACACCAGTTACTTGATTTTTTTTATAAAAAAAAGTGGATAAAAACACAATATCATTGCGGAGAGATACCACAACAAAGTAATGTACCAGTTGTCATGGACGCATACTAAAGCTGACATAAGCTGTCCTAGAGCCTCACCTAGATCTATCTTCAATGGATATGTGCAGTCGTGGCCTGAAACTCTGAAAAGAAATGATGTTTTCCTACAGCTTGAGAAATTTGCAGACCTACTACACTAAACAAAAACCTAACCATCAGTTCCGCTCCAGGAACAAAGGGCAGCAGGAGCATAGGTCGTGACGTGTCATCGTGAGATTACTGCATTTCCTCTGCTCTTGTACACATTGTGAGTCAGCATGTGGAAAAACTTGGCTAGACGCGATTCAGCACAATTAATCATGAAAAGTGTTATATTTAGTCCCACATCGGTAATTGATGGTGGGAGAGCACAACATATAAGGTGGGGCAGTCCTCATACTATAAGGCTAGTCTTTTGGGTTGAGTTAGGCCCGAGGCCTTAGTTGTTGTTGGGCTCTGTGGACCTAGGCCTGTTAGGCACCGGCTCGTGTGTACAGCGGGCTGGGCCGGATTCCGCTGCACCACTCTAACAAGTGGTATCAGAGCCAAAGGTTGTGAAATCGGTAACATCTCCGGGTCACATGTTTACGGGGGAGCCCGTTGATATCTCCGTTCGGTCATTTGACCATTGGTCACACAGTTGACTGGAGAGTTTATACTCTGGGCCTTTGATAACGTCTTCTTTGAGATCACACAATAGTTGTGATGGAAGAGTTGGGTCCGATGTGTGACGGGGGAGATTGTTATATTTAGTCCCACATCGGTAATTGATGGTGGGAGAGCACAACATATAAGGTGGGGCAGTCCTCATACTATAAGGCTAGTCTTTTGGGTTGAGTTAGGCCCGATGCCTTAGTTGTTGTTGGGCTCTGTGGACCTAGGCCTGTTAGGCACCGGCTCGTGTGTACAGCAGGCTGGGCCGGATTCCGCTGCGCCACTCTAACAAAAAGGAAGTTAAAGCTGTAGGTGTAGGGGATCAGGGTCGAAGTGTCAAACATTAAACACGGAGAAAGTTACCCCTGAAAAGGAAAATTCTTTTAAAGGTTGTTCTAGGTGCAACGTACGGAACTAAACATTCTCTAAACTGCTTCTTCCACGTTAAGTTTGATTCCCGTTCCAGTGGGATACAAATACTACCACCGAGCAGTCTAAATTCACATCACACCTTTAACTCAAATTCACAGCACACCTAACAGAGAAGGAACATGCAGTCCAAAATACTCGTGTAAAATGTAAGAGAATGCTAGATTCGGAATTTCGGATAACCTCCAGCAGCAGAATGCCGTGGCCGCCCCACTGTTCTCACTTGGCTGCCAAATCTATGCCCTGGCGTGGCGGCGCTGCCCGTACCCGGTCCCCTCCCCTCCCGGCCTCCTCCCCCACTTGAGGCCCCGGCTCGTCGGCTGCTCGCCACACGCCCACCTGGCGCCGCGGCGCCCTCGCCGTCGCCGCGCATCACGCCTGGCCGCCGCCCACCCGCGCGCGCTGCCGCCATTGCTAGATGATCAGCAACTCGGCTGCTATCTGGGTTATAAATAGCCCACACCCAAATCCAAGACGGGCCAAATTCTAGGCCCAATTGTGAAATTAGCAGGCTCTCGTTTGGGCCCCCAATTGCTAATCCCACCCCACTCAAAAATCCATCCACCAATGCCGATCCAGGCCTGTTTCTCAAAAAAAAAAAAAAAAAAACAGCCGATCCCCTCCCCCCGCCGCCACACATGGTCGAGGACGACGACGACCGCGACGGCTCCGGCGAGGAGGACCTCATCAGCGGCCTCCCGGACGAGCTTCTGCACGGCATCCTCGTCGGCCTCCGCTGCGCCCGCGCCGCCGCGCGCACCAGCGTGCTCTCGCGCCGCTGGCACCGCGTTTGGGCCCACCTGCCCGAGCTCCACCTGGACGAGCCGGCGGTCTCGTCGCCGGACCCCGTAGACGGCGCCCTCGCCGGCTACCTGGCCCCGTCCCTCGACCGCCTCTCCATCTCCCTTCCCTACCACCACGCCCTCGCCGGGCGCGCCACGCCGTGGCTGCGCTTCGCGGTGGAGCGCGTGGCCGGCGAGCTCCGCATCCACGTGCCCGGCCCCCGGTTTCGCCTGATGGAGGCGGTGGTCCCCATGGGAGCAGAGGCGGCGGAGATCGAGCTCCTCCCCGCGTGTGGCAGCAGGGCGCGGCGGGTCACGCTCTTCCTCCGTGTCGAATGGCACCTCCGGCTCCGGCCGGCCAAGCCGTTCTCGGCGCTGACGGCGCTGACGATACGCGGCGCTTCCGTCGAAGGCGGCGAGCTCTCTAACCTCGTGTCCACACAGTGCCCTCGCCTGAGCTGCCTCGACCTCTTCGCCACTCTGGTTGCTGCCAGCAACGTCACCATTCGCTCTGATTCGCTGCACTCGTTGGAGTTGTTCGACGTCCTCAACACCCAGAGGCTAGAGCTCGTCGCCCCAAGACTGGAAAAGATGGTTGTATCTTACCTCATTCAGGCTCACATCTCTGCTCCAAAGCTTACCCAGCTAGTTTGGCGTGGCACTGGCTATGATCCTGATGTTGGCCGTCGCCTCGGCCTGCTAGAAGTAGGAGACCTAGTTTCGGCCTCCCTGATGCAGCGATTCGATGAAGTAGATGTGTTGAAACTAGGATTCTGCATTCCACAGGTGTGTTGGCAATTACTCACAAGTAATTGATTTTCTCACACTCTAGTAACTACATCATGTGACATGTCTACTCATGAGTCATGCATGACAGGGAATGGCAGGGTATCAAAGATTCTTGGATGCAACAAAAAGGCTGCCCAAGTGTAAGACCTTGAGCATATCATTATCCTGGAATGACCATGGATTGGCACCAGTCGTTCTGCATCTCTTGAGGAGTTGCAACGGCACAAGGAAATTGCAGTTGAATTATTATAATGACTCATTGGTAATTTCTGCGCCTTTTACATTTTATATATAAATCTCCTTAGCTTTAGTCAGTCAGTATCATAAGTGGCGGTCGAGCAAACACAATTTTGATATCTCATGGTGAGGTGTATTATTTTCTCTTTTTTTTTCCAAATTACAGTTCAGTTTAATTTTATTCTATGTCAAATTATTCATCGACTCTAGCAATCTATTGTTTCATGTGCTCTGATTTTCTTACAGAAATAACAAACGATTAATTTTTCATATTACACAAGTTTAGTACTATATATATGTTTAATGGAATTAGTTTTCATATAAAAATAGATACATTGAGAAGGCAACAAATTTACTGCAAAAATTCTGTCTATGTGTGATGCATTCTGGCCCAGATCGTGCGTAAGTGTCACTGGTTTGATTGATTGCCGACTTTTGTCTATTTTAAAATTGAGAGTTTCATGGTTTTTTTGCTAAGGCGTGGTAGTGAGATTAATTATGAATGCATTAAATTAGTGTATTTTCTAATTCCATCATGTTATATAAACAATCTTCAACTTTGCATTTTGATCGAAGCTGTTTGCATTCTGATCTGACCCAGTCGCGATTTGTACATGTATTATATTCCTACTAACTTCAACTTTGTTTGAAAAACTGTAGTCCGCCCTTGGGCTTAGTGCAATTGCAATTGAAGCCTCGAAATGATAATATACTCATGCTGTTGAATATCTCCATATTATTTTGTTCGATTGTTTTATTGCATTATCCTGTTATTACTGAAACTAGATACAAATGTCTATGTATTGCCCTGAGAGAGCTTAATTATTGCCTACGTGATTGTTTGTATTCCGGGTATTGTTGCAGAGGGCATTTTGGTACAACTGGATTATGTGATGTTAGAAGATCCGTCTTTGATTTGATTTTAGCAGTTTGTTTCTTTCAGGTGCTACTGAGAAAAGTCAATGATATAACCTTAAGGAGGCGAACTGTATTAAACAATAAAACTATAAAGGCCTTCCCTATTCCTGGCATCATATTCTTGTCATGAGGATAGGGAATGAGCCCCAACCAGGTGCACAAAGATGGCAGCCTGTGTCTATTTCCTATAGCCGATAACTGAAATCATGCTTCATAAGACAGTAATTATGTCGATAACTGAAATCATGCTTCATAAGACAGTAATTATGTCTCGACATTCAAATTTTAGTTAAATTTGTTTTTAACAAAGTTTTGTGATGTTCTATGGTGTTCGTTATAGAATTTTTTATCACCCGTAGAAGCGCACATGCACGATACTAGTTAGGTAAAAAGGGAGGTGCTTGCATTGGCCAATGCATGATTTAAAGTCAACTAAACATCGTATCAACAAAGTAAACTTGAGTTTTATATATATTATCTAATACTACATTGATATTTTGATTTTCTTATTTCTAGAGGACTTGCCCGCCATCTTGCCCTTGTCGCTTGGATGAGAGTCACAAAATTGATGACATCAATCTGAATTCACTTAATAAGATAGAAATCGATTCCTACGAAGATTTCCATGACGGATTGGAATTTGTGGAGCTGATGTTCAGATGCAATGCCAAGGTCCAAAAGTTGGTCATCAACTACAAGGCGTCCAGTACTCCAGGAACCAAAGTATGCGAGAAGGTCCGCAACATGGGTTGGCCGAAGGTTAAAGTCAAATTCTATGTGTTCCCAGATGGACCAAATGGGAGACGGGTGGGTTTTGAATGATTATTTAGCACACAGTAAAATTTTTTTAATGTAATCGTCACTATTGGTTTCTGAAGTCGTGCGAGTATTTGAAGTAGGATTGTTTCGGACCTTTTTCAGGATTCAGTTCATTTTTATACTTCGTTATGCTAAGCTAACTTGCTTGGTAGTAATGTTTAAATGAAATAATGTTGCAGTTATTGCACTCGTTGATGTTTTCCATTTATTTTTTGTGAGGAATTGAGGGAGATGGATGCATGCGAGTGTCGTATATCCATTGTGACACACTGCAGTCGGTGGCTGGATAATGTTTCATTGGATATGTTGGGAGTTCCACTTTGCCCATCTTTTGATGGATGATGCTCAAGTAGGAGCCCCTACATCAGGGGTGGGTGAGAAAAAAAATGAGGGCCTATCCATGGGATAGATGAAAGGCCGATTTGTCCTAAAAAAGAGGGTTGAAGTATAGTTGTTCTATTGGAGCTGCTCGTGTTGTAAGCACCAGGTTGTTGCAAGCTTCTCCCGGTCATCCCCGTTGCCGGCGGCTGGAACAATCGAGTTGAAGGTTGAAGCCGACCACCCTTCCAACGAAAACGAAGATGATTCAAAGGGTTTTAAATGGCATCAACAGCAGCACACCTTGTTGCTCTGCGCGGAAGGAAACACGGCCCATAGACCTGGAGGAGGAGGTACCACTGCCTCGGGACGAACAACTTTCTGAGCTGTCTTTTGCCATCTCTCACGGTTGATGGAGACCGCCTATCGACCCGTGTTCCCGCATGGGTAATTAGAATTAACATAAAAAAAAGACAGACAGCTAATAATTGTAATTATCTATCTGGCGCACGCTCACTTTCATCAATTAAATATGTCTAACACAATACTCTAGAGATAAATATTAATCACTATCTCATAGTAATATGTTTAGTTAGTAACATTTTTAACTTTGCATTGTATGGCACAAGCATATATATATTTGATAGTATTTTATTGAACCCTTTGTGTGAGCTATAATTGGTACTCTAATATCTTCCAACACACATCAATACATCATGGGTAGTATTTTTTGTGTAAAAATAACATTGATTTACTTCAAGATTTTTTTTATAATTATATAATTTAGACTCGGACTTACAGATTACTTTAACTTTTTAATATAATGACATAATTGAATAATTTGTATGCAGATTTTAAAGGGTTATTCGACATAGTTTTGTAGTGGCATAGGTGGGTAATTTACATGAAGATTAGAGAGTTATTTAGATTATTTCTTATAATGCCATATTTGGGTTATTTACATAAATATTAGGGGGTTACTTTAGATTATTTTTATAATGGTAGATGTTGGTAATTTGAATGCCTGTTTAGGGATATAGTTCAGGTTATTTTCATGACATATGTGGGTAATTTATTAGAAAAGATAACGTATGAGCCACATGGTACATGTGGCTAGCAATCTTTCAAATTCAAACGCAAAAAAGAAAAGAGTAAAATGCATAGCACATATCCAATGGCTATTTTGATTAGAGGTGTAGGATTGATGGTAGGATATTTCTATTTTAGTGAGAATTTCTAGGATTCCTCTATTTTTTAAGTGTGCCCACCTTGAATTCTAGATGGCTTCACGTGGAGAATTAGTAATAGTAGGCAAATATTTGCTTTACTCATACTAGAAATCCGAAAAGGTTATATTCAGTCTATCTAAGGCCGCACTTGATCCTTTCAAATTGAATCTCAAGGCAATGGTGTCGAGTCCCAAGACTCCTTTCAATATGGACCCTGACCTTTGGGTTTGAAAATGATCTAATAAAAATTTCACCAAGATTTTATAGTGTGACTTTTTACTCCGGTGTTTCCGAAACACCAGAGTAAAAATATTATTTAATATTTTTTCCTTCATATTTTGTAGATGCATCTATAATATTATTTAAAAATAGTATGAATTAATATAAGATAAATCAGTCCGTGTGAATGCATGCGTTTGCGACACATTGTCTAGACGTTAATCATGCGTTCATATAATCTAGACGCTAGACTATGTGGGTGTAGAGTCCTGACGGACTAAACAACCCTGGCGGACCACCCTGTGGGCCGGTCCATGTACAAGACTTGACGCACAAGACAAGAATTAGTCCTAGTCGGTTTGGATAAACTGTATCAGGGAATTAGAGATTAACTTGTAAAAGTCTCCTAGTCCTATACGGTCTCCATGTAACCCTGCCCTCTGGGATATATAAGGAGAGGCAGGGACCCCCCTTAAAACATCTCATCTATACAAGATACACCATACAGGACGTAGGGTATTACGCACATTGCGGCCCGAACCTGTCTAAATCGTCTCTTGTCACCTTCGGCTCTAGATTCTCGATGACTTCTCTCTAAACCCTTCTCTCGGGGCACCCCCTCGAGAACGCTGTCAGCATAATTCGCCGACACTTTGGCGCCATCCGTGGGGATCTATTCGTCGAGAACTCGCTAAAGAGTCGATGGCCTCGTTCAGCGCCTCCATCGTCACCAAATTCGAGGCAGGCGCCTCCTTCGTCTTCGGCTCCTGGCTTTGCATCGCAAACCAGGAAGGCGAGCTTCAACACCAACTGCGCAACGTGGTGGCTGCACCAGCTTCGCCACCCGTGCAAACCACTCCGCGAGGATCCCGGAAAACCTTAAATTCTGACAAGATCTCTGGATCGTATCCTACTCGGAGGAGTACATGGCGCCCGAAGCAGATTCAAGCTCGGGCCGACCATGTCGACTCGACCCCTGTCAAGCGACAGGATCAAGCCACGCGTCCACGACTCCCTGGCGGACTCCAGATCACCTCCGACTTCCGCCAGGGTTCAACGATCAGGACCGTGACAACAACCCCACGGGTACCCAGGAACTCTGGCTCCGATTCCCGTGGATCGAAGACTTCACCACATAGATCGCGCGCGCCTCAGTTTCCCTTCGGGCTAAAGAACTCAGCCGCGATCTACCAGAAGCATCTGAAGAGAAAGTTTCGACAACCTCGCCGGGCCACCTCGGATCTTGTCATGACCACAACTCCCTCGGGGGTTATCGTTCATTGGCCTGACATGGATCCCGAGGTAGCTCTCCACGAAGCAAGCGTACCGTCCACGGTACGGGACATTCTACCTCTGCTTTCCTTCCAGGCAGGCAGAGAACTCCCTGTTACCATGAGTAACAGAAAAACCGGGCCTAACAACCCCGGTCGCCAGTCCTGTGTCATCCTCAATGATCACAGCGACGATGAAGTTGTCTCCGACGACGCTCCAACCGTTGATGGAGAGACCGATGCAGATCGGGAGCTCCGTGTCGAGCGCAACCGCAACCGTGCCCTCCGACGTCGCTTCATTCAGAGGAAAAACCTCAATGCTGAGTTCGACAAGGAAGGCATCTTCAATTCCCCTATGGCTAACATCATGTTCGGGGTCAGCGTCTTCGAGGGGTTCCAAGCTACCCCTGACATCAAACTCGCCAAAGCCCGCCTAGA
The DNA here is from genome assembly GCA_015342445.1 of Digitaria exilis. Taxonomy (NCBI): domain Eukaryota; kingdom Viridiplantae; phylum Streptophyta; class Magnoliopsida; order Poales; family Poaceae; genus Digitaria; species Digitaria exilis. The sequence goes on from JACEFO010001947.1 coordinate 888,255, forward strand.
AGCCGCAGCGGTCATGGTTGATCGCTTGGACGGAGGCCGTTCCGCCTCCAAAAGCAAGAGTTCTTCGCGCCACCAAGCACCGTCAGCTAGGCGTCAGAGCAGCCACTACGGCAGCTCCGCCGGAAGAACAAAGAACATGGCCAGGCCTCGTGAGGAACCCCGCCGTCCTCGCGAGGAACCCCCCAGGTCCAACCGCCACGAAGAACCCCGTCCGGCTCGTTCCCACATTACACCGAACGATGCCCGCAATGAAATCCTCCGGATCCGGGAGGGGAGAGCTACCTCCCACGTCGCGGATTCTGCGGGAGGATACGACGTCCCCAACCCTGATGCTCTGCCATGCTACACACGCGCCATCCGCGTCAGCTCCTTTCCGTGAAAGTTCAAGCCGCCAGGCATCACCAACTTCGACGGGAAGCAAGACCCCAACATCTGGCTGCGCAGATATTCTTCTGCAATCGAGACATCGGGGGGCGACGACATCTCCAAGATGCTGTACTTCCTAGTTGCGATGGAGCAAGGTCCTCTCACCTGGCTTGAGTCCCTTCGTCCAGACTCCATCAACAGCTGGCACGCGCTGAAGAAGGCTTTCGTCTCCAACTACCAGGGTTCTTTCGAGCGCCCTGGCAGCAAATATGAGCTCCGCGCGTGCAAACAAAAGCCAGATGAGTCCCTGCGCGACTACAACCAGCGATTCTTCGCCATCAAGGCATCCTGCGTTCCCATCCCCGATTCAGAAGTCATTGACTATTTTCAAGAAGGGATGACCGACCGCAGCCTCTTCCGTGATTTCGGTCACAACCGTCCTCGTGACCTCGAGGAATTCCGCGCGCTGGTGTCCAACTGGATGGACACCGATGATCAAGAATGGGAGCGCTATGGCAAACGATCCGCCAACCCTGGTCGTAGGAATCAGGAAGACAACAGGGATCAGCCGCGCGACTCCTTCCAGCGTAACGGCAACAACCCACGGAAGCGACCAAACAACACGGTCGCAACCGTCCAGACTGTTCGCGCCGCCAAGTCTCCGCAGCAAAGAAGGGAAGAATTCAACAAACTTCTCAAGAAGCGCTGCCCCTATCATCCCGAGAGCAAGCACACCATGGGCGAGTGCACGCTCCTCCGGGACACGTTCAACATGCCCAACAAGAAGCAGAGGTCGGATGGGGACGGAGACGACAAGCATGACAAGGGAGACAGCGGTTTCCCAGATGTCACTAATACTGTCAATGTCATCTTCGGAGGCATGGCAGTCAGCGACACCTCGCGCAATCGCAAGAACGCGCGGCGCGAGGCCTACGCAGCAGAACCAGTGGTGGTTACACCCCTACGGTGGTCAGACACCACCATCACCTGGTCCAGGGAGGACCAATGGGCGGAGATCACCTCTCCCGGACGATATCCTCTCGTCCTAGAGACCGTGGTGGCGAATAGCAGGCTCACCAAGATCCTGATTGATGGGGGCAGCGGGCTCAACCTCATCTTCGCCAAGACGCTGAAGTCCATGGGGCTCGACACAAGCACGCTGCAGCCGACAGATACTCCCTTCTACGGCATCGTACCTGGGAAGGCGGCCATCCCCCTCGGGCAAATCACCTTGCCCGTCACGTACGGTACCCCATCCAACTACCGTACAGAGTTCATCAAGTTCGAAGTTGCCGACTTCGAAACGTCATACCACGCCACCCTCGGGCGACCAGCGTTGGCCAAGTTCATGGCCATCCCCCACTACACCTACCTGGTGTTGAAGATGCCAGGGCCTCATGGCGTTCTTTCCCTTCGCGGTGACATCAAGCGCTCCTACCTCTGCGACAAAGAGGCAGTGGAGTACGCCGTCAGAGCCGAATCCACCATAGATCGCCAAGAGCTCCACCCCCTGGCTGTCACCGTCATCGAGGAAGACGGTGATGCCCCAACGCAGAAGAAGACGCGGGCCATCAAGCCTGTGGACAAGGTAGCCACGAAGACAGTTGATCTCCAAATAGGCGATCCAACGAAGACAGTGGTGATTGGCTCCACCCTCACTCCTGCATAGGAAAGCGCGCTCGTCGACTTCCTGCGAGCCTAGGTTGACATCTTTGCTACAAAGCCTTCCGACATGCCTGGAGTTCCCAGAGAGTTGATCGAGCACAAGCTGGACATCAACGAGAGCGCAAAGCCCAAAAAGCAGCGCCTCCGAAGATTCGCCACGGAGCATCGGGAAGCCATCAAGAAAGAGCTAGCTAAGCTATTAGCAGCTGGCTTCATCAAAGAAGTCTTTTATCCGGATTGGTTAGCCAATCCGGTTCTTGTAAGAAAAAAGAATTCAAATGAATGGAGAATGTGCGTTGACTATACTGATCTCAACAAACATTGCAAGAAGGATCCCTTCGGGCTTCCTCGCATTGATCAAGTCATCGACAGCACCGCCGGGTGCACCTTACTCTGTTCCCTCGATTGTTACTCAGGATATCATCAGATATCGCTGAAAGAAGAGTATCAGATCAAAACTTCATTCATCACGCCATATGGCACGTATTGTTATACAACCATGTCTTTTGGTTTGAAAAACACAGGTGCCACATATCAACGGGCGATACAGGGTTGTCTTCAAGATCAACTTCACCGAAATGTTGAAGCCTACGTTGATGATGTGGTAGTCAAGACAAGAAATCCCGAAGATCTCATCGCCGATCTCACTGAGACGTTCGACAACTTACGCAAGTGGCGGTGGAAACTTAATCCCGCCAAGTGCATTTTCGGCGTTCCATCAGGAAAGCTCCTCGGGTTCATCATCAGCGAACGCGGCATTGAGGCTAATCCAGAGAAGATAGCAACTATCATGAACATGGAGCCGCCGCGCACCGTCAAAGATGTCATGAAGCTTACGGGCTGCATGGCTGCACTCAACCGCTTTATCTCCAAACTCGGAGAGCGCGGGACTGAGTTCTTCAAGCTACTCAAGAAGCAAGACAGATTCCAGTGGACACAGGAAGCTCAAGTCGCCTTCGACAAGCTCAAGCTGTTCCTGACTACACCACCTGTGCTCACTGCACCGCTCCCGGGCGAAGATCTCTTGCTCTATATTTCAGCAACCACTAACGTCGTCAGTGCCGCTATTGTTGTTGAACGCAATGAGGAAGGTCATCTTCAGAAGATTCAACGACCTGTGTACTTTGTGAGCGAAGTCCTCTCGGACTCCAAATTAAGGTACCCTCAAGTTCAAAAAATTCTATATGCTGTCTTAGTGACATCCAGGAAATTGCGGCACTACTTCGACACCTACAAGATCATTGTGGTTACTGGATATCCTATTTGCGAAATTCTCCATAATCAAGACGCTACAGGGCGTATCGCCAAGTGGGCTGTTGAGCTCGGAACATGCAGCATAGAGTTCCGATCTCGCGCGGCCATGAAGTCTCAGGTCCTTACTGATTTCATATCAGAATGGACCGAGCACAATCTTCGAGTCGTCATCACCAAGCTTGAGCATTGGGTCATGTACTTCGATGGTTCACTCAAGCTGGAAGGTGGAGGCGCTGGAGTCCTGTTGATTTCACCCCGAGGAGATCAACTCAAGTATGTTCTGCAGATTCAGTTTGCCGTCACCAACAATGCTGCAGAATACGAAGCACTTCTTCACGGATTGAAGATGGCCATTACCCTCAGTATCAAGCGTTTGTTGGTGTATGGGGATTCAATGTTAGTCATCAAACAAGTCAACAAGGACTGGAATCGAAACCATGAAGACATGGATGCGTACTGTGAAGAAGTTCGCAAGTTGGAAAAACACTTTCTCGGCATCGAATTTCATCATGTCGAGCGAGATTATAATATCACTGCAGACGTCCTATCAAAGCTGGGTTCTTCCAGAGCAGAGGTGCCTAGTGGGGTGTTCGTCAATGAACTCTCCAAGCCATCAATTTCTGCAACAGCAACTTCGGACGATACAACCTCAGCTCTTGAGGTTATGCTCATCAACGCCACTTGGAGCGCTCCAATTATAGATTACATCTTGCACGATGGACTCCCTACCGAGAAGGCAGAAGCTCAGCAAATTGCTCGTCGCAGCATGTCCTATATTATAATTGGAGACACACTATACCAACGTGGTGCACGCTCTGGCGCACTGATGAAATGCGTCTCACAGCAAGAAGGAGTCAACATCCTAGAGGAAATTCACGCAGGTGAATGTGGCAATCATGCAGCTTCCCGCACTATCGTGGGCAAAGCCTTTCGTGCCGGGTTCTACTGGCCTACAGCTCTACACGACGCTGAAGAAATTGTTCGTCACTGCAAGGGTTGTCAATATTTCGCTCATCACCCGCATCAGCCTGCGCATAAGATCAAGTTGATACCTCCCTCATGGCCGTTTGCATGCTGGGGGCTTGATATGATTGGGAAACTACCCAGGGCGCCTGGTGGATTTGAATACTGTTTCGTCGCCATTGACAAATTCTCAAAGTGGATAGAAGTCTTTCCGGTTGTCAAACCAACCTCTGAGAAAGCAGTCCAATTCCTCCAAGAGTTGATTCTTCGCTTCGGGATACCACACCAAATCATCACAGATTTGGGTACTACTTTTACAGGCAACAAGTTTTGGGACTACTATGAAGATCGCAGCATCGAGGTATCCTATGCCTCTGTTGCTCATCCTCGTGCCAACGGACAAGTTGAAAGAGCCAATGGCATGCTTCTCGATGGACTTAAAGCTCGTATGGAATGAACCCTGAAGAAAGCAGAAGGCCGGTGGATGAAAGAACTCTTTCCAGTCGTCTGGGGCCTACGATCTCAACCCAGTAAAGCTACAGGGCAATCTCCTTTCTTCCTGGTGTATGGATCTGAGGCCGTTCTACCTGTTGATGTCATGCATGGCGCTCCTCGCGTTGAGGAATTCCAAGAAGCCATGGCGGACGAACAACGGATGCTGGAGGTTGATACGGCTGAAGAAGTACGACTAACAGCCTTGTTACACAACGCTGCTTATCTTTAGGGTATCCGTCGATTTCATGACAAGAATGTGAAGACAAGATCATTCCAGATTGGAGACTTGGTGTTATGCCGAATCCAGAATACAGTCGGGTCATTCCAAGCTTACTCCATCTTGGGATGGTCCATTCATTGTTTCCAAGGTTCTCAAGCCAGGTACCTACAGACTTCAAACAAAAGATGGTGTGGAATTACCAAATCCTTGGAACATAGAACACCTACGAAAATTCTACGCGTAGTTCCTTCACTGCAACAGTGCTTCGGCATCGCAAGAACCAATTGCTTCGGCATCCAGAGTTCTTCCATAAACATTGCTCCAGCAATATATGAACTAGCTGCTTCGGCATCATATGTTCTTTTGTACCGTTGTTTCGGCAACGAGATATATTTCAATAAAATTCCCTTTACTGGGTTGTTTATTTTGTCTTCGTGACATAATTCAAAACTTCCGGGTTCTTTATAGACTCGGTCAGTTTCTTCTTCATGCATTCGGAGCCCATACATGAGGTCTATCCGGGTTCCTTCGGGGCCGAGAACGGATCTGTTCCTCAAATTTTGTTTCTCTACAATAGTTTTCAGCTTAAAGCTGCCGCTCTGTGGGTCTTACTGGGTTCTTGCTTTGGCAAACCACATACAGTTTGTTCCCAAGTATCCTACCGGGGTACACTTTAAAAGATAGCTTATGCTATAAGAAATCTCCCTGGGTTCCTTCGGGTCCTTAACAGGGCTGCTTTTCAACAGTTAAAATCTACGCAATGTACATTTTGACTAAGTCCTGGTCATTGACACAGAGACAACCCAAGGATTCTTAGAAATTCTTGGTTTTTTCTTCGAAGCATGAAAATATTATATTTCATTGCATACTACTTATATTACAATAATATTTGTCCAATTTACAATCTAAGGCTCTGAGCAATTGCTTCAGCAACTGGCTCCGCCTCTTGTTTCAGGTCCCTGAAGGCGGCTTCAGTACAATTAGGCTCTACGCCTTCTACAAGCTTGCCTATATCTACTTCAGGGTACCTAGATCTGATTACAGCAAGGACATGCATAAAACAGGCTTTTGATGATCTCTTGATGTAAGCCTTCAATTGTCGTGGCATGGCCTTCAGGCGTTCCAGGAAAGATAGCGGCGATGCAGGGTCTTCCGGGACTAAGGCCTTCACCACCGGGTTCGCTGCCTTCTCTAGCAATGATATCCGGTTCAAGGCTTCGGCCAGGTCGTCGTCCGACTTCTTCATCAGCCGCAAGGATTCTTCAAGCTCTGACATCCTCCTGGTTGCCTGTTCAAGCTTCTCATCCAGCGCCTTCTTGTCGGCGAGATTCTTCCGCGCCTGGACGAGTTCTTCGGGCAGTTGATTTTTCTCTTTACGAGCGTCTTCAAGATCCTTGGCAAGCTTCTTTTGCTGCTCAAGGATTTGCATCAACTGCGCGTCCGCATCCTTGCGTTGTTGGACCGCTACTCTGAGTTCTTCTTTGATAACATCGTGTTCGGCAGAGAGAGTCTTCAACGCTTCTTCATGACGGTTGGCCAAGTTGGACCAATCCGTCATCTTGCTCTGGGTTGTTTTCAACTGTTGTTGCACCCCTGTTCACACAAGACAATGACAGAGTTGTTATTCTACAAAGGCAAAGGATATTTCGTTACAAGATTCTGGTAGTGACAGAGTACCTTTGAGCTCTGCTTTCGCTGCTAAAAGTTTCTTCTTCATGTCCTCCTTCTCCGCGACCAACTCCTTGGTTCGCAGATGCAAGGTACGGATCATGTCGGCATCTTCCGCCTCCTGGAGTTTACGGTCTTCACGTTCATGCTCCAACTCCTTTTGAAGGCGGTCCGCCTTGGCGTGCATCAAGAAGATGTTGTGGATATACTCTGTTTTCTTCCTTGATGCCTCGCCGACGGCCTGCAACACAATTATCATGAGATATATTCAAACGGCACTACAAGAACAGGGTTGTTTCACAGACCTTGAAATAGGCTACTGCTCTCTCGGCGTGGTACAATCCCCTGTCAATATGTTCCTCATCCTCCTCCGCGTCCAAGATGTACTCGAAGCCTTGCGGATTTGGATTGAGCATTGGATCGTAGCTCCCGATGCGGAAGCTACCGATCTCTTCTTCAGCTCCAGTACCCCTGTGTACTCTGGGGATTTCTTCAATAATTTGCTCTTGGGTTGATGCTTCGGCTTGTTTACCCCTTGAGCACTCTGCCTCTGCCCTGATCTGGGTTGTCTCCGTGACGCTCGGGGGCTCCGCAGAGTTCTGGTCACGGCGCTCTAGTTCAGATTCTTCAATCACGGCCTGTGTGACCAGTTGTTCGATGTCTGCCAGCACCTCAGCAACTGTTTCTTCAACTTGTGCTCCTTCTGGTACTGGCAGGCTTGCTGGCACGGCTGCTTGAACCTCTGGCAGGGTTGTTTCTGACATCACCCTGGGTTCTTCGAGCACTGTGGCCTCTGGCTCTACAGCTGCATGATCAATTACTGGCTCTTCTCTAGTTGCTGGCGGAATTTCTTCAACTCTGGAACAATAACTTTGTTAGTCACAATAGTATATTACGAAGGTACATTTCGTACTGCACGACAAAATACTTACATGGTGGAAGGCCGCATGGGGATCTCTGGCTCCCCCAAGGTGAATTCCTCTTCAGTCTCCTACTCTGGAGCCGACGGTCCAGCTAGACAGGGTTCTTCAACCATTGAGGTTGTCCCTTCAAACGGCACGGCGACAAGATTGAAGATGTTGTGTATAATTTCCTCTTCTGACAGAGGATTCTGGGCACCGCCGCTTTGTTGAGATCGGCTGGTTCCGATCTCACCGATGGATATCCCCACGGCAGCTGGCATCTTTGGTTGTGGGGGTACTTTCTCCCTTTCCTCTGGGATCACCCTGGCCCGGGGCTTGGGCAGAGTTCGTGCTCTCTTGGGCACAAGCGCTTGTAACTCTGTTGTTGCTGGCCTCTTGGATTCTTCACCTCTCTTGGAGGTTGCCCCTGCCTTGGCACGGGGTTCTTCTGACACCTATTGTTCACCATGAGCAGGTGACTCGTCAGGATCTTCAGTTGCAGATTGCTTGTGTTGGCGCACCTGATCTCTTACCCCTGGATCCACACAGCGAGCCAACAAAGATGCTTCTTCGGTGTTGGTTGGGTCCAGGGGCGGCAGACTCACATAAAGTGATCGCCGGGCTTCATACTGTGATGATCAAGACATTAGTTCATAATATGCTTTCAACAATAAGGCAATATATTGCTTTCAGATATGGTTCTTACCTCAGGTGTCATGGTGATTGCAGAAATTTCCATTATCTCTGGAAATTGTTCATCGTTGACCACCAGAAACTTCTTCAAGAGTTGATTAATCCTCTTATCTGCCATGTCTCCGGTGGCATTCCTTGAGGGGTCAGATTCTCCATAGTACAAGTACCCTGGATTGCAGCGTTGTTTGCATGGTTGGATTCTCCTCCGCATGAATGAACGATACACCATGGCTCCTGTCAGCCCTTGTGCTTTCAGATCTCTGATCATGCTCAGCAGCTCAGGGATCTGCATTGCTTGATTTACTCCAATTGTTTCACTCCAGAATGGCTTCATTACTGGAGGATTCCCTGAGCGGCTAGGTAGTTGTGGCTGGTGGTTCCAAGCGTAAAACCACTCCTTCTGCCAGTCCTTCAGGCTTTCCTTGGTTGCATAATCCAAATATACTGGTTTCATGCCCTGACGGAACTGGATAACTACCTTTCCTACTACTTGCAATGGTCCGCTTGAAGTCTTCACTCTGAATAAATGGTGAAACAGAGCAAAATGTGGATCTATTCCAAGAAATGCTTCGCACAGATGGATATAGATCGACAGATTCAAAATGGAATTGGGGTTCAAATGACACAATTCAATTCCATAGAACTGCAAGACTCTACGGAAGAAGTCGCAAGTTGGAAGACCAAAACCAACTTCATAAAATGCCTTCCATACCGTCAGCTCTTCGGTTTCTTCAGTAGGGTACTCATGCCCGTATGCGCACCTCCACTGACTGATCCCTTGGGCTGCTAGGAATCCATCTGCTTCCAGAGTCTTGATATGCTTCTCCTTCAGATTGCTGGTTGGCCAGTCACTGATTGGATCTTCAATGCTTGTCATATCCCCAGCGGGCGCTGTTTTCTCGGTCATCACGACCTCCTTCATGGCTTCTGCTCTCCTCTTTGTGCCCTTGCTTCGGCTGGATCCTTCACCACCGGCCATCTCAGTCTTTCGAGACTTGGTGTGGATTGGATTCGGGTTGGGGGAAGATGTGGAAGATTTTGCGCGGTCTCAGGATTGCAAGCAAAGAAACTGTTGCAAACCCTAGATCTGTTTCGCAAAAGGCGTGCGGATACAAAGGGACGCGGACAGTTTATATTGGCTTTTCGAAGCGTTACTTCGGTACTTTTCAATTTTGGTCCTTTCTTGATCCTATATTTGAATTTGTTCAAATTTAGGCTCGGGGGCTGTGGACATATTTTCAGGAAATATTTTTCTGAGAATTTTCGGCTTCAATTGATAAATTTATGAGGAGTTCTAAAAGAACTCGGGTTTCTTCGGAAATTGATTCTCTTTTGGTTTGGATTTCGAAAGAGCCTCGAATTTCTTCTTCAAAGATAAACGAGGCTCGGAGGCTGCCCAATTGGGCGCACCTAGTCGGTGCGCACCAATCCGAACTTCGAGAAGACTCATGAGCACATCATTACCTATTGAACAGCATGGTTGCAACTTCCAAGAGCAAAGAACCCTGCGGGTCTCAAAGAACCCTGGCGGATTTCAAAAGAACTCTGGAGGACCTCAAAGAACTCTGTACTTTCAACAAGGCTGTTCTTCAGGAGATAAGGTGCTCGGGGGCTTGTGGGTGTAGAGTCCTGACGGACTAAACAACCCTGGCGGACCACCCTGTGGGCCGGCCCATGTACAAGACTTGACGCACAAGACAAGGATTAGTCCTAGTCGGTTTGGATAAACTGTATCAGGGAATTAGAGATTAACTTGTAAAAGTCTCCTAGTCCTATACGGTCTCCATGTAACCCTGCCCTCCGGGATATATAAGGGGAGGCAGGGACCCCTCTCAAAACATCTCATCTATACAAGATACACCATACAGGACGTAGGGTATTACGCACATTGCGGCCCGAACCTGTCTAAATCGTCTCTTGTCACCTTCGGCTCTAGATTCTCGACAACTTCTCTCTAAACCCTTCTCTCGGGGCACCCCCTCGAGAACGCTGTCAGCATAATTCACCGACATGGCCTGAACCAGGGTATACACACGTCTAGTTTTTTAGGGGGACGGGGTCTAGCTTCTGCTGTTTAGCATCACGAAATAATATTCTCTGCCCCACAGGCCACATGTCATCAGTGTCTTTTGACAGGGGTTGCTTTTGCCTAAACTAGCAGCTCTAATATACGAGTAGTAGATATAAAAGGTAAAATTTGGATGAAAATAATGAAAGGAATACTTTGATTTAATTATTAACCCACTACCTTAATAAAGCAATTCATCCCAAATTGTAGGTCGTTTTAGCTTTTAAGTGCATAGATGATCTTGTTATGTAATATACATGGTGTCCAAATATGTATACTAAAATTATGTATCCAAATATGCCAAAACGACATATAAATTTAAAGGCAAAATTTAGGTTAAAACTATGAGAGGGGTCCTGGTACTATTCTTGAAAACCATAGGCTATGAAATAAGAGCTAAATGTGGTAAAAATAAAAGAGGGAGCCAGAGAAGATAAAGGAGGTGAGTAACTCTAGCAGTTTCCAATAAGTATTTCCCATTAACATATTACTGGATGTCTTATACAACTTTCAAGGATTATTGGGAGATGTGCTTTTGCGGTCTCCCAATAACCTCATCCCGTTAGCAACTACTCCCTCCGTTCTAGAATACAGCTACGTTTAGGTTTTCCCAAAGTCAAACATTTTAACTTTGACCGATAATATTTCTATAATTCATTTAAATAAAAAATTGCATGTTGAATAGTTGGTTTCATGATGAATCCATATACATTATTATCGTAATTCCAGTCTTTATTTTTTTTTTGCAATTTATGGTCAAAGTTAACTATATTTGACTTTGAAAAACCTAAACGTTGATAAATTTTGGAACGGAGTAGTACCATATTGGGAGAGACTAAACTCTCCGTTTATTTGAGGAGAGTTGGGGTGATTTATTGGTTTGTCCCAATAACCTTTGGGAAAAGGGAGATGTAAATAGATTCTGCTGGAGCAATATTTTCCCCAAACCTCTCCCTATGCGGTAGTTGTATTGGGGAATGGGAGACTGCTGGAGATGCTAGCATGATACATTTCACACCATATACATCCCGAGTGTCTTGAGGTGAACACCCGAAGAATTTTGTGCATTGAGGGACTTACAGATTCTGGTAGAGTGGTAGTGATGCATCAAGATCATGATTATTAGCGAGGAAGTTGGCTGGGCGCAAGAAAAAAGATGGTGAATTACGTGGGCTTTGAGAAAGATATCAGGAGAATAACACCTTAAAAAGGACCTACACACGTACGTGGCTCATCAACGTGAGAAAAAACATAAATACATGCCTAGACAAAAAAAAAATCATGCCATTAACATCACTTGATAGTTGAAGCCATACTAGTTGTGTTGTTATATATTGTGGGCCACCTCACTGGTAGCAGAAAAAGAAAAAAAAATAGAAATGAGATCTACTTTGGTACCACGGGTGAGTGGTGGTCAGCTATAATAATAACTAGCTAGATTATTTTTTATTAAAAAAATGAACCTAGACGCGGCGAAGACGATTGAAATTTCTTTTCTGAAGGATGAAAAACGACTGACCTTGATTGACAGCAAGATATTTGAATGGTTGAATGCACGGGCTTATTGGCGACCACGTAGTTTTAATCTTGTCTGTAGTCTGTACATACGGTCCATATAATGTAGACGCGATAGTGGCCTGGACGCCATCGACGACGTCCAGCGTATAGGCCACACGTTATATGTTCGCCAGCTAGCTAGCTGTTGGCATCACGGACGAAATGACATTCTATCAGGCTGTACGTGCTGGTCGATCCACGAAGCCACGAGCCAAACTTGACGAGCTCAGGTTGACCGTTGACGTCGACCAGACTAGAGCACCGTCGTCTTGCGATTGCTGGTCAAGTGCCACGACGACCTGGTCAACTGTGGGTAGTTTCCGCGAGCTAAATGGGAATGAATGAAGACTGGCATTTGGTCTGAGCCAGCCCAGCAAAGCTCTCTTGATTCTTGAGAGTCTCGATCGCCCCCCTCAGCAGTGCACTCTGATCTGATCGATCAATCAGCTGATTGAACAAATTAACACCAGCTGCAATACTATAATGGCATTCCAGAGGCCAATAATGGCGGCGGCCACGACGACAGCGTCGATTTGCAGCTCAGATACCGAGAAGGCTTCACACAGATTCGAGATCAGGGGCTAAAACCAGCACTGCAGCGGCCTTGGCATCGGCAAGTACATCTGCTCCACCAGGTTCACCATCGGCGGCCACGACTGGCGCATCCGCTACTACCCCGACGGTGCCACTGAAGAGTTCAAAGGCTACGTCGCAGTGCATCTGGAACTCATGAGCGAGCTCACCAACGTCAGGCTGCTCTACGACTTCAAGCTGCGCAACAACCAACAACAACAAGCCATCAGCAGCAGTGATCACCACCATCAGCAGCCATCCTCCTCGCAGCCGGCGGCGGCGTACACGTCCATCTCCTCCTCCAGGCCGTGTTGACGTCTGAAGGCCCATCAACGACGTGCGGGACCCACAAGTTCATCCACAAGAACGAGCTTGCCAATTCTACTTCAAGCTACCTGTGGGGTGACCAGGGTTTTTTTACCGTTGGGAACCGGTCCGGTTCGACCGGTTCCCGCTCAAACCGATCCGGTCCGGTTGCAAAAAACCATGGTTACCACTCCCAAACTGACATTATAAAACCGGACCACTCGGCTAACCGGTCGGTTTCACGGTTAGCCGAACCGAACCGCTTCACCCACGGTAAAAAAAACCCTGGGGTGACTGCCTCGAGATCGAGTGCGAGGTCACCGTGATCAAGGACTCACGGAAAAGGGAGATTGCCGTCCGGTCGTGCACCTGGAATGTCCAAGTGCCGCCCTCGAACTTGTCACTTCATCTTCTGCCGTGGTTCTCGTCTGGGCAGGAAGCAGATGTAACATTCAAGGTTGAACAGGTGACCTTTCGTGCCCACAAGCTCGTGCTTGCAATGAGGTCTCCGATCTTCAAACAGCAGCTCTTTGGGCAAGGGCAAGGGCAAGGACAGACACCGAGGGACAGGGTGCAGAGGGCTGAAATTAACATTGAAGGTATCAACCCGGCTGTTTTCAAGGCACTGCTCTACTTGAGCTCTTTTACAGCGCACAATACTAGTGTCCAGTAGTATATAGTATTAGTTAAGGATAATTTAGTAATTTATCCTATACCTATTCATTTTAATAATATTAATTGGTAACAATTCGCACTCTCTCTAATCTGTAATATAATCATATCAATTCAAAATAATAAAAATATAAAAGAATACTAATTAATAACCAAATATAGAAATTTTATTTCGTTTTTTAATATATTACACTAATGCCATTAAAATTACTTTCCTAGATTACCCCTAAACCACTATACTACCCTTAAATACTACTATATCACTAGGACCATTTTGTATAGTATACAATTAATCTCGACCGTCAGATCTTTATATACTAGTCCTTTTTAACCGCTATATACACCAGTATTGTGTGCCGTAAAATAGCTCACTTGAGCTCTTTTACACAGACGAATTGTTGGCTGAGCACGAAGGTGAAGACATGGCGAAGAGGCTATTCGCGGCGGCGGAGACATACGCCATGGGGAGGCTCAAGTTGCTATGTGGAAACATCCTTTCCAAGGGGCTAACTGTTCAGAGTGTTGTGCCCATTTTAGAGCTGGCTCACAAGCATCAGTGCGCAGAGCTCAAAGATGCTTGCATCGAATTTATCATCTCTTCTTAGAGAAGGATGGCTGATGTAGTGTCGAGTGCAGAGTATCAGGTATTCAAACATGCCTGCCCCGTGGTTGCTCTGGAGGTGTTGGAGAAATCATCAGACAGTAAGCTGGGCTTATCCGATCCTTTGTTGTTTCTGAATTAATGTTCTTGTTCTTTATTTTCTGATGATTCATCTTTAGGAAAAGCTTCCAAGACCTATGTCTCCTCTGTTTCAACCTTGCTTTTAATGAATCTTCCACGTACATAGATCTATCTACTACACCTAACATGCAGAGACATGCCTGTCCGTCCATACCGATTCCATAATTTCCCGATTTGTTTCCAACTTTTATGAAATTTATTTGGATTTGAGCTGATATTCTCATTTTTTTACTTACCAATGTTAATCCGTGTAATTTTGAGGAACAGCGTACAAGACGGCAATGGCAAGCCGAGTCAATGAGGAAGAACAACTGGCGTACGACTACAACGAAGGCAAGTTGTAACTTATTACCGGACAATATTGGAACCTTAGTGTGGAATGTTAAACTCGATATTATCTATCTAACCATATGCAATGGCATATTTGAAATGACAGTGATAGCTATAATTCTCTCTCTATATATATATTGCAGACCGCGGTGTTGATGTGTCCGCCCAGGGGCGACGCCATGTTATGTCACCATCGTACCCAGGCACCACGGGGTATCAAGGTCCTGCTAGTAAGTGGATTAATTTTCACCATATAACACAAGAGAAACTTATATGTTCCTTGAGTTGTGCGCCACTTTCATTTTGCTGCCAGCTAGCCCCAGTTGATGTCTACTATTACATGATCAACACTTGGATTTAATAACTATAATTTATATATTGTTGACTATATACATGATCAACACTAGTAGATGCTATCCTGAAACAAGTATGTAGGGTTTACTTTTCTTGAGGAGAAAAAAAACTACATCTTCCACCGAGCCAATTTTTATCTACAATGCCTCTGCAGACTACCAGACTATCCAGCGTGTTGAATTTCTTTAGCTCTGACTTGACTCCAAACTATACTTTTTGAAAGAAAACGGGCAGGAGTTCTGTCGTTTATGTATTAATAAAGCAGGTGGGAAAATACATATAAAGAGGCACCAAACAAAACAAGACCTCAAATCCGAGGTTTACAATCGCATGCTATATGAACACTAGACAATGACCTCACTCTCTTGGTAAAAGCTCTCTAAGACAACGGCAGCCTGCCGCGCTCCAAGCAAGAACTTCATTTTTTATTTTCATTAAGAGGCTTTGGACCGAGGCCTCTTTTGATGACTCCAAACTATATTGTTCATATGTCTAGCTTGTTCACCTTCCCATACCTTAATATATTACCATCTCTTAGGCTCAATCCTAAATATATTGACAAAGTCACTGGGGTACACAAGGGATTACCTGCCGGGCAAGATGGTTCTGGTGTGGCGCATGCATCGTGCAAACAGTTAGGGGGCCGTAGCCTGATGGGAAATACTGAGGGGAGAGAGGTGTTTGAGGGACAGAGAGAATACATTGCATAATGAATTTTGTGCACCAGATATCTAAGCACTGATGTTGCGTCCCAGTCCTTTATATAGCAATAGTATTATTCGTTTGCCTTAAAAAACAATATTATTAGTTTGTCAAGCAGGTAGAAATTTCAAGGATTTTGTTCTATATAAGAACAGTATCATTAGATTTACATTTTAACACAATGACATATGGTTTTAATTTTTTTTTGCTAGAAGCATTGTAATGGAGAAAGTACATGTAGTCAAAATACGTCAGCTTTATATTCTAAAATGAAGATAGTACAATTTTTGTTGTAGTATCAGGAAACAGTGACTCAAGAGGAGAAAGCCCGAGTGCCTTTCCAGTGCTTCATTGGCTCACGTCAAGTCTTTCCCTCATTGGTAAAAATGCGCATCCTAACCCTGCAAAATAGCCTACCGGGAACTTTCATTATCCTTGTAGTCTTATAGACTTCCATGGGCACGAAATTTTGAATCCTTGCTGATCCATTGTCTGGTTTATATCCCAAAAAGAGCCTGATTCGATCCTAAGGCCAAGTATTTAAAAGCGAGCCCAAAGCTACAATAACCACCTTTTCTTTTGAGTGGAGGGCGAGTCAAAACCACGCTAAGCACAAGTTAATGTACATCTTTTTAATCCCTTTTTAATTGAGACTTCAGCACACTAGCAAAACAACTGTTTTTCAAGTGAGCTAGAAGGGTTTGATAGCGTTAGTTGACATGCTAGTAAGATGTTCTCTTAAAAAGCTAGAAGAAATAAATATTAATAAGATTTTCAAGAAATTCATCCCCTATAATTGAGGAAGCCAGCCAAGAATAGCCAACCTAACGTTCGTCTAGACAAAAGCAAAAGAGTAGATAGCTACTAGTATTTGAGAAAAAGATAACAGATCGAAGAGACAAGAATCCTCTTTTTTTTTTCCACTGAGAAATTTCCTCATGGACGCTTGAAAAGTGCTGCTTCACAGTTTTGACATTACAAACATTGGCTTTGCACTTCGATACTAACATTGTGTCTCTTGATTTCTTTTCACTCTAATTTTATCACACCTACTATTTTTTTTCCTTTTCATGTTTATTTAGGCACCTAAAATATCCATCTTGCCATACTGCATCTATTTTTGTGCGTATGAACAACATTACATGATGATATAAAATACTCCCTCTGTCCCAAAATAGATGTCATTCTCGCTTCCCAAGAAAAACGACATCTTTGAGTATTAGCCAATTATATATAAAATAATATTAATATTTATAATACATCATTAGTACCATTAGATAGATATTTGAATCTAGTTTTTTTAACAAATTTATTAGAGATATAAATATTACATATATTTTTCTACAAATTAAGTCAAAGTTGAGAAAGTAACACGTGCACGCATCCCATAACGTCATCCTTTTAGGGACGGAGAGAGTAGGGATTAGTAACTTTAATTTGCAGCCACCATGTGACATGCCACAAAATAGAGAATCAATAGAGCAAAGTTTCCCTTTCCACCAAGCCTATTTAATTCCTTGGAGTTGGCTTATAGTGGTTTGTTCTTGCCTTGTAGTGAGATGGGGTGGTGGCGCTCCACCAAGGTATGACTAGCCAATGGCGAATAAAGATGAACAAGTCTACATCCATGCCCAACCTGCCTATAGGTGTTGGGCTTATGCTTATATGTCTCTCTCTCGGCAGCCATTGTAATTTCTCTGTACAACATGTTGGCTGTTATTGTATCAACTTGATGCAGATATCACAGTCGTTTTAGTGAGTGGAGTGGCAGGCTAGTGGTTATGGTTTATTTTAAGCTCTGTTTCGCTCTTTTTCTCTTCTTTGTTTTGTAGATGCGGGTTCCTGCTGGTCTTGGCTGGCGGCCAGTAGGTAATCGAGTTGTACTGGCGGTGATCGTTTTGTATTGTTTGGTTGCTCTCATCCTCTTCTAATAAAAATTTGGCAAAACTCTTGCCATCCATTAAAAAGAAAGGACATATGTAATACTCTGTTCTCATAGTATTGAAATATGCATGAACTCTATATGACTAATATTTTTAAACCAAGCCGTTAACTACTATAACATGTGATTTTTATTTCCATAAACTGAAGTTACAAGGGATTAAAAGTACGAAAGAAGACGAGGGGGTGGGAATCCAATTCCCATCTCAATTCTCTCCATCAATCAACAACCACATCTAATTCGCAAAAGCAAAACTCATGGTATATATGCACAACAAAACTCTAATATTATTGCTCATCAATCATCTTCTCTTGATCCAAACACACAGTCTACTACTGCACTCTCAAGAACAGAGGCAAATCAGTAGCAATAAAAATCGGTTGCATTATTGATCCAATACTGAGAATAATCCAACCCATGTCGATCACTTCAATGAAACAGTGCCAGTTCAGCACGCTATACGCGTGCGTTCGTACGTAGATGCAACTGCCAATGCAGCAGCCGGCTACCTCCCGCCATTAGCGACGGCGTTGAGCAGAGCGGTGGCCATGGCGGAGAGCTGATGAAACTCACGATCCACCCCAGCCATCGTCTTCCCCTTGGCGCCGCCGCCTCCCCCAAGCGCGGCGTCGCACCCATTCCCAGCGTACCCAGTGAGCATCAGCAGCGACCGCGCCGCCCCCCAGCTCCTCGCCGCCGCGTACCCGCGCATCAGCCGGAGCGCCGGCACCGACGCCGAGCCGTACAGGAATCCGCACGCCCGCAGCGCGTCCTGCGCCGCCGGGTCGCCGGGGGCGCTCGCCAGCCTCGCCGCGGCGTCGCCGGCGGTGGCGCCGCTCGCCGCGGCGAGGTCCGCCGCCATGAGGAGGTGGCCGTGGCGGTCCGCCGTGGCCGCGCCGGGGACGGAACGCAGCCGAGCCTCGCAGAAGGACGCGTCCACGAAGTCGCGGATCGCGGCGCACGAGTCGGCGACCGTGTCGCCGGCGGCGGACGCGACGCCGCAGCAGCAGAGCACGACGGCGGCGGCGGCGGCGGCGGCGAGGATGAGACGTGTGGACAAACATGTCATGCCCATGGTATGATGTAAGTAACTTTTGTAATAAAATGGTAGGGACGACGACGCATGCGTTTGCCAAGCCTCTGGCCGTTGAGGTTAGGTGAGCTGCCAAACCGCCATGCATTAACCAAATCGCATGAACACAATATGTAATGTACCGGGCGTTCATCAGATCAGTCACCCGAGACACGTGTTCCCGGCCGATCGTAGGCACTAAACTAGCATGAAGACGACGCAATGGGTTCTGCTCTGTTTGTGTGCCCGATGCATGTGCATCGAGCCAACGATGGAGACACGAGAACAAGTCGATGCAGACAAAGCTACTGACCGTGACCATCGATCTACGCTTGGATCGGATGATCACACTGACACCACTTTGGAAAACTGATCGATGTAGGGGCCGGTGACCACGAATCCTTGCCCGGCCGATGAGTTGCTTTGGAGGTGGTTGGTTGGTCGATAGATCAGTCTCAGTAACTCCGATATGATCCGACGCCCCTCCATTACTCCTCTCTCGTGTCCTCCGTCGTTTGTCTGTGCGAGTCCTCCCTGCACTGCTGCATTCAAAGCCAACGACCACACTTCTGAATTCAGATCAGACGACAGTTGAGTTGGCACTTGCAACGAACGCCATGGCATCCTCCTCCTCCCCTCACCCTCCCATGCTCCTCATCGCCGGCGTCTTCCTCGCGCTTCTCTTCTCCACAGCGACCACCACCTCAACCTCGCCGCCGGCGACTCCATTAGCGCCGCCGTCGGCGGCGCTGGACGAGGTGTGCGGGAGGCTAGGCGGCTACTACGTGACGCCCACCCACTGCTCATCCACACTCTGCTCCTCCACCTCCCCATGCCGCACCTTACGCGACGCCCCATCGGTGGCCACCCTCGCCGCCCGCCTCGCCGCCGACAACGCCACCGCCGCCCGGGACAGCATCCAGTCCGCCCTCTCCTCCTCCTCCTCCTCCGCCGCCGCGGCGGCGGCGAGGTCGTCGTGCCTGCAGCTGTACGCCGGCGCGGTCCCGGCGCTGAGGTGGGCGGCGAAGGCCGTGGCGGAGGGGAGGTACCGTGGCGCCACGGAGGTGCTGCAGGCGGCGCAGTACGTGGCGTCAGGGTGTGAGGGGATGGCTGGGGATGCTGCTAATGCTGTGCTGCCACGTGAGAATGGTGGGTTTGGTGACATGGCCTTCGTCGCGCACGCCGTCGTCGCCTCCATGGCCGCCGCCGACTGATCGTCTTCCTTTCCTTCCACGACGACTCCTTAGAGTATAGGAGGAGGAGGAGCTCATTGTAATAATCTATTACTATCTCTAATGTTGGCTGTTGCAGTAACAGCTCCTGTCGTTCAGCTGCCAAGCATGTCGATCCATTGTATAAATTCGAATTTGCGTGCTTCGTGTCCTGCTGCGTGAACTTATTAAATTTTTCTCGAATTCAAATGCGATCGGAATCTAGAATACCCGTGGAAATGGCTGAAATTCTGCAAATAAACCAGAGGCTGATATGTAGAGCTTTTCCATTGCTGATGCTTTGCAGCTCCGGCTTCTACACAAGCTTCAAGCTTCCCAGTCCTAAATGTCCAAAACGAAAATGTCTTTTGTGTTTAGATTGTAGAAAAAAACACTGTAGCATAAGAAAAACACTGTAGCATTCGCTGGGAAACGTGTTTTGTGAGGAAGGAATAGTGAAAAGTTGGAATGAATAGTGAAAAGTTGAAATGAATAGTGAATAGTTGGGAATCTGAACATAGCCTTATCCGAAATCAGTAGTCCAAGGCTCAAAGCCATTTTTTTTTTTTGGGAGAAGCTGAAGCTCTGCCGAACTGTCTTCTAGGAGTACTAGAATTGAAGACGAGAAGGACGATGACGCATTGATGGCTCCTTCAACCTCCAAGCGGTGACCGTTAAGACAGGCGGGAACAGACGCACACAGGCGTCTCGTGCCTCCATTGATTAGCTCACCTACTCACCAACAAGGCCAAGCAGCAACAAGTGGACACTGCTCCGCTCCAGCACACACGTCACACACACCACCAGCGAAGGACAGCCATGACCAAGCTCCACCCTCTCCTCGCCGTCGCCGTCGCCGCCGCGCTCTCCTTCTTCTTCCTCAGCTGCGGCGCGGCGGCGGCGGACACGGTGGCCGACTCGTGCGAGGCGATCCGCGACTTCGTGGACGTCTCCTTCTGCGCGTCGCGGCTCCGCTCCGTCCCTGGCGCCGCCGCCGCGGACCGCCACGGCCACCTCCTCATGGCCGCCGACCTCGCCGCCGCCAGCGGCGCCTCGGCCCGCGACGCCGCGGCGGCGCTGGCTCGCCGCGTCGCCGGAGACGACCAGGCGGCGCGGCTGAGGGAAGACGCGCTGGAGGCGTGCGGGATGCTGTACGGCGCGGCGTCGGTGCCGGCGCTGAGGCTGATGCGAGGGTACGCGGCGGCGAGGAGCTGGGCCGCCGCGCGCGCGCTGCTGCCGCTCACGGGGCAGGCCGGAATCGGATGCGACGCCGCGCTCGGGGGATCTCCGGCAGCCACCGCCGGTGGCGGAGAGATGGCGGCGGCGAACCGTGAGTTCGACCAGCTCTCCACCATGGCCACCGCGCTGCTCAACAAGGTCAGCGTCAGCTAGGAAGAAGGTGGCCGGCCGGCCGGCCGTCGGCGTGGGATCAATAATGTACTACTACTACTCAACTACGAATTCACTGCGTTCTTGCTCTGCATGGCATGGCATCGTGTACTTTGTAGTGTCTATTTCTCATTTCTATGCCAAAAAAAAAAAAACACCGTAGGATCTTGATGATAACATCTGGCCTGGCCAAAAAATTCTGGATCGAATTTTTTCAGTGTTTTCCATGAAGCCTAACTTATGAGTTGTGACCCAGTTTTTTTGAATTTTTTGCTGGGGTGGACTGAATGCTATATATCCTTTCTGGTCTGTTACAGCAAAAATGCAGTGACATTGCTATGCCAAGGGGGGAAATCTGTTCCTATTTCAGTTGCTCGGCAGTCCAGAAAGAGCAACCGTAAGAAAATCTTGATATGAAGATTAAGGTGATGCTTGGACACTAATATAAGCTCTATGAAGGTCCATATTACATTATTGCTCCGTACATTTGATTTGGTTGATCACATTTAAGAATTTCGCGAATCCCAGCCTGATGACGACTTGATCAGGTTGTTCAGCTAATTCTTCAGGCAATATCAATAGTACTAGCAGGTTCAGGGTTTGGGCATTGAGGGGTTGAGCCACCGCAAATATCTGAACTTTTAATTTACCACTTTGGAGACATTAATGGAAATACCCCAGATATATATGGAGAGGAAGAAAGATCAGGCTAAAGTAGGCAACCAATTGAACCGAATCAACAACGCGTGATGCATGCACACCAAAATCATTCATTTCACTCCAAACACATTTGCCACCTATACGATCGTAGACCAAAAACAAAATCAAGCAAGTATTAACAAGCAAATCTTCTTGGTCGATATATACATACAATACTATCCATGATCCATCACACAGAAAGAGATTAGCAGTAGAGAAAGAGAGTCAGAGGCGCGTAACCGAAACAGAGTACCACCATGGCTGCCTCAACTCTAATGCTCTCCTTCCTCCTGGCGTCCGCCGCCGCCGTCTGCGCCGGTGCCGCTGGGGTGACGAACACGACGGTGCTGGACACAGTATGCTCGTTCCTGGGCGGGTACTACGTGACGCCGGAGTTGTGCACCTCCGTGCTCTGCCACGACCCCTCGTCGCCGTGCCGCGCCGCGCGCGACGGTCCCGCGGTGGCGGCGCTGGCGGCGAGGCTCGCGGCGGCGAACGTCACGGCGGCGAGGGACAGCGTCGCCGCCGCCGCCGCCGCCGCGGCGTCCACGCCGGACGCGGAGACGAAGGCGGGGCTCCGGGCGTGCCTGCAGCTGTACACCGGCGCCGCGGCGGCGCTGGAGTGGGCGGCCGGATCCGTCGCCGCCGGGCGGCTCGCCGGAGCACGGGAGGTGCTCCAGGCGGCTCAGTACGTCTCCGCCGGGTGCGACGGGATGGTCGCCGGCGAGGCCATGCCCAAGGAGAATGGCGGATTCGATACGATGGTCATCGTCGCGCACGCTGTCGTGGCATCTTTGTCAACGGCTTACTGACCATTCCCGTGTATGTATGTATTGTATACATCACGTCGTGGTACGCCAAAAAATTCATGATAAATCGTTGTGATTGTAATAAGGCTCTGTAAACAATGAACCTGAGAAGTGACAACCTCCCATCTTGGTGATGCTATGCATATCAAAAGATTAATGGGACTGCTTGCATGCATTTGACAAGGTTAAGAATACAAAAAACTGTGATGATGAGCCTCATCGTTCCATGGTTAGAGTTAAGGTTAGGTCGGTAGAGTTGCTCAAAGAAATTGTTTGGTTTTGTCATGTGGGCCACCAGAGAGTGTCCCTGTTTATGGTCAGAAATTTGTTGGTTGAAGAATAGGAGATGAGACACAAATCCTGTGGAGCAGATGAAGACGCCGGTGGGTAGCATTGTGGATTGGATTCTTCATCGTAGCGGAGGCTCCATAACTGTCAACAGAGCCTAGCTGTTTTCATCACTAGCATTTGAAAGTTAGCCAAGATGATGTAATTATCTTAACATCAGATGTTTCTAAGAAGATAAAATGATGTGAAGGGTTTGTTGCTTCAAAAGATCAAGACAAGGTGTAAGAAGGGATTAAAGGAAGTTTGAATCTTAGTCATTATAGCTTTCTTAGTTTCTTTCTTTCTTTCTTTCTTTCTTGTTTTTAGGTTCCTCAATTTGAGGTTTGGAGTCTAAGTGCTTGTGTATGTTTGTGGTCGTAGGCATTCACTTTTCAATGCTCAAGACTGTATATTTTTTCCTTAATTAAAAAAGTGACTAGACCCGGCCCATTAACTCTGGTAGACGGTCTAGGCTTAGCCAAAGGTGGAGTAGCAGTTGCTACACGAGCGGGTAGAATAGGTTTTCCCATACGGCCATACACACTGAAAAATGGAGATTTTCGTTGCAACCTTTTTTTAGGAATCACTAGGGGATTCCCCTAATTGATTAAACTAAAGTATATACTAGTCATGAAATGAGTTTACTTTTAGTTGAAGTCGTCGGATGCATGGGGTATTTCTTGAGCATGAGAAACATGATCGATCAACATCATATATGGTTATATCAGCTGACGTACGTACCTAGTAGCTATATTCTACGGCAGGGTCAGTCTACTCGAACTGCCATCGTCTTTCTCAGTAACTTAGCTTGTTTAGTTCAAAAAGTTAGTGGCAAGTTGGGTATTCTATAAGAGAGAGCATGGTTGTCAGTGTGCCAAGTTGGTGGAAAGTTGGGGAGCTAAACAAGACCTCCTCTTACTCTTCTTTATATTAGTGCGGCATGGCTTCACCTAGACTCATTGGGTTCCCTTATTCAAAGCCCACTCACGTCCACTCTTTAACTCCCTCATGCCGTCGGCCGTCATGCCGCATCCTAAACATGCACGTACATCACGAGGGAAGAGATACATCACACGCAACATTTTATTTTTCATTTTCTTGGCGATTGTCATCAGGGGCCGATCATTTAACCTAGCTATATGGCTTGCACTTGTATACCACATGCTTGTAGCACTGCACGCATGCTAGATTGCTAGGTCGCGCATCCGGCCACGCCGTCTCTGTTTGTTATTGGGGATCGAGGGCCCCATCCGGCAGCGGCGGATCTGGATGAGCACAGATACCGGGGGTCGATCGATCCTCCCGGCGGGCCACTTCGGCGCCTACACCTGTCGTGGCCGACCAGTCTACGCGCGCATGCACGCTGCCACCTTTCCACGGCCCACATGCACATCGACGTCGATCGGTGGATCTTCTTCGATTTGGGTGCGCCAACGGACAAAGATCCCTCTCGATCGATCATGATATGCCTTGACGCGCTGGAAACAAACATGGATGTACTGTGTCGTCAGAGTCGACACTCGTCGTCTTGCTCGTTCCACACTTCCACCCTAGCTGTTGTACGTGCTCTGCATGGCAGCTTGCTAGCTCTTCTCCAGCTGAGCCTGAGCGCCCTAGCTCTGCCCCTCTCCGCCGTATGTTTTCTGTTTCTTTAATTTGCTGGCCTCTTCCAACCTCTGCACCATACGCCAGCAGCATGCTATAGCTCCTCTATGCAAGGGTACTCACTCACTCACTCACTCATAATATATATCAGTGTGTGCACCAACGACGGCGGCGTACTTGTTACATTAGGGAGTACTACTTAGCAAGAGCATAGTGCTTCTCTCTCTATACGCTGAGTCGTCCTTGCTGGGCATAATCACATCAAATCCATATATATGCATGGAAATGATGATGATGAGTAGCCAAGATTTAACTCCTTGTCCAGCAGTTCGGTACCACTACTACAGCGACCACGACGACGACGGCGGCGTTGGCGGCGGCGGCGCAGGCTTCCTCGAGATGTTCGGCGATCTCCGTTCCTCGTACGTGACCTATCTAGCGCTCACTCTAGATCTATCTATTCTTAATCCATGCAATAGTATGCATGCGTGGAAGCGTGCTTCACTTGGATCGGCTGAAATAGTAGCATGCATGCATGCATGCATCAATAATGTTTTCCATACATGCATCATGCATGGAGCAATAAAGCTGTACGTCTTTTTGCGTCGTCTTCGTTGCAGTGGCAGCGGTGACCTCTATGAGTTGGTGTGGCAAGGCGGCGCCGGACCTGCAGCCCGCAGCTGCTGCACGACGACGGAGATGACGACGACGACGACGACGCAGGACCCCGGCGACTGCAGCCTGATGACCTCCTCGCTGCCGCCTTCTGGTCATCATCAGCCACGACCTTCCGAGGACGAGATGGCGTCGTGGCTCCGTCCAATTATTGTCGCCGACGGCGATGGCAACGTCGTCGTCGAGCCGGCTGTCGCCAGCCTGGACAAGCCTGCAGGCGGCTGCGCGGCGGCGGAGGACGATGAGCAGCGGCCAGTGACGGCACCAGCGCAGGCGGAGGCGGCGGCGACGACGACGAAGACGGAAGCCAAGTGCACCGTGGTATGTATGTATGTAGGTATATATAGATGTTGTGTGTGTGCGTGCTGCCGTGCCACGTTAACCTGATCACACTGATTCTCTTGACTTTGCTAGCTGGCCATATGTATCTATTTGGTTCGTTCATGGAGTGAAAACGATTAGGGTTTTGAACGACAGATCGATACACATTAGACTAATTACATTGAAAATAATATTAGTTCAACTTGAAAAAACTGAAATGCAAGCTAAGGGATATGAGATGGAAAGAACAAAGATTCGTGTGCCGTTATGGAATAAAAATCACATAATATATACTTTTTTTCTTACGTGTAATATATAGTATTTTCTTACTATATATCATTTTATCTCGACGAAACAAATTACGTATTGAAATTTTACGAATCTTTACTTTGGCAGGACACAGGAAGCAACTGCTGCCAAAGGAGGAAACAAAGAGGTAGGAGGTTTCACCACTCAGAAACACACAAACTCACAGAGAAGGTACTATTGCCCTTGCCGATATATATAACACATCTCAATTCATCATGTTTTACACTTATGAATATATACTATATGTTGTATAAATGTGCGGATTAATTCCAGGAAGATCCGGCATCCATGTTTTCTGTTCGTTACGTATGGTATATATATGTTGCATTTTCAGAGACGAAGGTGGAAGATAAACGAGAAGTTCAAGACCCTGCAGCAGCTCGTTCCAGGATGCGACGACAAGGTCGGTCAAACAAACAATCCGGGCTTCACATATATAAATCGACCGTGAAAATAATAATGGACTTCAAATGACTTTCAATTTTCCCCCGACAGACTTCGTTTTTTTTAGTTCTTTGTGACTGAACTATACATCAGAGCGAGAGCATAATCCAACAACTAAAGTATATTAAACTAACATTACGTAGCTAGTGTTGCAGTTATGAGCTATATTAGCAGCTATGGAGTTGCATAGATAAAATTTATGTGAATGAGAGATATATTAAATTTAAGTTATACGAAAATACACGTACCTAGCAATAACATTTACGTACTATACCTACACATAAACTATCCTCTTTTTTTTTTAACATGGCCAAGAAACTGCAGACGTAGCCAAGTTAAATAGAGTCGTCGTAGACGTAGGGCTGCAATTGCCGTTAAATTGCTCTCTCTAATAGCTGATACGAAATTCTACGTTTCAGAGCAACCAAACCTCCACTCTGGAACAGACCATCAAGCACATGAAGTCACTGCAGCACCAGATCCAGGTCTGAATATATATATAAGGCGGCCTACGTCTTTATTACAGTTCACTATAGTTACAGTAGTCTACACCAGGGAATCAGGGATGCACACAGCATGGAGAGATGCATGAAAAACTTCCGAGATTTGTGTTGTTCATTCATCTAATCCCTAAAATTAAACTGCAGGCAATGTCCTTCGGGTACAGAATCGCGCCACCTGCCGCAGTTTACCCCGTCGTCGTGCCGCCGTACTACCTGCCGCCGGCGGCCATGGCCGGCGGCGCGGCGCTTCCGCTTCCGCTTCCGGCGCCCACCGCATTCGCCACGGGTGTTGTGATGAAAGGAGGAAACGTCTGGCCAGGGATGTTTCTTGCGCCACCGCCACCGCCTCCGCCGATGTCGTCGTCGTTGCCGCTCGCGGCGGCGACGCTCCCATTGCCAATGGCGACGCAGCAGCAGGATAAGCGGCGGCGGTAGCATAGCAGCAGCTTGATCGGCGCTCGATCTAGATCGAAGCAGCAACTGATGATCAGTTAAATTAATGTTGCCAAATTACTGCTAGTTCAGATAGCTGGCTGCATCGATCAAGAAGGATATGTGTCAATAAAATGTGAGATCGAGCGGTTAGCAATACCGTGAAAGGCATGCAAATTGTCAGTGTCGTAGCGAGATCGCTCCCATCCCATGCACCTTGGTTTCTATGGTGCACATGCATATCGTGCATGGCGCATGCAGCAGTGGGCTGCCTTCCGGCCTGCCAATAAATGATGGGCCGTGGCCTGTGGTTGGTCTGGTGTATGGCCCATATGGCGCCCTGGTGGCGGGTGGCCCAGCCGCCCAGGCGTGCATGAGGCCCAGCAGGCAGGTGGAAATAAATTTGAATTTGAAGAACACCGGGCGACCAAGAATTTGAAGACAGCATGCATATGGAAGAAATTCAAGATTGGTAACGAAGCGATTCATGAATTTCAAACCATAAATATTGTTTTAAAGTATGCAAGTAAATTATGTGAAAAAGGAAAACACAAGAGATCGGTAATTATTGATGGTCATGGAGGTAGGAATACACATATACTGGTTCTTTGATGGGTGGTGACAGACAGACAGTGATTTCTAGCCGAAAGAAGCTGTCTTTTCATACCCCAAGACTCAAGTAATCGTGATAAGATGAGATAATACAACACCGAGCCTGGCTGCCCAGGCAACATATTGTGAACTTCCAAGAGCAGCTCTGGGGGTCGGGGAGATATGGCTAGCTGTAGCCTGTAGGGGGCATGCAGTGAGAATAATAACCCCATATTTTCCAGCTTATCCTGTTACATGCCACAGAGATCCTAATTCTTATTACGTGTACAAGTTGTCTCCCTAAAAAAACGTGTACAAGTTGTCGCAAGAAATTATAAGACTAAAAAGTGTCATATGAGAGAGAATTTTTTCTTGATATTTATTCATTTAAAGGAGATTGCAAAAAATATACCTCTATTCATCTATCTTACAAGAGAGTATAAACACACACATGCAATACAACACATATGTTGCCAAGAATCTGAGTCTCTCGGGCAACAAACTGCGAGCTACACCTATATGTCATATATCTAGCTTAGCTAGGGTCTGCTAATAACAATATAATGCATCCATAGAAAGAATAAATCAGGCCAATCTCTTTTATTTTACCCTACATTTGGACTGAATAATCCAATCTAATTAAACTAACCGGATTACTGTACATTTACTAACTATCATACTAATGACATCCAAGCTAGGCTAGCTCCTGGTTGACGACCTCAAACCCTCAACATACATCCTCGGCATCAAATTATTCTTGGAACACCGGACTGGCTTTACATTCCAATAAGAAATTAGTCCTGTCTAAACTCTGTGAAATTCCTGTGTCCAAAACCTGCATGATTGAGTACAAAAACAGATCAGATTAAAACTTAAATTTTCATTATCTCCCGGCCCCTGAACATCTTTAATTTGCATGGTATTTCTTCAGCATATACCTGGCGGTCAATAATACAATGCAAAGCATGCAGTTCAGTGTTTGTGTCGCAGGCTCCTGATGCTACCTCCCTTATTTCCTTTGCTGCTGCTCGAGCCATGTCGATGGCCGCCGGAAGACGAAGACCCAACACCTCCTCCAGGCGTCGTCATCAATGGCACGGCTGGAGCAGGGTAGTGTGGCAGCTGAAGCATAGCACCTCCTAATGGAACAACCATCACCATCGCCGGAGCTGCTGCCGGCATCGGCATGGCGACCGGAGCCACCGGCGGCGGCACGCCAGGGTACACCGCCGCAGCCGTCGGTGCGCCGTCGGACATGGCCTGGACATGCTGCTGCAGTGACTTCATGTACTGGATCGTCTTGTCCAGCGTCGCTGCCTGGTTGGACTGAAAAAAGAAATTACCCTCTTCGTTCGTTCTTAAGTAAATAAGGACGACGGACAAGCTAATTATATTAGTTCATGATTATCTAAACAAATTATATATATGTTAGTTCATGCATGCAAAATGGAAAACAGCGAACTGAACAAAGTAATCAGGCACTCGTATGCATATAATTAATCAGTCAGATCAGTTTGCTACCAACTTAAAGTGTTTTTTTATCGGACGGGCCGGTGCATATATATAAAATGAATAAATGAGGATGGACAATTGTATTAAGCTGAGTATATTAGTTTTTCATGGATGTAATGTGGAATTAATGATGTGATATGCATAAGCTACAAAGTGTTAGTAAGCACATGATGCCGTATATGCACGGCATGAGGTGACAAATTCTCGAGTTGGGTGACTTTATATCCAGTTGCAAACTCAGTTGTGAATTGAAGAACAAGTACGGTGTTGCATATAGAATTGGAGCTATGTGCTCTAGTGATCTCACTAGCTCACCTTGTCGTCGCATCCTGGGACGAGCTGCTGCAGGGTCCTGAACCTCTCGTTTATCTTGTGTCTTCGTCTCTGCAACCGGAGTAATCGTGGCATTAATACTGCAGCTACAACTTACAAGAGTTTGATCAAAGACTAACACTGTAATAAGAGGCGTATTTTTCTTCTTGTTGTCATTCATGTAAGGAAGAGGTCGTGCGTGCCGGTACATACCTTCTCTGTTAGTTTGTGCGCTTGTCCATGGTGACACCTCTTTGGAAATTCTCCCAGGGCTTCCCTGAGTTTTCCGGGCGCCTGGGAAAAAAAATAAAAATCAGAGGCCTCTATTGAACATAAACAGTAAGTAATTAAAGAGATAAGTGAGTTATAAAATGATGTTACTATAAAACATTGTATACGGAGTACATCCAAAGATGATTTTCGTTAGAGAAAACTGAAATCAATGGTGTACCCGGCCTACTAACAAAAAACTATAGCTAGCATACAAACTATTAAGGATAACACTTTCCTGAATATTATTTGTAAACAAAATATCTTATAACATTTATCAACCGCGAATGAAGCCTTTTTGTTCGTAGTAGGCTGATGACCATGTGAACATAGATCTTCTATCCCCTATCCTAGGATATGGGGATGTTTTGACCATATTCCTGACGTGGAGATATTTCTCCTCTCGACGAATGAGTCTGAACGAATGTCCTCCACACACTCAGGAACTCTGAATATAGCTACGGTATGGGCTTTACACATGCATATATTGTACGTGATTAAACAATACAATGATTAGAGGAACGTTCTAGAGCATGCGGCAGGGGAGAAGAACCAATGCAATTTGACGGTGTGTGGCATGCTTGCAGGGCCACGTAGTTACATAGATTCAATTTTCGAGAGCCTCTGGCCTCTATGCGTCATGCCTCATGCGTGTGTAGTCCTCAGTTCCGGTTAGCTTGAACATAAAATAAATTCCTCACCATTTTCATTAATTTCTTTCATATGAATATTAATGAAGAATGCTATTTTAACATGATCGATGTCTGTTCTTTTTTCAAGCATGAGTTTGTCGTCGCTTCACGTCCTCTACTTGAAGTTGAAGTATGGGAACCAGGGTTGGTCAAACACTATAGTTAGAAAATGAAATATTGAAAAGAAATTATTCAAAGTTTCATCATTGAAATGTGTACACGTATGACAACTAGAATTTTGAAACTTCTTCTAGTGATGTAGGGTTCTTAGTGTTTTGGTATTTAAAGTTTAGTATAAACTTTCTCTACTAAATTTCTTCTATATATAGGGGGATTCTTTTAAGTGTTTAATTTTCTATATTCCTAGTTACAATTTACTTACGGTGACGAAGAACAAAACTATCACTATAATTTTTTCTTTTCCTAGTTCTTCTTCGAAGCGTAGGATAACCCCCTCCCCCTTGGGGCTTTTTTCTACCAATGGGGGCTTTCCCTTCACCGCCCCATAGGGTGGTCCACATGGTTCATAACTAACCCTCTTACTAGGAGGCGTTTACTTAGCCAACACTTAGATCCGACTCTACCTAAACTTTTTTTGTTTCACCCCAACATTACCCACCACTTGTCCAACTGATGCTCTAGCTAATTGCCTACTCCTACCACGTGTGATTTCTATGTTATGTATGGCCGTGCCTAAGTAGCATTCTAACTGTTCTATTAGTACTTAAGAAAACTAGAAGAAGTCCACCATTTTGGTAGCACGCGTATACCTCCTTAGTGCTGCCCATCGTTGGAAGCTTTTCTGTCTTGCCCCATGTCGTCGTCGCCGTCGTCGTGGACGTGTCGCTCGGCGGCCTCTCCTCCGCCGCGTCCCGACCAGCAGCCGCCGCCAGTTGGTGTCCACCACCGCCATCGTCGTCGTTGACGGCAACAAGCTCCTCGTCGCCCCTAACAATGGCGCAGAGCCACGACGCCATCTCAACCTCTGACGGTGGGCCCGACCTGATCACGTCGGGCGGCGGCGGCGACCAGAGGCTGGAGGCAGCCGGCGGCGACGGCTGCATCGTCGTCGTCGATGCCTCGGTTTTTCCTCCTTGTTCTTCCCACGAGGCCAGCTCGAAGATATCATCGCTGTACAGATATACGAGTCAATTTTTGCTGTGCGCGCGTGCATGCATCGATCGATTCATGCTTCTTAGTTCTTGCACAGGTGGACACGCCACGACATATATATCAGCCATGGAAATTTCCAGTAGTGAAAGGCACGCACTGTGATCCACATATGTATATAGTGGCTTATTAGTGAGCAGCATGTGTTTTTGTGTATTTTGGATAGACGACACACAAGGAGTGTCAAGGCCAGAAACGATCGATGGATCGATCACGGCCTGACGACGTACGTGGAGTAGCTCGGGATCAGGTCGGAGAAGCTGCTGATGTCGCCGGCGTTGACGTCGGGGTAGTAGCACCATGGAGCTGCCAGAGCATCGAAGGAGTTCATCGTCTCGAAACACACCTACTACTGCTAGCTCCGTGTTAGCAATGCAAGCGCGAGAGCAGTACGTGGCTAGAGGCTTTCTTCCTTTCTCTCTGTCACTCTGTGTGTTTGTTCGGAATTGAAGAGGCCGGTCGTGTACACAAGAGCTGCGTGTGCGTGTCCACGTAGCCAAGTACCTCTACATTTATAGTAGCCGGTCCGCCGACAAGGGCCGAAGGTAGATAGTACTATCCGTGTACTTAATTAATTAATTAATTAAGCTGATGATACCTGATCGATAGTGTGGTAACTGCTTTGTACAGTAGCGGTCGAGGCGAAGCGAGCGGTAGAAACGACGAGCTACCTCACGTGACCTTGCGTTCAGACCACCACCTTGGAACCAGAGCCAGTCCGCATGCACCGCATGCACGAACAAAAGCAGGCGGCGAGGCGCCTGCGTAGAGTGTCCAGACGACTCTAGCTAGAGGGAGGGGAGAAGCCGCTCTGGTAGTGCTCCCGCGGATCGGGGGGTGCTCCCGTGTTCCCAACCAAATCCTTATTCAAGGATGAGCATATAATAACTTTTTTTAACGTATATATAATAACTTTTATTCAGGGATATATAGGGATAGTGGTGACTTGTACTCCCTCCGTTCCAAAAGGTAGGTTGTTTGACTTTTTTCGCCTCAAGTTTAGCCGCTCATCTTATTCAAAATATTTGTGCGAGTACAGTCAAATTTAAGTTAGTTTATAAATTCATTTATCACTAAAGCTAGCCATAACAAAAAATATGTTGTTTTGCAAAAATATTTTGAATAAGTCGAGCGGTCAAAGTTAGGGTAAAAAAAGTCAAACGACCTATATTTTGGAACGGAGAGAGTAGTTGAATAAGTTTTAACTAGCAAATATGTCGGTCCGTTGGCCATATACATATTTAGCACACTATATAATGGTCAATGTGTTTCTATAAAAGTTTAATATTATTTGTAACATTTTCATGATTTTTGGACAATGTAATTTAAAATTATTTGTTAATATCGGATTTGTTGGCTTACTCTCTGCAAGTCCTCATAGAGATATGGTTGTGTGGGCGTGTGCTTGTTTGTGGGCGTCTACTTTTGTACTATGTATGGAAATGTAGTTTAAATATAATATTGTGACTAATATATCGAGACAGCATGTGCTCTTTCTATTTGTGATAATCATCTAAAGAAATACAGTACAAGTATTTAAAAAACAAAGTATTATACATCAGCGAACATGATTTTTTAAAAAAGCATACTAAACCATAGCACAGGCATGTACAATCGTATGAATGCACGAATCGCTAAAAACATAGTAAAAACTTGAAAGATGGAGGCTTCTAATGAAGTTCATAAGTGCGTAAATATGAATAAAGTGCAAGTTGCAATGGCTTATGTGAAATTACTAAAAGGAATCTGATGGAGAATTGGTTTGCACAAAGTTTAGGGAACTTTGTGAAAAAAATGACCAGACTAGACAGAGGATAGACGATTGATTCGCATAAAAGTCAGGGGCTTTAGGGAAAAACTTTACTAGACTAGTTTTGGATTTGTGTATTGTGCCTTGGATCTCCAATGGGCATGGTGTGTGGCATGGCAAGAGTCGATGACACATCATAATCATGATAAGAAATAGGGACTATCAAATCTCTTCTGTAGTTTTTATCATGTGTTCATTGCTCCTATCCTTACTAGCCTCATGGTGACAATTTAGTCATATGATTGAGTATCATTAGTGTATTGGATTGTATGTTTTACTATGTAGGGTTACATATATCCTAGTTATGTAGTGGTTCGGAGTGCTTCAAAATCTAGATATCGAATCGATATATCGGTCTTGATTAATAAAATATTCTTTTATAAAAAGTGAGTGAATACATTTTTTTGAAAATTATTCATGTGAATAAGCAGGGTTTAAAAAAAGAGTATACTTCTATTATCAGAAAGGAATATTTGATCTGGGCTAAAAATAAGAAATTACGAGAAATAAGAAAAAAAAATGAATCTATCAGAGAGGAAGAGGATGCCGGTGTGACGGGCTGATGGGCCGAGAGAGATTGCGGGCCTTCGGTTCGCTTGCTAGATATTTCTTCTGTCGTGGCCCAATGACTGAGGTCGAATTGCACGAGCTCTAAAATAGGGAGATTCACATGCAATACAACACGATGCTAAAAAAAAAAGCAATACAACACTCAATACCAACATATACTACGTTTTACTGCATTCATGTATGAAAAACAAAAAAAGAGATCCCAATCCATCTTTTATTTCACAACGGACTATGCTTAATTAGCTTGCTTAAATCACCAGCATATATAAATAATCTTTCGTATTGCTGCAGCAGAAATCGACTTGGAGGTCGATGCAAGTTCAGTGTTTTTGGTGCCGCAGGCTCCTGCTACCTCCCTTTCCTTTGCAGCTGCTGCTCGAGCCTTGCCAATGGCCGGCCGACGACGACCCGGCACCTCCAGGCGGCGCCGCCGCCGCTCTCGGAGGAGCCGCCGGAGGATACAGGGGCGCCGCCGCGGCTGCAGGCATCATCACAGGCACGCCACCCACAGGGTAGTGGCCGCCGGGCAGGTGAAGCATGGCGCCGAAGGGAACCATCGCCGGAGCTGCTGGGGCGAAGACCATCGGAGCTGCTGGTGGCATTGGCATGGCGATCGCCGGCGCCACCGGAGAAGGCACGACGGACATGGCTTGGACATGGTGTTTCAGGGACTTGAAGTACTGGATCGTCTGGTCCAGAGTCGAGGCCTGGTTGGACTGAAAATATACACATACGGAGTACTCATCATGATGAGATAGATGCATAAAATAAAATTGAAACAGAATGAGAAGATATGCATCGCCTGCACACGCTACGAGGCTGGCGATCGACAAATTCTTGAGTTCAGTAAATTTGTCCGGATGGATGGTAAATTGGTAACCGACCCAATTTTTATACCATCCTGGAGAACAAAGTGGTGGTTAAAATCATGTCACGTCACTCACCTTGTCGTCGCATCCTGGCACGAGTTGCTGCAGAGTCCTGAGCTTCTCGTTTATCTTGTTCCTTCGTATCTGCAAAAGCGGTATCAGTACTCCCTCTGTAAAAAAAGTAAATAGTTTTAGGAGTTAGGCATGAAAATTAAAGAGAGGTGAAAAAATAGAGAGTGTACAGAAAACAAGGATGAATAAATAAGGAGAGATAGAGATAGAGTTGCTAGAACTACTCTTATTTTGGGACAAAAGTTGGATCATAGAACTACTCTTTTTTTGGGACGGAGGGGGTACATTACACTGCAAACTAGTAATCAAAGACTAACAACTACACTACGTACTATATGTCTATACTGCGTGTGCGTGCGTGTTTATTACCTTCTCTGTCAGATTATGTGCCGCCTCTCCGTGGTGAGACGACCTCCTTGAAGATCTTCCTGCTAGCAGCTTTCTCATCTCCTATCAGGCAACACAAATACGTACGTATTTAAGAACTCAACTGAAGCTGCAAATTGTTTTCGTCAAAAAAAAAGAAGCTGCAAATTGTTGTTTTTTCTGTTTCTTTTTAATTATCTAATTAATTCTCCCAGTGCTGGTCATGGGTTTTATTTGTAGGCTCAGGACGAAGGTAAAACAAAAGTCTCCCAGTGCTGGTCATGGGTTTTATCTAATTAAGTCTCTGATATATGATAATCTCAAGAGTCAAGACCTACACGTGCTCTACTTTTTGGGAGGAATATAATGATGATGTTCAGGCATGCAGGACAAGTTTTTAACGAAAGACACATGCAGCCAAAAAGAAAAAGGACAGTTTTTTTTTTTCGTTTCTTGAACCATAGTGTTAGTGCCAATTAATTAAACATGCGCAACTCGAATCAGCAAGAAACATCATGCATACACGGACATACGTACGTACGTACGTACGAACACGCACGTACATACCTGCATGAGTACGCACGTACACACATGTACATACCTTCCCGGAGCCCATCGTCCCTTCCATCACCGGAATAAGCTTCTCTTTCTCCTCCGTCGCCCACGTCTCGGTCGACCCCTTCGCCACCGCCGCCACATCCGGCCGGTCGCCGCCACCGGCGACCGTCGTCTTTAGTTCGTCGTCGAAGGCGAGCTCCTCGCCGTTGACAATCGCGCGGAGCCACGCCGCCATCTCGCTCTCCGAGGGCGGGTAGTCGTCGGACCACCGCGGCGCTGGCGGCGACCAGAGGTGGGAGGCAGCAGGCTGCAGCATCATCGCCGCCGCCGCCGTCGTCGAGCCCGATGCACCACCGGATCCTCCTCCTCCTCCTTGTTCCCACGCGAGCTCGAAGAGATCATCGCTATGTACGTACAAGTGTACAACAGGGGTACATAGCAAGCATGCGACTGAGTCAGTGAATTGATTGAACACGTACGCACATAGTAGCATGTACGCACGCACGCACTGTTAGTTGATGCAATCCAAGGCGTCATTTTTTTTTTCTCTGGTATGCAATTAAGCATACATGCATCATGCGGTTCATAAATGCAACCATGCATCGTAGATGCAAGAACATTATGTATTTATTTGTATGTGAGGAATATATATAGTGCATGCATGCCAGCATCTACATGAGTTAAGCGTGCATGCATGAAGGACACGCCTGACGTACGTGGAGTAGTCCGCGATCATGTCAGCGAAGCTGCTGATGGTATCGCCGCCGCCACCGATTATGTCGGGGTAGTAGCGCCCTGATGAATCTGCCGCATCATCGTGGCCTGGGCAGCCGCTCATCTCGATCGATCAGTCACACACGGTACGTACTCGAAAATATATATAGCTTTCTTCGCTGTGTTCGTTGGGAACCCAACGAGATCTATCGTAGTATAACGCCTCTATCTCTTTATTTCTTTATATAGTGGCCGGAGAGGCCGGAGAGGAACTGATGAGAGACCCCATGCATATATGGCGGTTGTTGGGACTTGGTGGGAGAGGGAGGCCTTGTCGAGTTCCGGCTGAAAAGTCCACGTCGACGCTAGCTGCACGCAGACACGGCCGAGGCAGGATTGGAGGTACGTGGTCGATCGAGCGGAGCCAAAGGTAGAAGACGACTGACGAGCGAGCTCACGTACGTCCGGGATTTAGGCATATGGCGGTGGGGACACGCTCGGCTGTCGTTTTGCTCCTCCGGCCGGCGACCACATGAAGCGTATTTCCCGGCGAGTGACGTGTTGCGTGATGCTGACGAGTAGCAGTGCTCAAGAGAAGAGGGGTTGTCATCATCAGCCTCTGCCGTAGGCCATCCATGGTCGCTAGTAATAATATTAATCCAAGTGATCTTTACAAGCTTGCAACTTACTACTCTCTTCTCAAATTGTAAGTACTTTTTTTTTTGTGAGAATCTCAAATTGTAAGTAGTTCTGACACATATATTTACTTATTTAGACACATACTTATAAATATTTATTTATTTAGACAATGTATATCTAAGTATATACTAATAACTACTACCTCTGTTTCAAATTGTAGTCCGTGCTATTTTTTTTACCCCAACTTTGACCACTCGTCTTATTCAAAAGAAATTATGCAAGCATATCTAGTCAAATTTAAGTTATTATTGTAAAATGTTGATTAATAAAGCAAGTCATAACAAAAAAGTGAGATTTTGCACAATTTTTGAATAATACGAGCGCCCAAGTCTTGAGTAAAAAAGTCAAAAGAACTACAATTTGAAATAGAGGAAGTATGTATCTAATAGATATATAAAAAAGCTGTGATTTTACGAGTAGGATACCGATCTAATTTGTATGTTAAAACTAAATTATGATAATCATTTTTAGAAAGTCGGCCCGTTAGTTAAATGCAAGGTTGTGTGTGTTTTCATACCACCACTAATTTATCTCTTCTTCTTTTTTTTCATCTCTAGCTAGCGGCTGGTGGGCATTGGCCACGTCGGTGACCGCGCGCCACGCCAGCCGCCAGCCACCGACTTGAGCCAACAGATAGATTAGCACACTGCACACACAAGTCCAGGCAAGGGTAGGGTCTATCAGTTAGTGACCTCCCCGGTTGCAAACTTGTAATTTGTTAGCGAACATAGCATGCATGCATGCATTGGGCAAGAGTTTGCGCGCCGGCATGCATACAACTAACTGATAGATCCTACCCTCGGGTGTTCATTCATGATTCAACATGCTCATGCATGCACGAGGCCAAAATTAAAGGAAAATCTATCCCTCAGACCATTAAAAAAAATTATCTCTCACTTAATTGATTCGGAGCTCTCCTCACTTAATTTTTTTCCATTAGATTTAAAAATAAATGGCTCATATTCCTCTTCTCTCTCCCTCTAAATTTCTTCCCCTAGGAGAGAAATAAAGGAGGTTGGAGTGGGAATGGGTACGGTGGTGGAGAAGAAGAGGATAGGAAAGAGTGAAAGATGGAGAAGAGGAAACAAAAGAAATATCTGGGTCATCAATTTCTCGATTCAATGGTCAGAAAACCGAGCGAGGTGTAAGACATTGAGGCGGCTGTGGCATGTGGTGACGTGACGGTGCTATACGTACACGTAGCATGTACGTAGGTATGTGTACGCCATATACCCATTACAATGCATGACGAAAGAAAAAATGAATTTGAGGGGGTGTTGCATTAGTGTTGTCTGCATAATGTTATGGATGAAAAATGAATTTAAATCTGTTTTAAATATGACGAGATATCTATTCAATGCACTAATTAGTTCACCAATCTCAATCAAAACAATCCTCTTTTAATATTTTTTTTATCGTCCTTAACCACTTCTTAAATTATCGTGTCTCTTCTTAATAATTTGTGCATGAACCAAGAGCCTTTCGTTTCCTTACGTTTTCTTTTGTAATCCGCTCTTGATAAACATCTCCATGATGCATATGCATGAGAGAGGCAAATCAAAACGAGGTATAGCATGTACGTACCTTGAATCTTCATGCATACAGCAGGCAGCAGCTAGCAAAGCGCTGCCTGGATGCAGGGCACCTCGCGCCCGATCTATTCGCCTCTTACATGATGCAATCGTCTTCTTCCTCCCAGCCCTACTAGCTGTGCATGCATGCGTCCGAGCTAGTCTCTCGTGCTATTCCTTGTTGCGCCATGAAAATGTTAAGCTCTGTTAATAGCTAGCTGGCGCGGCTGCCTTGCGCAGCTCGCCGTGGCACACGTGTAGTCGGCACCACGCGACGCGGGCCAACCGCCTCTCGTTCACGTGCGGGCATCGCCCCCGCGCGTGTGCGCACGTGACACCACCGATGCAATGCATCATCAGCCTCACGTCACGAGCTTATCTGCGGGCGTAAGCAACTACAGGTAACGACTACCATGTCCCGTGCGTCGTCTTCTCGGATCTATCCGGCCGGCCGGCCGATCACCGGTGGTGTTGCTGGCCGGCTCGCCGCGCGCCGGTGGCTCTGGCCGGTGACGGACGGCCGGTGCCAATGGAGGATCGGAGAAGAGGGTTAGGCCGGACTCGTGTGGCAGGAGTGTGTATACTTAGCGATTGTTCGGTTCCGTCGGATTCAATCCTAACCGCGAATGATAGATATAACAAGAAAAACTAATTTTGAGTGAAAAACTAATTTACTCAAGATAGATACAATTAGAGATCCAAAATGGTTCGCCACCTCTTGACTAGTGGATTGATTTCCGGTCTTTTGGTGCCATTATTGTGAGTAAATTAGCTCTTGACCCGGAATGAATCCCAACATCTTATTGTACCTATCATAATTTTCTTGTTATATTTATCATTTTTGGTCCGGATTGAATTCGATGGAACCAAACAAACCCTTGGCGGATCGTAGAAGAGGGTCAGGCCGGACTCGTGTGGCCGGAGTGTGTGTACACTTAGCTTGTTGGGATCTAGAGAATCCACGCCCTTTACTGATGGTGGCTGATAGCATTAGTGACATTTTTTTTAAAACTTATCAATAGTGTACAAGACGGCCTGATCGTCGGATCTCATTGAAGAATTTATGCCTAAAACGTAACAACAAAAATACGCACATGTAAAGCGCATTTATCTTAGTTGTGTTGATTTTATCTGCAAGCTCCAACAATAAGCATCATTTTATTGTTTACTCCATGATGCATGTTTCTACGCAGGTTACAACTTTGTTTCACTGATAAAGGCAATGCACAATTTCAACTATATCTGCATCGTCTCTTTGCGTTGACCAGTTGCTCAAATACTTATACAGCATAGGCACATTTGACCAACTCGAAGTCAAAGATAAGTTTTGCCGTTAGGCCGGTCTCAGTGAGAGTTTATGTGTAATAAATAGAGTGTCACATAGGTATGTTTGGTGAAGTGACAGTGTATTAATGAAGAGAGAGAGGTGAAATGAGTGTCATGGGGATGAAACCATGTGTACACAGTTACCTAGACACTTTGTGTCTTGTATTTAACATAGTGAACAACAATATAAGAAACTATGCATTGAGAGAGGGGTGTTTCATCATAGTTTCAAATATTTTTTAGATGATATGGCACACTAAGTAATCGTATTCATAAAACTTGCATTGACTCCACCTTCTTGATGTCTAAAGTGCCCTCCACCTTCTTGATGTCTAAAGTGCCGGCCCCGAGGGGGTGCGAATGGGGCGGCCGGCCTGGCCCCCGAGAAGCAAGGGGCCCCCTCCGATGTATGTACTGTACGTACGTGGTACACGCCTACTCGTACTGTCGTACAGGAGTCAAGATGGAGGGCTGAGCGATCAGCGTAAAACCAACGCCCACACCACGCGTCCACGCGAGACCTCAGGAATAATCCCGTCTGTTGATCCTGTCCGCCTCATCCACTCATCGCTTCGAGTTCGACCATCCGGATAATTGACAGGCCCACTGGCCCAACACATATATTACTTTACTCTTATTTTTTGTATAGCTTACTGCGCAACAGTTAAGAAAAAAAAAGATCGAGAGCTAGCTAAGAGTGGAGAGTGTCTCTGTGGCCGGCCATAACATGCACGGTGCGCCGTCATTTCAATCGCGTCGCGGAACCGAGCTACCAATCCGAGAGGGACTCTGGTGGCAAGTAGGAATTTTGCCATAAGCCCATAAAGCCCTGAAGCTGAACATATTAGATAAATTGATTTTTATAGAATATATTTGACGGTAAAATGCTTAAATGGTAGAAAAAATATTGAACGAGAGGGCCCCTACTTTTGGCTTCGCCCCGGGCCTCCAAAATCTCAGGACCGGCCCTCTTCATCCAAAAAAAAAAACTATTGTGCGAACTCGAGAATATTTTAATTTCACACAAATCCAATGGTGTTACTTCTAATACACGCTTACGATAGACCTCATAATTCCTCAAATCAAGTTTGAATGCACGCATTATAGGATGTCACACATTTACGAGAATGGAGACAGTAGCATGGAGTACAAAAGTTTGAATGCCGTCGTCGTCTTCTTCAACCTAGTACATCGCATGGTAGCTATATGTAGCTTCTCCCCTCCATTGTCGGACTCGATCGGATGTCCGCAGAGCGTGGAAATTTCAAACCGCACAACAGCCAAGATCTCTCTGGTTGCTTCACCGCACGCCCAATCAGCGCAGCACACGCCGTGCATGCTTACCTCTGCTGCTCTGCATGCATCATCGAATATTCTTCGTGCCTCTATCCTTCTCTTCGTTTGATTCAGTACACGTCAGATAAGAAGTCTGAGGCGCATGTGGCAGTATACGGAAGGCACCATTGATTACTGTTTTTGTCCCCCGATAGTAATTCTTTTTTTAGATAAGAAGAAGTCTGAGGCGTACGTGGCAGTATACGGAAGGCACCATTGATTACTGTTTTTGTCCCCTGATAGTAATTCTGTTTTTTTTAATTTGTACGTAGCCGTTGGCTGCGAGTAGATCTACTAGGTTGCATATTGTTTGGAGTAGGATACAGCATGGGAGCTGACGCTATGGACACCTGATACTGAAGCGGCGCTCCGAATGCAACCATCGCCGGAGGCGGTGGCGCAGGAACAACAGCTGGTCGGAGGTGCCCTCTCACGAGAACCCCTGGAGCTGCAGCGGCAGCGGCTAGCGGTGGCATCAGCCCGGCAGTGGCGGCAACCGCTGGCAGGTATGGCGGCGCCGGCGACGGTACCATGTGGTAGAGTGCTGCTGGCTTCATGCCGCCGCACCCAAACGACATTGCCTGCGCGTATTAATAGATCATATAATGAGTATGCTACATTGACATGTTCAAAAGTCCATTTATCTGCGTAGTTACTTGTTATCAGGTGAGTTTAGTTTATGAAAAAACACTATAGATCCAAAAAAAAAATATTGTAGGTCGGGCTGGGAAACGTGTTCTGTTAGTGGGAGGGATGAGATGAATAGGAAAAAGTTGGATGAATAGTATTTTTTTTGGGAAAAGTTGGGTGAACTAAACGCACCCTCAATGGGAGTTTTATGGACACGATTACCTAGAATGCCACATTATCTAAAAATGTTTGAAACTAGTATGAAACACTCACTCTCAATGTATAGCTTCATCTATTGTTGTTCCCTAGGTTATATGCAGTAACTATGTATGGAGAGTTCCATCACCATGAAACTCATTTCACGTCTCTCTTCATTAATTCACTGTCACATCACAAAAACTACCTATGTAGCACTCTATTTATTGTCCGTAAAACTCCCACTGAGATTGGCCTCATCATGCACATTGATAATTTCAGACCTGGATTTGTTGCTACAGTGACTTCATGTACTGGATGGTCTGGTCCAGAGTTGATGATTGGTTACTATGAAATGACGTCACACAGCAGACGTTATTCGTGTCAGATATATGTATATCAGGCTAATTTCATCATATATCTTGTGCGTTTGCTGAGTACGCTTTGCTACTATTTGCATTTCAAAAGAAAATAATCGTTTGGTTAACTGTGATAGTAATTTTTCCTGTTATTAGTACAACGTACCTCGAGCTCGCACCGTGGTACGAGCTGTTGCAGGGTCTTGAACTTCTCGTTTATCTTGCACCTTCGCTTCTGCATCATACGCAAAATACACGGCGCCAGGCGACGTACGTGGTAAGAACTTGGCAAACCAATTGCAAGCTACAATCTATCTATTATATTATATATATTATTATTTGAAGAAAATAAGGAGCCACCACGTTCGCCGAGAGGGTCAAGAAATTCCCACGTTAATCGGAAAAAAGAGAAGGATTTGTGCCGTCAGATTTTATGAAGATCTAACGGTGTATATTATTCTAAGAAAAATAAAAGACCATTGATTTTATAAACTATAGATTCCATGCGGTAATATTTACATTATTTCATTTTTTATATCGAGTACAAACTCTGATTCGAGATACAACTGTGTTTTAAGAGTCCATACACGTATTTCCATATTTCTTATTGAGAAACCAAAGAGTCCATACGTGACATATACTTATACATACGTGATAGGAAACAAGTATATGAATCCATGTCAAAGGCAAGGACGTATACTTATGAGACACTTGCAAATTCGATACTAAATATATTTGGCGTCCATTAGGGATCAAAGAAAGGAAAACAAAACAAAACAAAACGGAC
Organism: Digitaria exilis; assembly: GCA_015342445.1. Lineage (NCBI taxonomy): Eukaryota > Viridiplantae > Streptophyta > Magnoliopsida > Poales > Poaceae > Digitaria > Digitaria exilis. The sequence goes on from JACEFO010001947.1 coordinate 931,931, forward strand.
ATACATGGTTACATACGGTGCTGACTAATCCATGTTTAATTCTAAGCACATGTCATCCAAAAATAAAAAATAATCAATATTTAGATAATAGTAAAAAATCATATGTTTTTGTCAACAAATATGGCAATAATATTTTCCCTTCACCTATTAAATAATTATTATATGTAAAATCATCATTGTCAATTCGTGAACAAATACTGATATGAAAAAAAATCTACAGAGCTACTATATGAACTAATAGTAAAACTGGATGAGTATGTGTATGTGTACGTTGGCTGACAACTAGGAAGACTTGCACATACCTATAGGAAAAATAAATTATTTGATGTTATTAATTAATGATATAAAGATCTAACGGTCTAAACGAACTAAAAGAGTCCATGTGAAATATAAAAAATAAATATACAGTAGGAATTAAAAACTAACACGTAATGTAGTCCTTATCCAATACGTTTTGCTTAATTGCTTGCCGTGCACTAGAGAAAAAGAACCATGGCTGCACATCTAACGTATGTAATAGAAATAATCCTTCAACCAGAGGCTAGGTCCATTTTTAAGTTTTTCCCTACAGTTAGTAAAATTAGTTAATAATTGTTTTTTTAGACATTAATGGATAGAGAACTAGCATTCGTACCTGACCTAAGGTTTTTAGAATGTTGGGCTGGTCATCAATATTATCAATATTAGTTGAAAAAATCCCAACAAAGACTGGTAGCTAAGTAACACACGGTACAAACGAACAACACATTGTACTACAGTTCACCATTAGCTCACCAACAGTAGTTAGAGCATATGTCCGAGAAAACTTATGAACACAGTTTGGTAATGAAGTTGAAAAAAAATGCTCCAACATATGTCTAATACTCCTAAATTTGTCCATGTCCAATACTGGCTCCATCGTGAGCCAAATTTCTCCCTCATTTCCATGCTATAAATCCCACAAAAAAGGTGCAGAGAGTTATTGTTCATGCGTTCAAAAATTATATGTTGGGCCATAATAAATTGATGATGTAGCAGCAACTAAACATTTTTTTGGAACCGATTTTATTCAGAACTATTGGATGTGAGAGTATTTTTCCGTTAGAACTATAGTTTTTAGTTACTCTTAGAAATGCACTTAAAGCATCATGGGGTTCCTTCCAATATCATGTTGTCGTGGTAATGATGCCCAAAAACAATGTCCTTAATAGCTCAGATATGCCAAATGACATAAGGTGCGGCCTTGATGACATCCACGTTAACCCATAGACACATATACATCTATTTGTCTATATATATCTATCAGTCTATTATCTTAGTATAATATGGTAAAAATAAGTGTTTGTCGAGAAGACCAAAACTTCTCACACTTACTAACAAAAAGAAGAGTTTAGACCATCGGATTTTATCTTGATTTTAGGATAATCTAATAGTCTACATAACACACGGAGTCCGTATTAAATAAAATTATTTTTTAAAAAAAATATGAAAATTGAGATTTTACTAAGGAATCCATGTAAAATACAAAAATAAGTAGTTCAATTTAAAGATTTCAAATAAATATGATAATAGAGGGAGTATGTCGAAAAAGATCAACATATAAAAAAGTCAAACTTAAAAACTAAAAACAGTAGTAGTTAAATACTCCCTCCATTTCGAAATACAATTCGTTTTGCTTTTTCTAGATACATAAATTTTATTATGTATCTAGACATAGCATATATCTAGATGCATCATAGAATACATGTATTTAATAAAGCCAAAATGCATTGTATTTTGAGACGGAGGGAGCATAAACGATCTAGGAGAAAAAAATAATAATCGAAGTGTCTAGATCACCTATAATTAATAAATAACTTTGTCTATAACAAGTAGTGAGCAGTAAGCGCGTTACTTACACACACAATTAGTATTAAATGGTTGTAAATTCATGTTTTGTGTCATATAATATAATAAACAAAGATAATACCTCATACCAGGCCAGAGGCCCATCATAATGGAAAAAAATAAATTTATTTTCAACTAAATCCTTAAATGTTATAAAACTAGCTACCCACGCTATTTGCGCGGGCCATTTGACTAGTTATATTATTACTTGAAGAAAAAAAAAAGGAGCCACCATGTTCGCCGAGAGGGCCAAGAAATTCTCACGTTAATCGGATAAAAAGAGAAGGATTCGGACTGTAGGATTTAATGAAGATCTAACGGTCTAGACTAACTTAAAGAGTCCACGTCAAAGACAGCTACTACATATAAATTTGGGATTAAAATAAAATACGTGATAGGAAACAAGGATGTGAGTCCGTGTCAAATACAATGTACTTCCACGCAAATTTTATATTAAAATATATTAGGCAATTGAAAAGGCCACAAAAGAAAGGAAAAAAACCCAAATCAGGCCTACATGGTCACACGGTAAAGTTAAAATTCTAATTAAGAACATGTCATCCACGAATAGGAATGAGCAATGTTTAAATATAATAGTAAAAACATCATGGCATGTTGATCTTCAACTATTGAAGAATTATATATATACAAACCAAGATATAATGCATCGATGGTCATGATCACTAGACGTTAGATTAAACATGGAGATGAGAAAGAAAATTTTGACTCAGAGTGCACGATTATTCCAATTCTGAGTCAAATTCACTTATAGGTACGAAGTAGCAACTATTACAGGTTTGGTTATTCCAAATTTTCAATTAGACAGAGGCCAATACTTAATTAGAGATATAGAAATATACTATTTATAGAATAAGTGCACAAAATAAGCAAAAATTTATGATATGTTTTCTAGAACGGTCCATAATAACCCAATGAGTCCATGTCAAATATAGAAGTAATAATTAAATATTTAAATTGAAAATTAAAAGTATAAGAATTAGGAGTTGATTTCTATAATAGGTACGATGGTCATATATGATCTGTAAGGCACTGTAGAATACAACTTATAGAACTTCACATGGAAACAGATCTATTGGACTCCGTCGGTTCCTTCTTTATCAATATTGGACTCCGGTTCTGATAAAAGAATAAAAGGAGGGAAAAGAAAAGAAAAGAAAGAAGCCACCATGTGTAAATGTGAGAACAAACAAGAATTTGGACCATTGAATTTTGTGAAGATCTAACAGTCTAAGTAAGCCAAATAGTCCATGTTCAATATGACCATCAATAGACTAGGCTAAAAAGTCCATATGCAATACAACTAATAAACATACCATATTAATTGAAAAAAGAGTCCTTATCCAATATGAATAATAAATATATGTTCTTAATAATACAAATTCAATTATTATTATTATTGTTGTTGTTGTTGAGAACTATCTACGTAATTATTCACAATAAAAACTTTTCAAGCAAGAATAGTAGAAATAAAATTGGGAAATAAAAATATATGTAATTAAATTTATTAAAATCAACAAGTGTAAGCAATATATAGGTTCCATAGAAAATATAATTAACTAAATAAATTCCATCCTTTATCTATTTAAAATTTGAAGATTGTACACCTATTTAGATTGTTATAAGATGGTCTAAATCGTTTAATAGAATCCCCGAATAATTTTAGATGTAATAAAATAAAATATGACTATGTAACTAACTATAAATATATATTTTATATTTTCTTCCAAATGTGACATAATTACATGTATGTCTACCAAGCCGAATGGAAATTATGGCATCATGATCATCTACGGTCTGACATACCATGTGTTATTTTCAGCTATCTCTAGGTAGCCTACAAGTGAGCGTACTCTTGCCTATAGCTGCAGTAGCAACCAAACTGCCAAAATAAATGCAGCCTAACATATCTGAAGTTGGTAACACTTTTTTTGTCGGTTCGAACTAAAACGACAACCCAGTCGACAGATTTAGCATACAGGTCCACACAACATTAACGGATTGTCAAGCACCTAAATAGACAATCATATATTATAATATTTCCTGGATGCTCCACAATTATTCATGTTATTTTAAATATTAGCGTAAAACTAGCCGCCCGTGCTATTTGCACAGGCCATCTGCCTAGTTAAATATACTAAACATGTAGTGTGTGGAGGCATCAAAGAATGAAAGTAGATCATGTGTACAAGGCACGACATGTAAGAACCTTTTCTGTCAGGTTGTGTGTTTCTGAGTAGTGAGACTTCCTTGCCCTTCCTGTTTCCTTCTTCCTCTTCTCCTTATTGGTTGAGTCCTATCGCACAAATTGACATCTCAAAATAATATAATGCACAAAAAAAAGTATAATAAAGCTACCATGTTAATTGAAGAAATAGCCTAGCTAGATATAGATAATTGATGTTATCATCATTTTAATGCCCGTATCAAACCAAGTAAACTAGTTAAACTCTGAATGGAAATTTAAGTAACAAAATTATATGAATCCATAATTTCGATAGCTAAGATTTGGTGTAAAATCATGAAATTATATATTAAATACAAATTAAACCAAAGAATACATTTAATAAACATAACTAATCAATATTTTAAATCAAATTAAAACAGGGAAAACTAGTGACGTGTTGGAGCCGCTCTAATCGGAGCCACGATGTGTCACTATGACAATAGAAAAAGGTGATGAGTGTAATCCATCATTGTCTATACGCTCATGCATACTCTTCATCCTGAAATAATATAATGCATCGATTCATTGAAAGTTTTTCCTCAAAGAGATATTCCATATTTTTCTAACCCTTTGAAGGATGAAGATGGCGAAGTCGTGGCATTTCAACTCACTGTCGAAATCCTAAACCTTTTCTTTCACAAGCCAGGATAAGGGCGCTAAGCATTCGTAAAGACAAACAATCTTATCCGAGCACACGCGGGACCCGCAACAATGAAATTCACACAAGCGGCAATCATCTTAGAGCAAGTATTACGGTAGGCTGCAAGAAGGCTAAATGATGATGTGGAGGAGAGAAGAGAGGAGAGAGAGGGGTGGGCTGTAAGTTTACAGCCCGCTTGGATACAAGAACCAAGAAAATATGTTTGATAGACATGTGGGCCATATATTTATTGTGAAGGTGTAACCACTATACGGGTGGGCTAAATGGTGGGCTGTAAGCATCCATTCAGCCAGTTGCTTGTTGTATTATTAACCTTTCTCTTATACAACATAGATACATTTGACCATTGCTCATTTAATATAACCTCGAAGTCAAAGATAAGTTTTGCTGATTAGTTGAGTAGTTAAATTAGGCTTCTTGTTTCGAGAATGTGCAATTTTGACTGCAGCCTCTTCATGTCTTTATCCAACCAAAAAAAACTATTATGTGAACTAGAGAATATTTTCACACAAATCCAATAGTGTTACTTCTACTACAAACGTACGATAGACCCTCGTAACTTCCTCAAAATCAAGTTTGAATGCACGCATGACGCATTATAGGATGTCACACATTTACGAGGATGGAGACGACAGTAGTAGAGTACAAAATTTTTGAATGCCGTCGTCGTCTTCTTCAACCTACATCGCGCATGGTAGCTCTAGCTTCTCCCCTCCATTGTCGGATATCTGCAGCGTGGAAATTTCAAACCGCTGCCATCCGACAACAGCCAAGATCGATCGATCTCTCTGGTTGCTTCACCGCACACCCAATCGACGCCCAACACGCCATGCATGCATGCTTACCTCTCGGCCGGCATGCATGCATCATCGAATATTCTTCGTGCCTCTATCCTTCTCTTCGTTTGATTCAGTACACGTCAGATAAAAGTGCTGAGGCGTGGCAGTATACGGAAGGCACCATTAACTACTGTTTTTGTACCCTGGTAGTAATTCTTTTTTTATCTGTACGTAGTCGTTGGCTGCTGGTAGTAGATCTAGGTTGCATATTGTTTGGAGCAGCCGGATACACGATGGGAGCTGACGCCATGGACACTGGGTACTGAACCGGAGCTCCCAATGCGACCATCGCCGGAGGCGGCGGCGCAAGAAGAACAGCGGCGGCGGCTGGTGGTGGTGGCATCAGCCCGGCAGCCACCGGCAGGTATGGCGGCGGCGGTAGTACCATGGGGTAGACTGCTGCTGGCTTCATGCTGCCGCACCCAAACGACATTGCCTGCGCGTACTGATAGATCATACAATGAGTATATGCTACAATTAGGATGTTCAAATGTGCATTTATTTATTAACCGATCATATAGTTATTAGAGCTATAATTTCAGTGCGTGTATTAGATATTTAGATTTCGTTCTTCAGACCTGGATTTGTTGCTGCAGTGACTTCATGTACTGGATGGTCTGGTCCAGAGTTGATGATTGGTTACTCTGAAATGAAGTCACACAGCAGACGTTATATATTCGTGTCAGATAGATGTATATCAGGCTAATTTCATCATATATCTTGTGCGTCGCTGAGTACACTTTGCTAATATTTGCATTTAAAAAGAAAATCGTTTGCTAACTGTGAGAGTATTATTAATTGTGGCACAACCTGCTTGTCGCACCCTGGTACAAGCTGTTGCAGGGTCTTGAACTTCTCGTTTATCTTGCACCTTCGCTTCTGCATCATAAGCAAGATACACGGCAGGCGACGTACGTGGTAAGAACTTGGCAAACAAATGACAAGCTACAATTAAGTATATATACTAAACATGTATTGTGGAGGCATCTAAGAATGAAATAATTCATGTGTACAGGCATGACATATAAGACCTTTTCTGTCAGGTTGTGTGTTTCTGCGTAATGAGACTTCCTTGCCCTTCCTGTTTCCTTCTTCCTCCTCTCCTTGGTTGAGTCCTATCGCACGAATTGACCTCTCAGAATAATATAATGCAAAAAAATACAAATATAATAAAGTTACAATGTTAATTGAAAAAAATAGCCTAGATATATAGATCATTGATGTTATATATAATCATCTTAATTCCTATATCAAAACAAGTGAGCTAGTTAAACTCTGAATTGAAAGTTAAGGAACAAAACTATATATTTTAAATACAAATTAAACCAAATAATATGTTTAACGTAACTATAATAAATATTTTAAGTTGAATTAAAACAGGTAAAACTAGTAACTTGTTTACATAGAATTAGCTAGGGAGAAAAATACTTAAGCAACAAGTCCATCTAAAATATACTTCCTCCGTTCCAAATTATAGGTCGTTTTGGCTTTTCTAAGTTCATAGATTTTGCCATGAATCTAGACATAGCGTTTATCTAGGTGCATAACAAATACTGTGAACCTAGAAAAGCTAAAACGACCTATAATTTGGAACAGAGGTAGTAATTAATAAATATAATCGAAATTGCTGATAAATAAATTTAGTAAACACTACTATTGACTTCGATGTAGTAGGCCGAGGAGAAAAATAATCATAAATAACTTCACTCCTGTACAGTAGTTGTTGGTACCAATAGTAGGGGTACCCTAACTTGGACCCTAAACTACTTGGCAACAAGGCCCACAACGACGTCGGCCTGGCTCTATAGCCTAGCAAAGGCCCACCACAACAACTCCTCCTCAGCGTCCGTCCCGCTCGAGGTGGATGACCACCCTCGAGCGGGAATGTCCGTGACGTTCGAGGCTCGGCAGCCAGGCTCGAGGGAGACGTTCACCCTCGAGCAGCGTTTCCGTCACGTTCGAGGCTCGGCAAGCTCGAGCTTGCGGGCCAAGCTCGAGCCTGCCACGCCGGGAGCAACGCCCGAGACTCTGCGACCATCACCACCGATCATAATGACTCTCCTCTGCGGTCAAAAAGAAGGATTCACTGCGCCACGCCACCGCCCATACTGCGGAGAAGACATCGGTCAAATCCACCTGGCACGGTGGATTCTGATCTGACACTGCACAGGTCGGTCCTGGCAGTGATACTGTGCCAACTACTCCTTTGACTTTGCTTTCCTCGGATGCGCTATCATCCTCGATGGCAACCCTCGAAGGAAACTATGGAGCTTCGATCCGGGCGCCGTACTCAAGTTGCCACCCTCGAAGTCCTGATCTGTCGCAAGAAGAACATCACGTCAACCACTGCCATGTCGTCAGCCGGAGTTGGAAGGCGCGATTCCCGCTCGCATCGTGCGCGGCATGGGTGGCACAGTGCACTCAGCAGCGTCAGCACCACGAACGCATGTACTCTCACGCCCTCCCCCTTATGTCTATAAAAGGGGAAGGGAAGCCCATGCAAAGGGGCAAGTGACGGCAAGTGACAGCAGGAACACACAACAGAACACACACAAATGCACTTAGCCACCAAAAAACTCGGGGACTTAGGAGTTCGTCTCCTTCTCCCACCTTGCTTGTAACCCCCTACTACGAGCAACACGAAACCGGTGCTCCGCACCACTGCTGGACGTACGGCCCCGTGGCCGGAACCAGGATAAAAACTCCCGTCTCTCCACCCGCCATCGGGGCAACGAGTGGATTAGCACCGCAATCACTTGTTTGTGCTGGTGCGACCAAATCAGGCACCGACAGTTGGCGCGCCAGGTAGGGGACCAGCGCTGCGCAATTCTCGTTCCCGATGGCGAACTTCAACCAAGGACGACCCCCGCTGGCCGAAAGCAATATGCTCCCAGCGGGGCAAGAGATCCGGTTCGGGAGCTTACGGTTCCAGGCATGTGGCGACGGTTACCACGTGCGCATCCTCCGGGAGGAACCGAGCAACCAGCTGGAGCCACCTCAACTGCCACTGGCAACACCGCGACGACGGAGTCGTCCCGGACCTCGCGTACGATGAGCGCGCGCTGCAAGGCGCGCCGCCAATGTCAGCATCCCTCCTCCCGCGAGGGAAGGGGAGATCCCGCGATCAGGGTCACAGGAGAGGGCTGCTCCCTTCCTCCCGGGACCCATTTCTGCACCACGTGCTACGACGGCACGTCCCTATCCCTATGGGCTACGCGGCCCTACGGCCACGTACGCCTCGCTTGTCCGCACCGCCATGAGTGCGTATGATGGCCAGCCAGGCCGTCATCCGGCCTCGGGACGCGACCTCACCGCTCTGACGCCCGATGATTCCCACACGGAATCGGAAGATGGATATGCCTTTGAGCATGAGCACCCTGGTTGGGACTACTCGGGTCTCCGCGACCCAGAGGCCTTTCTGGCCTTCCAAACAGTGGTGGATTATTGCTTCGGCTATTCCGATGATGAGTATGGTCCGACCAGGGAGTGTTTCGTCATCAGCGACGGGCGGGTCAGCGAAGGATCAACGTCGGACGACGATGGTGGAGATGACGACCAGGGAGGCAACAACGGCATAGATCCAGTAGGCGCGCAGCCACCGGACCCATCGGATCACTTGCCTTCCGAGGACGAGCGGTATCCACGCCACCTGCCACGAGTTGCTCGCCCCCACGACTTGGGAGGTGGCGACGTCTCACCACCGGCGCGCTCCGACCACGAGCCGCCCAAACAAGGCCACGAACGGAGCACGGACGTGCGGCGTGCGGGGCGAGTAGCTCAGGCCCGCATCCTTGCCGAGGGCAGAGATGACAACCTCGCTCCCAGGACGGGCCAAAAGCTCATCGCGGCGGCCGTGCTGCTCCGAGCCATGCCAGAGCCAGCTACCCCCGAGGGGCGGAAGCTGCATCTGGAGGCCCAAAAGCTGGTTGAGAACGCCGCACGACAGCAGACCGAGAGCTCAGCCTCCCGCCTTCGACGCTCACCGGTCTCGAAGGGCGAACGAGGAGGGGAGTCATCGGTGCGCTCACCCCGGCCTAACGGCAGGGCACGAGCGCAATCCCGGGGCAACTCCCACCGGGACGTTGCGCGACGTCGCACCAATGAACCACGTGCACCCGAAGCAGGAACACTTCCCGTGCGGGTGCCCGCGAGATCGCGCCTCCGGGACACCCGAGGCACGATCAACGATGGCGACGCCCGCAACAAGCTGAACCAAATGAGGCAGCGAGAGAGAGCCTGGACCCACCAACGCGGGCGCACCGACGTTGGGTGGAACCGGGATGCGGCCCCGGAGTCAGCGGGAACGCGGGTGTTTAGTCGCAACATCCGCACCGCTCCGATTCCCCCTCGCTTCCGACAGCCTACTACCATCACCAAATACTCTGGGGAAACAGACCCCAGGGTATGGTTGAACGACTACCGCCTAGCGTGCCAGCTCGGCGGCGCTACAGATGACGACATATCATCCGCAATCTGCCACTCCAACTAGCAGATTCCGCACGGACATGGCTCGAGCATCTGCCCCCCAACCGGATCCGCGACTGGAACGACCTGGTCGAGACCTTCGTGGGGAATTTCCAGGACACCTACGTGCGCCCCGGGAACACGTGGGACCTTCGAGGGTGCAAACAAAAACCCGGCGAATCCTTGAGGGACTTCATCTGGCGCTTCTCCAAGAGCTGCACCGAGCTTCCCAACATCACCGACCATCAGATCATCCACTTCTTCCTCGAGAGCACCACTAGCTACAACCTGATATGCAAGTTGGGGAGGAACCCTCCCCCCGACGCGAACCGGCTATTCGAGGTAGCCTCCAAGTACGCTTCGGGGGAGGAGGCGGCCAACGCCATCTTCAACGGCAAGAAGAGAAAACGCCCCGAGGAGACGCCCGCGGAGGGTAGCAAGCCAAGGTACCCTTCGAAGAAGTAAAATCAAGGCAAGAAGGGGAAGAAGTCTCGAGCCCCTAGCGAGAAGGGCAACAACGACAAACGAAGTCCCCACAATGGACCCCAGCCACAAGGGGCCTCGAGGCCCTCCATGTGGAGGGGTGTCTCTGATGCCAACGGGTACCCCAAGGTGGAACAAGTGTTCTTCATCGTGGGAGGACCCGCCGCCGACGGAAGTCCTCGCGAACGCCTGGAACATCCAACAGCTAAGTCGCTTCTACCCCTAGAGCGGCTTTAGACCCTCGAACCTTTTTTGTACATACTTTCGATTGTACAAACTCTTGATTAAGTATTTGGCTTAGCTCCCGCAAGTTGTGAACGAATCAAGTGGACTCGAGTCCACTAACACTTGAATGGGGTTTGGTCCTACCCTCGCTAGGACCATCCCCCCACGGGGGCTACAACGGGGACGAACCCCCGAAAAAATCAATGCTTTTTCAAAATTCTTGTGATATCCCGAGCGTATCGCCAAGTGCTCTTTTGCAACCCTCGAAAGGAGGACACTAGGCGTGAAACAGACAAGGGCAGGGTCGCCTGAGCCGAGTGCCCGCCTACGCCTCGAGGCTACGGCAGCACCTCACTTCCCTCCGCCTAAGTCATTCACGTACGATCGATCCTAGTGGCGACTTCCTTCCGAGGCGCATGCATTGGACACAACGTGCATCACAGAGATACTGCTTGAAAATAAACCTCGTTTAACGATATAAATGATGTTTAAAGAAAACAAGTAGGATGTATGAAAACAAACGAAAATTGTTCTTACATCAGGAAACGCAAGTCTCTAAACTACTATTTACACTCGGGCTCGATGTCCCGAGGCTTTCAGGTTCCACTCCCACCGCCAAGGTCATCCCAGCCGCCGTCATCTTCGCCCGGGAAGAGGACGCTCTTCCGCCGACCGAGCAGTCGTGCGGTCACTTCGCCCAGGCCACACCACGCCTGAAAAGGCGCGCCCACTTCCCCATGAAGTCGCAGTAACTGCCCTAATGGTCATCATGACCCCGCACGAAGCGGTGGAAGGCACGTGGAGGGAACGCTCAAGGCATCCCCCCTCAAAGGGAGGAAGTCATCGTTCTACTGATCAGGGGTTCGAGACCTGGCCCATCGAGGGTTCCACAGGCACCCCAGATCGATCGAGTCAGGGACGCTCGGCGGTACCCACGAATAAGAGCCTCGAGCCCATATGTTCGAGGAGATCCGTCAAGCGCGTTCGAGGCTGGTCGAAAGTGCCTAGATCGAGGGACCCCACGAGGGGGAGCATCGAGCCCTCGACCTCTATCGAACGAGGTCGAGTCCCGTCTAGCATACTTTTGCGAAAAGCTTTCATGGGCGTGTCCTAAGACCACGAGCCTACCCTCATCGAATAGGGCATGGACGTCCACTCGAACTACCCGCTACCAGCTCACCCAGGCATCCATGGTACGATCCCAATCGTGGGAAGCACGGATCGCCTCATCCTCGACCCCTCGAAAGAGACCACGAGGTACGAAGAAAGCTCGAGATATCCTCGAACCACGTCAAACAAGGCTAGGTTTGAGGACCTCAGGCGTTGTGGACGGACCCACCCCTGGGGAAGCAACGAAAACCCCTCACATCGAGCTGAGACCTTGAGAGAGTGTCAACCACTCTCCCAAGGCCTCGAGGGCTACACCCGCGGGTGTGCTAGCGCGCCCCCACGGATTCCCAGAACCCGCGAAGGGACGAAGGCCTCGAAAGCCTCGACGAACACCAACCTCCGCAGGATTGAACCTCACTCATGCGGAGGCTCGGGGGCTACTGTTGGGTACCAATAGTAGGGGTACCCTAACTTGGACCCTAAACTACTTGGCAACAAGGCCCACAACGACGTCGGCCTGGCTCTGCAGCCCAGCAAAGGCCCACCACAACAACTCCTCCTCAGCGTCCGTCCCGCTCGAGGTGGACGACCACCCTCGAGCGGGAATGTCCGTGACGTTCGAGGCTCGGCAGCTAGGCTCGATGGAGACGTTCACCCTCGAGCCAGCGTTTCCGTCACGTTCGAGGCTCGGCAAGCTCAAGCTTGCGGGCCAAGCTCAAGCCTGCCACGCCGGGAGCAACGCCCGAGACTCTGCGACCATCACCACCGATTATAATGACTCTCCTCTGCGGTCAAAAAGAAGGATTCACTGCGCCACGCCACCGCCCATACTGCGGAGAAGACATCGATCAAATCCACCTGGCACGGTGGATTCTGATCTGACACTGCACAGGTCGGTCTTGGCAGTGATACTGTGCCAACTACTCCTTTGACTTTGCTTTCCTCGGATGCGCTATCATCCTCGATGGCAACCCTCGAAGGAAACTATGGAGCTTCGATCCGGGCGCCGTACTCAAGTTGCCACCCTCGAAGTCCTGATCTGTCGCAAGAAGAACATCACGTCAACCACTGCCATGTCGTCAGCCGGAGTTGGAAGGCGCGATTCCCGCTCGCATCGTGCGCGGCATGGGTGGCACAGTGCACTCAGCAGCGTCAGCACCACGAACGCATGTACTCTCACGCCCTCCCCCTTATGTCTATAAAAGGGGAAGGGAAGCCCATGCAAAGGGGCAAGTGACGGCAAGTGACAGCAGGAACACACAACAGAACACACACAAACGCACTTAGCCACCAAAAAACTCGGGGACTTAGGAGTTCGTCTCCTTCTCCCACCTTGCTTGTAACCCTCTACTACGAGCAACACGAAACCGGTGCTCTGCACCACTGCTGGACGTACGGCCCCGTGGCCGGAACCAGGATAAAAACTCCCGTCTCTCCACCCGCCATCGGGGCAACGAGTGGATTAGCACCGCAATCACTTGTTTGTGCTGGTGCGACCAAATCAGGCACCGACAGTAGTGATCTAAGGAAATCAGTGACCCGGCTATTATTATCACAACTACATCACATGCCCCAAGATTAGGGATGCAAGTTATATTCATTTTGAGTCATTGGATCCACCTAAAAACATGATAAAATGAACTAGAATGATATGCCATTGTAATATGTAGCTGACCCAGAAAACATCATATTTACCCACTTGCATCCCTACCCAAGATTTATCACACTGACTAATAGTAAATAGTTCTTGGTTTAATCATAGATATGAAATTATTGACACGAGAATGAGCATGCATATTTCACTATTTCAGAATATATATGCATTACTTGGAGTAAAAGACAAATGATTTGTTCACTAATTTGTATTGATATGATCAGTTTATATAAAGAAGATTTGAATTAACAGAAGCCAAATTTCTAGATTCATTTAATATATTAGGCCATGTCTCGCAGTGATTGCAATATACTACACCTGAATCCTACTGTTTTTTTTTCAGGATAGTAAAATAAATGTTCCTAGAACAGCCAGGTGTCTGTGGCAACCCATCCATGCATGTTAGATGCATACTATACTATATATGTACCTTGGCGCAACACTTCTCTTGGGTCTCCCTCTTGTGATCCGCCGTTTGCTGATCGTCCAGCACCGTTGCCTGGCCGGCAACGAAGTCCCGGCCAGGGTGGTCGTCCGGCCGGCCAGCGACGCCATGATCGTCGCCTCGGAGAATTGGGCAGACCATGCCGCCATCTCGTCCTCCGACGGTGGCAGCGTGTTGATGACCACCGCCGGCGACGACGGGAGGTGGCCGGTGGGCTGCACCTCCATGCTGCCTCCGGCCCCTCCTTGCCACACCACATCGAAGAGATCGCCGCTCCTGCGATGCATGAACACAATACACATGAGCTAATAACAAGTCATAAGCGCATGAAATATAATAGATGTCGGCATGAAAGGGATCATCGTCATCGCGGTAGATTATGCACAAACAAGGATTTCCTGTGTTACCAACAAAAACAGGAAACGAAAAGAAGAGGAGGAGGAGGAATTAAGGCTGACATGATGACATGAACTGTCTCTCTCTCTCTGAACCCATATTTTTTGAGAGATTTGTTTTTTCTTTGGAATATATGTTCTTCTGAGTGATTTCTTGTCTTAACCCGTATCATTCTCTTCAAGCATGCACGCAAGCCACTTGAAATGCTCACCAACAACACTGTATATGTCAGTTAAAAAAACAACACTGTACGTATATGAATTGAACTTAGTGATATATGTGATACCTTAACTTTACATATATTCATCAAAAAAAATATATAGCTAAGGATGATGCATGCTTCATTTTTCATGCGTGGATTTAAGACGGTGAGGCATGCAGCTGACGTACGAGGAGCGGCGGTCGCCGAACATGTCGTCGAGGAAGCCCTCGGCACAGCCGCCGTCGCCGCAGCCGATGGCCTCGCCGGAATAGCAGTACCGCTCTAGATCTGAACCTGCTTGCCTGTTCATCATCATCTCCGTAAGTGGCATATCAGCCAATAAGGGAGCAACTACTCTTGCTATACTTCCTAATCTAACAAGTATGAGAGAGCGAGTTTGGCTGGAGAGAGAGAGAGAGAGAGAGAGAGAGAGACGGTGCGAAGAATATTCAGCGACGGAGATATGCACGGCGTGTGGAGCTCTGATTGATCGTGGGCGGAAACGACCAAATTAAAGAGATGTCGGCGCTTGTGGATGGGGCATTTGCTGGGTTAAGCAACAGCAGCAGCATGATGTTTCTCGAGCTTGAAAGAAACAAATTGAAGCTACTACCATGCCGCCGGTTGAAGAAGACGACGTTTGTTGCACATGTGTCCTGGCGTTTCGTGATTTCGTCCTTTGCAAATTTGTCCTGTCTGGATATATCTCCAGGTGTCAGCAAGAAACTGGTGCCGCCCCTGGTATCTTGCTCTTTTCTCTGCGCATTTGCATATATATGAGTTCACATAAGCATTATTGCATGTATGGCCGTCAATCCCAGCAAAAAAAAAAAAGAAAGAAAAAACAGTGCGGCCCATGGGACACCACTATCTATTATTATCTCTTATTTTGTTGTGTGGCACAGTCAATTTATCAAGAAAGTTTAAATGACTTATTACCATTTGGAATAGGAGCAATTCAAAAGTTTAGCGCCTTTTTCATGTTCCTATTTGTTTTCTGTTTATAAAAACACAATATTGGGAGGAGAGCCTCCAATCACTCAGGTGGAGAAGAAGAAAATAGGGAATAGAGAGAAAGAGAAAGAAGAGAAAAAGGGGAGATCTGAGTTACTGATTTTGAGATCTAATGGTCCAAAAAACCGAGTGAGGAGAGAGCCTCTAAATCATTAAGGTACAAGGGATAGACACTCCCTATATATTAGATAAGAAGATATTGTATTCATGGCAACATATTAGGCGCAAACCAATCTCTCCGTGCAACGTATTTGGTGTCTATGATTGTACTATGATTCTAAAAAAAGTATAATACTTATAAACTAATAATGGCGTATTATCAATTTTGTCTGCACGACATGTAAGCTGACCCGAAATATTTGCACGCCAGCAAAGCTGCAAAATATAATGGTGACAGCGCCGTGCATCTCGAGCTGAGGCTGCCCGCAGTGGCTTCCGCTTCCGCTTCCTTCAGGAAGCCGTTAGCAGAAAATCTGCTGCAGCGGATCACGCTCCCACTCACACTATCATGCCGAAACCACTTGCTCACGCTACTGCCAGAGGAAGTGGAGGAGGCCCGCTATCGACGACGTGACACCTATCGTGGGGCCCATGCGCCCCATCCCGCCAGGCGCCAGCAGTGGAGCAAGGGACGAAGGCGAGAAGTGGCGGAGCAGCCAGAGGCCCGAGGCCGATGGAGGGGGAGAGAGGAATTTACCTGAGGAAGAAGACGTCGACGACCTCGAAGCATCATTGAATGAAGCATCATCGAGGTCACGGCGCGCTGAATCGAACACCACCGAGGCTTCCTTGCCGCAGCAGCAGCCGCGTGGTAGAAGGGGCTGCCTCGTGCCTCCAATCGAGCTCGAGTCATGCCACCTAGTCCTCACCGTGGAGCCCCTACTCCCGCGGCTCTGACGTCATGGCCGCCGCCACCTTCTCCTCGCCACGGAGCCTCTGCTTCTCATGCCGGAGGTGGAGAAGGCCGAGATCCTCGCCGCAGCGAGCGCCGGCGTGAGGAGGTGCTCCGCGCCACGTCTGGTCCGCCGCCGCTGTGAGCCAGAGAGGAGCGGATTGGGCGAGAGATGAGGAAGATTGGGCAATGGAGACCGGGGAGGGAGCCGGAGGGAGATCGAGATGCCGAGGCCGGACGAGGAGGGCCACCCACGGGGGACCAAGGCCCCGTGGCTCGCCGGCGGCATAGCTCGAGAGGAGGCACACCACTTAGAGAGGAGAGAAAGAAGCGGCAAGACCGCGAGAAAGATCGAGAAAACCGCGAGAAAGAAAAAAAAGGAAAAGGAGAAACAAAAAAAATAAAAAAATAGATGGAAAAAGAGGAGAAAAATGAAACAGAAAAAAGGAAGAAAAAAAGAATGGAAGAGATAGAAAAAAAGAAAAAAGAATAGAAAAGTTGAGGAGAGAGGGGAGATGGTAGTTGGGATGGTTGAATATAATATATGGTAATTGGGGTAGACGAAGAGTATATATAGAGGGATGATAGGTACAGGAAAAATTGATATAGAGGAAAGAATCTCGATGAAGAGGATAAAATATTCCTTATAAAAAGATGAAACAGATAGATGGCAGTGCGGCGAGACTGAGAGTCGAGCTGAGCTGCCTGATCAGGCTCATCCACTGCTGTGCTCACATCACTTAGGCACCGTTTAGTTCCCAAAAGATTCCCCAACTTTTCACTATTCATCCAACTTTTCACTATTCATCCCACCTCTTCTACTCACAGAACACTATTCATCTACAGTGTTTTTTCGGTGAACAGTGTATTTTCGGGGAATCTTTCCCCAATCTAAACACACCCTTATTATTTGCTCTGCACACGATCAATCGATCGGCTACACTGCTACTCTACACAGGTCTTGTTGGCAGGGAGGAGCTGTCCGTGCATGCAGCAGCATGGACCATCGCCGCCTCATTGCTGATCACCTGTTGCTACCTACTCCGATCCACACGTGTGTGGACATCAAAATGCATGAGCAACAGATATACAGGTCCATGCATGAACGACACACGAACTCGCAGCAGCAGCAGCAGCAACATGAGATCAGTACGTAGTTTACGCACATACTACATGCGAACGCTCACAAATCGAATTTTTGCTAAGACTGAAATTAATGAATGTTTTCCAAATTATGTTAAAGAATAAAAATCTCAAGTTTAACTAATTTTATATTAATAATCATGATACCAAATAAGTTTCTTTATCAAATATATTTTTATAATATATCGCTTTGATGTCAAGCTTTTATAGTCCTTTTTATAAACATAAAATGGTTTGATTTTTTTATAAAAAAATAGCTTATAATTTGGAACGGAACTACGGAAGAGTACGTGAAGACCTGGAGCAATACTATCTCTTCTGTCTCTTCTCACGTGAAATAAAGAAAAAGTATGTGCAAGAGACACCCCTTTGTAATTGTCCTAGCTAGATCTATTCCACATAATTAAATTGACGAACAGGGATCAGTGTATCGTATGCTCATGCGTCCGCGCGCGTTAATTAGCTACCATATATGAACATGTATGGAGAGGGCAGTATACATATACACAGCCATGGATTTGAAAATTCAAAGGTGCGCGCCGCCGTCGCACGCCGGTGAATCCCTCGGTTATCGTCATCAGACTGACCGCCGCGTGCCGGCCGGCATTAAACCCACGACCCTCGACGGCGTACGTACGGCCTCCTTGTGGTTGCTCATCATCTGCTAGCTAGCGGTTCCGAGGATCTTCAATCATCAACTGATTTTTTTGGTTCAGATGGAAATAATGCATGAGAAGGGGGAGAGAGAGAGATAAGGGCCCTTCATGTTTAGGACTCAAGCTAATGGATTACGCTAAAACTACTGAAGCCTGAATGCATGCAATATGGTATTGAGCCCAGCGGGTCGTTGGTTGGAACTTGTTTTTTTGTTGGGGACTGCTATATATACGTCCATGCCTTAGCGGAGGTTTCATGGACACAGTTACCTAAACTGAAAACTAGGTAACTACGCCACAGGAGTTTCATCTCCCCTCACATCCATAAAACTCTATCTCTTAATTAACTGCCATATCAACAAAACTGTTGATGTGACAGTGAATTTAAATGTCCATAAAGCCCCTATTGAGATTGGCCTTATTGCTACGTTATTATCCAACAATGCAAAGACTGTGCTTCGATCACGTTACTACGTATGTGTGGCTCTAACTGTCCACCGGCCCGGAGGTCACCACTTGTTGGCCTTCTTCACCTCGCCGAGGAGCCAAGCCATCGGCATGATATTGATACGATACCCTTATTAAAGCCACACGTAGCCGTCACAACTCACAAGTGGTGTACATGCAGGTATCATCTTCTTGCATATGCCAGCAACACATGCATGCATGCTCCCAGGCATCTAGATGCATGTTCGTCTGCTGCTAGCTGCGCCGGGCGTCTGCTCTGGCTTCTCATGTGGTTTTACTAAAAAAATTTATAAAACAGGATGCTCCTTTAACTACTTCTTTATAAAAAAAGAGTCAGATCCCAAAAACACAGAAGCCAGGAGCTGCCTAGGGGTAGCTTCGCGTGCTTCTCCTCCATGGGACCTACCATTTCTTGACTTATTTGTCTCTTTCTTTCCTAAAGCTGCCAGATAAGTTGCAGAAGAGACTGTTTTGCCAAACGAATTCATGCACAACCACAACCATAGCTAGGTTTTCAGAGAAGTCACAGCCACAGCCGAAGCCGACATAACCAGAACCCTACCAAACAGGCGCTTATTATTGCTCCAAGGAGCCGGGACGACAACAGTAGTGTGATGTTTATTTTTAGCTAGGGGTGAAAATTGCAACAATACTGTTAAAATTGAAACAACAGGTCACGTTTCCAGCCGCCCCTATTGTTTGTTTTTAGCTACCAAAGACAGGGACGGTCCATGTGGGCACCCGTAAAAATGTGTTTCATATTATTAGTGTCAAAAGCATCCATGTCCTTTCTTCACTTCTTTGCTTAAATGGCTGCTTTCTTCTACGCCCGATTTTTCTTGCCTACATCATCGACCAAACATTTTTTCTGTTTCTCTTTTTGTATGGTAGATGATTACCATTCACTAGCTATTTACTAAGTGGCTAATATTTCTTTTTTGAAAATTTGGTTGTTAATTCATTGGTAATTAATCTTTTCCCTAAAAAAATATTCCAAATTAGACTTTGTAACCCACCGCCACATGAGAAAAAAACGAGAGAACATCACTTAATCATTGACCATGGAGCATGCAGACAACAATTGTTAAATGTTTCATCCATTCCTAACTTTTTACACTTTAATACTCCCTCCATTTCAAATTACAATATCATATATTTTTTTGTTATGATTTGCTTTATTAATCAATGTTCTTCGAGAATGTCTTAAATTTTACTATGTTTGCATAAATTTTTTTAAAATAAGATGAGCGGTCAAATTTGAGGTCAAAAAAGTCAAACGAATTGTATTTTGAAACAGAGGGAGTATGTTTTATTAAAAGGTACACTGCTAGAATAATTGCTTCAATTAAAAGGTCTGGTGATTAATTGCTCCAACCAAATAAACCAGGAATTATTCAATCAGGATCTACGGGTTTGACGACTACTGCTTTAATTGAAGACTTTTTTCTTGATTATTCTTTTTTTCAATTTTTTTTAGAAGCCCTTATATTTAGAGACACAGTGATAGTATATGAATGTGCACGCTGCCCGCAAACTGCCGCAAAGCTGCAAAATGATTATAGCCGTGCGTCTCGAGAGTTGCATTGAGAGCTGATCAAGCTCATCCACGCCGTGCCAACGTCACTTGTCATTTGCTACGGCGAATCGATCCATCGATCAGCTATACACGCCTACACCGCTAGTCTACACTTGCTTATTCTGGGCCATTCGAACGTATTGCAATTTGCA
The DNA here is from genome assembly GCA_015342445.1 of Digitaria exilis. Lineage (NCBI taxonomy): Eukaryota > Viridiplantae > Streptophyta > Magnoliopsida > Poales > Poaceae > Digitaria > Digitaria exilis. The sequence continues at coordinate 952,422 of JACEFO010001947.1, forward strand.
AATGGCTATCGCTGCCTACTCCGATCCCGGCCGTTACCATTTTCTGTGGCACACGTTCCTTAGGTCTAAATCACCACAAGCTTGAACTGCGGTGATGCACACGAGACTTTTTTTTTAAATAAAAAGGGTAGATTCCTTTATGTGCCATCGAATAAACTAACGCTCAATCTATGAACCCAAATACTAAGATTCATGTCCTTTGCATGAGAGAGACTGTCCAGATTCTTGACCAAACCCGAAAATGCTTATATTTCGAGATGGAGGGAGTACTGGCCTCGTCTTCTACTTCTTCTTTCCAAATAAATTAATAATAAGCAGCAGTATCAGTGTATCATATGCCGGCCCATTATTCGTCCGTGTAGTTATCATATCATGCAACATGCTTCGAGAGCAGCTAGCGAGTGCATACGCAGCCATCCATGCAGCATGGTAGTGATGACTGATGACGGCGTACCTCAGCTCCTTCGAACTCCGATTCGAATTCGAAGCTTCGCGCCACCGCCGCCGGTCGTCGCTCAGTCGTCGCCGTAGACCGTACCGGCGTTGAGCCGGCGACGATCGGTGGACCCACGACGCGGACCGGCGTGTGTACAGCCTCGTGTATATGGCTGCTTCTTCAATAATCATAAACTGATTTTTGGCAGCTCGATCATCATCAGAGATCATATATATGTTGGGCAGCTACTTGGATTATTTATCTGTGCATGTGCCTTATCCGGTTGCTGCATATGCCTGCATGCGTTGTTATCCATATCCAGCAAGCTAGGAAAGGGCTGTGCTAGCTTCACGTGACTACGTGTGTGTGGCTCCTGACTGTCAGGTCACCACTTGGTGCCTTTCTTCGCCTCGCCCAAGCCACAGATGGCGCCCATGCATTCCACTTCCAGCTCATCGAAGCATACGGAAGCACTATATATGTAAACAAAAGTCCCTCATAAAATATAACTTTTAGGTTACGTTTTATGGTAAAAAGTTTGGACCCAACTTATATATGTTTAGCGAAACTTGCCAATTGCATTTTTGGAATTTGGAACAATAAAATGTCTAGGAGGTACTACTAATAATATACTAATATGCTTTCATGATGGAACTTTTTCAAAGACGCCTTTTTTTTCTCTGCCTTCGCTTCTTGTTCTTATATCATATTTGTCCAAAACGAATTCATCCCGATCGCCGATATATCCGTGGAACACTTGAAGCCACGTAGTCATCTCACAAGTGGTCTACATATGCATGCATCCTGCATGCTCTTCTGCAGGTCGTCAGCTCATACAGTCATACCTATCGCTTCAGCTAGCAACACGTATGTACTGACGTACATGCATGCAGCATGCGTGTTTGCTTCTTGCTCCAAGGAGCCGGGACGACAACGGTTGTCGTCTGTGACATGACAATCACTGTCGTTACCTTACTCTCCGGCCTTTTCTTTTTGTTCTTTCTGCAAGCCACTGCGTAGCTACCCAGCTACTTCATCAATCGCAATCTCTATACATGCAAAGGCAGGTTAATTGTTGTCATCTCGCTAATTAATAGTTAATTAGCATAGTATGATGATCCTTTAGGGCATGTACAACGGTGTCTACGGCTGCTGTCTGTTCGGCATGAATAGACAGCTTGTACAATGGGTTGCATGTTTGGCTGTCTGTAGGGTGTTTAATTTATCATTTGACACATAAAACATGGCGATCTAGTGTATATTTGATCTTTGTATCCATTTTGTTGCATGCATGAGACTATGCACAATATATCTAAATATGTCATGTAAAATAAACATGTATACATAAAATAATATTAGAAATAAAGTAACAAAACACTTCTATTTGTCTTCCTAAGATTGGAACGGATGACTCACATGAAAAAAAAAACTACTGAGCTCAACTATTCCACGGGCTTTATCAAGAAAAAAATCCTCATCGGATAAGAAAAGCATCACAATGGAATTAGCCCTGCCAGCAGCCAAGCACGCCTTCCGCTCACCTGCAACAACCCGCATGGCGGCCGTCCGATTAGCGAGCAGTCAGGGGCGGAGCTGGGCTGGCCCAAGGCCTGGGCCCACTCTGTGGGCCTATTGCACAAAATCTATTGGGCCTTTGTTGCTACAGTGGTTGCTACAGTAATTGTAGTGGAGAAATTCGGCCCACGTCTGGGGCCATGGCCCTAGTGGCCCTAGGCCTTCCTCCGCTAGGCCGCCGAGGCTTGCTGGGATGGCGCCGTTCGCATGCGATTTGCTTGCCATGGGCATCGCGTGCGGCTCACTCGCAGTGCCGCCGAGCAGAGGCCTCACCGTTGGGCCCGCACGCGGCACGCCGCCGCCGTGCCATGGCTCTCTGTCGGGGCCTCGCCCGCCCACATCCGTACCATGGCCTCTCCGTTGTGACCCCGGCAGGGCCGCTGCCGCCTCCTTTCTGTACATGCAGTGCGTACATGGGATCTAAGACTCCACCATCTCCTCGGCTTCTGAGTCGTCTCTCCAACCTCGGAGCACGAGCGTGTCTCGTAGACGAAGGAGGGAGACGACAACGAGGAGGAGCAGACGGTCGGGTAGGAGGGATTTTGTAAAAAGCGAATGCATGTCTACGAGCGTCGACGAGCCGTTGTACCTGCCCATAGATATATGTCGCGCCAGGTGAATTACCATTATTGCTATTCTTCCTTGCTTTTGAACACTTATCTATACCTACTCAGGTAAGATTTCTGCCCCATTTTTTCATCCATCCTGACATGTGGATCCCATCTGTTAGCTTCTGTATTTTATCTCTGTATTGTATTTTATCTCTGTATTGGGGCCCACCCGTCAGCTCCACTCGGTCATAATAAACATAGTGATGCTGCACCCAGTAGCCTTCCTTTCTCCGTAGGTAGCTGCACGGGCAGCGCGGGCGTTGGTCTATAAGGACATGTTCGGCGGACTGCGCTTCCGAGGTGGGAGAGTGGGATAGGATGGGATGGTTCTATTCCAGATCCTAGGGATAGAACCATTCTATTCTTGTGTTTGGTTAAAGGGATAGAATGATTCTATTTTTTGTTTGGTTAGAAGGATAGGATGGTTGAATTCTACATTCTTTAACACCGTTAAATATAGGGCCCACTCGTCAGCCAGATGTGCTCTCATCTCTTTCCCTGCTTCCGCCTACCTGCACGCCGCAAGCCTCCATCCTCTTTCCTTCCGCACAGGCATAGCACACCGTTCCTCCAAAGTATTGAAGCAAATCCTCATGCTACTACATCAGGCAACTAGCAGCCAAATCGAGTACCTAGAGGCCAAATCTCTTGCATCTAATCGAGTTTTCTGTGCCCAAATCGAGAGGAGTCCGGCCATACGAGCAAGCTGTGCTATGGCCAAATCAAGGAGAGGAAGGGAGATGGCCGGAGGAGCTGAGCTCCTCGATTTTGCCGCATGTGCTTCATTCGCCCACAGCGGTGCTCAATCCCCACACAGGAGCCGGCGGACGCACACCCCAAGCGGCACAGCCGGGCTCCGTCCTCCCCACCGCCCGAGCTGGCGAGCTCCTGCCTTCGGACCTCGTTTTGTGATACCGAGGCTCGATTTATGCCTACGTCGCCGAGAAACCTCACCTGGTGGTCTGACGCGGCTGCGCCGCTGCTGGAGATGGCCGCCACCGCCGGAGTTCGCGCCTAACCGCTGCCGCCGTCCAGTGGAGCTCGCGCATGGCCATCGCTGCCTCTGTCCAGTGGAGCTCGCGCATGGCCGTTGCCGGAGCTCGCGCATGTTGGATTGGAGTACAAGTTAATTGCCCACCTTTACCTATCAGTTTAAGCTTTTAGGTTGAATTGGTTGGTGTATGCAACTCAATATGGTATCAGAGCCAGAGGTCGCAAGTTCAAATCCTGACGGGCGCGATTAAATAAAATAATTGCAGCCCACTCCAATATCCACGTATGCGGCCTAGGGGAGCCTGTACGTGAGGGGGAGTGTTGGAGTATAAGTTAATTGCCCACCTTCACGGGGGAGTGTTGGAGTATAAGTTAATTGCCCACCTTTTCCTATCAGCTTAAGCTTTTAGGTTGAATTGGTTGGTGCATGCAACTCAATAGCGCCTAGCCGCCGCCGTCGGAGCTCGTGCATGGCCTCCGCCGCCGGTGGAGCTGGCGTATGGCCGCCCTCGGAGCTCCCGCCAAGCCGTCGCCACCGCCGTCCAGTGGTACTCCGCATGCCTGCCGCCGCCCATGAAGCTCCTGCCTGGCAACTGCCGTTGGTGTGCCGACGAGCTCCCATGGTGGGCCTTGTTTCGTCCTTCCCATGCTGCTACGCGAGAGTCAAAGCCGACCGCTCTCTCACACCGTCAAACTGGGATAGCTTGGTCCGGCCTTTTTTTGGGATCGATCCATCCTGCATATAGAGCGAATATTTGCTCGGAGGGATGGCTCTGCTCCTACGCTCGCGAACCAAACCACGGACAGAACCGCTCCGTCCCGCGCTGCTCTTCAACCAAACATACCCTAAGGGTGTGTTTGGATGGAGGGACGCGACGGGCGGAATAGGGATATCCTTGTTTCAGGGGTGTTTGGTTGAAGAAACACGAGGGATGAGACGGCAAATATCCCCTCAAAACGAGGGATGGGTCCGCAAGCAAGTCCTGCCGTGCACCCTACCAGCTGTTCAGCTCTACGCTTCGTCCGATCCGTGGGCAACAGACCTATATCCACTCGTGGGCTTCTTCCTCTCGCGGCCCAGGTAACAGAGTTGTGGGCTCATTTGTTCTCCTTTGTTTTCGTGTCTATACACGTAGCATTTTTCTTCTCTTAATCCCTCTTCATGGCCAACAACTCCATAGGCCCATGCGAATACTCTACTCCAAGGGTTTTTTTTATATAAGAGAGTTACTGCACGTCTATGTATATACTATATACATACAAACACTACGTCCGCAGCACATGAACAAGAGAAAAAACACGATTGATACTAAAACGATTAGGAAGAAGAAAAATTAGAAGATGCACCTTTGTGATTTAGCTATGAAATTTCCATTTTGATCCTTTAAACCGGCTGTTCCTTTAAACAATGCTTTCCTATGAGCTTATGCTCATCAGCGGCTGATCTTTATCTCAAAAGTTTATCTATAAACACGTCACATATTATTTTGCTATTGTTTTTCTAAAAATGCCAATTAAATGGTAAAGAATTCATAGTTACATGTTAAGTAAATGACTCTAAAAGCGATGTTAAGCAAATGACTCAAAAAGATATTCTTATCTACGGGCCACTCGCTACGTCGTAGTTTTAATGCTCATCATTCGCCATACAATTAACTATGCTAAGACGCACTACAAATGCAGGTGGATGAGACAGGAAAGTGGGGATTCAGGGTGCTCTATGAGGATATGCAACTATGACCATCTTGGTGCATTCCGTTCATGTTCTGATCCTCTCGTGCACGAACATCACTTTGTCATCATCTCCATCAGGTTGACCTTGCCTAGGTTTGGATTGCGGAAATGTTGAACTAATTAGAACGAAACAATTAAATATAAAAATCACTTCACATTAATATATTTTAAATATCCAAATAGCAAACTAAAGATAAAAGCATATTAACCAAAGCCCGTAGCAACGCACGGGTACATTTTCTAGTATTATCCTAATAACCATGCCGTGCAATCGTTTGAAACTTTGATCGATAAATACCGCTACCATAATATCGGCCTGTGTCATCACTCTCTCCTAACTTTTTTTGCTAAATCTAGCAGCATACCGCTACCATATCGGCCTGTCATCACTCTCTGCTAACTTTTTTTGCTAAATCTAGCATCATTAAAGTCTTCAAATCCGCAATTAACTAAAACAATTGTCAATCTGTACTCCGAAAATCAGATGGTGTTGCTCTTGGGCCAATTCTTGGGATGGGCCACGGCGGCACGGCCCATCCTTTAGTCAGTCCCATGCACACACGAACAGGCCAGGGGCTAACGTTGGCAAAGTATCCAGTTGAGCTGGCACTGGTATGAGAACATAATGTTGAGTGGGCATCTAGAAGCATTTGCACAGTAAATCGGTGTTACGTATCAAAGCCATCTTCAATGCTGCACCGAGCAAAATCACCACTGGTTTGCGCGTGCTTAGGATTTACTCTCTTCATTTGAAAATGGCAAAATAGCCGTCTTGGTCCTTCAACTATGCACAAAGGGTCAACTTCGTCCCTCAACTTTCAAATAGATTAATTTTGTCCCTCCATTTTTATTTTCGGGTCAAACTCATCCTTATACAAAAATGGAGCTACATGGTGAGATGAAATTAATGTGAAGTCATATTTACCATTGTCTATATTGATTAGGCGATTGATGAAGGTATAATAATGAGTCTCGTATTCTTGCCACACATAATAAAGGAAATGTATTAGTCTAGTTTCTTTCAATTTATATCATACATAACATCTACATACAACAGCACATCACCGTAAAAAAATCGAATAGTGATTTTGGCAAGTAATCTACATAAAAAAAATTGAGAAAAATAACCCAAGGGTAAAAAGGACTTTTCGTACTAGCCCTATACAAGTATATAGTTCACACATCAGCATAAGGACGAATATGAAAAAAATGAAAGTTGAAGGATTAGATTGTCCGATTTAAAAGTTGAGGGACGAACTTGACCCTTCGAGCAAAGTTGAGAGACTGAATTGGCTATTTTGCCTTTGAAAATATAGTCGTTTGTTTTTTTACCCAAATTTAACCACTTGTCTTATTTAAATTTTTTTTACAAAATATCATATTTTTTGTTTTGGCTTTCCTTATTAATAAATTTGTTTCTTGAATGACTTAAATTTGACTACATTAATTTTTTATTAAGATGAGCAGTTAAATTTGGAGTAAAAAAAGTCAAACCAACTATAATTTGAAACAGAGAGACCCACGATCAAGTATGGATTGTTAGGAACGCAAGTTTGGCTTCCTTATTCCATATTTCATATTTCAAAGAAAGAGGAAACGAATAGCTTCCTTTGGGTCACTTACTGCATTTGCATGGTTTGGTGGAAACCTACATAAGTTTCAAAGATAGCTTTAGTTTCTTTGTTTTTTTTTTTTGGGGGGGGGGGGGCGCTTGCGTTGTTTTATCAGACCATCATGGTGTGAAGCCACTTTAGTTTCTCAAATATCAAGGCCCTTTATGTTCTCCCAAAACGTTATACACAATTTTAGGGAAAACAACCAAAGTTGCTACAAAATGTTAGTGTTCCTTGTTGTTCATGGTTCGAGTGCATTTATTTGTAAAGTTTCAATCGGTACCACTTGGTTTGGGCAACATAGCTGAAACACTACCATACATAAACGTATATGACATACTGATGAAATTTTATTAATTTTTCAAGAAAAAATTTAATTTCCTGCGAAGTTAAGTCAAATAGTGTGTGTCTGTGTGTGGGGGGGGGGGAGCAACATCATTCTGAACCAAAACACAACAGCTTTTTTACTATAACTAGCAGAGACGCACGTGCGACACGCACGTGATACAAAAAATATTTGTCTTTTGTCTTGAAGTTGATATTACCCATATATCGATTGTCTTTTCTCTTGAAGGTGATTATACCAATACAAATGTAAATCCATATCAGTTGGAAGAGCACGTCGCCATACATGTAAATTTTATATCATATTTTGGACAATTTCAAAGTAATATTAGCTATATTTGAATTTTATTAGCTTTCAACACATGAGTGTTGACTGGTGTGTGTGGCGTTTAACATAATTGCTTCAAAGTATGACTCACAGAAAAAAGAAGAAATACTCTATTTTAAATTTGATGAGAATGATTATGGTTTGACATGAGCCATAGACGGAAGAGATGCTTGATTAATTAGGGGTGGTCTGTGGCTATGAAATTCCGTATTTTTTTTAGCAATATGAAATTCCGTAATTCACAGGCATCGGCAGGTGAAGAACACGGGCCACACCCACACGGGGGCATTGACTAATAGTCCAGACCTCTAGAGGCTACAACAAAAGATCGTGAAATAAAAAAAAAGAAAATAAAAAACTCAACCAATCACCAAGCCCAGCCCACTGACTTGCCGTGGCCCACGAGACCTCATTTAGCCAGCACCTGAGTCCGGCGCCTGTCCCTCACGGAGTCCCGGTCACGGCAGAGAGAGACGCTCACGCGGGTCGGTGTGGGTATGTCCGGCGGGTAAGGACCACCATGGGTGAGAAAAGAATTTTAATTTTGACAGAAACATTTTTTAAATATCAGTTTTGGTGGGTTTGACTTCCTCCCCACCTTCATTGACCCTTACATATAGGTCCGACGTGAGGGGTAAAGTAGACCTAGATGGGGTGAGAAACGTTTTCAATTCTACTCGTTCTTTTATAGATACTAGTAGAGACGCACGTGCGACACGCACGTGTTTAGAACAAACATAGTAAAACATTTTATGTCCATTCGTAGGTCAAAGGTTTGGTCTCATATTACAAATAGCTGACCAATTTGGTTCCCCTTAAACAAATATCATTTGCGTTACATAGAAGCTCTTAAGTTCAGATGCACTAATCCTCCTACCTCATAAACTCGCTCAGAACTTACAATAGTGTCCAATGTCTAGGTACATTTCAATCTTCCATTGTCTGTCTATGTATCTCTTCAGAAGCAAGTTGGTGTATTATGAATTTCTACTCAACAAGGATGGCAGCAGGAGGCTTAACCATCCTCTTTCCTTGATTCCATAAGCCGTAGTGAAAATTCCAATGCCGCAAAAAGGAAACCCTGAAATTTTCAACAAAGGATGTTTAGAAATAAAAAAAAAGCATCCACAATCCAACCTTGCTAATCTACACACATCCTCAGCATTAGTGAAACCGACATCCATGGTTCTGAACCTAGCTTATTATTCAGGCCAATTATGGTTTTAGAAATATTCAGGTAGGAGTGTGAGCGTGGTTTTAGAAATATTTAGGTAGGAGTGTGAGCGTATGATGTTTGTGACAGTTACGTTCTAAATAATGTTGGAAACATCAACACAAAATATCTACCTGGATCTGCATACCCTGCTTGGGAAGCAAGTGTATAAACAATTAACGTCATGCAAGCTAATTCATTCAGTTGATTAACCAAGTTCAATTAGCATTAAATGAAGCAGTTAGTAGCCAGATCGAATGGAGCTGTCACGATCGTTTAATTTGGTCAGAGAAGATCATTTAAGATGTAGAGAACTCAGCAGCCTCAGCCGTCAAGCGCATCTTGATCCTTCTTTCTCCCCCGAGGAGAGCACAGGACAAGCTCATCTCCCTCTTGCCATGAAATCCAAATCACAGATATTTCCTCTCCAATCCAACATGCCATATCTTTGTTGTCTCCTCGATCAGCTCCTCGCTGAACCGAGCTAGCGGTTTGAGCTATATATTCCTCTTCCATATTCACCGTGCAAGCAAGCCAGGAACTCCGAGGGGCTCTCCGTGGCCATCTTCGCCGAGCAAGCACGCATTACCTCCGAGGACAGAGCATTCCATGGCCGACACAAGCTGAGCATTAGTGGGGATGGAAGTGTCATGCTCCGCCATGGCCGAGCTCAGGGCAGGCCCCTCCATGGTCGAGTTCCATTCTCGCGCCGATGAATTGGACTTGGGGAGGTAGGTCACTGGGCTCAGCAGAATCAGGGGCCTCCCGGAGTACTGGAAGAAGGACCAGTCCTCCTCCTTGAAGTTGCCGACGCCGTTCCCCAGCAGGCCAGCACCAATCGGATCTCCTGCTGCTGCGATGAATCAGCTGAACTCCTTGCCGCGGCAAGCGAGCGGGCACCGCATCCGATTGCCACCATTGCAGGGAAGTGACGGCCGCGGCGGGGCCGACGCCACCAGCGCCGGCGTGCAGGAGGAGCAGGAGGCGGGGATGGCGATTGGAGGAGTGCGGCGGACCTCCTCGCCGGTGTCGCACGTCGAGCTGGAGAACGAGCTCGCGCGCGGCGGACCGAGCGGGAGGGAGAGAAGGCGATTGGAATTGGAGCCGTTGAGCCAGCGGGAGGCGGAGGTGGCGATCGGAGCAGCCCGTCGGATTTTTAGGAAAAAAGAAAATGATTTCGGTTAAAAAAGCAATTTTGATGGGTAGAAAAAACTTAGGTGAGAAAAATAAATGGCTTTGGGCAGAAACATTCTCTAACATGCGATTTTGATGGGTTTGATCTCCTTCCCATCTCCGTTGACCCTTACGAGTGGGTCCGGCGTGAGGGGTACTGCAGGCCCAATTTGGGTGAGAAACTTTTTCAATTTAACTCGTTTCATAGATAGATACAGTTTGCAGGGAATCCCCAACCCCCGGTTTAGTCTGTATTGCAAATTACAATTACAGAGGAACAGAACAAACTCTACTTATACAAGACATTGATTCTGCTAAAAAAAACATTGATGCCGTAACTGCAATCCATGTGTTTCGTTACAGCCACCCTCAAATGTCCATAACAAATGTCATGTCGTCACTGTGATTGATCAGCCAGGCCGAGCAGATTCATCCAGGGCCGCAACTTCTCCGGTCGGCAGGCTCTTACCAGCACGTCCTTCAGTCTCCCCATGGAAACAAAATGCAGCCTCTCTTCCAGCTTCCCTTTCAAAGCCGGGACTTGCTGCATCCAACAAAATACGCAACAATTTCCCTGTAAACCTAATCCATTCAGAGCATATGAATCTGTTCTAGCAAATACACAGTTACTGTATAAGTGAATTGGGTAAAAGGGACGGTTGGCTGGTGGTTGCCTTTGATATCCACAGAATGTAGAGTGCTGAAAGCTCCGCTTGAACACGTGACTCCTCAAACTCATCCGCAGGATCATTCAGGCACTCTGACAGCAGGCATATCTCCTGGGTGATGAACGGATCCACCTGGGATGTCGTTGAGGGGCCAGTTTCTTCAAGAGCAAGCAATTGTTGTATCCAACGTTGTGAAAGGAACTGCCGGTGGTTCCACAATGACTGAGCAAAACAGCACCGCAACTAGCATAAGCAAAGAGACACTAACCAAATGAAAGAATAGCAGCAGAAGAATTTGGAATTTCCAAACCTCTCTCCCTCGGTAGCGTCTGATCAGCATCTCATCCCACCTCAGCTCATCCTGTCAGATCATATACAATCAACTTTGCGCCATGATGGTATGATGGTCGTGTATCAACTAACCATGGCCTATAGAGAAACCGTTGTTGTAAAATACAATGATACATGTGTACATCCTTTGTTTTCTGCTTTGTATATCATGCATAATGGAAAGAATTTAAAGAGAGGATATGATGGCTCAAGCGAATACAGATAACTGCAGCAAAAAGTAATTAGCTCTGATGGAACTCATCATACCTTCCAAAGCAGGTAAGTTTCTGACTCCCAAGTGAGGGAATCCTCTCCGTTCTCTAGGTGACCGTCAAGTAGTGCAAGAAGCAAGGCCTGCATGGATGCAATAAAAGGTATGTGCATAAATGCATACGCTGCAATCAGACTCGTTAGCAAACACAAGATATGTACTGTGCTATACTATCATAAGTTGTCGACAAATCGAGGTTCAAACTAACCTAGAGTCTAAAGCAGGGTGTTTATTGAGAAGCTCTGCAAATTCATTTGCACACATACTGTACAGGGCTCTAAAGATGATACAGGTCCATGTGAAAAACCATCGAGTAATAAATAAATTTACTTTAAAGCATTGAGTAGTACTAACTACACACATAAGGAACCTACTAACCCTGCGGTAGTGGAAGCAGCAGTTGTCCGCAACATGTAACTCACACCATCTTGTTGACTTCTTCAGTTCATCCAACACCTTCAGAAACAGAAATCAATTGATCTTCATGGCAACTGAAGATATTCTGAATGTTTTAGCAACATTGTAACAGTGATAGCCAAGATTAAAGATTTGCTCTTCATTGTAGTGCTAGGAAATCCAGTAACAAGATTAAGACAGAGTAACCAGTCTGAATCATTTCTCTGCACCTGTTTACTTGTCATGTAAGGAATAAGCCAGCATCGATGCCTCCATGCACGATAATTCATCTTTGACCTCTGCAAAAGACGCAAAATTTATCTTTCTGCACACTGCCTGCAGCTACTGTGTAAAACAAGTTTTTTACCAGTTACATAAGAAACAGAATGGATATTACAATACGATGAGCTCACACAAGTTGACACTGTTAGCAGTTTGAATAAGCAATTATTCATAAGTAATAACCTCTGCTATCTCTTTCACTAGTACAGATTCCTTCTCTACAAGCTCTGCCATATCTTGATGTTGCTCTGCAATTTGTTTTAACACCCATCTCCTGCAGCAGACAGTAACTTTAAACTCTACATGATTTTATTGTTATCCAAATCAGCATAATAATTTGGTGCCACATGAAATCCGCTCCAAACAGAACCCATTATCTGAAAGGGTTTAATTCCTTGAACAAGCGCAAGAGGTGTGTACCTATGGCTCCATGTGCTCTCGTTCTTCGGCGAGTAGGAAAGGATCAGCGCACACAATTGCAGCTCGTCCTTGAGTTTTACCAAATCATACTTCTCCGACAGAACCATCTTCCTGCAGGAGAGAACAGAGACAATCAGTTAATCACACATTCTTGGCTTCTCGCGGTGAGTTCACTGAAACGTGAAAATTGCAAACCTGGAGTTCCATGCAGTAAGCATGTCAGGGCAAAGTATGAGCAGCGCCTTGGCGTGGCTCATGAGATTAGCCGCTTGTGACGAGCCATTTCTCGAGTTGTAGTAGGCGTCACGGGCAGCGCGGTAGAGCTCGGGCAGGATCTCAGCGGAGATGGCAAGCTTGTGGTCTCTGCACCAGAAGTACCTGTGCTGGAACACTGAAGCTTGGGGTGAGGAATCTCCGGCTTCGCCGCAGCCTAGCGAGCTGAACTGCGTCGGATGCAAGAACCCCACCTCGTCGCTGCGACAAGTAGAGTGGAATCGAGATGAAATCCAAGAGTCAGCTCGGTGAAAGTAGAGTGGATGGATGAACCTGAATGAGGAGTAACGTACATGAGGGGATCAGCATGGAGGATTCGCTCGAAGTGGCCGAGGAGATCTTGGGCGAGCATCTCCTCTGCTCCGACTTCCAGTTGCTCCGCTGCAGCAGCCGCTGGCTCGTCTTCTTGCCCCATTGCTTCGCTCGATTTCTTCACAGATGCGCGCTCGCTGCTCAGCAGTGGAAGGTGAGAAGGCGCGAGACGGAGGGAGAGGGAGCACCGGCGGGTCGAACGGAGGGTGAGGCGGTGAGCCGGGGGGGCGCCGGGACGGAGGGTCGGAGGAAGCCGCGGCTGGCGTCGAGCTGGGCGGCGGCGGCGGTGGCGGCCGGCGAGTGGCGGCGCGCTGCTCCGTTGATGCAGAGGAGGACCGGATCCTCAGGGGCCTTTACATGTGGCCCATTTGGGCCCAACAAATGCTTAGATGCAGAGTTTGCAGACGAACTGGCCCATTTTAGCCCAACACAGCGGCACGCCGCGTTTGGTTCGTTGCATTGGGCCTAGTCCGGCCCATGGGATACATGTTTTGGGGAGTTTTTGGTTGACTGGATGTTTTTTTTTTTGGAAAAAGTCCTATTTACCTCCTTCAACTATAGACAGAGTTCACGTTTCCACCTTAAACTCTAAAACCGGGTAAATCACACCCTCAACTTTTAAAACCGTGCGTTTTACCTCCCTGGTCGGGTTAAAAGCGGTTTTGATGGTGGTTTTGTGTTTTTTCTTTTTTATTTATTTTGGCTGAAGCTTTAAAAATTCATAGTAAATCATAGAAAATTCATAAAATAGAAAACTCATTTTTGTTGGACTCCACATGATTATATATACACAGTAAATATATAATATAATATAATATATTTTAGCATAATATTTTTATTGTAGGTTTAGATCTATTCATTTCTGTAATTAAAAGAAATAATTCATAACTCCAGTTTTTATGTTCAATTGTGGCTAAATTTTTATAGTGGCCTAATTATTTTATGATGGATTTTTATTAAAAAAATTATACTCATTTGATCATGTATAACTTAGTTATATATTTATTTATGTCACTATAATTTACTTTCTATAACTAATTTATACCTAATCCAATGAGTATAAATGTTTTTACTATAGTTGATTCATACAATAATAAGACCTCCATAAAAATTTCACCACAATTGGATCATAGAAACAACCGTTATAAATTATTCTGATTAATCACAAAAATGAATAGATCTAAATTTACAGTTAAAATTTTGTACTAAAGTATACCATATTATATATTTGTTATGTTTACATACTCATGCGGAGTCCAACAAAAATAAATTTTCTATTTTATGATTTTTTTACGATTTACTATGAATTTTTAAAGCTTCAGCCAAAGTAAATAAAAAAGAAAAAACACAAAATCACCATCAAAACCGCTTTTAACCCGACCAGAGAGGTAAAACGCACGGTTTTAAAAGTTGAGGGTGTGATTTACCCGGTTTTGGAATTCAAGGTGGAAACGTGAACTCTGCCTATAGTTGAAGGGGTAAATAGGACTTTTTCTTTTTTTTTTTGACTGATGGTTGTTGACTCGATGCTGGGCCTGGCCTGTCGCGTACAAAAGCACCACCCGAGTCTAGCCCATTGGGAAACGGAAATTCAATCCATCACGGGATGTTTTTTGGTTTCGTACAAACAGCTCAACCAGACTCATCGGATGCCACACACACGGTTAGCTATAAGGGCCTGTCTAAGCGGGGGAATGCCATATCACATAGTTACTAAGACGGTAAATTTGGAGATTCATGCCAGCTAAGGGTTATGGTGATGACCCTCTCCTCTCATCCCATGACACTCTTTCTCTCCTCTCCTCATAAATAACCCTGTCATATAAACAAATTTGCTGATGTGACATGATATTTAATGCCATAGCACTTCTTTACGACCCTTCCACTAAGACTGGCCTGTATATTCAAGAAAAAAAGTTCAAGTGAGATAGATTTTTTTGGCAACGGCGAATGTACATGCCTCGTGGCTTGATGAATAAAGAAAGAGGCAAATAGCTTATCACGAAAGAGAACTGAAAGGAAATTATTCGTGCATGAGAGAGAAGGTACGCCATTTTCGTTTGAAGCACCGGTTGTCTTGCACTACAACGCAAACTCAAAATGAAACATTGTCACTGACATGACATTTCATGCACCGGGTTTAGATAAGCACATTGTGGTTGCCCTAAACACCTTCTTGGATGCAAAAGCGGGCGCCGAACCAAGCTCGGTGGTTGCAAAAATTATGTCGTTTCCGCACGTCCAGACAGGGGAGGAGGGGGCGTAAGCGAGCGCGTGTGAATGAATATGGAGCCAAGTCGTTGCATGAGGCAGGCCTTGTCGGCGCAGGTCTGCACGCGTAGTGCCAGCCTTGCTGTAAGAACCAATCACACATTTAGTGGCTCGACTCACACAAAACAAGAGCAAACGCGTTTGGTGGCCCGACTCACACAAAACGAGAGCAAGCGCGTCTGCGTATGCATCATGTGGTGCAGACACACATTTAAGTTAAAGTCTAGGACCAAAGTCCCTCTTACGTCATTTGGCTGGTGCTATATATTCGTCATCGTCGTCTCCTTTCCCATCCCCACACTCACCCTGTGTCTCTTAGTTGTGTGCTTCGTTTTCTCCTCCGCTCTTGCTCCCGTGCAAGCAGGTAGTGCATCGATATGCCTTTCTCCTTGTAGTCCTGTTGCACAGTATCTAGAATTCCCGATGACGAATCAATAATTTCTCTATCATCTTCACTCTTTCATCTTCATTGTTGTGTGTAGGTCTTCGCTCGATTCGTCTCGGTTCGTCACAAGCGGAGAAGGTAACCTAAATATTTTGAAATCCCCTCGAGATCTTCTATTTCTCTTGTTTCTCATAATGATATCTACAAGTTTGAATGGTTTCGATATGTTACGTTGGTGAGGTTGAAGGTAAAAAAAAAAGGCAAATCTTTTCCCCCTAGGGTTTCCATATGTGCGTGCGCCTTTAACCTATCATGATACCAATTGATTTTGGAGAAAACTCACTCAACATGAGTGGTTTGAACCAACTCCTCATCTAAAATTTTTCTTCTTGGATCTAAATGCTCTTTTTTCCTTCCTTCTCTGACTTCGCTTGATCTTGTTGGTCAGATGCCCGATTTCGCTGGCGAGATTAGGGATTCGGGGCTTTAGGGTTCGGTGTTGCTGGGTTGGGAGCTCACCACCGGATCTTGAGGGAGGTCGACGACAGGAGGCCGACCCGGGGGAGGAGTCGGGCGTTGAGGGCGGCAGGGGAGAGTGGTTGGGCCGGTACTGGAGCGACGGTGCCGATAGAGATGGTTGCGGTGGCCGTAGACAACTGTGGTAGGAAGGGCTGCGGCGACAATGGGAGGTGGCGCGTTGGCGACGGGAGGGGCAAGAGGTGGTTGGCGCGGACGGACTAATCGAGGCGAGTTGACAGATTGTCGACGATTAGCATGGTCAATCTAGTTTCTACGTCGTACCTCTATGACGTGTGTTCATGACCATTTCTTGGCATGACATCCTCTTTCATGCCATCGTTTGCATTCTGCTCCTTAATTATTACCAGCAGGTTGACCAAAGAGAATCCAAACCAACGCTCCCTTTGCCTTGAGATATTACTGCAATACGACAAACTTTTTTCCTACCTAGAATGAATAAGCAGAGCTCTCGTTACCGTGTTTTACAAAAAGAAAAATTAAAAACAAGAACGGAGTTGTACACGCTGTGCACGAGAGGGAGGACTACAAGCACTGTACGGTGGGCCCGACCGGCCGGCGCGGCGACCGTCGATGGGGGAATGGGCCCACAGGAGTCAAACAGAAACAACGGTGGCGTGGTGTGCTGTCTGCTGCTGCCGTTGCTGATGTGTGCGCGCGTGCCTCGCCATGCCACGGCCCACGGACCCGAACGGGTGGGCCCATGCAAGTGGCGCCCACCTGCAGAGATGCTGCCTGCTGCAGCCGCCGTGGAATTTTTTTTTTGTTATTCGCATCGGGCAGTTAGTTTTACTCCGGTAAAGTAGATAATTTGCCGTTAAATGTGCTAAAAGAAGATAATTTGCCGTTAAACCCATAGTAATAACTAAAAAAACTTATATGCATGAGTATAGTAACTAAACTCATTGGTTGTTTATTATTATTTTACTACGATTATGATTCTTTTTCTACGGGTGGACAAACCGGTATGGACAAAAGAAAAGCTATGAAACAATGGGTCAACATAATAGAAAAAAGTAAAAAGGTAGATAAACATCATCCTTTCCTTCGGGCGATAATGTAAACATCCTCCTTGATGAGCAGGAACACAAAGTTGGCGTGCTTCTTTGGAAATCGGAATTATATTAAAGAAAAGACTCTTGTTATCTCTGGTGTTTTTTAATCATAGTTAAGTACATAGCTAGTTATTGCCAAAAGAAGTATGTGTAATACTAGTAGTAGTCTACTAATACAAATAATACCCGCATTTGTTTATTAAAAAATATAATAATATCCGTATTTCTTTGTTTATTCCTTTTTAATTCAGTTCAACCCCGTCCCGGCGTCCCACTGACGCCTGTCTCTGACGTTGTTGACTCCAGCAGATGCGGTCCCAACCGAAAGCGACGCTTTCCCAAAAACACCCCTCCCAATCCGGCAAATTCTCCCACATATACCCCTCCGCCCTCTCCTCTTCTCCTCCTCTTCTCTCTCTCTCCTGCTCGGCTCCTGCTGCTTCTGCGGCTGCGCCTCTTCTCCACCACCGCACTCCTCGATCCCCCCTCCTCGCCCAGGTCTGCGTCGGCGGCTAGGGAAGGTCCGTGCCGCCGCTTCCGACCGCCCGGTTTCCCCTCCTCCCGCGCGCAGGTGAGCTCCGCCGCCCGAGCCTCTCGTGCCCTGTGGTTCACTGGTTTCCTGCAGCGGGCGGAGGCGGATTCGCTCCGCGCCTTCTTGCGCCACCGCCTGCCAACGGCGGAGCCTCGGCCGGCGCCCTCGTTTTAGCGTGTTTATTGTTCGTGGCGCGACCCAATCCTGTGATGTTTTTTTCATGCGCCAAAGATTTTGTTTTTATGTTTTCTTTCTTATCCGAATGAGCCGGGAGTGTTCTTCTTGGCCGCTGCGATTTTCCAGCTCGGTAAGATTCCGTCGAGATCTGCTTATGTTTGCGCCGTTCTGTGATTCTGATGTGCAGATGCTGCTGCCCGTGAGAGTTGCAAGGAGCTGAGGAAGGGGAGCTTCGGAGTTCAGGAACGGATTGCTTTGAGTTGTTTCAACCCCCAACCCACCTCCGGCTGCTTCTCCATTTCAGCCATGGAGGAGGTGGAGGTGGCCAACAGGGCGGCGGTGGAGAGCTGCCACCGGGTGCTGGCGCTGCTCTCTCAGTCCCAGCAGCAGGACCCGGCCCTGCTCAAGAGCATAGCTTCGGAGACCGGCGAGGCCTGCGCCAAGTTCAGGAAGGTGACAGCCCTCCTCGGCAATGGCGGTAGCAGCGGTCATGCTAGGGGCAGGATCTCCAGGAGAGGCAGGCCTCTGGCGCTCGTGACCCTGAAGGACCTCTTGGGGAGCAGCAGCGATACCCCGCCTGAGTTGATGCCCAGCACTGCTGCTGCTGCTCTGTCTCAGTCTACTAGCTATGCGCAATTGCGCGCTCGGATTGGTGGGGCGCCAGACCCACGAGGGCTGGATTTGGCCTGCTCGAGCGGCAAGAGCGGCGCTCATCCTTTTGGAGCTCCGAAGATGGTCCAGCCGTTGTCGGTGCAGTTCCAGATAGGGAACGTCGCACATCGGTACCCGTTCCACCAGCAGCCTTCACGGCAGAAGCTGCAGGCCGAAATGTTCAAGAGGAGCAACAGTGGGATCAGCCTCAAGTTTGATAGCCCTAGCCCCAGTGGTGGTGCTGGAACAATGTCGTCAGCTAGGTCATTCATGTCATCCTTGAGCATGGATGGGAGTGTGGCTAGTTTGGATGGGAAGCGGCCGTTCCATTTGATTGGTGCGCCAGTGGCAAGCGACCCGGCTGACGCACACCGTGCACCCAAGCGACGGTGCACGGGTAGGGGGCAGGATGGCACTGGCAAGTGTGCCACTACAGGCAGGTGTCATTGCTCAAAGAGGAGGTAAATTGTGTTCTTTTATTGATTTGTATGCTTATCTTAATGTCTTGTTCGGTAGGATATATCTCAATCTGATTGCGCCACTCATTTCAACAGGAAATTGCGAATTAAGAGGTCGATAAAAGTGCCAGCCATCAGCAACAAAATTGCTGATATACCCCCGGATGAATATTCTTGGCGGAAGTATGGGCAGAAGCCTATTAAGGGCTCCCCTCACCCAAGGTATGAACTGAACAAGATATATGCTACTAACACTAAAATGTATATCAAATCCTTTTCAGTCATAATGATTGATGCATCATTCCCCATGTTGTACCATGAGAGGTGCCATATCTGCATCAAGCTCCCAGGGTGCTACTTTATGAGTAGAATAAATGTTGGTGCTTGTGGATCATCCCCTCCACTTTACCTTTTCCTTGCCCCCAAGTGCTTCTGCAACCAATGCGTGTCGATAACTTAGTCGCTAGCACAACTAACTATAGCTTAGTTGATTATCTCAGGGTTCTACTCCTTCTTATACCCATTTTGTGAGAAAGCGAGGATCTATTATGGGGGACCTAAAGTAGGTAAATTGTTGTTGCTGCTTGTATTTGAATGCCATGTTAGCCTATCTACATCATAGTCTTGATTGCGTTCATTCCCCTACCCCATGTCAAGCTTTAATGTCTGCCCTAGATGATAGGAAAATGTAGCTATACCATGAAAGCAAGCACATGGTCCTGATTGTTCACCCGTTTTGCATATTCTCTATCTTAGCATGAAACTCTCTGTGCTGATTACTTGAATCCAATGCAGGGGTTACTACAAATGCAGCAGTGTCAGGGGTTGCCCAGCAAGGAAGCATGTTGAGCGCTGCGTAGATGACCCAGCGATGCTAATCGTGACGTACGAAGGCGAGCACAACCATACCCGGCTGCCAGCACAGTCTGCCCAGCCATAGAGAATCAGTAGAACCCAGTACTCCATACAGGAAGCACAGTCCATGCCTTTGCTGGATGCCAAGCTGGTCATGTAGAAACTCAGTCCGGTGATATTTGAATGCAGCAATAACCAACATGGAGCCATTTGAGAATCTGATGGGCTCCTTGGCCCCTCCTGAGCTACATGCTATTACAGATGCTATAGTGGGGACATTCAAGCTGTTCACCTATCTTGTGAGCTGTGGCACATATAATTGAAAGATGATGCAGGTAATAAAGGAAAATTTGGGGTTTGATAGCGACTGGTGAGCTTTGCGAGTGAGTTTGAAGTGGTTGAAAGCAAAGATTGGCGAAAAGAAGTGAACGACTGAGCATTGTTCAGGGATGGGATTAGGATGGCGGGATTGGCTTTTAGCGTGCACAAGTTCACTTGTGGTTACTTGCCTGTTTATGTTGCTTTTGCTTTATTGAAAGATCATCACCTCTCTTGTTGACAAAAGTAACATCCCAGTATCAAAGGTGGTCCGTACTGACTGCTGACTAGTTAGGACCATATGGGTTTTCCAGGTGTAGCCATTCCAGAATGAAAGGTGCAAGTTGTTGGTGCGATTTGCCATCCTTGTACTGTTTCCCTTGTGTAAAGCATTCTATGTCAATGATTTCAGCATCAACCTGTGCCATCTGCATTCTTGACAAGTAGACGATGAATGAAACATTATAACAATTTTATCTCAAAACTTTTTTCATGGACATTGGGCAACAAATTAGATATACTTTTCTGGAGCTTTTGTTTAGTCATGAGTTTGTCAGTTTTGTGGAGGTCATGATCATATTTTTTTTTGTCAAGAAAATTACGGGCCCATGGGAATAAAATCATTTATGATACATTTTATCAATAGGATTTCAAAGTCCTATGTTTGCTCGTCGCTTTCAATGCCTCTAACAAGAGGTTGACAATTGAACACGTTAGCTGACGCTCAAGGTGGTCATCCGGACACAATCATAGAGTGCAAAGCCCCTGGCTGTCCCGTGGGGGCAAACTAGGACTGGGCATTCGGTACTTCCCGAACCGAACCGAACCGAACCGATCGGTTCCTGGGGGTTCGGTTCCTGGAAAATAGGTACCGATCGGTACCGACCAGAAACAAGAACCGAGGAATTCGGTACTCGGTACTTTCGGTTCGGTATTCGGTTTTACCCGGAGTACCGAAGTTCCTGGATTCACAAAACACACGCATCAGGCATCGGCGGCGCCGCCGCGCCTAGATCCAGACTGCAGCAGGCGCGGTGCCTCCGCAGACCGGCACGATGCCTCGTCTAGCGCTGGTCGACTGGATCCGGAGAGAGAACCCAAATCGAAGAAAAAACTAAATCAAACAGAGCACAAATCCCCGATTCGAGCGGAGAGAGGGCCATCTGCTGCTCGCCGCACCTCCTCGCGGTCCGCAGGGAGGCCAGCACGAAGCACAGCTTCTCCTTCACTACGCCGCCATGGCCTCCTTCCTCAAACACCCGGTCGACGGGGAGGTCAACGCGAGGAGAGCGGGGAGAGCGACGAGCTCAGACCGCGCGCAGATGCCGTACGCCGCTTGGAGCTGCTTTCCCCACCGCGCGCACCGACGACGGAGGCGGAAGGGCCGGGGGCTCCAGCTCGCCGCCAGTCGATTCCGTGCCGCCGGAAGCAGCTCGCCGCGACCGCGAGCCTCCTCCTCCTCTCGCCGGTGTTTGAATGCCGAGCTCCAGCTTGAGCAGCAGCTCGCTGGGGGAGGAGGAGGTGCTGCCGCGCTGGGGGAGGAGGCGCGTGGGGAGGAGTTCGGCGCTGGGGGAGGAGGAAGAGGTGCCGTCGGCCTGCCACGCGTGGGGGAGAAGCCGAGGAGGCGTGTGGGGAGGAGGCGCGTCGGGGCAGGGGTAGGCTGGCGGCTGGGAAGGAGGAGAGGGTTAGGTTTAGGGTTTGTATTTGGCTGTTTATATACCAAGGATGATTATTGGGCCGGGCTGTTGATGGGCCTTTCTGTTTATCGGTTCTTCTCGGTTAACCGAGTACCGAACCGAAATAACCGATGTATTTCGGTTCCTGAGGAGCTGGTACCGAGGACCGAACCGAAATTCTCGGTTCCGGTTTTTTCGGTTCCGGTTCTCGGTTCTTTCGGTTCGGTTCTCGGTTATCGGTTATATTTGCCCAGCCCTAGGGCAAACTAGTCACACTCCATTATTGGAGCAGCTCACCAGACAAAAATGCGTCACCAACCGGTGATTCATAGCATGGTCAACCACAATTCAATTCCTGGCCTATCCACAGCCTTAATAAGGGAGATCTAACAATTTCGTACAAGGAATTTAAGGTGGAAGATCTTGGTGAGAGATTTGTGTCAAGACCTGCAATTAAAGTTTCATAGTACCGATGGTGTTTAGTGGTCAAGGAGGAGACTTAATTTAGCTTCAAGCATTGGGCCATTAGCAGCTTTGGAAAATTCTGACGTCCAAGCAAGACAATAGCACCTAGATGGGAGGATACTTAGGCCTTGTTTAGTTCCTCAAATTTCGACCAACTTGGCACACTGACAATCTTATAGAAAACGCCAACTTGCCACCAACTTCCTCGTATTTCTGTGGGCCTGCGGCCATCCCAGGTTTTCTGTTCCTTTTAACATGCATCGAATTCTGAAGAACACTAGAATTCCAGTCGTCTCATAGGAGTTTGCACAAGTTACATAACTTCTTCGTTATTTTTTTTTTGAAGTTCCTTCCTTGTACTGTAATTCCAAGATACGGCTGCTTCTTATTTTCACTTGGATTCCTTTCTTATCATAGAACACAACAGGCTAGCTGTCACTATTAGCTTGCTAATGATGAAGACACTGGCAAAGTGGCAAACAAAAACGGGAGGAAAAAATTGGTCGATTGGAACATCCTAGCAGCACAAAGCCACAAACAGGAGGATGGGAGGGCTGCTACATCCTTTGACAGCTACCGATGTCTGACAGAACGTTTGATGTTTGGCACAAAGTCTTCTTCTCTTACACCTATGTGCCTGTACTTTCATAACACACACATAATGTTTTCAAGAAACAAAACAATTAAACGGCTGGCATATATATACCGCTGTGACATTTCAACAAAAACGACATCAGCAGCAAATAAATACCCAAGACTCACTCTAATTTCATCTTCTTCTGTTTTATGTGACCCATCTTCATAATTCAAATGTGTCTTGCAAGAAATCAAATTTGTCCCTGGGTGTTGCATGCATCTAGTTAAGAAGTGAGTAGTGGGCTGTGATCATAATAAGAATTATCATCGTCCTTAGCAGTCCTGCTCCTTTGGGTTTAAGTTTTCCCATAACGTGTCGCCTAAGTCTAAACTTTGGACCCACAGTCCACTAAAAGGTAGTCAATTGGGGTCAGTAGCAGTTTCGCGCAAGTCAAGCCTTGCGTGAAAACTTGTAGAAAATACAGATAAAAAAATGACCCAGATCTATGCAAGCTTTTGGATAGCTGCATTGCAACTTTTCAAGCGGGACGGCCTTTGAAATGAAACAGTATATTTCCAATCTGAATGCACGGTACCTCTAGTCTCCAAGCTGAGCATGCTAATAAGTCGACATCAACTAGATTTGATGACTTCTTTAGGCTACCTCTGTCTTATTCTTCTCTACTCAGATATAGCACCAATCAAAGTATCCTCAATTTGGCGTTATGCTTTATAAGACACAAGTTTCTTAGCCGTTCCAAGATGCTTCTTGTTGATTCGTCCTTAGAATCTTTACCGTCCATCCTTCTTTATTCCTCTTCCCATGGCATTATGGCAACATCGGGTGCTCGAATATTGAAGCTCATAACCTCATAGCATAGCATATCCATCCTTGCGAATCTGCGGTACAAAGTGACAGTTTCATAATTAAATTATATTTAGTCCTCATAAATATTTGATACATAAGAGTCTATTTTAAGCCCTGGAAACAAAAACCTAATATAAGTGCAACATGGACTGTTGACTCCTCGATTTTATCGCGAGGAACCGATGATACGAAAGCCAAATCCACGTAGAAGTTGCCGAGGGCATAGTGCATATTCTGAATATAAAACGGAGTGGAGACCCTATTTTTTTACCGTAGTAAATTTCACGCGTCGTCACGCCTATATATAATTGATGGTAGATACACGTCACGCATGCGTACAATTGATGGTAGATACATACTAAAAGAAAAGAAAACCAAAAAGAAAAAAATAAAATGTAGAAATGAAAAAGAAAAAAAAGAAGAAAAGCTGCGGAAGGAACTGCTGGGAATTCAGCAATTCCTTCCGCAGCCAGAAACCATTAGCAAATAGCAACCTGCAATGTTTCTCACTGCCACAGCTGAAGAATAGCTTTGAAATCCTACAGTGTTTTTTTTTCAGATGTGCAAATACTCGGTCGATGGTAAGTTCACGTAACCACAGAGCAAAGAAAGAGCGTACGCGTATCACATGGCAACCGACACTGGCGTCAGAAAACAGCTTACAACACCAAAAGTCAGTTCAGAATCCTAACGATCTCGAGTTCTCAACAGATACAGACTAGGTGACTAGCAAACAAAACCAGGAACATCCATTTCCCCAACGATCTTCCTTCCGATTAGTATCCATAGCTTGGTGGGTAGGGTGCAGCACCATAGCTTCCTCCGTTGTGGGGGCCTGGGGCAGCGGTGCCTGTAGTTGATCCGTATGATGACCCGCCGTACGATGGATAAGAGCCATAACCTGTGTCCACTGGTTGAGGGGGTGGACCAGGAGCTGGTGGTCCCTGGGGAGAAGCTTCAGCCATGAAATTCTGCAAGAGACGAGTATCGTTGATCAGCTACACGGAAAAGACAAATATGTGAACCAGATGAAAAAGACAACCTATGCTAAGCAGTTTTTGTAGATTAGTTAAGCACAGGGTAATTTCCAAGTACCAATATTGGCCATCAGTGGCATGTAGCAATTGGGTAACTTGGAGATAACAACAAACATGTACTGGTCAAAACACAAATACATGATGTCAGACTCTCATTGCATTATATTTACCATCTGGTAGTACTATGGTCGTATTCATGGAAGTATTTTTTTTTCCCTTGAAAGGTATTCAAAGTAAACAGTCTTGTGTACCCTGAACATTGTACCAACAGTGTATTCTAAAAAAAAAAAAGTACCAACAGTGTAAATCAAACAATCCATGATTGTACCCAGTTTGTATTGGTTTGAGGGACAGCATCAGATAAGCATGGTAACAATATCAGAAGGTAGGGAATTGATTGTTGTGATATCAAAAACATGTTAGCCAAATTGCATTGCTTTAGCAATTTGAGACGAGATAAGGAAAAAAAAAATACCTTGATCAGCTGTTGAGCAGTTTGTACTTGCGAGGCGCTTCCTGTTATCTCCACTGTCATCTCCCCAGGAGCACCTTCTTGAATACTTATAGTTGCACCACTATGCCTGCGGATGTAGCTGATGCTAGCACCAGCTGCTCCAATCACAGCGTCAGCATAGGAAAGAGGAACTTGCATGCTGTGTGTCACCTGTTAAGTAAAACCATAAACACTGAAAAAGTTAAGTACAGCTTACCAAGGGGTAGGCATGCAAATAATTCATCATGTCAAGAACGGTCAAATGTGTTTACTAACCTGAGAAGAGCCATGTGCTTGGTGCTGATTCCCTGAGGAAGGAACACTTGGAGGCACATCGCGTCCATATGAAGAAATTCCATAGTGCGGTTGCTTTTCTACAGGGGGCACATCAGGAGGAGGATAATAGCTGTCTTGTGGTCGTGGTGGAGGCATGTACTGTGGATTCCCACCATAACCAGGGCCACCTGGAGGAAGGTTTGGTGGATGACCCCAAGGTGAGGGTGGAGGGGGGCCCCATGGCTGTGGAGGTGGCATAGGTTGCTCTCTGTGCACATTGTGTGCTTTCATCTGTCAAGAAGGTAATCTATGTTTTATTATTATCAAATACTTCATCGAGGAACCAATAAGCTGCATAGTAGAACACAACTTGCCTGTGATTCATACAAAGGTAGAACACTGCGGTCAACAAGAAATTTTCTTAAATGACTTGCAATCAGCTCCACTGCTTTGTGAGCATCAAGAGGTTCACCCTGTATCTCAACAACTCTATCATCATTTAGCGCCACCGGTGGAACATTCTCTGTCAAGGAAAATAGCATATTAGTGAAATGGCTGATGTGTGCCATTAAAGACTTCAAGTGAATCTGATTGCAGGCTATGGATTGATCATTGCAACTCAAAAAATTCAAAAGAACTACAGAAATCTGTATTATGAGTAGAACTTAAAGGTAAAGCCTCCCTCTAACCAAATGATAGTGCAGGAAGGGAAAAATAAACCTTACCAAGAATTCGGAGAACACACTTTGAAGCATCCTGTATAGATTTTATAGTTCCTCCTTGCTTGCCAATCAGGCTGCCAGCTTGGGAAGCTGGCACCAGTAGCCTTGTAGGCCCACTAGGGACAGTGGCTCGTTGAGGCTGATCGGTTTCACCATCTAAACCATCAGTTATCCTTTTATGAACTCTTAGCAATCCATCGACAGCCGGAGGTAGCACCACGTCTGGTTCATCCTTTGCTGAAATCATTACCTTTAAACAGGAAAACAGGATCAAGATGTCAGTATTTTATTCAAAAAATATGTTATACAGACACTAGTTAGTAGAAACTAGAAACATGCACAAGGACTCAGGAGGAAATGTCAATATAAAAGTTTTTCCATCTTGGGGTAGCTACATGAAATGATACTGGTTATTTCATGCATGTTTAGCTGGGTTCCAACAATAATTTATCAGTAGACATAAATCTTTGCATGCAGTGACTTTATTCGCCACGCACCATACACACTCAGTTCACCAAGAAAACTGAGATAATTCCCCTTCTGCCCCACAGTTTAAACAATTCCGATGCCAATTGAATGGTATCACGGCCCATCCATGCATTTTTTAAACATCTGAAGCATACTTATAGCAGTAAGGAGTTTCCTCAATATTGTACATACGACTTGCTTTTAAGGAAAATATTGAAATTCGGAATACAGGTGACCTGTAAGGCTATATACTGATTCAAATCTGAACAAATATCCATATCAGTGATTCCTAATCCCAAGGGGAAATATTCGTTGTAGTCTGTTCGACATATAGTTTGATCAAATTTAACATAAAATAATATTAAGTTAGAACACTGGTTCAAACCAACTCCCCATGATATAACAGGAAGTGTGATGAAGAGAATTATATACTTTAAAGTAAAGTGCATGCACTTTCTTTAGTTATCTAATATTTTCTCAAAGTGTCAGAGCATTATTTAGGAAATGATTAGGGATTGTGTTATCTTTTATATCCTTTACATTATCTTAGTGTTCCATTGCTTAACCAGTTAGCCATCTTTGTCGAAAAGTCAAACAGGTCATGGAATTACCCGACAATATATGCAGCTCCTTGACTGGGATCTTCATCCAATATTCAAAATACTTAATCATATGTGCAGGAGTGGAGCACAACACTGTACTGGGGTAACCATGACTGTACGTCTATTTTGGAATTTGGATACACAAATGACTCAACTTGAGGCCTTAGACAGCAGTGTGAACCTGCAAAGATTAGTTGTTATTGTTATTGGCACTATTATGTTCTGTGTTTGGATACTTTTTTTATGACAATCTGGTCATTGTTAGTTTTAGAGTTCTTTTATTTTTGCACAAACCTCTAGGGCTAAAGGCATGAATATGTTAACTAATCTCATAAGATACAGTTAACTAATACAAGGAACCATGTCCCAATATTTTTTTTATCTGCATTCACATAAGTATTGAATTAGTTAAAATCAGTATGCTCATTTGATAATCGATGGGATCTACTTTTTAAAATGAAGTGCATTCATGTATGTTACCCATTTGATCCATGCAAAAAAATCAAACACTATTAATATTCATTAATGGACGCATTTTTTTTTAGAAAAAATGTAGGTAATCTGGCAAAAGCTACTATTCTGTCTGTCGGTCGATTCTAGTGCCAAGAGGTACGGGCACTATATGAAACTGATCACTAACTGTTTGAAAATGTTTAAATAGCATCCTGTTCATCAGAAGCAAAGAAAGCAAAAGACCCAACTCAAGTAGTAATCTGCAGCTGCTGATGTATGACAAACAACATTGTAGAGCATAAAGTTTAGATAATCAATTGCTATTCAGCTCTATATCTTAAAGCAAAATTTCAAGATTTAACTAGAATTGCACATCCAAACAGCAGGTTATGTGTTAAAGTCACATACAGCACTTCCAGACAACCACACACCAACCTATCGGAGATCCATAAATGAACATGTTCACAAAACATCAATAATTGGTTGCTTGGGAAAATACAATAGTATTTCATTTGCTTCCAATTGCAAGGCTTCCTATACAATTCAACCTTCAAGGCATCCATAAAAAAAAATAAAATACTATGCAAGAAATTATCTACATGCCTATGCCTTTAAAGTAAAGGCATAACATTTATCAGTGTAAAGAACAAGTGAAACTGGTCTTCACGCGTGAACTGAACATGCCGTTGCTAAAACATAATTGGACATACTGACTGAGAAATAATTAATAATAGCAATTCATCATGTTCAAGAAGACAGTAAAAGACTTACAGCTCTTTCTGGTACGCCTTGTGGGCCCTCGAGAACCTTTATGCGAGCTTTTGACTCCTCACACATTTTCTTGATGAAATCTCCTTTGCGCCCAATAACAGCACCCACCTTTGTGGCCGGAACCAGTATACGGAACACACTTTCCCCAGGCCACCCAGGCCATTTCTGGTCATCAGGCACCGCATTATCCTGCTGCTTTGCCACCGCTTCCTCGCCAGCAACATTTGCAGCGTCCTCCTGCTGCATGGGGATAGCTTGGTCCTCCCCTGCAACTTCATTTTTCACGTCTGCATGCTCAGGGTTTTCCAACTCGTCATGCACCCGGTCCTTGGATTCCTCATCATACGGCTTTTCTGATTCTTCATCAAACTTCGCTTGCACATCAGCATGAGGATTGGCTTGTTCCTCATTGCCAAGAGTAGGAGAAGTTCCAGTCAGGTTATTCTCCACTGGCACTGGGTCCTCAACAGGCCCATCCATAATTTCTGGAAACAAGCAACCATGCTCAAATCAATTTAAGAGATAACTCTGAAACATTGAAATATGCATGCAGTCTTCAGGAATCCAAAGCGAAAGAAAAAAACACACGGCACAAAACCAGCTGAATACCAACCACACAACCACTATCCTAACTTACTGGAAGCCAATACACCACAAAGAAATCCATTTTCCCCGCAGATCCACCTAATACAAAGCTCAGAACGACAAAAAAAAAACACCTCAACGCCTCGGCAACTAGCAGGCGGGGGAAAAAGCTCAGACGCTAAACCCTAACCAACAGCAGAGCAGCGAGCTCACACCACGGGCAAGACCCCATCAAACCGGGCCAAACGTACGGACGTAGTCGCGCCCACCGAAGCAAGCCCAGCCCACGCACACGAGCACAACAACAAGGGCACACCCCGCACGCACGAACCCTAGTCGCCGCCCCTCGGGCGCTTCGCCTGCGCTCCCTAGGGCTGCCGCGCGAGCACCCGACACCGTACGGACGAGAGAGGGAGCGGGGCGTAGGAGCTTCAGGAGTTGGCGCTCACCTTATGGAGTAGGAGGAGGCCTCGCCGGAGGAGAAGCCCGCCGCCGCCGCCGGAGGGGAAGGTTTTTGAGGTGGGGGGAGGAGCACGGACGGGACCCGTGCGGATGCGGGAGCGAGGAGAGGAGGAAGCGTGTGCTCGTGCGGCTCGGTTTGATTTAAAGCAGGCCCCGGCGGCCTGACGTTACTTGGTCCATGGGCTATATGGGCCTTCTTGGGCCGAGCCTTCGCTTGCCGCTCCCTCCCTCCCAAAGGCCACTATTGGGCCGGACGCTCACGGGCCCGGCTCCTGGAGGATATGGCGGGAGGATCCTCTGCTCCACCATCTGATGAGGTGTCAAGCAGACGGTGCACCTGCACGCAAGGAAGGGTGCACGGCGCATGCGATCGTCCACAGAGAATCCGGGGTGGTCCCGCGCCGCAGCTCCACTCGGGATTCTGTTATCTTTTTTTAGTTTTGGCTGAGGATTTTGCTGGTGAGAATGTGAGATGGCGAGGAAGCAGCCACCGCCGCCGTGTCGTCTTCCTCGTCAGCACGCACGCAGCACGCCGCAGCAGCCAGAGGAGGCCACCACTACTCACCAACAGCGACAGCGAGCAGTGCCGTCGCGTCGTCTCCCACTTCCAACCTCCTCCACCCCGCCGCGCGCCGTTCAAATCTCTCCACCCCGAAGCCCCCGGCCATCCCTCCTCTTCCGTCGAATACTCGAGCAGAGCAGCAAGCCGAGAGGAACGATGACGCGGGCCACTTCGCACCTCCTCTTCATCCTCCTCCTCGTCGTGGGCGTCGCCGCCGCGGGGGCCCACGATGACGCGGCGGTGCGGCGGACGTTGGAGGAGTTCGCCGGCTTCCCGGCGTCCGATGACGGCGAGGGTCCTTCCGCCGCGTTCCGGGTCGACGCCGAGGGCCTGCAGCGTCAGGTGTGCCTCTTGCCCTACCTTCTTCCTTCACTCGGCAGGGTTGCAGACTATCACTGTGAACTGCCGAGACGAGCGACAACTGTTTGTTTTTGCTCACATGATGTGTGTGCTTTCTTCAGATTGATGAGCTGGCCTCGTTCTCGGACTCGCCCGCGCCGTCCGTGACCCGCGTTCTGTACAGTGACAAGGATGTCCAGGCTCGAAGGTAACATTACTGGTGCCATCACCATCATCAGTATAATAAAACAGCGCAGTTCAGACTGTCTGTTGTCTTCAGAACTACTAGTAGCTAGCTAACACAAGCAAGAATGGTTCAGCATCAGTGTCTGCTGAGTGTGCCCAATTTACTTCGGATCAATGTGGCCGTGATTGTTCCAGGGCGCTAAAAAAACCGATTCAAGTATTAGTCTGCATTCTGTATTCTGATGGCAAATTTAAAAACATACAAGTCCCATTTCAAATGAGCTACCATTGTTAGGCTAATGAGAATCTATGGACACATTTGCTGATGCCTGATTGTTGTCCTCTGTTTTTTTTTCTATATGTAGGTATATAAAAGGGATAATGAATCAGCTTGGCCTTGCAGTTCGGGAAGATGCTGTTGGTAACATATTTGGCCGCTGGTAAGTTGGTCTTTGACGGTTACCGAGTTCTGTTGAAACCATGTGAGAATGCTGCTGTAATATAGTACCTTTGATTTAATATCTCTTTCTTTGGTTTAAACTTGATATGTATTGGAATTCTCGTTCCGATATTAATATTTTGAACTTGTATAGGGAGGGTTCTGAAGCTGAACTAGGAGCAGTTGGGACTGGTTCTCATGTTGATGCCATTCCATTCTCAGGAAAATATGACGGAGTTGTTGGTGTTCTTGGTGCTCTTGAGGCAATTAGTCTGCTAAAAAGGTATCAAGCAGATCTGCCTTAGGCCATATTCAGATTCCCAACTATTCACTATTCATTCCAACTTTTCACTATTCATTCCAACTTTTCACTATTCCTCCCTCACAAAGCACGTTTCGCAGCGAATGCTACAGTGTTTTTCTTATGCTACAGTGTTTTTCTTATGCGAAGGATATTTCATGTTTTTATGAAACAAAGATGGTTCTTTGGCTTGCAAATATTTTAATGCTTCATATCAGGAACATTGATGTGCGTGTGTTTTCTCCTTTCCTTGCAACCTGCATGTTTTTTTACCATCATACATCTTAAGCAAGGATGTTTTTAGGGCTTACATGATTGAAATTATCATGCGGTTGTACTTTGCTTGATCAGCTTTTGTTAAGTTGTTAATTTCATCAAACTGCTGAGATGAATATATATCAGTTCTGTCCTACAGACGTCTGATAAACCACTAAAGATGCATAGACGTCTTACATGTTTTGTCTAGGTTACACATATTTTTAGGTCGTGATAAGATGAAAATCTTGAAACGAACCTTACCTGTTTGGACTGCATGTGTCGTACAGATCTGGTTTCCAGCCAAAAAGATCTTTGGAGGTCATTATGTTCACATCAGAGGAACCTACAAGATTTGGAATTAGCTGCTTGGGAAGGTGGATCCTCAACTATAATAGTTTTTTTCTTGTGTGAATCACTACGTGACTCTAATTAGTTGGTTCTTATCTTTTCACTCCTTTAAACTATGCAGCCGCTTAATGGCAGGGATTGAAGAACTGACTCAATCCCTCAGAAACGTAGTTGACAATCAGAATGTATCATTTTTAGATGCTGCAGAATCTGCTGGCTATAAGATGGACCCAGAAGACCTGCGTAGTGTGTTCTTAAATAAAGACAGCTACTCTGCTTTTGTAGAATTGCACATTGAACAGGGCCCAATCTTGGAGAAGGAAGGTAAATACCAAGTAAATTAGTACGTCTCCGGTTTAAAATGGCTCCTTCTCATATTTATTCTTGCAACAGGTATACCCATTGGCATTGTAACTGCTATTGCTGCTCCTGCAAGCATTACAGTGGAATTTGAGGGGAATGGGGGCCATGCTGGGGCAGTCCTAATGCCTGCAAGGTTAGCATTTCCATTCATTTGATTACTTTGATGAGGAAGGATCTCCAAATATTTGTATGTAAAAGGGTGTTTTACAGAAATGATGCTGGACTGGCAGCAGCTGAGTTGGCATTAGCAGTCGAGAAACATGTCCTGGAATCAGGGTCAATTGATACTGTCGGCACTGTTGGTATGTCAACATCAAATGTATCATTCTAAATGCTTGTGACATCATGATATCCTATAGTACATTTGGACTAAATATGTATTGCTCAGCATGTTGTTTTCTGCATGAAGTTAGTGGTTTTCCCACTGCACTTTTTTATATGCACGAATCCAAGTTGGATTATGTCTTATGCATTTTTATCTGTACAAAAGGTATCATATTTAGCCAAGGCAATAGGCATGCACCTTAGCTATTCTGGATCTTAGATGATGAAGAGGCTATATGCTTAATTAGCAATTACACAACTTGGGTTCTATATCAAATTTAAAGGATATTTATGATGCTAGTGATTAACCAACATAGAAACAGGATTCCTTTCAGAAGGAAAATTTCGACATCTGAAGCAAACTGTCAAGATATGCTTATCTTGTATCAATTTGACTAAAGTTTTCTTCTTCAGGTATTCTGCAGCTGCATCCAGGAGCAATCAATAGCATCCCAAGTAAATCACACCTAGAAATTGGTAGGAGCCTATTTACTTTAAAATAAAATATGATTGTTCAGGGTGATAATTTACCAACTAAAAAAATCATGGTGTCTTTGATTCAGATGTAAGAGATATTGATGAGAAGAGAAGAAATGATGTCATTGAGAAGGTTCGCCGATCTGCAACAGAGATATCAAAGAACCGTGGAGTGGTGCTTTCAGAATTCAAGATCATCAACCAGGATCCACCTGCCCTATCTGGCAAATCAGTTGTCGACGCAATGGAATTTGCTGCAAAACAGTTGAACCTGGAGTATAAAAAAATGATTAGCAGAGCTTACCACGATTCACTCTTCATGGCCAGGTGAATTACGAGCCCCAATTGTGACGTTCTCCATTGCTGAATTTTCTTGTTCGTTTCAAAACAGAATTATTATCATTACGTGTTCCTTCTCATCCCCATCCCCTGTCATAACAGAGTGGATGATGCAAGATAAAACACCGACAAACCTTCCCCTTAGACATTGGCGCTGGAAATATGAAAAGTCTATTTTTCACCCACCAACTATTATGAAAGTCTGATTTTCAACCCACAACTACTAAACCGGACACTGAAGGCCCTCCAACTATCTAAACCGTGCAAAATTGGCCCTTTGGGTGGTTTTGAAGGTGGTTTTGTATTTTCAAAAAATGTCAAAAATAATTTTGTATTAAAAAAATTCATAACTAATTTATTTTGAACTAGAAAAATTAGAATCTAGTGCAAATATTTTTCTAAAAATGTGACCTACATGTTGGTGCACCATTAGAAGTTATTTGCATATTATTTATTTTTATTCTAATTATTTTTAGAAAAACAATAAGACACTAATAATATAAATATACAATACCCAAATAACATTAAATTGTGTGCCAATAGGTTGGTTAGATTCTAAGAGAACTTTTGGCACTGATTTCATATTTTTTGGGTCCAAAATGGATTAGTTATGGTTTTTTTAAAGTTTAAATAATATTTCTACTATTTCTAGAAAATCCAAAAACCGCCCTCAAAACCGCCCAAAGGGCCAATTTTGCATGGTTTGGATAGTTGGAGGGCCTTTAGTATCCGGTTTTGTAGTTTGAGGTTGAAAATCAGACTTATGTAACAGTTGAAGGGTGAAAATTAGACTTTTCCCTATGAATAACATTCCCCTGGCATTCATTGCACTAGCTTCCACTCTGCGGCTGAATTTCTGAAGCCTGAAGGTGTTGGCATCAGGCAGGGGAACCGGAGGTGAATTTGGCCGAGGTCGAAGCAGCTTTCAGAGTCGGTCCTATGTTCCCCAAGCTCGTGCTGGCCCACCTCGCCTCCCCTTCCGGCGATGTCGAACATGCCACGGTGTTTGCTGCTCGTACGTGAGGCGACTGGCGGAGCGCGACGAGGAAGAGGCCGTGCTGTGGCGGGCGCAACAACGGGAAGCCGGAGGCCGCACTATCGCCACTGTGGCATCTGGATGCGGCGTATTGCACGTGCACCTCCACTCCTAATGTCGGGGTACTGAGAGGAGGGACGGGGGAGCGGCCGGGAGGCGGGGAGGACGCCAGCGTTGGGCGGCGGCCAGCGGGGACCCAAGCGGGAGGAGCCGACGAGGGAGGAGAGATGAAAAAAAGGGTCATTTTGTAGCTTTTAGGGTTTGTTTTGAAAGAAACCAGATCGCGATTATTAGTCGCAATCCAAACTAGGGGGCAATTTGCAAGCATTCGGATCGCGATTAATGGTCGCGATGGAAATGAGGGGGCATTTTGTAAAAACTATGGGCCTTTCCCTAAATTTTCATCCGGCGACCTGACAGCGATGAGACCACGCGCGCGACCGTCGGCGATGCCCCCCGCCGTGCCTGTCGCGAGCCTCCGTCGAGCTTGCGCTTCCAGGTGCTACCTCTGGCCCGGCGCGACCCCGTTTCTCTAGATCCTCCTTGAGGCCTAGATGCAGATCCTCCCGTGGCTCCATTGCTCCCCTCTCGTTGCAACCCAAGAAAGGAGCCGCCGCCTTCCGGCGTTCTTGCAAGCCATAGAGGGCGGTGCTGGGGATTCGATGGTGGCTCGCCGGCGAATGGATTGGGCAAAGATGCAGGATGCCCGAGGGACGGAGGGAGTAGGTGGAACCACTGTAAGCCCAAACGATTGGTGCTCCCTTGCCTTGCATTCGATACGCAGTAGAATTGTTCACTAATATTTGGGTCACTGGGTGATGGCAAGTTGACTGTTGCACCTGCTTTCTTTGTTCAGAGGCATGTTCAATGGCAACATTGTTGGTGGAGAATAGGATCGAAGGCAGTGTCTGCCTGACATACTGAACTCTGATTCTCTGAAGTTTCTTCTGTGATACCGACAAAAAAATATAAAGCTTCCCCTAACACAAAGAAGGAACTCTTGAATTCTAAAATACTAAAGAAAACAATCTCGAAAATTTCTGTCCACCACCCAATTCACATGAATGTACTACAGATTTATGAAAATAGAACAGATAGTTAGATGCAGAGAGTTCAAAATCCTCTAGAAGTAAAACTGCACTGTCACAGTGAACCAGTAAGCGAAGTTTTGTGTTTATTATCCTAACTGTGATATATGTGCTGTAAGAATATAACAAATGAGTTTCGCATCATCCAAATCAGTTGAATTTCTCGTTTATTTATGTGCTTATTAGATGATGAAACAGAACAACTGCTCAATGTTTATTAGATGATGAAACAGAATAGCTGCTGAATGTCTTCACTGTCTCTGGAAGCAGAGCCATTGACAGACTTCTGTCTTTGTTTGGCCGTTCAGCTTTTCCCATGATATAAACGTTAGTAAGAGATTCAGCTGTTAGAGTTGAGATATCGAGTAGGAGTTTCTCCAGTCTTTTTTTTAGGTTACATATCTTTCTGACTTTCATCATTATACTATTCAACTAACATGTCTAATGGTGGCTTCGATCCGCAGAGTATCACCAATGGGCATGATCTTCATTCCTTGTTACAAAGGTTTGTACTCCATGATCGGTACCAATGTATAGGATATAGAAGCTTTATATTTCTATGGTATATGGAAATTCTGGTTTATTTGGTGCAAAACCAATCATCTACATTGGAATTAGAATAAGCAATTTATCCATTGGTAGCAAATGGTTATCCATTAAGCGGAGGAAATAGTAATAAAAATAAAAAGTTTTCCTCCTTTTATCTTAAAAGAACGGACAAAAGGGTCAGCTACATAGCCAACTTTTATAATTAAATGTCATCACTGTATGAATAACTCTTATTGTGAACAGAGATATTTGTTCTATGATGGATAGGTATAGCTATAGCTACAGAATGTGAACTATAGAGAAGTAAAGGCTATAAATAAAAAAATATACCCTAGATGTATTTGGTTAGGTGATGTAGGAGCGATATGTCATTATATGCTGAAATCATCTCCCCCGTTGCAGGTTACAGCCACAAGCCTAAGGAGTATGCGTCGCCGGAGGACATGTCAAATGGTGTCAAGGTTCTTGCCTTGACAATGGCTAAGCTATCCTTAGACTGACAAGTGAACATGTGGAGGTATCAAGTCATCCGGTGCCAAAACAAACACATGTATTCTTGCCAATAATAAGCTACACAGCAGCGGCACCGTCATCCCTGGACCAGAGACCTGCATATAAAAGTCACTCACCAATCTTCAGGATTTATTAGGAATAAACTGGTCATCTGGCGGACTCCATTGTAGTGTGCCAGTTATAGATGGATGAAGCAGTTCACTGGAAATTCCAACGGTATGCAAGGAGCACTGGATCTGACCGAATGTACTACATTATGACGGTAGCATACACGGATAATTCTGATAACCAGTTGGAGGTTTTTTTTAGTTTTTTACAATCCAATATTCTCCTGGGTTTGCAAAGTCTTGTTAACATTAGTTGCATGCATCCATCGTTGACGTGTACTCATCCAATGGCAGATGATATACATACCATGATGCCATCTCATGACTTCAGATCTCCAAGAGACTAGCCAAATGGCTCTCCAAGCTAAATTTTAGCTACTCAACATCAAAATAGCTCTCCAACATACTAGCTATCCATCCTTCTCTCCAAATTGGTCCCTTGCTAGCCAAACTAGAATATGGGAAATGAAGAGTCTATCGAAGTGAGGTGCTTAATAATTAATATAGTGTAGTCTTTATGAAGATGTAATAGAGAGTGCTGAGAGGAGTGGCAATTGGATGCGATGAATTGCAGGCGCGCCTCCACTCCTCGTGTCGAGGTATTGAAGGAGCAAGGGAAGGGGCAGCTACGGCGGGAGGATTTTTTAAAGGTGATTTAGCCGTGGAATTTCGTTATTGGATCCTTTAAACCAGTTGATCCCTTTCTCGATGCAACACGCAAAAGGAACAAACTGAACCGAAATTAGCCATGCAAAAATGATTATTTTCTTCGCTGAGTGTGAATTGTGTGCTATATGGTTAATCTATAAATTTTTATTTATTATTTTTATCTCATTCGAAATCACACGATGAACCTAGCTCTAACAAAAAAAATCATTAATATAAACAAAACAAATAGGAATAAGTTGGACGTTTCATCTCTTTTATCCATTCAATAAGAAAAAATAGAAGAAACTATTTTGACAAACGCTTTCTAAAATGATTTCGGCTTCACAAAAGAAGCTACTTCACGAGAAGCGGGAGCCGAAGCTATTTTGAAAGGAGCTGGAGCCCTATCAAATACGTACTTGGTTGTGCTGTGCGGCTGTGAATGAAGATGCACATGTGATGTCGTGCGTGAGAAGAAACAACAATGGGTAGTTTTTCTTTTTTTTTCCCCTCTTTTTTACTTGGTGCTGCTAGGTGGCAACGAATACAAAGATAGACCATCACGGCTACTAAGCTATACTGACCATATGCTATATCCGAACCATTATCTTGAAATCAACAGGTTTACATGGCCCTGTGATATGGGTACCTGATCCTTACGGACTAACTGGAAAAGTACAAGCTGAATAAGCAATCCAGGATCGTTATATACTTACGCTGGCCTTCGCCCGTAGTAACGCACGGGCATGGGTGCTAGTGGGTTATTTGGGCTGCTCCGGTGTGTACTGCTCTTCCGAAGAACTCTGCTCTGGTTCTTCCTATAGATCACTGCCAGTACTTATTGCCGACAACAAGATGCGCTGCCTCTTCATCTCCTTTCTGCCATGCTCATCGCCGTGATCGAGAACCGCCGCGTTTCGCTGGTGACACCGCGATCCGTCCCGACCAGCGCCAAAGGGGCGGGCGCGCGGGCGGAGGCGCAGGCGCGTCGCGCACGGATGCTGTGCCACGTCAGCGTCGCCGGCCCCGCTGCCCACCGGAGACCGCTGGGCCCCCAGAAGGCACACGAGCGACGAGACGATCGTCTGGCGCACGTGCTCCTCCTCCTGGACGCAGGCCGGCTCAATCATCTGCGGGGCCCTAGTGCGACTTTAAAACTTCATAAAACTTGGGCCCGTCTATTTCGATAGTAAAATTTGGTTAAAAAATTTTCACATTGAGAAGCATGACATGTGAGAGAGGTCACGATTCTGTATGAATTTTTTTGGTAAAATTTGATATCTAAACAAACTATTAGGCTAAATTTTTCATACTATAAAAAATAGATGATAACAGTAATAATTTATGCTTAATTCTTAGAGCAATGCAGACACTTCTTTCGTCTCGAGGCATAGAGACATTATTTAGAATTAGAAGTTTTAAACCTTAGAAATCTAAAACCTTAACTCGTGAGTACTAGATTAACTCCCAATTGCCGATCAAAGCAAAAAGGGCTGAGGAAGACTTGTCGATTCCTGCTGAAGATGCAGCACACAAACAAAGCACACAGCGCAGTACCGACAATTGATTCTTGACAAATGACGGACGCTTGGGTTTCACGTTGAAGGAGCGGCTTAGCACCAGTGTCCGTGCATATGTTTAATGTGGCAGCAGGCCTGCTAGCCTTCAAATGCCATATAACTACATACTTAGGCCAGTCTTAGTGGGAGTTTTATGAGCAATAAATAGAGTGCCACATAGGCATTTTGGGTGATGTGGCAATGTATTAATTAAGAGAGAGGTGAAATGAGTATCATGGAGATGAAACTCTATATACACAGTTACCTAGACACTTTGTGCCTTGCATGTAACGTAGGGAACAACAATAGATACAACTATGAATTGAGAGAGGGGTGTTTCATCATAATTTCAAACCTTTTTAGATGGTGTGGCACACTAGGTAATCGTGTCCATAAAACTTGTATTGAGAATGACCTTACACGTATAAAATTATGGGCCCCTCCTTGGCTTGGGTCCCCGGCCATCGCCTCTGTGGCCTAGGCTCTGAGCCGGCCCTGCCTGGACGCCGGGTTGGTCCAGCGGGACGAACTGCCTGGCGCCGGACCGACCAACATGCCGCGCAGCCGGGTCCGCCGCCGCCTCGGGATCTCCGGCCGCCGCCGCGTGGCACGTGTGCTCGTTGAAGTAGATGACGAGGTATTGGGGAGGGTCGCCGTTGCTGCACTGCTGCACCTGCTTGGTGGCCCGGCAGTGGCGCTCGGGGTGGAAGCTGCACCGGTAGTAGTGCCTGCATGCGCACGCACGTATAGACAATAAAATTACTGGAGTAGGGTTGTTTGTCTTGGGACTAAACGACTCATGTGCCAGGCTAAGTATACCAGCAGCATTTGGTTAGGGATAACCGTTACAAGAAAATAAAGAGTTGAAAGATAATGTAACACACGGCCATATCGTTTGGCCCATGTGCTAACACAGCCCACCCACGGTCCAATCCAGGCAGCAGCTATACAAGCACAGGCAGAAGCACCGGTGGGCGGATGAGAAAGATATCCAGAAATTGGGTTCATCCCCTTCGTCGGCCGTCTCCTTCGCGGAGAGCGATTCCGGTGAGCTGGTCGCCCGCTTCGCTCGGCGGCGACGCCCTGTCTACGTGCTCACGTCCCGGTGGTGGCTCACCGGTGTCCACGGGTCGTGACAGATAAGAGTGCATAACTGTCTTATTATTTGTTTGGTAAGAGTGGGAGTTGTGATAGAATATGAAAAAGTAGTTTACATGACCAACTCCCATTGATCTTAGCATGGAGTTCAGAGGAGTGGGAACTAAACTTTAAGATGAGGTTCATGATTTATAATATAATTTATATGTCAAATAAGAGATTATACGACTAAAAATTAAACTCCTAGATGAATTCTCTCTATCTATCAATTCTCACGGGTACTCCATCCGTTTCAAATTATTAGCTATCATAGCTTTTTACTAGATTCATTGAATATGCTATGAATTTAGACAAGTATATGTTTAGGTTAATAGATGATGCCATGGACTTAGACACTCAAAATGACACCTAGGATGACTAATAATTTGGAACGAAGGGAGTAATTCGTACGACCTAATAACGCACCTGAGAGAGAGAGAGGGGTATTGTTACCTCGGGTACTGTGACTTGGTGATCCTCTTCTGGGCGTACTTCCTCCACTGGTACCCATCGTAGTGCGGCGTGAGTGTCACCGTTTGCCTGTTGGAGAACAACGCACATGCAAGGACATATTAGATTGGCGTGCAAGGATGTTAATTAAACTAAGACATGTTTGGTAGGGCTTCGAATCTTGTTTGTTCGATAGTAAAAGTGTGGTTTCACCATAAACAGATGGACGGAGTCCCAAAGCCGTTTTGGCAAAAAAAAAAAAAAAGAAAAAGAAAAAAAAGAAAAGAAAAGAAAAGAAAAGAAGAAAAGGCAGTTGTGCAGGCAAACAGGCCATAGCCTCCCGGCTCCGGCGCAAACAGTTGTGCAGGCAGGCAGCAAACAACTCACTTTATTGGGATGCGGTCTTCCCGGCTCCGGCGCGGGGCAGGTGAATCTTTCACTGTCGTTACGCTGCTATGATTATCATCCTTACCCTCAATGATCTGCTTTACGCATTGTACATTGACTCTCTGAGATCTAGCATGCACCTGGATGGCATCTCTGAATGCTAATTGGGCAGCCTTTATGTAGGATTCGTCAGGGCCAACACCACCAATTTTTGCAGATACCTCTTTCAGCTCTGACAAGAACTCGATGCCCACAGGTATGGTACTCCGTTGATCAGCATTGCAGGCATTGAAAGCAAGCTTCAGCTTGCGAAGATTAGGCATAGCACCCTCCTCGAATTTCAGCAAAGGGTCACAGCACTTGAACCTAAAGTACTTTATAACTGCAAATCCGGTATTCCCAATGACTATCCTCGTTGCAGGCTTGGTCTGGACATACAGGCAGAGAACGGCAAGGGCAAGCAATCCTCTGAGAACATCAACACCATCACTGTCTATTTTCCTAACCCCAAACTTTAAGACGCAGAGCTTGTGGAGTTGTCCAATCCACTTGGGGGTGCAGAGGAATATGCAAACACGTGGTGAAACCTCAAAACTCTGGAGAAGGGCTGGGGCAGAGGACAAACTGCTTAAGCCACAGTAAATGGTCATGCCCATAGCACCAGTGCAGTCGATAGATTTTGCATAACTGGAAATTCTTGGCACCAGAATCAGAGACTGGAGCTTGCTGAGTCTGCCAAGAATCGACCCCAGCAGGAAATGTATTTTGCTAATCAGATTTTCTGGGTGTTCTACAGAACAGGTGAGCCGAAGATCTGTGAGATTGGTCAGCATGCTAAGACTCTGTACATTCTCTATCGAATTACTATTGAGATCAAAATGTACGAGGCTGCGAAGCGATGTCATGTGGTCAATCCCATTGGGCAGTTTTGTCTCAGAAGGAAGACTAAGATGCAGCAAGCTTGGCAAGTGAACAATATCTGATGGAACACTAACTCTTGCATCTATTGTAAGTGTTTCCAAAGATTTAAGGCCTCGCATCTGGGTACCTAGTTCTAAGGTGACATTACATGTGACCTTCAAATATCTCAGCCGGAAAAGTTCTGAAATTCTAGTGACGTCAAAACTGATGTTATCCTTGTCACCCCAAAAATGGAGAATTAGAACTTGAAGAAGATGAAACTGCGCGATGGAAGGCAAACACTTGAAGACCCCCCCAAAGGAAAGTGTTCGAACATGTGACAGCCTCATATTTGTTGGGGTTATTGCGTCTTCTACATTACCAAATTGAAGAGACAGTCGACGAACCTTGTCAGCAAGTGTGGTTGTTGCTTGAGAATGATGTATGGCTGTGACAAAATTCTCTTCTATTGACTTGTCTCTAATAACAAGATTCAGTACCATGTGGTGAACCGTGCAGGACAGAACCTCACCATTTCTATTTATATCTACAGGGAGGATCAGTTTTCTACCGATAAGACTATCAAAAAAAGATCTTGCGATTTCTTTCTTATCCTGCCCTTCTGTTGCCTGGATAAAACCTTCAGCTATCCACTGGTTAACTAAATCATCCTTCCAAATTATGATGTCCTCTTCATACAAACCAGTGTATAAGATGCATGCTTTCAAATGTTGGGGAAGATGATTGTAATTAAGGTCGAGGACTTGCTTCATCCCTTCCCAGGTAGGATTCATCAACAAACTGTAACCTATGGCTTTATTGACACAATCCCATTGATCTTGTATGCCCGACTGACTTGATAAAATGCTGGCAACAGTCACAATAGCCAGTGGTAAGCCACCACATTTTTTTATAATATCATAAGAGATTTCCCTGAGTTCAGGAGGACATTCATGTTGAGGGCCAAAAACTGAACTAAAAAATAATTTTCTTGAGTTATCTTCACCGAGCGGTTGCATCTTATAAACATACTTGGGGTCACGGTCACAAGATTGCAGAGCTAGATCCTCAATTTCTGTTGTTGTCAGTATTCTGCTGCAACAATTGCTATCTGGTAAAGCACGCTTAACAATGTCCCATGTTAATGTAGCGCATAAATCCTCAATTACAATCAAGTACCTGCAAATATTTTTGTTACAGTGAAAACATTGTGGCAAGATCAGTGGCAAATACTAAATAAGAACTTTGAGTCATTCAAATCTCTGTTTCTCCGCATTGGAAACACTGAGAATGGAATGCATACCGAACTCTACTGGACCAAGGCTCTGGATTATTGCGCAGTTTATCACAATGCAAATATGTATGAAATTAATGTTAGCTGTAGTGAAGATATATAGTAGTAGCACCTCTTATCTTGCAGATGTGTCCTTATGGTGGAAATCAGGCTGTGTATAGTCCAATTCTCAGGTGGCTGGTGTGGGCGAACTTGGGAGAGCATGCTGATGAAAATCCTCCTCATGTCAGGCTTCT
Source organism: Digitaria exilis (assembly GCA_015342445.1). NCBI lineage: Eukaryota > Viridiplantae > Streptophyta > Magnoliopsida > Poales > Poaceae > Digitaria > Digitaria exilis. Next base: position 995,928 of record JACEFO010001947.1, read on the forward strand.
GGGAAGTCCGCACGAATGCCTGGCATTCAAACTGCTGTCCAAGCTTGCGGTAAAGTTCCATGGCAAGTGTTGTCTTACCAATTCCTCCAAACCCAACAATGGACACAACCCTAAGCTCCTGATGCCCATGATCATGCTTCATCATCAGCAACTCTTCGATCTTTTCGATAGCAGCATCAATACCAACATAGGCGCTCTCTTCCCCATATGGCGTGGAGTTCCAAGAGGTATGGTATGCCTCAGTACATCTAGCGGAAGCAGAGCTAGCAATGGCGTCAAGGTTATACAAGCTGTGCCGTTGAAGTGCCTCCTGCACACGCGCGCTGAATTCTCTGATCTTGTTGGCCATATACAGGCGCTGCCTCAGCTTTTCCCGGATCCAAGGGAGAGTTGTCTTGCTCCTATGCCGCTGAGTAATCTCACGGCCACGAATGGATCTGGCACAGATCACGGCAACGGCATGCTCATACTGGTTGATGAAGTCCTCCATATCATAAGACAGCTCACGCACCTCCTTCCTCCAGCACCTGACCATCAAAGCATGGTCGTCCTCCAGGTCTGAGGAAATAATAGCTATGATTTTCTTGAGATCACGCTTGATGAGCGGTATTTCGTCCGCCACACCCTTGGGCAGAGTGCAACTGTGAAGCAGTAGCCTGTCGAGCATCCCTGGAACCTTCGAAATGGCACCATCCAATGGACTGGTTGGAGACTCCATGTTTGAGATCTCTACAAGGCCTAACAGCATGCATGCTACAGATTACTTTGCTATGTGTAGTGCTTCAATTTACAATCAAAGTTGGTGAAACAGAAACAAAGTAGTACAAACCTAGAAGATGAAGGCATCAGCTCAGATCAAGGTACCATGAGCAACTTCTGCGAGCAATGGCAGTGGAAGGAAGGACATGGAGACCTGTTCCCTTTTCCTTTATATTTTTTCTGATAGGTCATTGGTCCACTGATAATGAACGTATAACCACCATCAATTTAAAACATGATCACCTTTTGATTTAAATAATAGCACCTCACAGCTTTAATTGAAGTAATGGGTAGTATTTCCTCCATTCCAAAATATAACATGCTATAACTTTGTGCTAGATCAAACTTCTCCAATTATAACTCAAGTTATAGGTAAATATATTAAGATCTATAATATACCAAATAAAGGCACTATCAAGATATATTTTACTGTGGATTTAATAGAATTAATAATTATATTGTAGATGTATTGGTGCATATTTTAAAAACCTGATCAAAGCTAAATAAGTTTGAAGCAAAACAAAACAAAAACATTTTACAATGAAAGTGGATGGAGCAGTTTCCAGGGTGGTGGACTGGTGGGCTGGTGGGTCTACGCCAGCCAGCTAAGTTGCTTTTGTGAGATGCTGAAACAAAAAACAAAGTTGCTTTTGTGAGAATAAAGATAAGCCATGCTCGATCAATAGTGTCTGATTCTCTTCCCACTTGGACGAAGGTGGTCAAATACGATTTACATATTAATCGTTGGGTTTCAATAAATTAAGAAGAACCAAGAAATGAGCTTCACATAATTCATATTTTTTTCTCGAAATGCAAAATCTCTCACCAAAGTTTTGCCAATTACAATCGACCCCGTATTATGAATGAAAGCACCTTTCAAAAAGAAAATGTTGTTCTTACACATTTTAACATTATAGGTAATAATTAATCGCGCTGCTATTTTAAATTGGCTTTCAGAATAAGCTAATTAGTTTAAAAATAATTAATTGACTTGTCCCAAGCATCACAGATTTATAAAACGGGGGAGCAATACCTTTTACATATAAATATGGCCATTCATATTCACAAAAAAGGTTAGCAAGTCAATATCATGGCTACAAAGCACTATGCAAAAGAACGATTATAACAATGGAAAAGACAAGTTGGACAAAGGAAGCAAAAGGTTTGAAATTGAAAGAAAGAAATCTAGAGACAGAAACCTTGCCTGCATAAGCTTAACCATTTAGGACTGATATGTAATTTTACTGCATGGGAATAGTGTTTTGAGAGAGAGAAGCGGGATGGCAGCGAATGCGAGGCAGAACTACAGAGGAGCAAAATGATGGCATGGGCTAGGATTTAGTGAAGATAGATGAGATAGGTGAAGGTTTATTATTGCGGGGTGTACAATTAATAAGCTATTTCTACCAACTATAAGTTAGTGATGGCAAAGGCAATCTCTATGCCAGTGCATCACCAATACCATGCCCACCAGATGGTTCACACTTGTTCCTTCCTATTCAAATTTAGAGTCAGAAGGGATAATTAGTATAGGATAGTCGTTGATCCTTAACTATTCTATTTGTGTTGGACAAATGGTTGGCGGGGTAAGCTATTTTTGTACTAGAGTTTCCCTTATAGGGAAGATATATATATGATATATTTGATCTAGTAGACATCAGTTTAACCATCACTCATCCATTCTGTTCCGTGCAGATAGAATATATAGAGCACTTCGAGTCACAACACACAACAGAATAAAACTGAGATTGCATGAAGTTAAAAAATCAAGTGGGAAAACTTTGCAATTCCATTAGCTTGGGGGTGTCAAATACAACTATTCTACTAGCTTGTATGGATAATTGCAACATTAATTGACTTATAGAGGGTTTGCTTTTAATTTTTCCAATGATTTTTTTTTCTTTAAAGAAACTTTTGAGTGCGTTAGTTGAAAGTGATAAGAGACCCTACATACCATTAGCAGGCCAGCACTACTTGCCAGCTCAGAATTTTTTTACCAACGAGATGCAGATGCCTACTCGGCGCATGATTGAGTGCATCCACACAAAGTGCTGCAATGAAGCTTGAAGCTGGAGCTGCACTTTCTTCCTTGCTATGCGCTCTCACTAATCCATGAAATTTGTAGGCGTTTCCGGGTGTGGATCAAGACTCACATATCCATCCATACACATCCATGGAGTCTGCAGCAGCGAACGCTCTCTTGAAGAGCGTGATGGGAAGGCTCTTCCTGTTGCTGGAGAAGGAGTACAGCAAGTACAGGGGCCTTGCGCAAGAAGCTCAGTCCATCCAGCATGATCTGCGCATGATCGCTGCTGCCATGGATGACCAGCTCGGCGCCATGGGGAGGCACGAACGCACCGCCATCGCGAGGCTGTACAACATGGAGATTCTTGATCTGGCACATGATATCGAGGACTGCGTAGACCGCTTCACGCATCGCCTCAAGTGCAAGCAGCAGAGTGGCGGCGGCGGAGCGGCGTCTTCCTTGGTGCGTCGGGTGACTCACAAGATGAAGAATATTCAGAGCCGTTCAAGCTACTCTGACGAGATCCAAAAGCTCAAGAGGCGCCTCAAGGAAGCCCGTCAGCGGGTTATCGACTCTGTTCCTGTTCGCCAACCCAATGGATTGCCAACGTCTGTGATGCTCGACGCGTCGAAGCCGTGCCGTGCTGTCACGCGCAACCCGGTGGGCATCGAGAAGCCCATGGAGGAGCTACTGTCGCTGCTGCACGAGGTAGACGGTGAGCCGCAGCAGCTGAGGGTGATCTCCATTGTTGGCTTCGGTGGCTTGGGGAAGACGACCCTTGCAAGGGCGGTCTTCGACAGCACTCATGTCAAGGAAACTTTTCAATTCCGTGCTTGGGTTTCCGCCAGCGATACCTCACCAGAGATCAGCCAACGGATTAAGGCTATCTTGGGGGATATACTCCAGCAAGTTGTTCCCAAAGACGGCATGGATATTGATAACAACAGCCTTGAGGCCTCGCTCAAGGAATATCTCAGTGACAAGAGGTCTGCATACATTTTACCATTTGTACTATCTGTTTTTTTTTTTGCATCAACTCCCTAACAGCAAAAAAGAAAAGGATATCCACTAGACTATCTTATTTTGATATTTGTCACTCAAACTTTGGTTCTCAGTTCTCTATTTTGGTGCTAGGTATTTAATTGTCATTGATGATGTCCATATGGATGAATGGAGAGCCATAAACTCGGCCTTTATAGATAATAATAGTACAAGCAGCAGAATAATATTGACGACAACTATGCAGTCGGTGGCTAATGTGTGCAGTCATGGCAATGGTTATGTCTACCAAATGGACACCCTTGGTGAAGAAGACTCGAAGAAGATAGCCTTTCCAGGGATCAGTTCACCTGAGTTGGAGCAGGGTTCATCAGCACTGCTGGGAAAATGTGATGGCCTTCCACTTGCTCTAGTCAGTGTTTCTGACTACTTGAAGAGTTCGGTTGAGCCCACAGGAGAGCTCTGTGCAAAGTTATGCCGCAACCTTGGTTTTCACCTGAAGGAAAGGCATGACCATGACAACTTTTCAGATCTAAGGAAGGTTCTTCTTGACAATTATGACAGTTTGGCTGGCTATGCTCTTAGTTGCTTCCTGTATCTTGGCGTATTCCCGAACAATCATCCACTTAAGAGGAAAGTTGTGACTAGACGGTGGTTAGCTGAAGGATATGCTCGCAGTGAATCTCTTCGTGGTGAGCAGGACATTGCAGACGAGAACTTCAATAAGCTTGTTGATTGGAATATTATTCGGCCTATTGTCACAAGAAACAATTCACAAGTGAAGACTTGCAAAGCTCATGGGATCATGCATGAGTTTGTACTACACAAGTCCTTGTCACATAGATTCATTAGGATGCTGTCCCCTGATCATCCAAGAGTTGGTGCCAATGCTAATAGTGCTCGGCACCTGTCTGTCCATGATGGCAAACTGACAGAATGTGAAGCATCTGATGAAGACTTGTCACGTGTTCGATCTCTGACCGTATTTGGGGATGCAGGTGGAGCTATTTCTTATGTTTGCAAGTGTAAATTGATACGTGTCTTGGATCTGGAAGAATGCACTGACTTAAAAGACAATGATCTCAAGCACATCTGCAAACTATGTCATCTGAAATACCTGAGCTTAGGAGATTCCATCCATGAGCTTCCAAGGTGCATTGATGCGCTGCACTGCTTAGAGACATTGGATTTAAGGAGAACAAAGATAAAGTCACTGCCCCTTGAGGCCATTCAACTGCCGCACTTAACTCACCTTTTTGGAAATAAGCTTATGCTGGATAAGAATGACTTGAACAACACGAAGAAGATGAGTAGACTCGAAAAGTTTATATCTGGAAAAAAGAGTAACTTGCAGACTTTAGCTGGAATTGTTGCTGACGGTAGTAAAGGTTTTATTTGTTCAAAAAAAGAAGATAGCAAAGGTTTTCTACAATTTATTTTGGATATGGATAAACTGAGGAAGGTCAGGATATGGTGTAAGCAAGTTGCAAATAGCGATAGTTATATCTGTGACCTTTCAAAAGCCATTCAGAAATTGACAAAGGTCCCTATGGACAGAGACAATGATTGTTCTCTTTCACTTTATTTCGAAGAAACCTGTGAAGATTTTCTTAGTTCGCTCAATTTGGAGCCATGCTCTGAAGGTTCCAAATATGATCTAAGGTCACTAAAGCTTCATGGCAAGTTGCTTCTGTTGCCTCCATTTGTTACCCTGTTGTCAGGTCTCACTGATCTGTGCATCTCATCAGCTATCCTGACACAGGGTCTTCTATCAGCGCTGGCAAAGTTGGGAAAATTGCTCTACCTCAAATTGATTGCAGACCTGCTTGAGGGTTTTGAAATAAAACATGGGGCATTCCCAAGTCTGCGACGCCTGTGCTTTCAGGTGCAAAGTCTCTCTGTAGCTCCGCCACCCAATAAAGAAGGAGCTCTGCTAACCATTGAACAAGGAGCTCTGCCAAACCTCGTCTCACTTCAGCTTCTCTGTCGAGATTTGGTGGTTGGCCTTTCAGGAATCGATATCAAGCACTTTAAACATCTCAAGGAAGTCACTATTGATGCTGAGACGACTCCAGAAACAAGACAAAATTGGGAATGTGCAGCAAAAGGCCACCCAAATAGGCCCAGAGTAAAGTTGGTCAAAACAGACAATCCGATCGAAAACGAGGAACTGGGACCATGTGCCACCAGGGAGAAACGAAAAAGGTGTCCAGCCCAACCAAGTTTGGTAGATGGGTTAGATTTTCATCTTAAGAAGATGAAACTTTCAGAGTCTTCTTCTTGGTCTCAGGCGATTGTCCGGCCGATGATGGGAGCAGACACAACGGCATCATCCAGTATTCCTATTCCTCTGCATGCTGATGAATCTTCAAGCTAGATGCAGCATCAAAGCCATATAAGCCATGCTTAGTTTCAAATCGCAAGCTCCTTACATTTTCCGTCTGTGTAATCATAGATTGTGTACTTCTCTTGTTTATTTCCTATGAAAATCCAGGTTAATATAGTTCCTGGACTCCAATGTTATATCTAATGATGGTTAGATTGGGGTGGACAGTGGCCATTCCTGTTGTGCAGGTTGTAGAATGTGGTTTATCATCTGATTTCTGTTGCTGAATTTGGTGAATTGTATGTTGTTCTATACTTGGGTTTAGTAGACTGTCATGATGAAAGTGCGTAATCAAGTATTAGCCCAGGTTCAAGCCTTCATTGAGGCGAATTTGGGTGCATATATTTTCTTCTTCTTGATATATTATAAAGCAACAGCCACCCAGTTTCAACTAGGCTGGCTTTTGCAGACAATATGAAGTAATATTACTTCTAAATCCAGGCATTGTTGGTAAAGCCATAAAGTTTATATAGAATAGCTGGCAACTCATTCACATGAACCCACAGTAATCATTTACCAGATATTTTCAGGAAAACAGTACGTGGCTATATACATGGAGATAAAGCTATAAAATAATCAGGTAACAAACCACCAAACATGGAAGTACAGAACCTTCAAGGTTTCATGGCACACAGAAGAAGTATACTGGACATACCTGTTTGAAGTGATGCAACAAAAAAGGTGCCAGCCTTGGAGGAATCAATAACACCGTGCTCATCATTCGCAAGTTTGGCTTGAGAAATCAGGTTCACCCAATATGAGATGGCATACCATGTTGTTGTCAACTCATGATTTGGTTGGTGATTTGTCGCCCCAGCGACGTCTGCTCGCTCCGAATCCGAGGCAGCGACGCGACCGGCACGAAGGTGCCCGACCAGGCGCGCTCGCGGCGTGCTCCAAGCTCATTCACACGGCAGTGTGATCGCCGGTGACGCCGAGCGCCGCCGGCGGCGGCGGCGGCGAGCCGCCCCGGCACGGGGTGGTCGGCGGTCCGGAGGCCGAGGTGAGCTCAGCCGTGTGATCTAGACTCTGCGGCCACGATTCCATGAGAAGGAGGAGGCTTCAAACCTTGTGGGGGCTCTAGGCCCAGCGGAGGCCCAGTAATCAGATGCTAGACTTTCCTGGAGGCCCGTTTCAAACTCTGAGCCGGAGCGTATTCTGGGCCAAGAAGAGGCCCAGTCACCGGAAGCTAAACTTTCCTGGGGGCCCACCATTTGGCCTGATAGAGACGGGCATGTGCAACTGCGGGAGCACAGCCATCGCCGCCGCCGCCGTTGCCGGCGTCCATTGCGAGCCCCGCCGGCGAACTGCATCAGCGGTTTGAGCTCAAGGATCGGGTTCGCGCTCTGAACGATCGCCGTGCCTGCCACTTGATCGTCAGGCTTCAGTTGTACTAGATCAGATCGTCAGCCCAGCCGCCGGGATCAATTAATTACTCGCCGGATCAAATAGCCGGTGGCGATGAATTTCCGGCGGTTTGTGCATCTGATCGTCCAAGAAATGAGCATCCACCGAACATACAGCCTGCGCAGCATCGACGTGTCCAAGCTCTTCCGCCCCTCATCCACCGTCGGCCGCCGCGGCCATCCGCCGCCGCCGCCGCCAACGGAGGGGGAGGAGGATCAGGAGCTGAATCCGTGCGCCCTTCCCGACCCGATCATGAGATTCTACCCTCCCCGGTGTCCGTACGACGAAGACGGCGACGGTCAGATGGAGTTCATGCTCCTCGGCGGCAAGCACAACAAGGTGAAGGTGGTCGCCACCGACCAGTCGGGCCGCGCCGTGCTCTACGACCCCGACCAGCACGCCGTCCGCATTCAAGTAACCGGCCGTCTCCCTCACCGTCGGCGACGACCGCCTCTACGTCCTGGGCAGCACGGCCCCCGGAGGCGAAGTTGACGACGATGATGGCCGCTGCTTCGAGTGCCTCGAGTTCGACCGCGACGGCGACGAGGATTGGCATCCCCGCCTCCTCCCTCCGCCGCCGTACGTGTTCAAGCAGCCTCCTCCGTACAGGGATTATTTGCCCGGCATCATCGATTCGTACGCGGCGGTCGTCGTCGGCACCAGCGCCGGCGGCGGAGGATGCGGTGGTCCCACTTCCACGCGCATCTTGGTATCCAACGCGGGGCTCGGGACCTACGCCTTCGACACGGCGGCGGAGGCGTGGAGCAAGGCGGGCAACTGGACGCGCTCCCGTTCAGCGGCGGCGCGGCGTACGTCCCCGAGCACAGGCTCTGGTTCGGCGTCAGGGACGGCGCGTTCTGCGCGGTGGACCTCGCCGGCGCCGCCTTCCCCACCGCGCGGAGGCCACCGGCGGTGCGCAACATCTGGGAGGACAACCTCGCCGGACCGCCGGCGGAGCCTATTGCGGTCGCGCCTTGTGCACCTGGGATCCGGAAGGTTCTGCATGCCAGGTTCTTCACCACCGACGACGACGCCCCCGTGTGGTCAGTCACCCACGCGGTGCTCACCGCCATTGAGGTGGAGCGCTGCGATGGCGACGACGCTGGTGGAGGGCTTCGCATGGTGAAGCATGGGACCAGGCGGTACACGCTCCTCCATGACATGATGGCTTGGGTGCTTTGATTAGCTTCTGTCAGTAGCTACAACTAATTATCTAAAAAAAATCAGTAGCGACAACAAAGGAGTTGAGATGAGGCTCTGGCAGATCTTTAGAACTTAGAAGTTTGAATGAAGTAGGGGTAGTAATCAACCTCACTTGGCGCCAGATGATCTTTCATCGGGATCGTCATGGTATTGTTTAGCAATTAGCAGGATCTGGCAATAAAACTGGTGTGATCATTTGCAAGTTGCTGGCTAAATAACTTTTATTCAAGTTGTGCATGTACTCGTGTTATTGCTCTATGTGTAGCAAGCAGTAACTGAACTTGAGGATGTTTTCGAGTCAAGTACTATATGAATCTAATGGTTGACTGAAGAACTAATTGTGTTTTGCTTTCAATAAAAAAAATAGTAAGTTGGGAAAATTTGGTCAGTGTGAATCTCACTTCAATTATTCATTTTGGAGCTCACACTGGTTTTGGTGATTCTTGGGGATGTGTTGTATGTGCCTCCTTAAATCAGACCAGGGACAGGCGCAATTTGGTGCTACTGCATCAAGTTTATGGCTGTGATATGACAGTGAGTGCTAGCAGCAGATTCAATATGACGTTTTTGGCACTGTGGCTCTGATGTTATCATTATATTTTGTTTTCAGTCACCTGTAATGTTCCTTCACTCTTGGGACATTATAATATCCTGTTTAAACAATTAATCTGTAAATCTGTTTCTATTAATATTATGTGTGTTGTGCACCAGCAGAATAGTTTTCTGGTGCATTTTTCATCAGTGCATATGTCCTTGTTGGATTTTGTAGATCTTTTTTTCTTGAATGTGCAGGAGAGGCCAAATTTTGTAGATCTTCTCTTGTACCTACATAGCCGTCCTATTTAATTTGCAACTTAGATTTTTCTGATATTTTTTAGACAGGCGGATCAAAGCAACCACATCTCCCAATGTAGGATACATGCTCCTTTTGTTTTTCTCCTTTCCCTCCCACGATTGTTTTGACCACTGTTGTTTACCTCCCAAGCTACCCTTTCTTCTCCAAGCTAAAGTATCATGTGAAACTTCTATCTAGCATTCTCCCTCGCTCCTTCATGTGGCATCCCCAGCCTAGATGGCTCTGCGGGGCAACAGGGTTACCAGACACAGTCCGTTGGGCTTGGCCTCAGCCCTCAGGCTATGAGCGAGAGAGACCAACAAAGGCGCCTTGCCGAGTGCCCAAAAAAACACACGGCAAACAATCTCTTTGACATGTGCTAAAAAATGACACACGACAAAGAGACTCTTTGCCAAGAGTTTTTCTTTGCCGTGTGTTTTTTTTAATGTGCCACCCGCGTGCCTCACAAATGACACAAGGCAAAGAAGCTCTTTACCGAGTGTTTTTCTTTGTCGTGTGTTTTTTGTGTGGCACACTACAAAGAATCCATTTGTCGTGTTCCCAACATAAAACACGCAGTAAATGTTTCGACACACAGCAAAGAGCCATTTTCCCGTAGTGACAGCACTATCGGCTACCGCACAGGGCAGTTTGGTGCACGGCATCAGATGACGGCAGTGTCGCACATCGCTCCCCTTGGTCACTTGACGAAATAAAAGAGAACATGTGCGTAATGTCACTCCCAAGTCCCATAGAGTTAGCATCAAAGACGGAACGTCGTGCCATATTTTATTTGACAAATTAAATGTATATAGTGCAAAAAAAAAAAGAATGATAAGATATACACCATATACTACCTAATACATATCAAGTCATCAAGTAATAAAATTGTTATGAAACTACATCTGAAATCAACCACGGTTAAAACCGACAAACTACATTGAAACGTATACGAAATAATCAAGCATGCAGTTAACTGTGAACTGAAATGAAAACTAGATAGCCGAAGCAATGCAGACATGTTGTTGACATTTCTTAAGTCGCTACTAAGTTTCTCAAGCAGCGGCGTCAGAAATGCTTGTTGGTGTTTCTTAGCTCTTAGAGACTAATCCGTAAGCGCATGCAAATACCATGATCAACCCATATTTGAGAGGTCCATAACCAAAGTAACACTACGATGATTAAATAAATAATAAATAATAAATAATGACTTAACCATGAACTTAACATAAAGTACTTACAAGATTAAAGAAGGATCACTGGTATGAAGAAAGAATTCATCAACTAGATCTTTCTTTTCTCTTTAATCCTCTTCTAATATCCTCTAATCACACTCCCTACCCTAATTGTTATGATGATGTTCCTCTCTACATCCCTTTCCCCCATGTGCCTCTTGTTGATCCCAACTCGAATCTAACTGGAATTATCTGATAGGGGGGGGTCTGCATCTGCTTATATAGGGGGCAGGGACAGGAGGGGTAGGTCAGTCCCCCGAGGGTTTTGTTATGGAATGCACATGGAACTGCCTATACCTCACGAAGCCAGTGCTCGATTGGGCCTAGTGGTGGGTCAGCCGATGGACTCCTCTAAGGATATCCTGCTTGGATATGTGTGCGACAGGTCAAGTTATGTTGGTTTTCTATGGGTTCGTAGGCCTTTAGCCATCGTCTGCTTTTCCTTGAATTCCCGAATAGGTATTTCATGTTCTCCTAAGTGTGCTTTCTCTCGGTATGCAGGCATTGACTCTTGAAATCAATAATTCACCAAAACTTGTATAGGTGATTAGTCATAAGCTCCTACTTCTAAGTTTGATGCTTATTTACAGCAGGTACGGATGGTTTATTTTGGTACATAAGGACCATCAACACATATTGTGTTCAGCAATGAACCAAGGTACTAATACAAAACACCAAACTATTCATCGTAAACATCTCCTCTCCTACTACTATGCATTGTTTCCTGGGACCATTATACTCAAAGAGCAATGTGGTGACCACCTATCCAACCTCTGAAATCAGCACCAATTGTACCAATTCTAGTCACACAAGATTTATTCGACAACATTTACAACTTCAACGATCAACAGTGAACACTTCTGAATCATCAACGGAATTTTTAAATTTCTTTAATCTCGCATTTTTGCACTACTACAAAAACAGCTTTAGAGGACACATTTTGGAGCTCAGAGGTGGAGAGAGAATATTTCTGCCTATGTTAATCGTGGCCAGTCGCGATCGCCCGGCCGCGGCTGTGCAGACGCCTATGTTAATGCATTAACGGAGGCGGTCGCTATAGCGTGACCTCCTCTGTTAAAGCCCATTAACGGAGGCGGTTGTTGTAACTGATCTCCTCCGTTAATCGATTAAAGAGGCGGGCGTCCTAAAGCCTCACCGCCTCTGTTAATCTCTTGTTAATCTCTTCTATATAAACAGCATCCAACCCCCTTCTTCCCCCTTGGCTCTTCCTCTATTGTTTTTTTATGTTTTGAGCTCAAAACACAAAAAAAAATTGCCATTTTAGAGGGGCGAAAGGTTTTGTCATTAGATTTGGTGAAGGGAAACACCACCAGAGGTAGATTTCTTACTATCTAACTGTCATCTCTCTCTAATCTAGATCTTGATCCAAATGGAGGAGAGAGAAAATCAGATCTACAACTACTCTCTAACTCTTATCTTCACTCTTGTGACTATTTTTACAGCGAGAATATCTTCACTATTATGACTATTTTTACAACAAGAAGAAATCACTTGATGGGCTACGTGGGGTGTATCCTCCTTTGCCACGTGGCCACTCCTGTGTCACCTTCCTAAGTATGAAGTAAGTTGGAAGATTGAACTTGTCCAAATAGTCATGCTTGCAAGAAAATTCCTGAAGCTGTGGGAGTAACTTTGAAAAAAAAAAAGTTTGAAACATAATCTACTCTTCTTCAGCCTCATATATGTTTCCTTTCTCCGGTAGCGAAGTTTGTGGGCTATGACATGACGTATGGTATTAAGAAGTTCAAACTGCATGGCCCGTATCATCATCCCTGCCATGTAATCCTGATACTTCTACTATGAAGCTATTATTCAAAGCTACCACAACCCAAAGTTTACAATATGAGATGTATTGCTTGATCTTATTCTTCGTGCTATGCCAAGATTGAGTATGTAAAGATCGAAGTAGATGAAAAACAACACAATAGTTAATATTGGATGAAAAAACCTTAAAATACATGTCCATGCTTTATCAGTTGTTTTTTCTGATGCATTTTAACACAAAAGATGAAAAACCTTAAAATACATGTCCACGCTTTATCAGTTGTTTTTTCTGATGCATTTTAACTATTAAATGCAGGAAAATGCTGCAAAGGGCACTGTAGAAAAAGTAAGGAAGGCATGCTGCCTGAAGGAGTAGAACTTGGTTTGTCGTTTATAGATCATATTGGATCCCAACGTTCAGTAAGCAGCCACCCGTGGGAGACTTCCTTACAGGTTTGAGCATATGTGTCTTGTGAACAATGTACCATTTCCTTTGCTCTTTCTTAGGAGTAATAAGAACATTGTACATTCCACAAATCTGGTATGTTTATACTAATGCTAGGCTACTAGCACAAAGTTACCAGCGTTAGTTTTCTATCGGGGCTATCCGAATTAATATAACTAGATTACACAAAGCATAGCACTGATGTTCTTTTTCGAAATTTCAATTATGAAGAAACAAAGCATTATGTGCAACAGTGAAACACAAAAAGATCAGTGCCTCTGAAAAATTGTTTCAGATTTAATTTATCATCATCATGGCTGTCAGATAACACATGGGTTTAAATTTAATTTATCTGGGCAGGGCACGTAGACCCGAATTAAGGAAGGTCGCTAAATCAATGCTACGTCACGAGCAGCTTGGAAGTATTTCCTTTTATGGAATTTGGAAATTCCCTTCCTAATGTGTCACGGGCACAGCCCCTGTGTATTCAGGCCGTGTTTAGTTCTGGACACGGCGGCCATGGCCGAGGCCAGAACACGAACCCTGTCGTTCGTGCACGGCGGCAGCGTGCAGTTCAACGGCGAGCTGGTTCGTGCCAATCCTAGCGTCGGTGACCATGGTTTCAACCCCCAGATGGTCGTCGGTGGATCGATGCCGTCCTCATCGGCCGCGGTGTCTAGCTACAGATTCAATCGGGTCTTTTGATCACCGATTCAAATACGAAACCTGCTTTGATTCCGCCTCCTAATTAACTGCAGTCCCGCATTCTACGCCATGCGCCGTTAATCTAACAGCCCCGTGCGGCGCTCATCATCCTCTCTTCTCCCGTCCATGTATGCATGCCATTCAATCGTTCCGGCTTCCATGTATATGTATGCTCGTGTATTTTTCTCCTAGCCTACATGCAGCTGCTGGCGCGGGTGTTTTGTTTCTTAAAAAAAATATTAGGAAGGAAGGTCAGATTTGCCATGTATAATGGTGTGAAAGATTACTAAACTACCTTAAATAATGAATGGTTAGATTTTATCTATACTCCATACTACCCGATGGTAGTATAAGGCACCGTAAAAAAGCTCCCCTTTAACTACTTTCAACTTTTCTATTCATCCCTCTCACAGAACACGCTTCTCAGAAAAAGTTCTTTTCCTCCCCTCCCAACTAAACACACCCTCAAATCCCCGCTTCCTCAGTTTCGCTTCCGCTTCACGAAATCTATAGTATGAAGAAATAGACACAGATCACTGCCTCAGAAAATTGGTTTAAATTTAATTTACCATGAATATAAAATAACTCATCATGTGGGTTTGAATTTAATCAAGGAAGGTCACTAAATCAATGGAATTTTGACATTCTCAGCAGCTTGCAATCTAATTTTTTTCCTCTCAATGCAATTTGGAAACTCCCTTCCTAATGTATGTCACAGCCTCACGAGCACAACCCGGCGGTGAATTCGAAATTTAAACCCCCTTCCTCGACTTGCTTCCTCAATTTCGCTTCCGCTTCACGATCAATGGCGTCGCCGCCGGCGCCGCTGATCACCGACGACGCCACGTCGTCGGGGCCGTCGATCAAGTCCGCGCTGCTCATCATCGGGGGCTTGCTCCTGTTCGCGGTCGCCGCGACCGTGCTGTTCCGCTACCTCATCCGCCGCTGGGGTTCGTCGTCGTCCTCGTCACGTCCCCGCCGCGGCGCGTCGTTCGAGGCGGAGGTGGGGGAGGGAGGGGCGGCGACGGCGAGGAGGAGCGCCGCCGCGGCGGGGAGGGAGATGGTGGAGGCGGCGGCGGAGGCAGGGGCGGCGAGGAGGATCGTTGAGGTGGTTGGGAGGGCGGAGGCGCATTCGGCGAGGGGGCGGGTGGAAGCCGAGGTGGAGCAGCGGGAGACCGGCGGCGGCGCGGCCGACGACATCGAACTTCTCATCGCGTCCCTGCCGCTTTTCACCATGGCGTCGGCGCTGGCGGCGGTGCCGAAGAACTCCCCGGACTGCGCCGTTTGCCTCTCGCCGTTCGACCCCGACGTCGAGCTGCGGCTGCTCCCGGCGTGCCGCCACGCGTTCCACGCCGCCTGCGTCGACGGGTGGCTCCGCACCAACCCGGTCTGCCCAATCTGCCGCAACCCCGTCTCGTTCCCTCTCCCGCCGCTCCCCTCCGCCCCCGCCGTCCCCGCCGCCACCGCGGGGCAGGAGCCGCTCGGGTGGCGGGCGAGCGGGAGGAGCTTCCGCGTCGAGCTCGGCAGCGTCAGCAACCGCTGCTCCTTCTGCGCCGACGACCGGCGCACCTACTCGATCGGTGGCTCCTTCGACTACCGCGTCGACGAGGAGGTCGAGGCCATCGTGTCCAGCATCATCCGCCCCGCTGCGTCGAGGCCGTCGAGGCCGCCGAGGCTGGTGTGCCCAACGGCGCCGGCGGCCCCCGGCGAGGGTCTGGCGGAGGTGGTGGGTTCCCGCGGGTGGCTGGGCGAGTACGTCGACCGCGTCTCCAGGCGGTGGAGCGGGCGACTGAGCCTGGGCCGGCGCAGCCACAGCCGCCGCCACGGCGACTCATAGCGCTGGGATTCAGAAGCGGCGGCGGCCAAGTCGGCGATGGCAGCCGGCGAAGCGGCCGTGGGGATCTGCGGGGGGATGGGAGAGCACCGCGACCGCGACAACCTCGCCTCGTCGGCGCCGTCCTTCTCCGGGCGGTGGAGCAGGCGGTGGAGCCTCGGCCACCGGCGCGACGAGTCGTGGCGGTGGGACCCGGAGGCGGCGTGCCGCGCGCCGGGGGAGGAGGTGGGGGAGCCGGCGGCGCTCGTGGCACTGGGCCGGTGCATCTTCGGCTTCTAGTTCTACCTGACTCGCACGGTTGTTAAAGCACACGCGTCGAGATTAGGCTAAACAACCCAACGGCTAAGCCCTGTTTAAGTGTCTTGCTTGGGCTTGTTTCTTTGCTTAATTGAGTCTTAGGCTCTTAGATCAGTACCTGTTACATCTGCAACTTTTGCAAACAGTAAATTTGCAGCGGATATATAGAAAAGAACTTGAAATTAGAGGATTCTCGTCTTATGAGTGATTGGTTGGTTGTTAGCACTAAAAAAAAAACTGGGACCAGACCACCTCAATCGTCATGAAATTCTAAAAAAAAAATGTAATTATTAGATACTACTTCATTTGTCCCCAAATACTATATGTTTTGGCTTTTCTAGATAACGTTTACTATGTATCTAGATAATATAAGCTTTTCTATACTTTTACTATGTATCTAGACAGTATATCTAGGCGCATATATTCTCTACTTCTTTCAGGGGATGTATATACAATCAATAGAACGAAATAAAATAAGAAATGGATGAATGGGCAGAAAATATAATTATGGTGCTACATTGTTCTATCAAAGCTGTGTATATAAAGAGCGTGCTATTGCATCACGAGGTAGAGGAAAAGGTAGAGCAAGAAGCAGTATGTGACCGATAAGAAATTCTTGCCAGAACATTGCTTCTGTATGCTCTTAAAAAAGAATGATGGCACAGAAATTTTGATCATATAACATTTTAATTTAAAGCTTGTCCATGGTATAATCAAGACATCAACGGCACCTTCAATACCTTCAGAAACTCGGAGATTAGCAAGAACAAAGAATCAGCATGTGAGACTGAAGGGTCCATGTCGCTATGTCCATGGTTGTTTTCAGAATGTACATAAAAAAATGAACAAGAGACTGAAGCATTCACTATCATTAATGCATCAGCTTAAGCACTGGCATTGCTTTAAAAAGCCGCTCTACCATTGCTTGCATCATCCACATTTCACAATGCGATTTACTAGATTAACCCGACCATTTCAACCATCGGACAAAACTGATCTATAGGCAGTAAGGGGGAAAAGATATAACTATTGAATAAGGAACTGGAACCATTCTTTATATGACTGCTATGGGGAACTATTACAATTACACTCAGCTCAGAGGCGAACAGCATGGACTCGACCACACATTATTACCAATGCAATCACTAAAATTTTCAGTGCCCATTGGCAGGGCGATAGGATGGGTATCTGCTTGTTCCATTCACCAAACTCGGGAAATCCTGCGACTGATAGTTGTAGCCACTTGTGTCTGACCCGAAACTAGTCATGGAGATGTCAGGGCTGTATGGCCACTGGTTCATCATCAGATCATCAAACTGACTGCTGCTGGAGTATGAATGCAGATCATAGTGTGAATAACTCCGGTCCCTCAGCCCCCGAGGAGCACTGCTCAATGGGCTATACAACCTTTGCGGCTCCTCATCAAAGTATGGCTCGGACTGATCCAACAGGTATGGCTCACCAAACAAGCCGTAATCGTGTGTGCTGAGATGAGCCTCCTCTGCAGTACTGCAGAGGGAGTCATCCCACTGACGTGTGGGTCCCCCAGGCGGTAATACCCGTAGGTCAGTGGGAGTAGCCCCTGTGCAGTACTGCAGAGGAACCACTTCCGGTGTGCTGGCATCAGTGGGCATAGAGAAATGTTGAGCAAATCCAGGTCGAAGAACCCTTCTCCTGTCACTTTTCTCCTCATCCAGTAAGTCATTGATGATATCTAGGTGTGGGAACTCATCAGCGACCAGGCCTTGCGGTTGATAAGGAGTAAATCTGGTAGAAATTTCTGACAGCAGCTGTCTGCTTCTTGATTTTCCATTCAAATTCAGCTTCGCAATCTCACTTCTGATGTTCGAACTCGACGGAGCACAATCACTGCTGCTGCTGCTTGTTGCTTGCTGTGAGCTCTGTTCTCTGCACTGATACTGGTTCAGTGACTCAGGTTTAACGGTTCCAAATGTAAACCCAGGTTTCAATGATGTTTCCTCTTTCCCAGACAAGGTTTCTGATGACAGAATGGAAGGTTGCGATGTAAATATTGATTGTGAAGGTGCAACTCCTTGCTCCGATGACCCTGGTTGATGTGTGAAACTGCTTCCACCAATAGAACTTCTCTCCATCATGGCACTGCGATATGTTCGTGATCGGGGAATGAAGGTAGGAGCATTAGCGGAGGGCTCATTTCCCAACCGTCCAACTGCACTTACTGAACGAGAAAGCAGCGGTACACTCTGAGATATTGAAGTAACTGGTGTACTTTGTTTTCCTGCCGGCACTTGTGGCGCACTCAGGGGTCTTGATACCATAACGGCCTGGGATGTTGCACTGCCATCCAGGGAAGCCTGTTTCTGCACTTCAGATTTTGATTGTACAGGCACCTGCATGGGTCTACTTGCATTTGGAACTGACTTCTCGTTGTTGGTCGTGTGACTGGACACAGGTCCTTTATTAGATAGTAATTGAATTGCCGGGGTTGAAGAGACACCTGATGTTGTAGTGGCAGTCACAGCACCTGAGACTTGGTTTGCACGGTTATTCAAACTATTCGTGCTTTGGAGGGATAAGTTTGGTTGCTTCTTAGCAGAGCTCACAGAAGAAAAGGAAGACTCGGTCATTCTTGACTTGGAGGGGCTCATCACATCAACATGCCGTTGTGCATGTTGCTTCCTCTGTGAGACAACTTTGTCATCCTGCAATGATTTTCATGCTTATTCGATCAAGTGGAACGCACAAAAAGATTGGTGCAAAAATCAAGAAAAGGCTGTTTTTAACAACTTTATCTAAAAACATATTGTTTTATGGTGAAGACAAGTATAGCATTAAGTAAAAACGCCTGCAGGCCTGTATTATCGGAGACAATCCAAGAAAGTCATGTACCTCAGATTCATGTCTAGCATCCTTAGCGTTGACAGAAGCATTGCTGCCAGATCCTACAAAACCATTGTACATTGAATTTGGTCCGCCTTGCACATATGCTGCCCGTGCATCAGTATCCTTATTCCTCCTGTTGTTTCCCCTGAATCACAACACAGCATGATAAATACCAACTAACAGTAAGATAGGTGAAAATACAAGTGAAAATATACCTATTGGATGAGGATCTGACATTTGTCCAGGCCCCTCCGGTAGATGATCCGTTCAAGATAACTGAAGGAACTGAGTCCGACGAACAAGTTGATGAGCTATCATCCACAAAAGAGGTCCGCTTCCCTGCTTGGCCATTTTGCACCTCACCACTTCCAGGCACAGTGGCTTGAGTTTCTGAAGCATCTGTCTCCCAATTAACAGGGCTAGATTCACGCTCTTCAATGTCAGCATGAAGCGCATCTGAATTATCATCTCTGTTATCAGATATATCAGAGACTTCTTCAGGGTTGTCAGCATTTGAGGACATTTCTTCTGCTTGACCAGAGAAATCATCCAGAATCCTATCATCAGATGGACTGCTGCCCATAAGTATTTCCTTGCTGATGTCAGACTTGCCATTTTTCCCTTTATTACTTTTTCGACTGCTTTTCTTCTGTTTTGCCTGGAGAATGGAGATACAGTCACATTACAGAAGTCCTCACAAGTTTAAAGAGAATACCAGTGAATCATGCCAATTATCAATATGTACAGTAAAACACACCAAGAACAGCAGTGAGGACAAAGACAACACAATATCTAACTTCACATGATAAATGAAGGAAATAAGCAAGAAAGGAAAGTATAACAAGAGAATTTTTCAGTAGGATACCAGCTTTTTCTTGGCACGTTTCTCCTTTTCAGCAGCACTACGCTTTGCCTTAAGTTCAATTTCAGCCAGTCCAGCAGCTTCTTCTTCACGGATAAGTTCCTCTTGGCGCTTCAAAGCCACCGCTTCTTGGTATGCCACTTCTATTCGGCTGTTTCAAGACATTTCAATTAGATGAGCACGCAATGCCATAACTGAAGTGGGACTTGAATTTATGTATTTCATTGGAAGATTTATATTTTTCCAAGTACAAGAATTCTAAACCAGGAAAACAATTTTACATCCGACTGATAGGAAATAACACTTCTGTAGTGATATGATAACATATTAAATAAGCAACAGCTGAAAAGGCATGCATGCCAAGCGATACATGGAGAACTTTGGGAATCACAGTCTATGTTGTTAACCCATGATATGTATTTGTTGAGCAAAATAACACTGAACTGGAAAGTTTGATACCTGAATATATGAGCTAAGGCAAAAAGCTCCAATGTCTTCCAGCCTAGCTCTATAAGCCGTCTATCATCACGCTCAATAGAATCTTTGTTGAACTCCTCACCTGAGCTGCCATCCTGTAATATGGGTATTTATTAGGGAACAATACATATCAATCAAATAAAGTCCATAAAGACATACACTGTATTGCAAATACTTCAATTTTTTGGGTTAGTACATCGCTAAGATCAAAGCATTATAACACAGGAATGTTTAGTTCATTTTTGTAAAAATAACTTTGCATTTAATACGAATAAAACCTCATAAACCTTTTTTTATTGCTGAACATGAAAAAGATGTAACTTTCTATGATGGATATTAGCATTTGAAACCAATGTCCAACTGGTCAAAAAGAAATGTGCACACCTTTGTACGGTTCTGTGAACTTTTATCATCTTTTGTGGGCAGCGGTTGATGTGGCAGTGTGTCCAATGCAGCTCTTTCGAGCAAAAGTGTCACGTCATCCGCCAAAACAAACATGTCCTGATCAATGAATACCATTGGAGTGCTTCGAGCATCTGTCTCTGTTAGTTTAGGTATACCCTTTTTGTTCTTGCTCTGGTATTCAAGAGCCTTCAGTCCACTATATAGTGCGTCAATTACCAACGTTGAAGTAACTTCTTTCTCTATAAAGAAGTGTTTCACTAGAACTTTCAATATAGTGTCAGTCTTTTCCCTTGTCATGTGTCGTCGCACACTTGGGTCCATCGCTTGCCAGAATGCACTGAAGCTGCAATCCACCATAAACAAATATTAAAAAAGGAGTAGGTAATGAGCTTGGTCTTGGAACACCAAAGTGCCATTTGAAGGTTTATCTAACCTGGACCACCTCAGTTTATCGTCAATCAACCTGCTAAGCTTGCTTCTTCTTTCATCAATAAAGCGTCGGCAAATTTGTTCCACATTTGATAGATACACCCTAATTAGTTCCCTTCGGTACTGGCCATCGAGGCAACGAAATGGACGGTCTGCCTTCTCCCTCGAATATTAGAGCGCGAAGCAGAAATGGTTATGCAAAATAAACGGATGCTTACTACTTGCAATTGACTGATGGCAGCATTAAATGTATGCCCCCTATGAAACAGATACCTGATAACTTGAACTTGAGCTTTGATGGTAAGAACATCCTCAACAACAAATCCATCATTTAACTTTGATAGCTCCATAAACTTTTTCCACCCCCAATCATGTTCTTTCTTCCAAAATCGGTGTAGTGTATCTGAAATACTACTTTCTTTAAACTCCAATGGCAGAAGCCAAGCAAAAAGCTTGCTATTTTATTTCGAGGCACTAGCCAAACCAGATAGTAGTTCATCAAACTCACCAGAATACTTGGATTTCTTAGGGTCTCTATTAATTACAGCTATTGTAAACTGTGCAAAGTGACTCCATCCTGAATAAAAGCAAATCATATTGAAGATCATGATAGCCACGAAGTGAAGTGTGCCAAACACAACGCATCCAACTTCTACCTGGAAGTAGTTTGTCATGGTTCGCAACACAAAGAAAGAGAGAGAGGTGATTGCAAACATCACATCCTTGTGGATAAATTAAGATATACCTGAAAATCAGCTAAGAGATCTCAAGATATGATGCAGAAGGAAAATGCATGAGCATATAAATCTAAAGGAAATAACATATAAGGTAGAAAAGTATTAAAATAGCAAAAAAAAAACTTAAAGAAACAACTGTTGGGTCCTATCTCCCTTGTTCTTGAATAAAAAAGGGACAAAGACCAATACTTTCCTTCTTATCAGTATGTAAGAAAACATGATATAGAAGTTTGGTTTCAGTGAACCCAGAAGTATTTACATACGAAACATGCCAAAAGAACTGGATACCAATAGTGAAAATATTTACTTGCAAATGTTGGTACTACAGCAGTCTTTCTTCTCCACAATAAAAACTACTATAACTACTGTTTCTTTGCAAAAGTGAGAATTGGATATAAATAGCGAAAATATTTACTTGCAAATGTTCCTACTACAACATTTTTTCTTCTCGATGGCAATAAAAGCTACACTACTTGCCAAAGGAAAAATCACCATGATCAGTCAGAACAACACTTATTTCTAAAATGATCTGCTACAGTGGTACCAGTAAGCTAAATTGATGTATGGTAGTACCAGTCACTATGACACCTAATAAACGGTATTCATATGGCCATCCATGCTCATGATTTCAAATCACCTATTGACCAGTCACCATTTAGAATTTGTAATTCAAATAAAAGTATAAAACAGGCAAATAGTGCACTTGACAGATTCACTTGTGTCAAAACTTTTTCTACTTAATAGAAATTGTTGCAAAAACACTGGAAACTAACAGCCAAACCACACCTACCAGGCACGTAAGAAGCACAGATACAGCACAATAGATATATGTTTGCAGTATACGGAAGTATAAAAAGGTAATGATCATTGATCAATCCAATAAATGGCCATACAAAGACCTACCACTTAAATCCCCCAACATCAAAGGAATTACTCCTTAGCTCTCTCTTGTTGATTTGAGAGAAATTATCGATTCTCCATGTAAACTTTCCATAAAGTTCAGAAGGCCTTGGTCCTATACAAGACAATAGAAATCACAGTTAAAGCACCAACTGATACCAAACCTTTTAATATGACAACATATCAAAGCAAATCAGCTTATCAAAATCATGAAACCCAGTAGAATGTTCAAAAAGCTAAAGTGATAATCATCTTGCTGTAATTACAAGGTGACCAAAGAAATAACATGTCCAACTCAGTGATGTCAGGGTCCTGTGTTTGGGGAATGACCCAGCCAAGGTAGAAAATAAGCCTAATGTAAAGGCCTAAGGACCTATTTGGCTGTACCCACCAGGGGCTCAGGGGCAAATTGCCTCCCACCTCCCTTATTCTCTATATAAAGGACCCAAGGGGTCATGAAGGGGAAACTGACTTGAGCACTCCTCACCTGCTCTCTTATTTTATCTTTGTTCCTCCCTTCTACTCTCTCTTGTCTGTTTGAAGGTGGAACATCCAGCTTTTCAGAACAGTGAGCAATGCTAATCTTCTTGACTGCAACAGAACTAGCTGGAAGTATGACCCCCATAGCAGCAAAGATTCGTGGGAAACCATTCATATGGGGAAGTAATGGGTGGAATGTAAAGTTGGCATATTAGGACTAGGTTTTATAGTGTTACGTGCCACGACTTCCCTAAAGTAAGAAACATGCACTTCCCAAATAACACAGATTAATCTCATACTTTCATTAGCTTTGCCATTTTTCCCTGGCTAAGCTTATCCAGAATTTTTCCCCTTCTGTATTGGAAAACTATCTGTAATGCTATTGCCTCCCTCAGTTGAGATAACATGGAACAATCCATGTTTCTGTCTCAAAGGAAGGGCAGCGACTGGGGGTTCAAACTGACATCTTCAGAATGCTGCTAGCCATCTTTTTAAGAAAAAAAGTTTGAAAAGGTCATTGAAGCACTTGTTCAACATGTTCATAGCTGGAAAAACTTATTTCCATGGTCCAGGTTCAACAAGCAGCTAGTTATCCTAAGTCTAAAATAAATAACCCAAATAACTGCAGTGACCACCTATACTCCCCGTTCCCAAAGAAAATACAAGTATCCAAGTCATCATTCATCCTATTGCATGGGAAAAATTAAGAAGACTGCAATATACGATGTACAAGGTTTAAGTAGTACTGTAACCAAATTAGTTTGAGACCCATTTAGTGTAAATAAGAATGGATAGATTTAGCTGGTTTGCAGGATGGTAACATCAAAAGGAAGACTATAAAGGCATAGCTAAAAACACTTGGAAAGAAGAAACTACAAACAATGCGAGAAGAGCTGGACAACATACCACAATCATCATCATCAGTGTCCGAGTAAGCTGGTGAGGTGGATGGTGTCCCATTTTCAACTTGCTCACTTGACCTCCACTCAGCTAAAGAATCCCCAGAATGGCTCTGTTGATCACTTGGCATCTCTTCAGTTGATGAGGATCTACCATCCCCAGTATTGTCCTCAACCAAAGTGCCAGCCATTACTCTATCACCTGAAGAAGCCAGAATTTTCCTCCCTGCAGTGTCAAGATACTGAAACCATAAGGCCCCGTTTAAATTGGTTCAACTTCACTATTCATTCACACTTCCATTCCATTGAAAACTGTGATCCTCTCACAAAATATTTCTACAGTAAAATGTTTTGCTACAAGGAAGTTTTGCAATCTTTCGCTATCTAAACGGGGCCTAAGACAACCGAAAGTACAAAAAAGTGATAACCAAAAATGAGAATGATCAAGATGTCCCGAGACAGGAAGTTTTGTAGACACTACAAGCAATCTCTAACTAGCAAATCCATAGGACTCATGCCTCATGCATCTCATGTCTAGCTGCCGCAAAAGCATGCGTGGTATCAAGCAGGCATTGGAGAAACGGTAGAAACGGTGATTGAACCATTGGAATTACATGTGTATTCCAGACACTACGGAAACATAAATAACTTCCCGAATTGCAAATTTCCATCACATGGTGTACAGGAATTATGCCCAGATCCCAGGAACACCAGTCGTAACCCATAAAGCCTCTAATTCCCAGGTGAAGTAACAACGCTAATCCCAAAGCAGTAATAATCCAGTGCCGCAAGGACTGTAGGCTTTCGCTGGGTTAAATCATATATGCATCGAAGTTGATTATTTTCATACACTAGGAAAAGAAAAACTGCAGCTCACTCCCAAGGCATAATATTTTCATCCGCGAAGGGAACGAATTGACTGGATGTCTAGAACCGGACCCAACCAACCCAACGCAGACCATTTCTATCCAACCCACGTGCGGGCCGGAAACGCCACTCGCCGGGCCGCGGCCTACGGGACCGGAGGAACCGTCACCGCCGCCGCCAAACTAGATCGGCGAGGAACCGCGCGGCAATGCTCACCTGGTCGGGAAATCCCCCGATTCAGCTCGGATCTGACCCCCACCGGGGAGCCGGCCCCTCTCGTCGCGCGTGCGTCCCCCGCGCCCCGCGCGGAGATCGAGAGCTCCTTACTCTCTCCCGCTCGTCGGCGGCGACAGAGGCGGTGGAGGGGGCGGCGGCGGAGGCTTGCGCCCTAGTCGAGTCGGAGAAGGGGAAGGGGGGGAGGTGTGGTGGAATGGAGTCGGGGAGGGTGGCTGTTGAATAATCGGATCGGGTTTAGGTTTAGTCCCCCTTCCCTCTCCGTAGGCTACCCTCATTCGTCATGGGCTAATGCCAGAGCTATTTTTTTATATAGTTATTTTTTATGACAGTCATTTAAAACGGTGAATAATTATCTGTCTGGTGTTTTAGCAGTGACTCCTATACTGTATATATAAATAATTTAGAAATTTATTTATAGTAATACATTACTATTGTGTAAAAAAGATAAAGAATAGCTAATAGCAACAAAGAAAAGATTGATATCCAATGGTAATAGATGACTTGGATCATCTTTGGAACATAAGTTAGAAAACATGCTGGAATAGGAAAAACACAAGATTTGAGATGTTACATTTCTTCAATTCTATAAGAATTGAAAAACATGGGAAATAAAGAAGAAACCATTTGATAGTGCTATAAGAAAAGCATATGATTTTACAACTTGTAGAACACTATAAATTTGAACGTAGACCAGCGATTTTGTCATTAAAAGCAATAGAATCTCCTCATGTGCACACTAAGCGTGTCCATATTATCTTCTAGCAGATTGCAAACAAAAACTCCTCAAGCAAAGTAGATATCAGCTCCCAGCGGATGTGGAATAACCTAGCGGGAGTGAAGGATCACTTTGTTTTCTCGAGTCCTAGATTCAGGCTAGACGCATTTTTGTTGTCACAAACAAAGCTAGAAGCATTTTTGTTGTCACAAACATTTGATTGATGGATGCAAGTGGAGCTAAGCCAGGCTACCAGGGATGCCAAGTGTGCCTTGTTTTGATGCTAGGATTCTTTCTAAGGTATGACCTCATCTTTATTTTACAACGACTGGAGCCATCGAAATAATTTCCGTAGAATTCTTTTTCCTAAGGCATTTCTACAAAATTCCTCTTATCCAAACGAGGCCTTATATGGTACGGGGCGGTGAGTGTGCAATATTAATGTCATGCATACTGTGGCATTGAGTTGTTGACCACAATAAGTGTTTACTATGTATAACGGATTCTATGACTGTTACCAGTGAAAAGTATAATATATGACAGTTATTTTGGAAATATGGAAAGAAATTTAACTTTAGCCGTAGAAAATGACAAAAATAAGATTGTGTTACATGGATATGAGCGTTATTTTTACAATACGTGCGGTCATTTTGTGTTTATCGTGCAAAATATACTGGTTTGCTAAATATAGAGTTTGGTACTAAGTTATATTGGAACTGTACATATAGTATGCCTTTTTCATTTCAATGATTGTCTTGTACTTTATATTTTAAATAAAAATAATATAGGTAAAAAATAAATGAAGAAATTTAGGGGAGCTCAGTGTGGAGGTTTTTCCTTTCCCTAAATGTAGAAGAGAGGGTATATGACACTGTTATATTATTTTCATCCAGCTATCTAGCAATTATTGATGCTGCTCACCAACACATAAGTATAGCATGAACAAATGAATTTTTTACTGGTAACACCTAAATATATATGGAGTGTTCATTATAAACACATTACATGTTAAAAAATAATCATGAAGATGTTAGTTACATCGATTTGATAAAATTGACATCAAATTTAACAAATTGATTTTTATATTTTAGTTAGGTGTTACATGGATGTGATTGACTATATTTTTAATACTTCAGTTCTTTTTATATTTTCTAAGTAATTGTCTTATTCAGCTAGGTATAAAGTTAACGTTATTGTTTTATTTGAAATAAATATATGCTACTGTCAAAAAAAATTCTCCGTACGCATCCCTTCTATTATCCAAATTGTCTTAAGTTGAATGGTTTTATTTACTTTTCAAAGTCTACTTCATCCTTCCATATGTGTAAAAAAACCCACTTAATCAAAAAGGAGAAAAGAGGCATATATCCCCATAATTAAGCATCTAGATCTCAATGTATAACAATGTCTTTCCATATTATGGTCTACTATCTCATATTAATATATTTATGAATAAATATTAAAAATCAAAGTTCCTGCATTTACGGATGAAGAAAATAAATATGAGTTTGCCTTTTTTATACTTTGGGCTATTGCCCTCAACATTTCCTCATACGGGGTCATTGGTGCAAGTGTAAGACCCGATTTAGTTCCTCAACTAGTTTCAAATGCTACAGTAAATTTGAATGTTTTGTACCAGAACTATGAGTATTAAATGTGGATGACTAACAAAACTTTCCATAACCCCATGAATATATTGAGCCTAATTAGGGCATGATTATACAATATCATGCTGCAGTGAACAATCACTAATGACATATTTGTCATGTGATTGCACGTCCATCTGTGTAATTAATTTTATAATTTGGATTCACGTGCATATCAAAATTTGCAAACTAGTTTTACCAACTAAACAGGCTCTAAAAAGATTTATGTTTCAAAGTAGAGCAACATGAAAGTATCTTTATACATAATAAACTAAATGATACTCAAATCCGTTCAAATTATAAGTCGTTTGACTTTTTTTGCCTCAACTTTGACCGCTCGTCTTATTCGAAAAATTATGCAAAATATCAAAAAAAAATTATTATGACTTACTTTTTTTATTAAACATTCTTCATGAATGACTTAAGTATGACTATATTTGCACAACTTTTTTTTTGAATAATACGAGTGGTCAAACTTAGGGGTCATAAAATCTGAAACGGAGGGAGGACTAGATAAATTATGAAAAGATATTTTTTTAGAACAATGAAAAGATCTTATATTATACTACCTCCGTTCTTAAATATATGACACCATTGACTTTTTCCTTCAACTTTGACCAATGATATTTTATTAGTTACTTTGTTAAATAGCATAAAATGGGTACCACTACATCTATTATTGATAATACTTTGGATTTAACTAGTAGACTTATCTAATTGCATAAATATTTGTAGAAAAGATGAATAGTCAAACGAAGAAAAAAAGTCAATGGTGTCATATATTCAAGAACGGAGGTAGTATATACTACCTCTACCCAGTAATATATATAGCATTAGCTTCATATTGCATACAACCTATTCAGTGGTCAAGTAAACGAGCTAGTTTTCATGAAGTGGAAGGTGTGGTATTTTTTGGTCGGATCTCGTAAGAGGGATGCGCCTAGAAGAAAGCACCATTGAGGGCTGTGTAATATCGTGTTTAAACAAAAAAAAAAAGATTGAGGGATGTGTAATATCGTGTTTAAACCAAAAAAAAAGTAAGGTTATGTGGTTACTGACTAAATCAAATTCCACATTGACTGAATCAAATTCCATATTTATAATCTTTGGGTGAATATAAAATTTAAATTCACATATTCCAATGTTCCGTTCGCTCAGAAAATGGTATTCCCTTCCCTGTCATTTTGTACGTTCTATATACAATATATGATTTTTTATGACACATTGGATTTTGAAAAACCGTAACATTCGTTAGACAAACACATGCCCCAATTGAACCACGACCCTAGCAAACCTTTCACAAAGTCCACATGAACATCAATGAGGCACATAAAGAGCCTATTATCGCTATTCCAAACACCATTTTAACCAACTCTGTCCAGATAATGACGCCATGGATGTAAATCACGGTCTAAAACTCTTTTTGAGCTTAAGTTCAATTTCAGCCAGCCCAGCAGCTTCTTCTTCACGGATAAGTTCCTCTTGGAGCTTCAAAGCCACCGCTTCTTGGTATGCCACTTCTATTCGGCTGTTTCAAGACATTACACTGAGATGAGCATGCAATGCCATAACTGAAGTGGGATTTGAATTTATGTATTTCATTTTTTTAAGATTTATATTTGTCCAAGTAAAAGAATTCTAAACCTGGAAAACCAGTTTTAGATCCCACTGACAGGAAATACCACTTCTATAGCGATGTGCTAACATATTAAGTATGCAACATCTGAAAAAGCCATGTATATCAGGCGACACATGAAGAACTTTGGGAATCAGTCCATGTTGTTGACCCATGCTATGTATTTGCTGAGCAAAATAGTAACATTGAACTGGAAAGTTTGGTACCTGAATATATGAGCTAAGGCAAAAAGCTCAAGTGTTTTCCAGCCTAGCTCTATAAGCCATCTATCATCACGCTCAATAGAATAATTCTTGAACTCTTCACGTGAGCTGCCATCCTGTAATATGGGCATTTATTAGGGAACTATATATATCAGTTGAATAAAGTCCACGAAGACATACACTGTACTGCAAATACTCTTAATTTTGGGGGGTTAGTGCATCGCTAAGACATAGGTCAAATTAAAGCACAATAACATAGGAATGTTTAGTTCATTTTTGTGAAAGTAACCATGCAATTAATACGAATAAAATCTCATAAACTTTCATTTTTTATTGCTAAACAAAAAAAAACTGCAGTTAGCTGCCCACAAGATATAACCTTCTATGATGGATATTAGCATTTGAAACCAATGTCTAACTAATCAAAAAGAAATGCGCACACCTTTGTATGGTTCTGTGAACTTTTATCATCTTTTGTGGGTGACGGTTGATGTGGCAGTGTGTCCAATGCAGCTCTTTCAAGCAAAAGTATCACGTCATCCGCCAAAACAAACATGTCCTGATCAATGAATACCATTGGAGTGCTTCGAGCATCTGTCTCTGTTAGTTTAGGTATCCCCTTTTTGTTCTTGCTCTGGTATTCAAGAGCCTTCAGTCCTCTATATAGTGAGTCAATTACCAGGGTTGATGCAACTTCTTTCTCTATAAAGAAGTGCTTCACTAGAACTTTCAATATAGTGTCAGTCTTTTCCCTTGCCATGCGTCGTCGCACACTTGGATCCATCGCTAGCCAGAATGCACTGAAACTGCAATACACCATAAACAAATATTAAAAGAAGTTATAGGTAATGAGTTTGGTCTTGGAACACCAATGTGCCATTTGAAGGTTTATCTAACCTGGACCACCTCAGTTTATCGTCAATCAACCTGCTAAGTTTGCTTCTTCTTTCATCGATAAAGCGTCGGCAGATTTGTTCCACATTTGATAGATACACCAAAATTAGTTCCCTTCGGTACTGGCTATCGAGGCAACGAAATGGACGGTCTGCCTTCTCCCTCGAATATTATAACGTGAAGCAGAAATGGTTATGCAAAATAAACAGATGCTCCCCACTTGCAATTGACAGATGGTAGCATTAAATGTATGACCCATATGAAACAGATACCTGATAACTTGAACTTGAACTTTGATGGTAAGAACATCCTCAACAACAAAGCCATCATTTAACTTTGATAGCTCCATAAACTTTTTCCACCCCCAATCATGTTCTTTCTTCCAAAATCGGTGTAGTGTATCTGAAATACTACTTTCTTTAAACTCCAATGGCAGAAGAAGCACAAGGTTGCTATTTTAGTTCTAGGCACTAGCCAAACTAGATAGTAGTTCATCGAACTCACCAGAATACTTGGATTTCTTAGGGTCTCTGTTAATTAGAGTTATTGTAAACTGTGCAAAGTGACTCCATCCTGAATAAAAGCATATCATATTGAAGATCATGATAGCAACGAAGTGAAGTGTGCCAAACACAATGCATCCAACTTCTACCTGGGAGTAGTTTATCAAGGTTCGCAACACAAAGAAAGAGAGAGAGGTGATCGCAAACATCACATCCTTGTGGATAAATTAAGATATACCTGAAAATCAGCTAACAGATCTCAGGATATGATACAGAAGGGAAGGGCATGAGCATATAAATAAAAAAATAACATAAGATTGAAAAGGATATATAACAAACAAAAATAGCAAAAAAAAAAGACTTAAATAAATAACAAAAATGGCCATCCATGCTCATGATTATAGTATCTTTTCATCTTTTGAATCACTTATTGAATAGTGCGCTTAACAGATTCATTTGTGTCAAAACCTTTTCTACTTAACAAAATTGTTGAAAAAACAATGGAAACTAACAGCCAAATCACACCTACCAGCCAAATCACACCTACCAGCCAAATCTTCAGAACGGCGCTAGCCGTTTTTCTAAGATTTTTTTTTTTTTTTTGAAAAGGTCATTGAAGCACTTGTTCGACATGTTCATAGCTGGAAAAACTTATTTCCAAAGTCCAGGATCAGCAAGCAGCTAGTTATCCTAAGCTAAAAACAAATAACCAAAATAACTGCAGTGGCCAACTATACTCCCCAAATAAAATACAAGTATCTAAGTCATCGTTCATCCTATTGCATGGGTAAATTAAGAAGACTGCAATAAACGATTTACATGGTTTAAGTAGTACTGTAACCAAATTAGTTTGAGACCCTTCTATGGAACAGTGTAAAATAAGAATGGTGAGACTTAGCTGGTTTGCAGGATGGTAACATCAGAAGGAAGACTACAAAGGCATAGCTAAAAGCATTTGCAAAGAAGAAACTACAAACAAATGCGAGAAGAGCTGGACAACATACCACAATCATCATCATCACTGTCCGAGAAAGCTGATAAGGTGGATGATGTCCCATTCTCAGCTTGCTCGCTTGACTTCCACTCAGCTAATGAATCCCCAGAATGGCTCTGTTGATCACTTGGCATCTCTTCAGTTGATGAGGATCTACCATCCCCAGCACTGTCCTCAATCAAAGTGCCAGACATTACTCTATCACCTGAAGAAGACAGTATTTTCCTCCCTGCAGTGTTAAGATACTGAAACCATAAGTCTCAATTTCAGTCGACAACCAAAAGCACAAAAAAGAGATATCCAAAAGTGAGAATAATCAAGATATTCCCAAGAAAGGAAGTTCTGTAGACACTACAAGCAATCGCTAACTAGCAAATCTGTAGGACTGCCTCATGCATCTCGTGCCTAGCGGCCGCAAAAGCATGCATGGTACCAAGCAGGCATTGGAGAAAACGGGAGAAACGGTGATTGAACCACTGGAATTACATGTGTATTCCAGACACTACCGAAGCAAAAATAACTTCCAGAGTTCCAGAATAGCAAATTCCCATCACATAGTGTCAGGAATTATGCCCATATCTCCCAGGATCACCATTCCTAACCCATACAGCCTCTAACTCCCAGCTGATGTAACGACGCTAATCCAAAAGCAGTAATAATCCAGTGCCGCGAGGACTGAAGGCTTTTGCTCGATTAAATCATATATACATCGAAGCTGGTTATTTTCATACACTAGGAAAAGAAAAACTGCAGCTCACTCCCAAGGCAGATTATTTTCGTAGGGAACGAATTGACTGGGTGCCTGAAACCGGACAATCCATGTGCACGCCGGAACCGCCTTTCGCGGGACCCCGGCCTACGGGACCGAAGGAACCGTCATCGACTCATCGCCGCCGCCAAACTAGATCGGCGAGGAACCACGCGGCAATGCTCACCTGAAATCCCCCGATTCAGCTCGGATCTGACCACCACCGGGGAGCCGGCCCCTCGCGTCGTGCGTGCGTCCCCGGCGGCCCGCGCGGAGATGGAGACCTCCTTCCTCTCTCCCGCTCGTCTGCGGTGACAGAGGCGGGGAGGGGGCGGCGACGGAAGAATAGGGATCGGGTTTAGGTTTAGTTTAGAGCAACTAAATGGGTTCGGCGACGGAGGAATAATCGGATCGGGGTTTAGGTTTAGAGCAACTAAAATGCATGTCCCGCGAGCTGATCCGTTCCCGCGGTTTGGAGCCTGGCTGGTGGGCCAAACGCTCCCGCCCAGCCGCCAGCTCAGCCTGAAACAAGCAACCAAAAAGCGGTAAAACTTTAAGAAGAAAAGATAGAGGCCCATTCAGAGCCTTTGTTTGGAGACAGACTAGGGTTGAAAATAGTCGGACAAATTTCCGTTTTGCCCGAACCATTTTCTAGATTTCATAGGGTCGAATTCGTATTTTCGGACAAAAGCGGAATAGGGACGGGATAAGAAATACGGACACGAAATCGGGACGAAAACCGTTTAGGCTCTATCCTATTCATCTTCGCTTTTTCCGTATTTCTTCGGAATATCCCGTATATTCTAAATTCGGTATATACCGGGTTTACTGTTTTAGACCCATCCAGCCTCCCCAGCTCCTAGGGAGCACACCTTATATGAATTAGCTTTGCTGGGAGCACATGTGCAAAAGCTTATAGCTTATTCCTAAATTACTCCTTCGTCCCAAAATATTTGTCATTCTAAATGCTTTTTTAGGTATATAAATTTATTACATCTTATATGAATATGATATATGCTTGTGTACGTTCATAACATCTTCAATGAGTATGGTCAAAAGTCAGAATGACAACTAACTTAACTTGAAAACGGAGGGAGTACAGCTTCTTCCCCATCGTCAAATTTAACCACTTAATTAGATAAGAATCTGTTATTCTATTATAGGCTTGCATATTTTTATAGATTTTTTTTCAAATGCCAAAATTGCATTTTTCATGGGACAAGCGACGAAGGGAGTATGCTCGTTTCCTCTGTACTCCTAATCCACTAGAAAAGTGAAAGCAGACGTTCTCACCTAAAATTTTTTCTGGTCCAGATACTGCATTGCAAACAATAACTGGAACAAAAAAAAAGAGAGTGCAGTTTAAATCCTTAAAGCACCGTTCTATCATGTACAGGAGACAAAGCTGCAGAGAACCGGATCCCATTGCGGGCCAGCCAAAAGAACAAAAAAGTGTAAATTCAGACAGATGCTACATCTTATCCAAGCGCATCAAGACATCCGAATGAACGAAACAAGGTTGACAAAAGGTTCGAGTTCTCGAATCCCATGTGCAACATCATTAGCACTGCAATCTCTGTCAATCCAACAACAAGATCAAAAACCATATCAAAACCCCACCAGTATAGCTCCTGATGTTCATTTTGAGAACTCCACCCATATCAGTTATCATCAACTTGAGAATGAAAGACAAAGCTTGGAAATGTAGTGGTGATGTCCCTGTCAAAATATGCCAATACAAGCTTGTGAGATACTTCAAGAAAAAACAAGGGAAATGAGCTATGAATAGACAGTATAGCATCTATTATTCGTGGTGGCCTAAAAAGGGAAATCCGAAATAATGTACAAGTGAACCAATTTAAAGCATGATCCATTTCTGGACCCAAAACTATTTAGTAACCTGAAGCTTCAGCATATTTTCTAAGAGAAACAGGAATGTCAAATGGGTTACAGAGAACCCCAACAGTTGCAAAGAAGCAAGCTGTTCTCTAACACAAGTTTTACTTGTCACATTTTAGTATATGGCCAAAGGGCATCTAGCCTAGGTTCGACACCCCGTAGCAGTGAATTAAACGAGTATGTTAGAAAAAAAAGGTCTTCCATGCTATACAAGTAACAACTACGATTTTCCTTCAGTCAGTTGCACGTGGCGGCCCACATGTTTCGGGGTCTTTTCTTGACCGGGCCAGGAAGAGTTTCTTCTTGGTTAAAAGCCATGGGGACGATCTTTACCCCCACCAATTGAGTTATTTCTCTCTTTTTTTTAGAAAAAAAAAGCTCAGCGACAAATTATGTACCACAAATATCACCACTACTTAGAAAAATATCATGTCATTTAACCACAGAAGTAAACTATTTGGTTATCTCAATATACTCAATTAACGAGTTGAAAATGTCAAATCTGGAAATTTAGTCAAGAGCATTGTACCCAAACTTTTTAATGTAAACATAAAACGATAAAACTACACAACAAAGAAGGTTTCTTACT
Organism: Digitaria exilis; assembly: GCA_015342445.1. NCBI lineage: Eukaryota > Viridiplantae > Streptophyta > Magnoliopsida > Poales > Poaceae > Digitaria > Digitaria exilis. Next base: position 1,030,829 of record JACEFO010001947.1, read on the forward strand.
TAAGGTACTGGAGTGTCATGTTCTTCAGCAAAGAGGGGTGCCTAATGACAAGACTGCGCCACTCTTCTTTGTCAATTCTTCCATCATGCTTTGTGTCAGCCTCCTCAAATGTCTTATAACAAAAAAGAATACAATTGAGCAGTGGAAGTAAAAAAATCAGCAAGCAATAAGAAGTCATCAGATTATGTGTTATGCTATGACAAACCCATTGAAGCCATCACAATAGGAGAGAACAAATCAGCAAGAAAGTGATGGGAAATATCCAATATCAGATTGATATGTTGAAGCATGTAACCAGGATGGGATGTTCAACTTCAACCACAACAATAGTTGTAATATTCATTATGGTAGAATGTTTGTGCTCAATTTTATTTGCCTACTTCTGCATTGCTCCACTACATTTTAATTAATATATGTTTGCCAGCAAGGCTCTTGGTTTACCATATTCTTGCATAGTTGCATATACTCAATTGAAATGCAGTATTGTGCAGTTGAGCGCAGGAAGGTTCATAATATTTCAGGACATATGAAAACTTGAGAAATACCACATACTAGACACTATAGTTAAACTGGATATACATTGAATACTAAACTTTAGCAGACCTTGTCAATTATGCTCTCTACAATTTCATCAGAAAGATTCATTCCTGACTCAGCAAGAGTCGCTACAACCATCTGCTTAACCTGATAGCCAAACACAACAAATTATTAAGGTCTTGACTACAAAAGAAAAAAAAACTAATTACAAAAGGGAACATTTCTTAGGAAAATAAAAGGTATCTGGACAAAAAGGAAAAGAATTCAATGAAGACAGCAGTTCTTGAAAACTGAATGCATGTGAGTTCACTTGGTTAATCTAAAGGAAAAATGATAACTGAAAATTCTTTTGTAGCCTGTTATTAACCAAACTAGCATTATTGCTTGAGATCATATAGTCGGAATGAAACTAGCATTATTCTCCTATCCATAGTTTCATACCTCTTGTCTCTCAATGTAGCCTTGTTGCTTGAGATCATATAGTCGGAATGAAACTGCAACAACGATATGAATTTTTCAGAATTAGTTTTTTTTTAAAAAAAAAAGTGGAAAAAATCAGGAAATTCAAATATAAATTGTTAATTCAACTCTTAACATAAATTCAGTTTATTCAAATATGCTTCAAGTTATTGTGGTTAATTGTGTAATTTAGAACTTGGATTGAATACTCATAATCAAGAATCAAATTACTATTTATAGGACAATGGAACTCACAATCAATTTTGTCATCAAGGGGAGCATTAGGATGAAATACTGAGAGAGCACGGGCAAATTCTTCAAATCCTAAAATTCCATTGTGCTTTGTGTCAAACAAGTCGAAGACCTGCAAGATCCAGGATCAGAAAAATATTAAGGATCATCTAGAAACTACTACATCAGCAATCATAATCAAGATTATGGGTCGATGGTTTCCATGCACTGTATTTTATACACAGAACAACAACAACATAGCCTTTAGTCCCAAGCGAGTTGGGGTAGGCTAGAGATGAAACCCAAGAAATAAAGCTCAAGGCTCAGGAACGTTGATAGCTAGTCTCCAAGCGCTCCTATCGAAAGCTACCTCCTTGGAAATATTCTACTCCTTAAGGTCTCTGTTTATCGCTTCGTCCCAAGTCAATCTAGGTCTACCTCTACCTCTCTTTACATTATTGGCCCGCCCTAGGACCCCAATACGCACCGGCGCCTCCGTGGGCCTCCGTTGGACATGTCCAAACCATCTCAGCCGATGTTGGGTCAATTTCTCCTCAATGGGTGCCACCCCGACCTTCTCCCGAATGTCTTCATTCCGAACTCTATCCCTTCTTGTGTACCCGCAAGACCATCGCAACATCCGCATCTCTGCTACACTCAGTTGCTGGACATGTCGCCTTTTAGTAGGCCAACATTCCGCCCCGTACAACATCGCCGGTCGAACCGCCGTCCTATAGAACTTCCCCTTCAGCTTTTGTGGCACCCTCCGATCACAGAGGACGCCAGAGGCTTGACGCCACTTCATCCAGCCTGCTGCGATTCTATGCTTAACATCTTCATCAATGTCGCCATCCTGTTGTAACATCGATCCTAAATACCGAAAAGTAGCCTTATGGGGGACCACCTGTCCGTCGAGGTTAACGTCTCCATCCTCGTGCCTAGTCTCACTAAAATTGCACATCATGTACTCAGTCTTGGTCCTGCTAAGTCTGAACCCCTTCGACTCTAATGTGCGTCTCCATAGCTCTAGCTTCTCATTAACACCTTCCCTACTCTCATCGACTAGCACCACATCATCAGCAAAGAGCATGCACCAAGGGATATCCCCTTGTATATCTCTAGTGACCTCATCCATCACCAAAGCGAACAGATAAGGGCTCAATGCTGACCCTTGATGTAGGCCTATCCTAATAGGGAAGTCAGTGGTGTCGCCATCGCAAGTCCGGACACATGTCCTAGCATCCTTGTACATATCCTTAATGAGGGTAATGTACTTCGTTGGGACATATCCTTTTATACACAGAACATGGTTCTAAAATCTGCAGCTTCCATTGATAGATATTCAACAAAAGTTCCAATGTGAAGAATGTAAATCAGTCAACAACATGAATAGATTTTAATGACTTTCAAGTTTCAAGTGGTATGCACAGATGATTTCACAAGATGCACATGAATCACGAAAGGCAAGAGCCCAAATGGTAGATAAAACTCTGAAAAAGAAATAAGCATGCCAATAAATTAAGAGAGACATGCAAGACATACAAAAAAACATTTTATTCGGGAAACACAAGCATGCTGAATTAAACAAACCATCTAGAAGTATATGCATGGTCTGGCACACAGCACACTATGTATTGCATTGCATAAGATATTCCTGCAGGTAGCAACATAGACAAGTCATAGCACAAGTTATCCAGTTAAGAAACATGTTTGTTCAGCTTCCATTTAGATATACAGCTACCGTGCATTTTGTTGCACACATGGGCTGAGCTAAGGATACTAGTTAAGACTTCACATCGCAACATCATCAGAAGGTGCTATTAAATCAAATAACCACAATATGTGAGAAAAGGATCATCTAGAAAGTACTGCTATTTCTTTTGTTTGAATTTAGATCTCCTATATTGAATTTTTCTTTATTTGAAACAGGCATTCATGATGATTTGAAGGGGAGAAATGATGATTAAGCAACAAAAAACTGAAACATAGAACATTGTCATTTTGGCTAAGGGTAAAGGTGGCAAACAACACAGATGAGGCCAAAGATTAAGCAGGAACTAACCATGTGCGGCGGGACCCAAACCAAATATAGATAAAGGGCGTACCCAGTGCCGTAGGCTCCCGCACTGCGCGGGGTCTGGGGAAGGGATGTATGCGCACAGCCTTACCTGCACAAAGTGCAGAGGCTGGGGCTCGAACCCTGGACCTTCCGGTTACAGTAATCATCCATAAATGAATAACCACTGGAAGATGATTGCGTGAAAGCATAAGTAATGGTAAACCCTTGCCCAGAACAGATAACCGAGGCAAAGTATTCCACGGGAGTCAACTATATGCTGAATCGCACCCCCACCAAACAAAAAATCCCAAAAATATTAGCACAAAACATACAAAGTATGAACGATAACACTCAGCTGAACAATGTGCGATTAACGAATGCTTACGCGGTCGGCAAACAGGCTCTCCTTCTTGCTAGTCTTGAATAGCGCCAGCTGAAATTCCTCCTGTGTAGAGGGGCCCAATCAGCATCAATTATCACAAGGAAATACCCACCGTACTATCTTCAGAGCGCACGGATTTAATTAAGGTTGCATATATGAACCGAGCGAGGCAGGCCAGGAACCCAACCCGCGACACAAACTTACTGACCTTGTTAATGAGGCCGTCATCGATGACGGCGCTGCTAATCTTCTTGAAGAGCTCGTACAGCGCCTCGACCTCGCTGACGCTGACTGCAGGAGGGAAGCACGCACAGTCAGTTCTCAGTACTACTTTTTCATCCGTGCGCGCGAAGCCGTGGAATGAGACTAGGAAAGCCGCGAGGTGGGGGTGGGCTTACAGACGGTCTCCCTGGCGAGGACCTGGGGGTCCTCGAGCCCCCGCGACGGCTTGAGCTCGACGTCGCAGCACCTGAGCAGTACCGCCAGCAGCTGCCTCACCCCGTCCAGGCACTGCACCATGATACTACTGTCGCCGCCCGCCGCGCCTCCGCCCCCACGCTAGCTACTCAAGCGCCCCATCCCGCGGCGGGTCCTCCGAGCCTGCAACGGGAACCGACCGAGCGAGCACCGGATCAACCAACCGACTGACTGACCAATCAGCCAGCCATCCCGTCCGAGCCGGATCGCCCGCGCACGCACGCGCGGGGGTCTCGCCGCGGGAGAGGGGAAGGGAATCCTTAGGGGTGAGCGGACTAGCGGGACGGGCGTTACCTCGCGAGTTGGGGACGGAGCGAGGGAGGGAGAGCGTGGGAATGGGATTGGGAGCGCGATCCTCTCCGGCGGCGGCGGCGCGGGGATCGGACGGAGGCGGAGGCGAATGCAACCGCGACGGCGGGGAAGGATTGGAGTGGGTCTCGCTCGGCTTGTGTTCGTCGTCGGTGTGGTGCCGCGCGCGAGGGAGGGAGGGGGGGATATGCGGCGGTGGGCGCTCCTGACGGACGCGCGTGCTTCCTTCCTCCCTCCTCGCTGCCTCGGGGGGTGGGCTCTCTCGCTCGGCGTGACCGTTTCGGGCTCATCATTGGGGTGGGCCCGGTCGTCTCGAGCGGTGGCGAGGTGGGCCCGCCACCTGCCTCTCTGGGTAGTGTTTAGTTGGGAGGAGAGAAAAATAATTTTTCTACGAAACGTATTTTGTAAAAAAGATAAATAGAAAAGTTAAAAAGAGTTAAAAAAAACTCTTTTAAAAAACGTATTTTTTTGAGAGAGATAAATAATAAAATGCCAAAAACTTTTAGATCTAAACACGACAAGTCTCTCGTCTCACGCACACACACGGCGAGCCGCCGGCCGCTACTGGTTGAGCGGAATGGGGAGGTACGGTTGCCCATCCGGCCGCCGCCGCTCATCCACTTCTCCGTGTAGAGCGCTATTTCATTCATTCTTTCTTTTTTTATGTAAAAAGACATATACGAATTTAATCTAAAAAGACGTAAAAAGGTTAAGAATGAAGAATTTATTAGGAGGACCAAGTAGTGGAGCGAAGAAAACCAACGTAAATGAGGCAAGCGAATGGTTTTTTTTTTCCATCTCGTAAGCTACAACGAAACTGCGAAGCAGCCTACATATGGGCCATATAGGCTCTCAAGATGCAGCGTGGTCTAGTTTGATTGCCTGCACGAGCTATTGAGTCAGGCTCCAGCGATGCAAAAGGAGGCTCCGAGCCAGGCTCTGGCTATACAACTTTTTTGGACGTATCTCGGGATGCAGGCTCTGCTGGTGCGGGCAGGAGCACTTTGGCTGCACGCATTAGAGATAGGCGATGCAACTAGACCTGAGCATTTTGCGGGCCGGGCCTGATTCGGGCCAGGTCGAGAAAAAGCCCAGTTTATTTCGGACCAAAAATTTGTGCCCACGCCCATCCCATGGGAAAGTTCGGGCCGGGCTCGGGCCGTGGGCGAGCTCGGGCTTCCCATACTTTTGTAGTTGAAAAATAAATAAAATTAATCAGTTGGGCGGGCTCGGGCCAACCCGAATTTTTTGCAGGCTTCGTTTTCGCTGCCTAGTCCCATCCTATTAGAAGGTATGGGTTGGGCCCACGGGCCGGGCCACAAATGCTCACGTCTAGATGCAACCATCCAGACATCAAACAGCTGCTCACTACAGCCTGCATCAGAATATTCAGGTAACCAAACATTGCATCTTGCGTGCACTCATTCTGGCTCCCGCGAGTCTAGATACCTGATATGAGCTAGGCTACGTAGGTACAGGCATCAAACATACCCTATGTTGAGGGGCCATTCCATCATCCTTGGCTGTCACAGGAAATGCCGGATGCAAGTTGGCAACAATCAATAGATCAGTGTGCTAGTCATTCCCACATGATGAGATCATTTTTCTATTTAAGGTCAACAAATGCGACGTGTGGTTAAATAATATTACCTTCAACTTAAAAAAGGTTTGTTGTGATTTATGTTGCTCTATTGCATCCTAGTAAAATGTTTTGGAAGAGTAGCATTATATTGTATCAGGGAGGAGGAACAATGCTATATTGCTATGAGCATTGACATTGATAACTATATTTTTAAAATAGCCTTTAAAAAAACCTTATTTACAAATTACAACTAAAAATGAGCCATGTACGCAAATAACAAAATACGGTTGTTGATATCACTTTTGCATCAGATACGTACACCCTTTTTTCATAATAAATTTTTTTCTTATCGTATCAACATTTCTTTCGCTGTCAGCCCGTGCTACTCAAATGACCCCGTCGTGCATTGCCGTGGTGAAAAAAAAAAATGAAGCCGATTCAGACCACACAACAAAAGGATTGGATAGCCATTGCAGCCTCGGGTCACGGTCAGCCATGTGGACAGCAACAACGACGGCTTTCATTAGGCGAGTAAACGGAAGAGATTAGTGTGATCCGTCAAGACTTGATCTGGACAGCAGGGCAAGTACAGAGACCAGTCATTTGTTTAGTGACCGTCAGAGAGATCCATGTCACGAGTCCAAATTAACGTGGATAGGCAATCGATCGTGAGCCAATTATACGACATTTGTTTCAGAGAAGTTTTTTAATATGCTTCCCCTGTTTTTTTTATTACAAGATTTATTTCATTTCTTTATACCAAGACTATGACGGACGGTTACTCTACCCTATTCCATTTGTTATGCAAAATTATAATTTATAATTGTAATGAAGTATTTTTTTAATAAGAACCAAACAGCACACCAAATCTTGTGTCACGACTCGCGAAGACTACGTTTTAATAGAGTAATTGTTGGTCACAAAAGCTTGTGATAACGAAATGCATACACCTTTTTTTTGCGGGAATGAAATGTATACGTCTAGTTGGCTTAAAAGAAGGGAGTAGGTATCACATGAGCTAATTGGTTTAAAAATGTCCTACGCAAATAGTAGATAAGTATCATGACGAAATTACAAAGGATGCAGCAAAATAGGCCATGCATGATAATATTTCTCTCAATCGATCGACCGGGTGTTCTACATCATGTTATCGACAGAGACTAATGTGGGTTTCTTTCCAGCAGATCCAGACTGTCAGACAGAAGAGAAGCGCTCACCTGACAGACATGTGGATCGCATGCATGCTGCAACTGAAAAGAGAACAAGCTGCCATGCATTTTTATAAAATTTGGACGATTTCATGGTTGATGATCTGCCAGGCCAGCCAGTGAAGCGTGCCAGGACCAGAAGACGAGAGGAATCCACAATACCTTACCTTGCAACCGATGCTTCATCTGCTTGGCTTTTTCTTCCAAGATGATTGATGAGTATATATATTGCTGCTTCTGATTCCAAGAGGGCTGAGCATCGTCAAGAAGCTACGATTACGAATAAGTACCGCACTTACTAGTCATCTGAGGGTTTCTTCAGAACAGCTTGCACCTGATGCTTCATCTATTTGGCTGCTTCCACTTCCAAGATCAGGAAAAAAAAGTTTTAGACGATGAAGTATTGCAGCTTCCGATTTAAACTCCCCAAGATCTCCAGAGTAAACACAAAATCATCTTCTCTGAAGATGAAGTGTTACGGCTTTTGATTCAAACTACCTCAGATTCATGAACTGTACTTGAAGCAAAAGATTTCCCTTTTGGAACTCCTTTTTACAACGCAGTGAGGAACCTAGCATGCTATGTGTTATTGCAAGTTTGCAACTTCATCTCAATGGAACTTTCAAAGATCTTTCTTTCTTTAATATTACAATGGAGTAGTTAATAGTGCTCTAAAAACAACGAGCCAATTGGACTGTCATTTTACAATGATGTGTGGATGCATGGAGAAAATTCTACAAAAGATTTGAAGACAGAATGATCTACACTCTTGCATTTCAGTATTTGCATCAAAAAGTTGGAGCTGCCTGGAGCCTAAGACAGTAAGACATCAAAAAATTAGAGTGGCTAGGACAATGGACATGGAACAAACAAGAGCCGAGAGAAAGGTGATGCTAGATACAAATCCTATGTGAGCTTCATCACCACAGGGTATCCTCCATGCAGCTTTCTCCACGGGTGCAGCTTCAAGATTCTTAAGCACCCACAAACAGGAATCGGATTGGATTTCCTTTTTTCTGTAGCGTAGGAACAGATCTGGGCTATCAAACTCAATTGCTGCATACCCACTGGCATCAAGAGGCTGTAATTAAACATCAAAGTCATCAACCAAGAGTTTCTTGAGAAATGTTCTGACAACTGATTATACTAAACACGTCTACGAGGAGTTGACCAAGATAAACAAAGAAACATGTATTTTAAATTTCAGAACTCCATGTGCATTTCAGAACGGCAGAGTGGCCATTGCAAGAAAATACTGCTTTCTACATTTTTTATTTCCTTTTGTCCTCACTTGGACCATCACTTCTCCTACACGTTGAGCATGCACATCTCAGATACAAGCATTCCACCATATATTATTGCCTAGCAAAATATAAATCAAATGCAATGACAAAACTTTCCCTCCACGATCAGAGTTGCCTGATCACATGATTCGGTTGTATAAGCTGCATATCCTAACTTTAGATCATTCCAAATAAATACAATTAAGACAACAATATGCAGTACAGAAAAAAAGTATTAAGCTCAAACTCAATTGAGATAAGTAGGGCCCAAAAAGCACAATTATATGATAATAGTCATTTTCAGTTTGCTACTCGAATGAATCATCTAGTTCTCATTTCCTGTCTCCCAGTTGACTAGAAAGCTGAAGTTATGTTTTCCACGACCTAGCCCATCAGCATTTTTTCTGAAATTCCTGGAAAGTTTTTCAAGGTAGCATGCAGAACAGTTGCATACATCCGTAGATACTGGTGAGATAATATTTGCGCGCTAAGCAAAACTAATCAGAAATTATTAAAGTTGCAGGACAGCTTATCTCTACTTATTAGGCCCATGTTCTAAAACAAATCCAAGGGAGTGGCAAAGCATACATTTGCTACTGTTATGCATCAACGTAGCCCAACCTAAGAGTTTTCTATGTCTCAGCATGCATTATTTAATGTCCATCATGGAAATCATGTACCAGTACCACTATCTATAACCAAGTTGTTGAATATCCTAAACATTCATGAGAATCAATTTTTCAATTGATAACTCAAACCTGAATGCTCTATTTGCAGACAGAATTTTTGGTATAATAGCATATACGTAGCTAGTAGGGTAAAAGTAAAATGATAACAGGTGATGTTCTGTATAACAGGTAGCAGGAACCAAATAATTCAAATTAATAGTGCTTATTATTACCATGGTAGTTTATAGGACCTTACCGGGTACCTAGCGTGGAGAGGAAGGTCTATTACAATGTCAAAGTTTATTGAAGTGCTTGGTTTGAGATCAAAATGAATCTCAACAGCTGACCGGTTGGATAGAGCTGACGGAAGTTCAAGGTTGGTGTCCCCAAAAACAGCAACATCGAGGAAAACTGCAAGATTAAAGAAAAACTTAGCAGAACGCAAGTAGCAATGCAGTTGCAGGCTTTCTCAGAGCTAGAATTCACCTTTGCGCTCAACAAAATGCTGTAGCTCAAATGGGTCAGCAAAAACCCCATTCGGGAGCTTTTCAACTATCACCAGATGGGCATCATGTCCATCAAGGAAATTAACCATAGCATCTTGACATGCACCAAATTTCAAAGAATAGACTAAACGGCGGTGAGAGCCTTCACCAACCAGTTGCCGGCGCAGTTCTGACAGTGCCGGCACTTCAACATCATCAGTAATTCCTTTGCACAATTCAGTAGAGTCAGACATTTCAGATAAGTCACGATGGTGAGCGTGGTGGTCAGTCAAGGCGTTGAGATATGCATCGCCAACGTACGTCCTAGAGCAGGGCATACAATTGATTGATTTCTGGCTTGTACCTGCCTGTGCAGTACAATGATTAAAACTTGCCTAAGCAGTATGCATGTTAAAAATCCAAACAAGATACAGCTACACCAGACTTGAACAAGCATAGAATCGAACTTGTTTGGAATATATTCACACACTTGATCACATGATGAAGCAACATAACTGAACCTAAAAGACAATCAGCTACAAAGGAATGATTATAAGACCGACCGAAAATCCAAAGCAACAAGGCGTCACAAAATCCGCAGCAAACTGCGCGGGGGGTAAATCCGCCCGGACCAGGAGCACCCCACACTGCCACACATCCCAATATACCTACCTGGTCAGGCGACGACGACGCGGCGGAGATCCAAGCCGCGGCGAGCGCCACGGCGAGCAAGCACGGCCTGCCCGCCACCGCCATAGGAACGGGGAGGTGGAGAAGGCGACGCGACGAGCTCGGGGAGTGGAGGTATCAGAGAAGGGTGCCGTGGAGTGGAGCGTCTCCACGCCCGCCGCGTGTCGCGGATCTCGTCGCGGCGGAGGGCCGGCGGAGGCCGGAGGTCGACGACGGCGACCGATGTGGGGGCGGCGGACGGGGCCTGTTGACGAGCTGGTCCGGTTCAACCAGCTGAGCTGAGTGGGGGTGTCGGGTGTGTTGTGCCCGAGGGAATCTGGGGTTGTGACTGAGTGCTTCCGGTCCCACACGTCAGTCACCAGGAGGGATGGAATGTAAGCCCGTGAAACAAAGGCAGCATATGGTCGCTACGTGTTCGAAATAATACACAGGCGAGCGGCGTTAGGCCATTCTCGATGTTTACCTAGAGTGCTACGTTATCTTAAAAATATTTAAAAATGTTTAAAACTAGTATAAAACACCTTACTCTCAATGTATAGTTTCATCTATTGTTGTTCCCTAGATTACATGCAGGACACAAGCTGTCTAGGTAAGAGTTTCATCACTATGAAACTCATTTCACCTCTCTTCGTTAATTCACTGTCACATCAAACTGATGGCACTCTATTTATTACCAATGAAACTCCCACTGAGACTGATCTTATAATTTCTTCGTCTCTATATCATTGAATTAACTCTGTATTGTACACAAATTTGCCTCAGATTTTGCTAATACAAATAAGAGAACCATATGCGTATACAACAAACGCCAAATCCGGTTTTAAAGCGCACCGCCACAAGCTGAGGAGCGCTAAACAAAGACCATGGCAGAACATGACTTCAGACCCGTTCGTTCATTCATCCATTGAAAGTAACAAGGCAACAACTTCGCACGCAGCTTTTGGCCCTTTACAGCAAAACTAATATTGCACAAAGTGAATTTGGAAAACATGAGCTGCCTACTTGCGTGCTGCCAGAACGGGCATCCGAGTCCTTGAGCTTGTGGAACCAGCACTCTGCCATGAGGACGGCTTCGCCCTGCCTGCCATAAGCGCGCTGGCCACAGTGGGATTTATAGTCCGCCTTTTCATCGCCAGGTCCAGTTTGCCCTTTGAGGCTGAGCTTGATGACTCCGGGAAGATGGAGGCAGCTTTGATTGCTGCTCTCTTGTCCTTCCTGCTCTTCTCAAATTTCGATGCAAACTTCACTGAAGCTGCTGCGGCGGCATCTTCTGCGGAGGGAGGCAAGAGCCGCACTCCGAGGCCCATCTTTCTCGCCGACTTCTTCTCTTCTGCGACCCTCTTCTTTTGGCTCTACATAAGCACAACAGGTGGATAAGAATCCTGGTGATTGCATGAACTACAGTGGAATAATTAATCGAAATACAGGAATTCATTGGATGACCCTAAGACGGTCGCGGAGCGATCTGTTCAGCGCATAATCATCAGAGTGACGGCTGTCAGACAGCCGTTGAAGGCGGACTAAAACTGGCTCAGCTTCTTTCTTCTTCCGAAGATCCTCTTCCTGGTGTTCAAGCCGATACATAGGATCTGCCAGCTTGTCTCGATCTGAGGAAACATCCGTAACAAAACATCAGGCATTTGCAAATAAGGGATTGGCGATGAATAAAAACAAATCTTTACAAGGGGTTGAACCTTCATCTGCAGGCAGCAGCAGTGTCTCTGCATCCTCAACATCAAAATCTTCAGTCTTCTTCTGAGCCCCACTGATTATGACATATTCAGTATTTTTTGGGTCTGTTTGTATGACGATTTCATTCTTGCAACAGGGTGCTTTCATGGTGAAGCTCCATATCTGACATAACCAGTTAGCAAAACAATGTCAGAAAAGTAGAGGGGGTAAGCGATATAAATATGCAACAGAAATAGTAAGATTTCCCATAAAAGATAAACACAAAAATATGGAAAGCTCTAAGCATTAAGAATTTCTGAGATTTCAGATGATGAAAATGAACAAGGGTGTTTGCACATGCAGACCTTGTCCAGTCTCCAGAGATATGACAGTTGCAACAGTTAGGAAGGAATCCTTTCTACTGCAACAATCCTTTTACAATACTATCCTATTACATACACTTTACCTAACAGTTCTACATAAATCATATCAGGAATTAAAAGCTACCGCAGACCAGCGATACTAAGGTCTGAGGTTCGAGGGTTAACTCATTAATTTGAAGGGTTGAATCAAAGTTGCAGGAGAACATCTCAAACGACAATACAGTGAAACCTGCACCAAGGATAATATGCCAACGATTTTGTTATTGTGACACAGGAACAAAGTTCAAGGGTTGATTCACATATCCAAAGGGTTAAACCGCTGCCTTCAACTTGATCAAAGTTGAAGAAAAATATCTCAAACCACAATATAACAAAGCCTCTCCAAGGATAATATGGTTCATCTAATGACACTTATGACAATACTAGTCGTTCTTTTCAGAAAATTAGTCATTGACCATTGGTTAGAATGAATGAACATTGAATTTCATCAACACTACGTATAATGGTTGCAATGACTAATGGATATGGCCAGGATTAATTTGCCAGACACATTCTCGTCAACGATCACTGGTTAGCAGATGAGCAGTTCTTATGCCTGACTTAATTAAGCTGATAATAAAGCATATGGTGCCTCCGTTTCTCTTAAGTCTTAACAGTGATTCAGGTAATGCCAAGTCCTATACTCCTATTGCATACTCGGATACAGTCATGCAGAACAACCTAATAAACAGCATTTCTTATTTCAGTTTAACCTCTAAAAAAACATGCCAAAGCACACTTTCGCTCAAACGTTTATGTTATCCCAATTTATTGACACTGTTATTTAATTCCCTAACATCATCACGAGCTATATTTTTAGATATTAATATGCTTGAATTGTCATACTTCGGTTAATATCACCTAGTTAATATTGAAAAATGCTCAGCTCATGAACCAAACAAGCCAGCTCGAGTTTTTTTTAATAAACCAAGACAAACTCAATTTTGAGCTCATTAATCTTAATGAGCCAAGCCGAGCTAGATTGTTATCAAACAAACCATAACAAGCTGAGCTGGCTCTTCAGCCTTCTCTAGGTAGGCTTGACAGAAAATTATGATAGTCCAGCTAGAATGACAGGTTAATATCAATGTTTGCTTTAGTTTGGTTCCTGGCTGAGGGTAAACCAATTTATTGGGACCGATAACTAAATACTTAAAGCTGATTATAAGCTTATACAAAACCAAATTTAACAGATCATAATCTGCAAATTCAATCAATTATACAAGGGACATCATCTTATGCTTAATTACATGGATATTATTGAACAGCCACAATACATAGTAACCTAAGAAAAAGTTGTATGTAATCCAATAAGTACCTTGGTAGAGTAATAATTTCCAACTTGTTTCTTCTCAGCATTAAACCTTACTCCCTTCGCTATCATGGAATTGCATCCACCACACCAAATGTGATAAGGCATCTCAAATCTGGAAAATCAACCGAAGCACATTAAAACCATAGACGAAAAGAATTAAAGGGAGAATAAGTGTTGTGTAAAAGAAATATCTAACTGTGCAAATAAGCTAAATGAAACTGAAAGAGCATCTAGTTCCCCTAATGGTTTTGGTGATTTGTGTGACAACAATGATTAAAGGACTAACGTTTTCATCTAAGATTGTGAGCAGGTCGGTATTCACATATTCACAAGCTACATGGACATAACAAATTGAATATTGGTTATATGACTCACAATAGTATATGATCCCGTGATGATGTCATGAACACAAGGTCAAGCGATGAATCATAACATTTCAAGGACTGAAAATTGCAATGTTTCATGAATGCATTACCAATGAGACATGTGGTTAAATTATATATGATGGTCTCATTATTGGAAACTTGCAAATATGTTCAAAGGACAAATTATGAAGGCATGAATGATTGTGTAAAAGAAAGCTACACTTCAAAAGATGGAAATTCAACAACAAGTATTTGAAGAAAAGATTTATTAAGGTGCTGTCCTCAGTGAAGCTCAAGTGACCCTAAGGTGAAGGTTGTTCTGACCAAGTGCTTGGATTTGAGGGAATAAGCAAAGGTGAAGGGCAAGTGGTGACTTGACCGCGAAGAACTCAGCTAAGGTGAAGAATCAAGCCAAGTGGTTGACACCGAGGAATCAAAGGTCATGCAAGTCTCACAATGGAAAGCCTAATTATTTTGTATGACAAGAGTGACTATATGGACCAAGGAATGGATATCACTCTCATGAGTTAGAGATCTTGGTTTAAGTCACTAGCTCAAAGGTTTATGTGCTCAGAGACAAGAAAGAAGTTGATGCAAATCCTAATAAAGAGATATTGATCAAGTATGGCTCAATAATCAAAAGAGAAGCTCAAGTTGAAGAAACGTGCTTTATTATAATCTTGAGTTTAGGAAAGCCGTACTATTAAGAGGGATGCATCACATTGTGTCTTGATCAAGTATCAATGCTCAAAGTAACCCATGTGAGTTGATGAGAGACACAAAAGCCACACGAACACTTATACATGTGCTGACTGGGGCAAATCGGAAGTTCCGGTTTCCCAAACCGGAAGTTCCGGTTCTTGGGTTCGTGTGCTGCAGAGTGCAACGGCTAGTTCGTTCGAATCCCGGAAGTTCCGGTTTTGGGAAACCGGAGGTTCCGACTTCCAACGGCTACTAACGGCTAGTTTCGTGGAGAGCATCTATAAAAGCCTCTCCACCCCCTCTTGTGCTGGTTGCTGCTGCTGTGGTTGCTGCTGTGCTCCCCTTGCGCCCAAAACTGAAAGAAAGCCAAGTTTAGCTCTCCCCAACCCCTCTTTGTGAGGTAGCTTGAGATTAGATCATATCTTTGTGTTGGGTTGTAGAGAGAAATCGTGAGCAAGATTGTGAGAGCACAAACACTTTGAGCATTGCTGCGTTGACCTCGTTATACAAGTGATACATTTGTTACTCTTGGAGGTTTAACCTCCTAGACGGTTAGAGGTTGCTCGTGAGCTCCCAATTCGTGTGGTGAGCTGCGGAAAGTTTGTAAGGGTTGCGCTTCGCCTCCGCAAGGAAAGAAGCAAGATAGTGGAAGTGGAGAAGTGGTTGAAAGAGACCCGACTCGGTGGGAGGAGTTGAAAAAGACTCGGTCCCTAAAGAGTTCCTCGACGGAGAGTAGGATTCACCGGTCCTGTGTGGCGGCTTGCGGGCACAGGGTGAATCCGAACTTCGGTCAAACAAATCCTTGTGTCTCTCCTTTGTTCCATTTATTCTTGCATTTTTGGTGATTTGATGAAATTGTTTGATCTACTGTATTGGTAGTGTTTCTATGTGCAGGGACTGTGAACTTGCTAAAGAAACATTGCAGAAGCTCACTCTACAAGATTCATCAAATCAGAGCTCGAGAGAAGGGGTTTTTGAGCTTAGTGCTCTGTTCTGTGTAGAACCGGAAGTTCCGGTTTGGCAAAACCGGAAGTTCCGGTTTGGGTGGCTGACAGCTCATTTGTTGAGAAATATTTTTTTCCGCTGCTGTTTTGTTGTAAATTTCAGATCGGCCTATTCACCCCCCCTCTAGGCGACATCCAGGTCCTTTCAAAAACAGTACCATGTCCATGCAACCGTTTATTTCATCTAACAGCCACTTTAAATATATGAATTTTTATCGAATTGTCGTTTGATACCATTAGTTTTCAAGCCAAGCAGTGCCATGTCCATGCAACCGTTTATTTCATCTAACAGCCGCTTTAAATATATGATTTTTTATCGAATTGTCGTTTGATACCATTAGTTTTCAAGCCAAGCAGTGAGAACTACAAGGCAAACCAGCGCACGAACTAAGTTCAAATGGTTGTGTACAAGCATAACCAATCATCATTTGGCTGGTACACAATTCGTAGCAAGGGCATATTATTGACAAATGCAGTCAATCATTTAGCAGTTCATGTATTTGTGTATTAACAAACAAGAAAACGAAGTAATGTCTCACAAGAACAAACCTTATAATCAGGATGCCCTGGTCGAGCTTCCTCGCCCTCTCCCTGAGGGCATGCTGGCCATGGAACTTGTTCAACCCACCCTGATCAAGCACAGACAGCAGAAACAGCAGCACGAATCAGCAGCCACGACACATGGCGAAGAGACACACGATGTTCCGCCAACAAAGAGACACGTACCTTCTTCGGGCTCCATTCCGGCGGGTAGTAGAAGTTATCCGCTCTCGCTGCGGCGAGCGACGACTGCAGGGAAACCACAACGAAACAAATCCGTCAAATACCAGCGCATAATAAAACATTTTGTCCCCGCTCAGAGCACACGAATTCGAATTCTCCCCGAATTTAAGAGATCATGGGAGTATATCGCGAAGGAGAGGCCGCGAGATTTGGGGGCCGGAACAGGGGAACAGAGCGGAACCCCCTAGGGTTAGTTAGATCTCCAACGTACCATGTTGCCTCTCGGCTGGAGGAAAGCAGGGAGAGGGGATCGGCACGGACGGCGGCTTCCCGGTGGCGGTAGCGGCGACGGCGAGTCGGCGACGGCGAAGGAGGAGAGAAAGAAACGGAGGTGCGGAGCTCTTATTTTGCGCGTTTGTGAAGACGACCAAAACCGACACGGAATGCTGAGAGGGTGTTTGAGTCTTTGACAAATGTGGCCCACATGTCGGTCGCCGAGACCTGCCACTCGCGGTGGCTGGGCTAATGGGCTTGGGTGTCAATCCTCTAATCCTCTCCTCTACCATACGGATTTACGGTCTGCAGATGATTACACGTGACGGCAAATGTTCTAAAAAAACGTGACAGCAAATAGACCTGTTTCATGCACAAAAAAAACAAATAGACCTGTTTGAATATTAAAAAAAAGAAGACCATTGCGTCAAGCATAAGATTATTTATTCATTGCGCCTTTTATCGCGGTAACTTCTGTCTGTAACTTGCAGTATACTACAAACTTGGTGCGACTTGCACATCACAGAAAATCCGTAGGATACACCAACAAATCAAATTAACTCCAGTCACACATTCCACTACGAGTCTACGGCCACACGAAAGTAACAGAGCTTGGCAAATAAACTATTCTAGATTATCCCCCAAGAAAACGTGATTGGCGCAGTTGCAGATGAATGTCTAAGCATGAATGCCATCAAAGAACTTCATGTAGTCATCGAGCTTCTCTTCATGCCTGATCTTAACGATAGAACCATCCTCTTCCACCTGCAAAGCAAACAACAAACATCGTTTGAATGGCCAAGGAAGAAAAACTGATATCTTTTCCCAAGAAATTGCGTGAAGAGAAAGCAAATGTTGGTGGTAGTTTTTACCCAGTATTCTGGCGGCCTCAGCTTAAGGTTGTAGGTGGAAGCCATGCTCATGCAGTAGGCGCCTGCATCATGAACCACCAGTCCAGTTCCCTACAAGGGCAATATGTCAGAGGGTAACGGAGGAGGTTCTTGGCATCAGAGAAAATATTATGGTGTTCAAAAAGACCTCATCAGGTGTTGGGAGCTCCCTATCTTTGCCAAGGAAATCTGCAGACTCACAGACTGGTCCGACAATATCAAAGGTCGCTACTTCGGCACCAGGAGAGGGGGGAGATACCAGTTCGATATGCTGCAAGATGAGTAATGGTTCAACAGAAAGTAACAAGATTAAAGCGCTGAAACGACTTCTGTGCATGCCATTTTCATTTAGTGCACCACACATGATTTTCTATGCAATTGAATGTAGTGATGCATCATCGTTGATAAGATCTAAACAAACCTGGTATGCTCCATAGAGACTAGGTCTGATGAGTTCTGCCATGCTGCCATCGACAACAATGAAATTCTTTGTACCATTTGATTTAACACCAGTTACTTTATTGACAAAGCAGCAAGTATTAGCAATCAAGGATCTTCCAGGTTCAATGATAAGAGTAAGATCTCGAGAGAGAACTAATTCCCGCACCTACAACAAAATAATTTGAATAAGCATAATGAATCCAATCATAACGGCATAAGCTAACTTTCCATATCACAGAATGGAAACTCTTCTTTAAAAGAAAGCATATGTGCCTGCAAAGATATGAATCGGAAATACGGTGAGGATGCTGAACTTACAGTGTTGATGAGATCCATAGGTGTAGGCAAGATTGCATCAGTGTGGTGGTAATCTATTCCCAAACCGCCTCCAATATTTAGGTACTCCAACTCAAAACCTTGTGCTCGGATTTCATCAACAAAATTTACCATAAGAACTGCAGCATCTCTGAATATATCAACCTAAAGAAAAGAATGGAACAACACTTTGAATACATGTAAGAAAGAGTAGTTCATGGAGAATAGTGTTACATGGAATGGACCACCTTTGTATTATTGACAGATTTTGGACTTCATTAAAGACAATAGCAACTTCAACAATTGAGAATTAACAAACTCGCAAATTGGCAGTTCAACATGAAACAGTGAGAGAGCAAGGTGCAAATGTGGTCTGGCAGCAGAAAAAGTGAAAAACACAATTGAAATTTTTGAGTTTCGAAGAGAACAAGTAAATGAGAATTGTTCTGAGATGAAATATCAATTTGAGAATGGCAATGGCAGTGTTATCACTTTATATTCATACACATCTATCCTTGTTACAGGTTGTAAATGGTACAAAATGGTACAATTTATGGCAGAAAATGGTACAATTTACCACTGCAGCACGCTCAGCATAACAAACACTAGGCATTACAATTATAGTGATATAAGAAAGAAATACTATACAAAGTGAACAAAACATTACCTTTGTAATAGTAGACCCCAGATGACAATGAACACCAACCAATTTGATTTCATTCGAGTATGATTTAATAGAGTCCAAGAACCATTGCAGTTTCTCATTGCGAATCCCGAACTTGGAAGTTTTATTTCCAGTGGCAACATACGGATGTACCTGTGGAAAGAAAACAATTTTTATCTTACTAAAAAAAATTAGACTGCTCCAGTCATATCAAGAAGATTTTATCTAGGTGTAAGATTCGAAAACTTTTCTAACATATTACACTAGTTTACTCTTATTAACTACTTTGTTTACTCTTCGCTCTCTTTTGGTGGCTCTTATCGGGTTCTATATCTAGCTTGGGATTAGATTGTGGTGGTGGTTGTTCAAAGGTGTAACAGACAGTGTGGTCCTTTAGTCAGGACAGGGGTGGTGGGTGTCCACAAGACCATATCAAGCGATTTAGAACATACCTGCGGATCGACGTCCGGATTAATTCTAAGCAGAACAGGCACTCTCTTTCCTGTAGCCCTTGCAGCTCTGACAATATTCTCCAAATCAAATTCGCTATCCACATTTACGAACACTCCACTCTCAGCAGCTAATTTAAGATCTTCCAGCGTCTTCCCATTTCCGTTAAATATACACCTGATCTTCAAAATACAAACTGAACATCAGAAGAAAGGCATTCCTCCATCAACAACATTTTAAACGCAAACACATTCGCTCAACGATCCACTCCATCCCAGGGAGGCAGGGACAGGGAGTGAGGAAGTAGGGGGTCCAGGAACGAGAGGAAGCGGCACCTGGTGGGGTCGAACCCGGCGTGGAGCGCGAGGCGGAGCTCGTTGCCACTGACGAGGACGGCGCCGCAGCCGAGCTCGCGGAGGAGGCGCAGCACGGGGAGGTTGTTGTTGGCCTTGACGGCGTACCCAACGACGGAGCGGAGCCCCCCGAGAGCCTCCCGGTAGGCGGCGAAGTTGCGGAGGACCTGCGGCTTGCTGTAGAGGTAGAAAGGGGTCCGCGCCGCCGCCGCCATCGCGTCTTCCACCCGCACCCCCTCGCAGTACAGGTACCCATCGGCGCCGCGGCTGAAGCAGTGCTTCGGCGCCGCCGCCGCCGGGGCCGCCGCCGCGGGCTGCGGCGGCGGGGACGGGGAGGTCGTGGAGACGGAGGCCCGCACGGTGGGGAGCCGGCCGTGGCCGTCCCTGAAGGAGACGGCGGCGGTGGCCGCACCGCCGCCGCCGCCGCCGCGGGTCGTGTGACCGGATGGGGTAGGGTTTAGAGCGGGGAGGAGGGCGCGGGTGAGCAGGTTCGCCATGGTTGTGAAGCGAAGGATTCTGAGTCGTGGCGGCCTGGCGGGTCAGCCACTCAGCCTAGACCCTAATAGAAAGGAGGGGAGGGGAGATGGCGGCAAGGCAGTGCGCTGGCGTCAGTCGTCAGCGCAAGATTGAGCGGACCGCGACTCTGCGAACGTCAGCGTCGCAGCTAGGGTTTGGCCGTTACGAGACGAGACTCTCTGTTTCTTCAGCATGGGCTGGGCCGAGGTCTGTGTATGCGTGGCTGGGCCGAGGAAAAAAATCGGAACCATTTGTTGCTCATGATATCGCTCATAAAAAAATTTGTTGTTCTAAAAAAGAATAAAAAAAATTGTTGCTCATGATCAACAGATCATGTGTGTGTGTGTTGGTGTCAAAATAAAAAATTGCTTGTTTTTACACTAAGAGAAAAGGATAAAAGTGTTTTTTAATGGGATATGGTAGACACTGGACATTGTTGTTAATAGCTGTTAGACAGTACTGGACTTGAGAGCACGAGCACATTGGGGAGCTTATCGGGAGACAGATTAACTTACATATTCCCTTTTTTTTTTTAACCCAACACAAGCATCGCTTATTCCAATGCCCAAAGCGTACGAACGACGAACTGATGCAGAGGTGTGTCATTTGATACACATTCAAAAATTGCGAGCACTGAATTTTGCGAGCTTATTTCTTGGTCCATACCAATCCTCATGAGCTGATCCCCAGCTGGATGCGCCAATCCTCGAGCTGCTTCTTTACTTGATTTGAACCAGTGGAGCCGTAGGATATGAACTTGTTCACAGCGTTTTCAACCCCCAAGTACTCGTACACGTCGGCCTCAATCCCTGGATGAAAGCCTTTTAGTTTTAGGTCCTCCAGTTGAAGTTCAGCTAGTTGGCAGTTCTTGGAGACGCATAGAGCAACAGACTTTCCCGCTATCTCGTGAGAGGTTCTGAATGGAACTCCCTGCAAAGACAAAGGGAAAGAAACAATTAGATGCAATAATCCCATCCGATAAAAGTAAATATGACAACGCATCAATAAAACTATGAATGACTTTAAGTATGTAGTGTCCTCTGTACGACGCTATATATGATTTCTATATACAACTAGTCAACTATCCATCATATAGTTAGGAGCAAAAGGAGTTGTACCTTCTTCACAAGATAATCCGCTAATGTTGTTGCATCCGGATGACCACCTGGCAAGGAACTTTGTATTCTTTTTGAATTAAAAGCAATGTTTTGAGCAAACTCCGTGCAAACTTCAAGCATTCCTAATATGGCCTTCACGCTATCAAACAACGGTTCCTTGTCTTCCTGGTCAAAAGAAAATTTTAAGAATATGCGCTCATGTCTGTAAGCACGGATATGAGAATGAGGCCTACCTGAAGATCACGGTTGTAGGCCTGTGGAAGGCCCTTACAGAGGGTTAGGACAGTCATGAGATCTCCAACAACCCTAGCAGACTTCCCACGGACAAGCTCCATTGGATCCGGATTTTTCTTTTGTGGCATAATGCTGCTTCCTGTTGAAACTTTGTCACTTGGTGTCAGGAACCCAAACTCCTCCGATGCCCACAGAACCCACTCTTCACCAATTCGAGAAAGATGAACAGCAGCAATTGAATTGGCTGCGAGAAATTCCAATACAAAGTCACGATCTGATACTGCATCAATGGCTGTTGACCAAGAAAAGCTTTCAGTTTAAGTGAGGACTATTTAAAAAATGAACAACTTGGTATTCACTGTGCTTCTAGACTAACAAGTAACAAGTGAGTACATACATGAGAATGACTCAAAACTATGCTGCCACAAAAATATGCATATTTTCATCTAGCTTTATTTCAGTATGATTCTATCAAGCTCTGAAAAATATATTGAGAACTTGATTATCACAAAACAAGACTCAAGATAGCTTCAAGTTCAACTAATAAAACAACTCTGGCTTGATCATAGTTGAGGCTAGTAAGATAATAGAGTAGCAAGCCAAGCCTTAAGGTTGGAGCCTTGAAATTATACTACTTCAAGAAATCAGCAACTTGCCTGTTCTTCATCGGAGCTGTAAACTTCAAATCTTTAGCTGTCTGAAACCTGTCAATAGGAAGCCCAGTTCCAGCCAAAGCACAAGCACCGAGAGGGCAGAAATTCACCCGCTCCCTGCAGTTGACCAGCCGACCAGCATCACGCTCCAACTGTGCAAAGAATAATGTCAAGTTCACCAGAAGCTCCATCATTTTTTATCCGTAAAGATTATCAGTAAAGTGCATGGGGCCCTGTTAAGGACTATTTGGCTCCTCTATCTATGCTGTAAAGACATCTCAGTACAACACCAAAAATTGTAAATATTTCACAGCAGTTCCAAACATCTCAGTACAACACCGCCGATGGATTATTTGGCTCCTATATCTATGCACAGCAGTTGCAAATATTTCAAGTTTTACAGCGAAAAACTGAAAACTGACCTGGTGCAGCCACTCAAATCATCATGAATATTAAACAGAATTTCTATTTAACTAGATTAGATAAGAGCACACTAGCTTGGTCATTCAAGCATTTATTTGCACAGTACCCGCAAAGATCAACTTAGGGAATATATGATCAATGAAACATGACTCGCATTCATAAACTAAAATTCTTTCCTCCTCAAGCAAGAAAGTAAATTGGAATTACTAGTGTTGCAAGATGTCACAAAAGGCAAGAAATAGAAATCACCTGTTCAACATATGATAAGAGATGATGTGGCAGCAAAACAGGTTGTGCCCTTTGCAGATGAGTATAACCAGGTACTATCAAGTCAACATATTCTGAAGCTAACATAACCAAGGACACCTGAAACGTAAAGAATCATTATATTATTAGAAACGTGAAACTTCCACCCTAAAATTCAGTTACATGAAAACAGTAAAACGTGTGTTAGTGTTTGCAGAGTGAAATTTCTACAAGAATACACAATATCAGCAACCATGTACTCAATCAACTTTCCTTAACGTTTGTGTACAAAAGCAGGAAAACTTAGGCAGAAATTTTTCACTAAAGTTGCTGCCACAAATTGAGAATTACATGATGAATCAATAAAACAAAGTTTAGAAATTTCAACAGCACGAATTGTCTTAGTTGTTGGAATGGTGGTGTCTCAATGGAGCACAAAATTGAACAGCGTTGCCGCAGGAAGCAGTAACAGACAAACAGATAGCCAAGAAATGCTCAAATGATTATAGTAGAACTTTGTATTCAGGAGCAAACCTGAAACTGCTTGATACGGATCAAAATCCTGTCAATAGCATCACGGCACCATAGCCTTAGATCCGTCACAATTTAGTCGTTGCGGCTCCTAGCAGTGTGCAGCTTCTTGGCCGGCTCACCGACCCTCTCAATCAGAGCCGCTTCAATGTTCATATGCACGTCCTCCTGATCCTTTCTCCACTCAAACTTGCCTTCTTGAATCAGCCTCTCGATCTGATCGAGGCCCTCCAAGATAATGTCCCTGTCGCCAGCAGTTATCAAACCCTGTGTGCACGACAAGCAGAGCAAATAAGCTGACATTTTGTCGAACACAATGTGACCATAGCGGATTGACCCCAGTGTTGGATATTTTGTGACCGTCAGGTCAACAAATATACCCGAGATAAAGGGGAGTAATCCTTATTCCCCATATCTCGGAATCGGTTCCAACAGAGTCCGATTTGTTGCCGTGATCGTGAGGCAACGATAAGGAAACCCTAGGGCTCGGCCCCGGGCCTACAGTGCTATATAAGCTGAGGTCGTACCACCCCAAAAGGTACCCTTCACGCTTCCCAAGGTTCCCCGGAACCATCCACCCTATACCGATCAATCAGACGCACTGGAAGGCCTGGAAGCTCGAGTTCCTCCCGTCGCAGGTCAATCCCGTTGGCGTCCAGAAGGCCGCCGTCACCCACCGAAGTCTCTGAAGGAGAGACTTTGCTACAAGCCCAACGTCGCCCTCAACGTCAACTTGAACACCGCCTCTCCGGCCTTCACCGTCGCGATGGACAACACCACCGCTGGTATAAGGCCGGATCCGACTCCATTTACTTCCGCATTAGATCTAAACTAGATGTGATCTTGTATAGGCTAGGTGATCCTGTTTAATTAAGTTCTAAGCATTGTTAGCCTTCATCATACACTCTAACACCCAGAGGCCCAGACAGACAACCACAAATTGATTCTCTGCGGCTACATACAAATAAGCTAATGGCATGTCCAAATCTAGGCATTCGAAACCACATTGCAAAACTACCGCGAGAGAACATCAAGGACGCAGAGTAGAAGGCGCGTAGGATACCTGGGAGGCGAGCATGGAGGCATGCGCCTTGCTGCCCATGATGTCGTACTTGTATAGCTGCCAGTCGTAGGAGACGGACTCGGTGAAGCGCTCCACGGCGTCCGTGACGCCCTCCTCGAAGCGCCCGCCCCACAGCTTGGCCTCCTTCCTCTCGTCGCCGCCATCCGAGCCTGCCGTCAAAGTGGAGGTGACCGTGGCCACGGCGACGGGAGAGGAGGCGGCGCAGCCCCGGAGGGCGACGCGGCCCGCGGAAGAGGGGGCGGCGAGCCGGCCGATGGGGAGGCAGGCAGGTGCCCGGAAAACTAGCGACTGGGAGGTGAAGGCCATCGGCGGCGGTCGCTGACGCCCTCCGTCGTTTGGCGCGGCGGCGCGGAAGGTGGGTGGGTTTAGGGCTTGCTCTCTGCAGTGGCATCTCTCTATCTATCCCTCTAAAAAAAGAATATTTCATCCTAGTCATCGAGATTCTTTACTCTATACTAATTTCTCCCGCAGCCATCATTCCTCTATATCATCCCTCTATATCAACTATACTATATTTTATTCAACCATCCTCAACTACCATCCCCTCCCTCTCCTCAATTTTTCTTTTCTTTTCTTTATCTCCTATTATTTTTCTTTCTTTTTACCTTTTTCCCTTCTTTTTTAATATTTTTTTTCCAATACTTCTTTTTTCTTTTTCTCTCTATTTTTTAATTCTTTTTCCCCACCGCAGCCTCCACATGCACCAGATCTCTCGATCTCTCTCGTCCTCTCGCGTCTCGCCCTCTCCAGCCTACTCCTCTCGGTCTCTCCCTCGAGATCTCCGGCAGCGGAGCACCTCCTCCGGCGGGCCTCCCTCTCGAGATCTCGCCCTCTCCCAGCCGCGCCTCTCCCTCTCACGCTGGCCCTCCCTCTCTCGCCTGCGCCTCCTCTGCTCCCCATCCCCTCCCTCTCACGAGGGACCTGCTACTGCTCTACCCGCCGCCTTGTCCTTGTCGGTGGCGGTGGCAAGCAGTGGCCAGGAGAGCTCCTCGTCGTCCTCCTCCTCCTCCTCCTCTCTCTCTCTCGGATTTGTGGTTGATTTGGTTGGGGATTTCGTGTATTTGTGGTGATTTGGTTGGGGATTTAGTGGATTTGTGCTCGATTTCGTGGTCGTCGTCCTCCTCTCTTCCTCTCTCTCCTCTGCTTCTGGCCGGCCTCGCCGCGCCTCTTGTCGGCTCGTCGCCCCACCTCCTCTCTCTCTCCATCCTGATGCACGGAGGAGAACTGCGGTGGCGGTGATGGCTGCAGGTGGCAGCGGTGATGGCCATGGCCGGCCGACGATGAGCTCGAGCGGCTCCGCCTCCGCGGCAGTTGGGGCGTAGGTGGAGAGCGGGGCCGCACCACCGTGGCGCCGTAGCGGGAGGTCGCTATCTCCGCTCGGTGTAGCGTGTCAGAGCCATCCCTCGATGGTAGCGGGGGCATAGCGGGTTACCGCTGCAGCACATTTTTACTGTAGCGGTTACGGGAAGGGGTCCGTAGAGGAACCCGCTGCAGACAGCCATAGTCGCGGCAGACGGAGCAACCTTTTGATGCTAAAATTCAAAAACATAATCGAATCTAAAACAAAATCGAATTCAAAACACAATCGAAAGGTGTTGTTCTAAGATTTGAATCTTTTAATGACACAGATCTAATTTTCCCTTCTGTCAATACAAAGTCCAGGATTGGAAGAATTCAATTTAACAACGCAAAATATGTTACCACAGCATACAACTCAGGATCTTGGGATAATACAACAATTTTGTTGTCAATTCCATCATCAAGCAATGAAGCACCAAGCAAAAAAAGTTGAAGGCCAAAATGTAGTGATCCGTCACATGGTGCATACTCCTACATAGTTAAATGGCAAGCTGTGTGCTGTATCTTGATCTGACTGGAAGTTTGCATTTGTGCCCAAACATAGTTAAATGACATTGTTTGGCTTTTAGGTATGGCTTGTCCACCAATATTATATGTGAAGTTGAATAACAGTTAGCTAGCAGTAGTTAACAACCATCTGAATGGATTCACAATGGCGAAGCAATCAGCATACAACAGGAAAGAGACAAAATAAAACATTTAAAACAATGTTGACTAAGGAAAGTTCGAACCTCAACAGCACCGACTCCAGAAGCATGACAAGAAACCTTCGTCACACGATTTCAATACCCGACCGGTGCAAAACATAGCTTGTAATCAGCTCCACCATTGATCACACGTGTCCCCTTTCACCAGTCGCCACATTAACATCCAAAAGTTTGCAAGGCAAATATGATCCAGAACTGAGAAGTCAAGATTCCTGAAAATTGGCGCTATTACTCATTGACATGACATCAGCTTAGTCATATGCACAACGCCATAGCATGACACCAAACATACTCTACGAGGTTTGGATTGATTGCTGGAGGTTCCTTTGTTTAACTGAATCCTTGCTGTCCAAATGAAATTATGTCAGATTGTAACTAAAATAGCCACTAGCCCACTAGCTCCTCATCAACAAGCATATTGTCAGTGGGAAGAGTTCCTGCAATCCTCAGCTGAAAAGGTCAAACATAAGATCAAACATAAGAACTGAGAAGCAGGAGATGTTGCTGTTTTGAGGGGGAAGAAAATACATCAGCTGGTTATAATATTGTACAAAAAAAAATCACAAAAAATATAGTCATAAAATATAATATTTACCAGGTTTACTAGGATCCCAAACCCTCAAGATGCGGTCAGAGCCTCCAGCAGCAATCAATGAAGAGCCCTCACCACCACAGTCCAAGCAATTCAAGGCCTCCCCACAACAAAACTATGAGTTTTGGGTGTAAAAATGGAATAAGAAGCGATTTAGTTATGAAACTTTTTGAATTTTGAGTGTCTCCAACTTGTTTTTGTCAACTGGGGTCTGAGAATCAAGGATTGATGGACATTGCATGATAGTGTACTAAGCACCTTAGCATCTGAATATGCAACTTGTTTCAAAGGACTTCCCAGTAAAGATAACTCTGAGATAAATATCCTTGGATAAGGCAATGCAAAGTTTCTTAGAGGAGAACCAGACAACCTGCAGGAGAGCACTATCGTTAAACACTAAGGCAACACAAAGTTTGACTGGATCCTTCTTGTTCAAATGAAAATATATCAGATTGTAACTAAATAGCCACTAGCTCCTCATCAACAAGCATATTGTCAGTGGGAACAGTTCCAGCAATCCTCATCATGTGATGGATATCTTGCACCAGACTGTTGATCAATTCAGATTCACTATGGGACCTATCACGTGCTACAAATACATGAACCTTATTTGCCACCTCAATCCAACTGCATCCTGGTTGTTTCTTTAGTCCTCTGTTGTTCATCTCTGACCTGATTTGTGCTGCTTCTTTCCACTTACCAGCAGAAGCATATATGTTAGACAGGAGAGTATAGGTTCCAGCATTATCAGGTTCTGCTTCTAAGAGACTTCTAGCTGCCAGATTGCCAATGCTTACATTTCCATGTGCATTACACCCACCTAGGAGGGCACTCCAGACAGAACCTGATGCAGGCTTAATCTTAAGACTCCGAATTAATCTCTTGGCATCATCAAGCCGTCCTGCTCGACTACAAAGATCAATCAAGCTAGTATAATGTTCATCACGCACTGCAACTGACCTATCTTGAACCATGGATTCAAAGATCTTAAGCCCTTCATCAATTAAACCAGAGTGGCTACATGCTGAGAGCAATACCACATAGGTGACATCATTAGGCTTATATCCATTTTCTTGCATCTTGTCATACAAGTGCATTGCTTCCATGCCAACACCATGATGCGCATACGCCGCAATGATTCCATTCCAAGAGATCAAGTCCCTCTCCCTAGAAAGATCAAATACCTTTCTTGCCAACCCAATTTCACCACACTTGGCATATACATTCATCAGGGTGGACTCGACAAAAGTATCAAACTGAAATGCTGTTTTGCATATCATTTGATGCACCTGCTGCCCTTCGCAGAGTGCCGCAAGACTGCTACACGCATCAAGAGCACCCAAAAATGTCACTTTATTTGGGTTGATACCTGCCGTGAGCATACCACTAAATAACCCCAACGCCAGTTCACTCTGCATGCCTTGCAAGTAACCATTCATCATGGTAGTCCAAGTGACAACATTCCTTTCAGGCGCCTCATCAAAGAGCTCTTGTGCCCTCTTCAAATCTTTGTTCTGGATAAAACCGTTAATCATAATGTTCCAAGAAGCAATATCCCTCCTGGTCATCCTCATGAACAAATCGAACGCTTCATCAGTCCTTTGGTTACTTATGTACCCAGAGATCATGGCATTCCAAGAAACCACATTCCTGTTGGGCATCGCATCGAACAACGCCCGAGCCTCATCGACATTACCGTGCCGCGCAATGCCGGTAACCATGGTCGTATAGGCCATCACATCCCTAACTGGCATTCTCACAAACAGCTCGCGCGCTTTACCCATGCTTCCCGACCGCACCAGCGCGGCCAGCAGAATGTTCCACGAGCCAGCGTCCCTGACCGGCATGCGCTCGAACAGCGCGCAGGCGTCGCCCACCCGCCCCGCCGAGGCGTACGCCTCCAGCATCGTGTTCCAGGAGACGAGGTTCCGCTCCGGCATCCGCTGGAACAGCGCCTCGGCCTCGTCGACGAGGCGGGCGCGCGCGTACCCGGAGAGGAGCGCCGTCCAGGTGACCACGTTCCGGCGCGCGTCGGGGCGGTCGAACAGCGCCCGCGCGTCCCGCAGCATCCCACGCCGCGCGTATGCCGACACCATCGCCGTCCAGGCCACCACGTCCCGGTCGGGCGCCCCGTCGAACAGCCTGCGCGCGTCCCACAAGCGCTCCGCCGCGGCTAGCTCCGCGATCCGGCGGCTCGGGTCTTCCGCTGGCCTGAGCGCCACCGTGGTGGCGGCGGCGGAGGCACTCGCGCTGCCACGAGAGGCGGCGCAAGCGGCGAGCCGGAGCGGCGGCGATGGGCAAAGTCGGCGCAGCGCCGCCGAAGCTGTCATGCCTGATGCCTCCTAGACTCCGACGAAGCGACACACGCTGCCAGTTTAGTTCCAAGCCTTTTGTTTCTTGAGCGTGGGCTGGGCCCCATTGTGTCTACTTAGGGTGTATATTGGGAAAAAAAACACTAGATCAAGAAAAAAAAAACACGTGCTAAAAAACGTGTTCTGTGAGTGAAAGGGATGAAATAAATAAAAAAAGTTAGATAAATAGTGTTTTTTCGAAAGTTGGGTGATCTAAACGGTGCGCATTCAAGTAGTGAAAAAATACAAATTCGTTATTTTATTAAAAAACAATCTTTTTGCAATCAAGTACTCCTACTAGTTTACAGCAAACATTTCACATTTTCCTCCTTTGGTATGTGTATGTATAATTTAACCCAAAATCCGCCAATGTGCATCTCCTCCCAGGTCGAAGAACGGCCATCATTCCTTTACTTCCGTTGCATCACTAGCTTAATATGATCCAGGGTTCTCCTCAAGCCATAGCGCTCGACAGCAGGGTAGCCAGCTCTGAACCCATCTCCATGCACCTTGGAAGAATCAGTTTCGATCTGATTCTTGATGAATGCCGCGAGCTTCTTCTCGAATTTGGTCTTGGCGCCCTTCTTGGAGGAGGTAGGAGCCGACGATGCTGATGAGCTGGAGGCAACGTTGCTGCTGGAACCAGCGAAGATTTCGGACCCTAGCCACAGGTGGGACACAACTTGGCAGATGCCCTCTTCAACCTCAATACTAAGATTTTGGAATCCTATAGAAAGAAAATCATGTCAGCAATAATAAGAGTAGCAATTTGTCTTTTTTATGGAAGAAAATAAGCGCACAAAGTGATGATGATATATGTGAAACCCAAAAGACTATTAGCATAAACAAGTTACCATTGAGACGAAGATACGCATGCATCATCTCGTGGGCAAGAATGGAACCAGTTTGTAATCTGCATATCCATCATATCAATGAGAAGTAATAAGATCTATCTAGCTACGATTCAAACTTTAAAACATCATAACTTCATGATCCATTAAAGGTTCACAATGGAACTGGCAGAAGTCTTGATGGTCTCATGGATGACCAAAATAAAACAATAAGAGGTAAAACAATGTTACCTTGGTAGACCATATAATATAAGGATCGCGGTCACTTCACACCACCGAGACAGCTTGTATGTTCCTGTAATCATATCTAGGATCCTGTTTCCGGGCCCGATCTGTGGTCTTTTTAAGATCTGGAAGAATAGGATCGCTCACACTCAGTACATGCATATCCTAAAGTTTGCCTGTGCCAGTACTCAAGCGAACTGAGCAACACACCAATATTTAAAGCACTCACCATTCTGACAATTTGCTCTTCATAAAGACATAGACCTCTGGTTTCGGGTAGGTGGTGCCCCTTAAACAAAACAAAATAAATTGACATAATTAAGTCTGGGAGTATGTGAAGTATTGTACACACTAAATAGCCATGTCGTATCGCTTACATTTTTCTCAGCTTCCAATGCTTCATTCAGAGCCTGTCTCTCAACCAAAAGTACTGGAATTTGCTGTTCTACTTCAATGTTCAAACCTTCAAAAAATTCCTGAATATCCATGTAAAGGTGTTGACATTCTGGTGTATCCATAATTGAAGAATCGAGGCATTCCAGGCAGAGTTTCCTCCCATCATCTAAAGTTATGTACTTGATCGCCCTAGGCTGAATTTCAAGATGGAAGGAACATATAAGAACATGGGTATGAACCGTAACTTACAGTGTCGTAGAAATATCATCAAGAACATATTATAACATACAACAGTAGTTGAAAAGGATTAGTGGCTGAAGAACTGAGAACCAGAAGAGGCACAAAAGTTGATTGCATAAAAAATGAATGAACCATTTGTTACCACTCGATACCGAGCCCAGATATTGCATGGGCTTAGGAATAGTACCCTGCAAACACTTTTTGTCACCATTTGTGCAAAATTATTAACTGGGAGGTGCTATGTTTGGAAAATATGGGCTATAAGCTCGCTCAAACATATCTAAACTCTACATGCAGGTCTATTCTCACCACACGACACAAATTGGCTGGGGTGTTAGTATTGCATACTGAGTTAGCATCTAAGACTCTAGCACTGAAGTCTAAACGTCACAACCAAGAATTGGGAGAACAAAAAGAGTTTAGGAATTAAGTGATATAACTATATGTTGCCACTTACATATAGTTATTTACTGATTCCAAGTAAATAAGAAGTGTTTTTCAAATGTTAGTGAAAGGTGAAAAACGAAGGCTCCCACCCAAGGCAAATGTTCTCATTGACAGATCTAAAACACTGTGCTGACCTCCATTCGTTCACAACTGCAGCATCTAGGAGTGCCATCATCTTCATGGGAGGGACAGTACTTCTGCATCCAGAAAGGATGTGCTCGGTATTCGATGAGGCCATTTCTATTCGTTGGAATCTAGGGAAAACATAATAACCGGAGTTATATAGGAAGATGAAATATATAATCCTAACATCTAACTAATGCCTTCATATATGCTTATCCATACAATTGAGTTGTGTACACTTACAAAGTTGTCACAAACATCGCATTTTGGATGAAAATCCTCTTTGTAGCAGGATCTGTGGTACGGCTGATCGTCGTGCATGGCAAACTGCACAAAAGAAGCACTATCATCAATCAGTTGGCCACTTGGCCTAATTAAAGAACACTGATAAATGGAAGCCTACTAGCTTCTTATACCTTATACTCGGATACGGGCTCGTTGCAAGCAAAACATCTGAAGCACTGGGGATGCCAAACCGAATCCATACAGCTAAGGAAACGGCCATGGCCAATTGGGTTATGGCATCCAGCACAGGTCCTACACAAATAACAGGACTTGTGGTCAAGTCAGTGCTAAAATGCTAATAGACCAACGGAATGGATCATGAAATTTGCAGAGGCCCACAAACATGCATTATCTTGCTTCTTTTGTTTAGTTAAAAAAATATAATTCCAGTAGCAACGCACGGGCATGATTACTAGTGATAACTTAATTATACATGCCCTGCTAGCATGTGTAGGACTAATCATTTCATGGGTTCTCTTGGTACTAGCAAGCAAGATGACACAAAGTGTTTACCTCTATATGTATTTAGCATCCAATTAGCAGATGAATTTCAGATCAGCCTCAGGGGGAGGAAAACTCTACCTTGAAAGAACACATACTTTAATTGCAATATAATATTGAAGGATCTTAAATTTATTTTGTGTACAATGTGTTAATGGATTTTTGAAAGTACTGCCTTGGCCATTTCCAGTTTCATGGCAATGTTGACCTGTTGTAGGCTGCTTAGACCATCTATAGGCTGTTTACACGATTTTTTAATAGAAAAATGAAACAGAAAGAGACTTGTATGACTTCCTACAGCTAGAACACCAAATAAATTAGAGGAAGAAATAGGCACTTGAATCCACTTGCTCGGGCTAACATGCGGAGGATGCTCCTTTGCTGGAATATAATCTCGAGG
The DNA here is from genome assembly GCA_015342445.1 of Digitaria exilis. Classification (NCBI taxonomy): domain Eukaryota; kingdom Viridiplantae; phylum Streptophyta; class Magnoliopsida; order Poales; family Poaceae; genus Digitaria; species Digitaria exilis. The sequence goes on from JACEFO010001947.1 coordinate 1,064,069, forward strand.
CACATCCTCAATAAGAACACTCCTTCGAGGAGGCATGTTCTCAACATGAATATTCTGTCGAGGAGGAGACTCGGCATTTCGGCTCCCTTGCAGTGCTCGTGTACGCTTGTACTGTTGGCCCACTTTTTTAGTTTGCAATATTAACATTTTTTTTAAAAAAGACTTAAGTACATATTATTAGCACTACTATCTTTTCTATCATGTTACAGATAAAAAAAGACTATTTAGCCTAAATGGCCCATATTGTGGTTCACGCTAGGGCCCACGAAACCCTAGAGCTGGTCCTGGGCACCCATAAGGTGATGCTAGGCTTTTACCTTTTATATGTACTTGTTAGTACTTACCAACATTACATCATTTATGTGTCCACTCATTTCAAACATCCAATTAGCAGCTGTATTTACAGTAGCTGTCAGATCAATCCGAGGGAGGGTTGACTCTATTTTGGAAGACATAAACATTAATATTTACTTTGTTTAAATTATTCCAATGGCATTAAATAAAAAAATTCCTTAAAGATCTCTCAGTTTTAAGGAAGCATTATGGCTGACTCATTGTATTTTTCTCTTTCTATACACATTAGATACACCGTCTTCCCCTTGTAACATGAAAGTGACCAGTAAGTTCCTCAAATTAATGAACTTCCTATTTGTACACAGGAATGCAAATGCCATGTTGCGAACATTTCTCTAACAGAGCAACATATGCTGAGAAAGAAACTAGTTCCATTTTCAGTTGCAGAATAACCTAAGACTACAACTACAATTATGAAACATCAAATCAGCCAAAGCAAAATTAGGCACCTGTATTTATTTGATAAGATACATGGAGGTGGTTCCATCGCTAGAATATCATTCCATGTAACATTATCAATAGGAGCATTCTGCCTAGGAGACTCAGCATTCCGGGTCAATTGATGATCCATCGCTAGAATATCATTCCATGTAACATTATCAACAGGAGCATTCTGCCTAGGAGACTCAGCATTCCGGGTCAATTGATGATCCAATTGAGGCATGGTAAGTGGATATATACCAGGCTTTGACTCACTCGAATAATTCTGAAGCACCTGGGTAAGTTACAATTTAGAACTAAAATGCACATTAAAGTAACAAACTATTAGAAAAAGGCCTTTTGTGTTATGGAATTGGTTGGATTACTGAGATAGGAAAGGTAGTAGATGGGATCTTGCCCTCACGTTGGAGGCCATGAGACTAATCCTCTACTTCTTTCTTAACCCTAATTGATACAAAGGTGTCTCTTTATATAGAGATAAACTAACTTGACCCCTAAGTAATTATCCTAACCAAACCAATCTAACTTATCTCTATCTAAACCAACTAATCTCGGGGGTACTGTTCAAAATACAGTACTTGTGGGCCTAGGCCTCTGGCCGACCCACTCACCATAACACTTTGTATGGAAAGATTTGGGTTCAAAACTTTTCTATCGAACACAAGGAGAGTTGTGTATTATATTATTAAAGAATAAGAAAGGACAGAAACCCCTGAACCACACACGCACCATATGTCTCCAGTAGGCATTAACCTACTGTAGAGAATTGGGAAACATGGAGGAGGACTTGCTGGTGACTGAGGACATCAACAGATTGGATCTGCTGAGGGATGCGGCCGACCAGGGAGGACGACACGCAGGGAGGAGAGGGCCGCGGTGTGATGGGTGGTCGCACGTGCAGGGCTGCACGTGCGAGTTAGGGTACCGGAGGAGGAGGGGGGGTCACCTTTCATGATATAGGTTGTATAGGCTTGGAGTACAAGAAATACAATACAAGCATATACACAACTCTATATCTCCAACACCTACCTCATCTGCGGGTAACTTTTCCTCATCGATAACATGCAAATTTGAATCGTCCTGCATTTTAAGACTATTGATAATTTCTTTTGCTGTGGGCCTTTTCGTCTCATCAAATTGCACACAGTTTAGACCCAGTTCAATGCATATTCTTATTTGTTGACAATCCTTTTCCAACGTTGTGCACCTCAAGTCTTCCAAGCGATTCCTCCACTTTTCAAGCACCTGTGGAACTGGTATTCAGAGCTAGAGCAGTATTGTGTAAAGGGGGCAAATGTACCTCCAGGAGTCCATGACATGTTTAATGCACGTGGACAAAATTTGCTTACATTCGCAATGAAGTCCAGCATAGACATCCCATTACTATCAGGGCCATCTCTGCGTCCGGTGATTATCTCTATGACTATTACTCCCAAGCTGAATATGTCTGACTTCTTTGTTATTATTCTTTTGTGCAAGTATTCTGGTGCCATGTAACCACTGCATAAAAATGGAGGGCCATAAATGCATTTGCTATAAAGTAATTAGCATGGGAGCATTCAACTTACAATGATCCACCCATAGTCGTAGCATAAATTCGAGATTGTTGTTCACCAAAGAGTCTGGACAGACCAAAATCCGCAATTTTCGGCACCATCTCATTTGTTAGCAATATATTGGAAGGCTTTAGATCCAAGTGTATTATAGGAGTATTTGTTTGGATTTCCTCATGAAGGTAATGTAAACCAGAACAGATCCCCCTAATTATTTTGTAACGCTTGTGCCAATCAAGTCCACAAGATTCATCTGCATGTGAAATGAACAGCAGAGTGTTATAGAAAAAAAAAGGAACATCAGAGAGTAGGACAAAAATCTGATGGTTTTGACTACACAATAAAAAGATATGAATGGTATGTGGATGATAGCATGTGTTTTTCTCTTTTGTTTACAAATCAACATCAGCATGATACACAATTTTCATGGCATTTCATTGTGTTATAAGTGCGCAAATATTTCAGTACCTGAAATATGTCTCTCAAGGCTTCCATTTGGCAGATATTCCAAGCAAATCAACTTTTCTGACATCTCAGCAAATCGTTGTTTCCCTTTATGTTCTATGCATACATGTTGTGTTTCGAAGCAGTATCCTAGAAAGCGAACTATATTTCGGTGCTTAAGCATCATAAGATGATAAACCTCATTTTCAAACAGTTGATCATTAACTCCTGGCATGGACACAAGCTTCTTTACAGCGACCACATCCCCATTGTCGAGCACTCCCTATGTAAACTTAAAGCCATTTGTTAATACAGACGTGCTTTTGTGAATCAAATGAGATTGCATGTTTTTTAATTGTAGAGGTTGGAAAGCTGGAAATTTATTTTACCTTATAAACCACTCCAAAACCACCTCTTCCAATCTCTCGTTCATCTGAGAAGTCGTCTGTGATATCTGATAAAAGTTCTAATGGTAATTTGCACGGTTTTGCTTGTATGTCTTGCAGAATGCTCTCCAGGCTAGGACGTCTGCTAGATTGACCAATCATTTTTTTTTCTTCTTTTCCTGATTACAGAAGGATACTATGACATGAGATCAAAGCAAATATTAGCCCCACAAAGCGCAGTTAAAACTTCGATATATTGCTTTTCCCGATTTCCTCCACAGTTTTTTGAAGTATAATGTTCGTTTATCTTTCATAAATTTTGTCTCCTATAAGGATTCAAGGAACCTGTTGTCCTTGTCCTCTAGCTTCCTTGGCAGAGTCGCCACCCCGCGGTGAAATACAAGAAATTAAATCATTGGATGAAGGCCTATATGACTGTCATGCAAATAGCGCCAGAATGGGGTCAATTTGAGTAAGATACTAGGATCCGGGGGATACGATGCTAGTGACGATCAGATCTTTACCTGGCCAAGACCCCTCTGCTCCCGCGGCGGGGGGGGGGGGGGGGGGGGGCTCCTCGCGTGACTCGCGTGTTAACCAGAGCAGAGAGGGAGTCGGAAGGGGGGGGGGCGTTCCTCGCGTGTTTGACCAGAGCAGAGAGGGAGGTAGAGTGTGTCGCAGGTAGGGCTGGGAAAAAAAACCGAACCGAAACCAGCGAAAGAAAAATTTCGGTTCGCTATCGGTACCCATACTCTGGGAACCGAAGTTTCAAGTTCCCGGTTCGGTTCGGCTCGGTTCCGATTAATCGAACTAACCGAACCATACAGCCCAGCTCAACTTCTACTTTTGGCCCAGCCCAACAGCTAACCCTAACTTCCCACCCAGCAGCCAGCCCTCGATCTGCTTTCATCACTCTCCTGTTCGCCCACTCCCCAGACCCAGCCCCATCCTCCCGCCGCCGCCCGTCGCAGGCGCATCTCCTCGTGCGAGTCGCGCCCACCGGCCGCCGCGCGTCCCTTCCCTCCCCCCGTCCAGGCTGCGCCACCTTCCAGACGTGGCGCCCCTTGCTCTCCTTCGGCGTCAGCGGCTCAGCGCCGAGCCGCTGACCTCTTCTCCCGTTCGGTGGTCCAGGCGGGCGCAAGCCCCTCCTCCTGTCCCGCAATTGTGTGGTGGTCGACCGGGCAGGGATGGCTTCGGCAGTTCGGCTGACGGCGACGCTGCGCGCAGCTGCTGCCTGCTGGCGAGGACGGCGAGGTGCTCATGAGCACGTGAATCTGTGATTTCGATGTGTTTCCATTTGTAAACAATCTGTATTTTTCTGCGATTTCTGCTATATCTATCCCTATTGATTCTTTTATATGCAATTTGCATTGATTAGCATCACCGAATGGTGCTTTGTTCCTGTGCTTTCTGAGGTGTTTGTTGTACCTCGGTTCCATCGGTTACAACCGGAACCGAACGGCAGGAACCGAAACCGAATTTCCTCGGTTCTAAGTTTTCAAAGGAACCGATAGGAACCGATCGGTCCTGGTTTGTTAGGAATCAAATTAGCTTGGTTCTTTCGGTTCGGTACGGTTCGATTCGGTTAGAACCGAATGCCCAGCCCGAATGCCCAGCCCTAGTCACAGGTCACAGAACCTGCGTCCATGAGACATGAGTCCATTGTGCTGACCGGAGGCATCGACTAGTTTTAGTGTTTAGATAGTTAAAAAAAACACCCTAGATTTTGCTGGAAAACGTGTTCCTGTGGGACGGTCGAAATAATAGGATGAATATAGAAAAGTTCCAGAATCCCACTTTGGCCAATTCTGACCCTCCAAATCTTTGTTTGACCATCCACTCTAAAAGATTCTCTCTTCATATCACTCGGCGCTCCAGCAGACTAGACAAATCTTACCCTCCAAATCCTATTAACCTACATTATATTATTATTCCATTTTAACATCAATTAAAAATTTTCTTTCGGAATTTTGGGAATTAAATTGGCACATAAAGTTCAAATAACTTGGAAAAATGGTAAAATTTTAGAAATTTTTAATTAAAAACCCATAAGATATTTATTGTTGATAGGTGAAAGCCCGTGCGATGCTACGGATGCACAACTTTTGAACAAAATACATAGTAGTTATTTAAAATAACATGGCAAGAAGACAATAGATATATTATCTAATACATCTATTGGATAATATAATAAATATTCAATAGCAAAATAAATGTTTAAGACCATGTAAAGAAGGTGTATCCACTGGTGATCACGAACCGTGTCGTGGTTATAGTCTGAAATAATACCGTCGGACCATAATAAAAGTCGTCTATATAATTGTTTATAACTTCGATTTGTTGATCGCTAGAAAATAAATGTCTTTAACTGATTGTATAAATCGAGTCTATAGTAGAATATCTTTACTTGAACTTCTGGTGCAGTTTTCTAAGAATCACCTTGATATATAATGCTGTAACAAGTCATATTTTTTTTTTCCATTTGTCAGCTAAGAACAAAGTAAGAACCAACCTCGCTAATTATTGAGTAGTGAGCTTCGCACAAAACCGACACCCTCGAGAATTAACCACCATCTTAGAATAAAAGGCTATTAAACATCTAGAAAACATAATGATGACAAATTTGACTACATAATATTGACAAATGTTGATTTCGGTCACAAATTTTGTCATTATCCCTAACTTTTTTTGAAACAGTCATTATCCCTTACTAACCAAAATTATTATGGTTACTTCTGTCTTAGGCCTCACGTAACCGAATTAGCCGATAGGACCAAACCATATACTATCCAGCACAATACGAACTGGCCTAATACAAACTTGGCCCGCAAAAATCCCTAACCTTCCTCCCCAACACCCAACCACCGCACTACCACAACCTCCACTTCCCACCCGACCACCTCTCCCACTGAATTGCCGCTGCCACCGAGAGCTGCAGAGCGTCACGTCTCCTGACTTCTCTATCTCACTCCTCTAATCCTCTCTTTCCTCTCTACCTAGCCTGCACTTCGACAGCATCGGCGTGGACGTGAGGGTAACGAGTCTGAGACCGGTACACTGGTATTACTCCAATCTGCTCCCTTAAAAAAAGAATATTCTGCTATAGTCATAGAGATTTTTTCGTCTATACCAATTTCTCCCGTACCATAATTCTCTATATCTCTTCCTATATACAAATTATTCTATATTTTATACTAACTTCTCTCCTTAGTTTTCCTCTTCTTTCTCGTTTTTTATCTTCTCATTTTTTTCCTATTTCTTTTTGTTTATTTTTACCCTTTCCCACACAGGGACACGGACCCGCCGTTGGCGTTGCTGCCGACCCCCTTTTCTTTTTTTTTTTCTATTTTTCTCTCTCTCTCTTCCCTTCTGCTCCGTGAACTCCGCCCAGATCTTGTTTTCTCTCCACGCCGCTGATGCCGATTGACATTGCCTCCCCTGGGCGGCTGGGCAGATCGAACTCGCCCGCGTGCGAGCCTACTCCAGCATGCTGCTTGCCCGCCGCTAGAGCTGCTTCTCCACGCCACAGCGCTTCTCGACGGCACCGACGATGGCAGAGGCCATCGCGGAGCTTTGTTGGCGTGTGCACGGGAGGCATTGGAGACCACGAGGAGGCAGTTCTGGCGCGCGGCGGATGCTGGCGGAGCAGCAGGGCCCCTGCCTGCTGCGCCGAGATGGCGAGGAGACGACGGCCTCCATACGGCGGAGCTCCTCTTCCTCTTTCTCACGGCGAAGAGTCATGGAGACCTGCGAGGCAGCTGGGGCACCGCCGCGAGGCGAGCAGGGCCGGGCGCGAGGCAAGGCGATTTGTGCTCGATTTTCGCCGATTTGTGCTTGCTTTCTCTCCATTTGTCATCGATTTCCACCGATTTGTGCTCGATTTGTCGCGGCGTGCGGGAGCTCCGCCTCCAATCTCTCTCACGGCAGCCATGGTGCTTCCGGCCTCCATCTCTCTCTTGATTTTCTGCCTCATTCGGCTTGCTCTCTCTCGAATCGGCCTACTCTCTCTTTTTTCTGTCTCGATTCGGAGCTTTTGGTGGTGGATTTGGCCGTCTGCATGGTCGCTGCTCGAGCTGGTATCCCGTGCGGTGGCGGCGCAGGGTGCGGCGCCATCGCCAGCGTGGGCAGAGGATGCGGTGCGATGCAGTGCGGGCATGGTGGGCCACCTGCCAGTGCTGCCCCACGGACGCCGCTCTGTGGCCCGTGGACGGACCACGGGGGGCGACGGACCATGCAGGAGGCTCTTATTTACGTTCTTTCTAGAGGTAGAAGAGAAGCTAGTTAAAATAGGTTCTCTATTACTTATTATATCATCATAAACACATGTCTGAATTTAGGAGCTCAAAATCGTGACTATTTAATTTATGAAAGAGGAGAAAAGGAATACTATTTTGAAGTAACGCAAGAGAGATAAGCATCGGGCCCTTTTGTCAGATAGCCTGGACAGAAGATGGCATGCCGCTCGCACCAGCCAAATTTGGCGGGCCGCTCGCATGTGATGGCGTGCCGCTCGCACCAAAACTAGCTTCAACAGGGATGGCCATGCGGTTCGCTGTGCTGTAAAACACGTCGTCAGTCGGATCGCCTCTCTCTCTCAACAATCACATGAACATAATAACGAGACACAAGAGAGACAAATCTTTATTTCTGAATTGGATGATTTACGATGAAGATCTCTCTTGTATATATACTCCGAAAACTATCCTAAAGTTTGGTAAGATCACAAACAATCTGGACTAGAACTAGACTTCTAGTCCCTCTCCTACTAGGAATCTCATCTTCAATATCCTGATATTGAGTCCGGCTTGTTTCTTGGGCGATTACCACGGCACCTATGCCTCATTAAAAACTCCATCCGAAAATCCAGTGGGAAAAACAGTTGATTGGAGAAAAGAGTACATATATATCGTACTTGTCATTTGCACTTTATATTGCCTCATTATAACCTTTATGAGAAATTTCAGAAAAACTCATAGTAGGAAAAAGAGTACAAGAACTATATAATCTTCAATATTTTAATTAATATTCTTCTAGAATATTATTATGTCTTCTAGACATATTTTATCAGGATTTAATCAAGATGTTCTCCCCCTGATTATTGTATTTCTCTTAGTCTTCTCATGCCAAGTCCACGTATACATTTCTCAAAAAATAGGTGGAGATACTACTTTTGTGAATACATCTGCAAGATTATCACAAGATTTGACACGCGTCACCATTATTTCTCCATTCTTTTATAATTTATGCGTATAGAAGTATTTAGGTGAAATATGCTTCGTGATATTTGACTTTACATACCCTGATTGTATTTGTGCAATACAAGCTAAATTATCTTCATAGATAATAGTAGGGGTAGGCGCTATTGTTATTCCGCATGCATTCTATACATGCTGATGGACACGCCTAAGCCAAGTGCTTTCTTTGGCTGCTTCATATAGTGCTATAATTTCAGAGTGGTTAGTAGATGTCGCTACCATTGTTTGCTTAGCTGATTTCCAAGAAATAGCTATTCCGCCACTAAGAAATACATATCCAGTCAGTGATAGTGCATTATGGGGATCAGATAAATACCCTGCATCCGTATACCCAATTATGCTGAGATCTTGTTTCTTGTGGAAGTATAATCCAAGATCGATCGTACCTCTTAGGTATCTGAGGATTCTTTTAATGCCATTCCAATGCATTTTGGTTGGAGCTGAGCTTAACCTTGCAAGTAGGTTGACAACAAATGCAATATCAGGCCTGGTATCATTTGCTAGGTACATTAAAGCTCCAATGGCACTTAAGTAGGGATATCCCTGATCCCAACAATTCCTCCCCTCTTCTCTTGGTCTAAAAGGGTCTTTCTCTATGTCAAGAGATCGCCCCATCATGGGTGTACGTTCTGGGTGTGCATTTTCATGATGAAATTTTTCTAGTACCTTCTTGGTATAAGCAGTCTGGTGCACCAATATCCCTTCTTGGGTATGTTCAAGCTGCAGGCCCAAACAAAATGTTGTCTTACCTAAATCCTTCATTTCAAATTCAGATTTAGGTATGAACTTGCTTCTTTAATATCCTTTGTGGTTCCTATGACATTCAGGTCATCAACATAAACTGATATTATACAAAAACCTTGCTTAGATTTTCATATGAACACACAAGGACAATCATCATTCTTCAGGAATCCCTTTTCTTCGAGAAAGTCGCTAAGACGATTATACCATATTCTTCCAGATTGTTTTAAGCCATAAAGTGATCTTTGCAATTTCACACAATACATATTACGTTTTGCTGGGTCTGGGACAGTAATTCCTTCAGGGACTTTCATATAAATATTAGCATCAAGTGACCCATATAAATATGCAGTTACAACATCCATTAATTTCATCTGCAAGTTCATACTTGCTGCCATAGATATTAAGTACCGGAATGTGATTCCATCCATCACAGGAGAATAAGTTTCATCGAAATCGATGTCGGGTCTATGCGTAAACCCTTGTGATACTAGTCTCACTTTATATCTCACCACCTGGTTATTTTCGTCTCTCTTTCGAATGAAAACCCATTTATGCCCTACAGGGAATACCCCTTCAGGGTTCAATCTATAGGACCAAATACTTTTCTTTTATTAAGCGAGAACAATTCAGCTGCGATTGCTTCTTTCCATTTGGACCAGTCAGAACGCTTCTTGCATTCTATTGATGACTTTGGCTCCGGATCTAGATCAATTTTTGCAATCTTCTCAGCATGTCAACATTAGTAGTCTTTCTGTCATATATTTCTCCTGTTTCAACATAGTTTGTTGAATTTTTCAATATTCTTTCACATTCATCCTGATTAATTATTATATTTAAATCAAGAATTTCTGGCCTTTCAACGAGAGTATTTTTAGCGCGCGCAATCTCACTAGTTGTCACTTCAGGTGTACCTTCACTTTTCTTATTATTTTCATTCTGCCCAGTCTTAAGCCTCTTAGGACGTCTCCCTAAAGCTATTGTCTGAGTAGATGCACCATTATTAATATTTCTACCCTGTCTCCCCCTCTTCAGGGTACGAGGAGCCAATGTAGAATTTTCTTGGAATTTCATTTCATCCACTTCATGTGGTATTTCTATTCTTTCTGGTGCGTTTACTGCAGGTATGTGGGATTTCATAATCCCTTTAATATTAGTGAAGGCTTCAGGCAGCTCGTTTGCAATTCTTTGCAAATCAATAATACTTTGAACTTCATTTTCAGTTTCTTTAGTGCGAGGATCCATTCCTAGGATACCTGTGCTTTCCCATGTTATTTCTCGGCATTCGTCCCTAGCGAGATACGTTCCTCCCCCTAACGCCGGGAAATGTTCTTCATTAAAAATACTGTCAGCAAACCGAGCCGTATGCAAATCCCCAGTTAATGGCTCTAATTTTTTTTTATTATTGATGGGCTTTCAAATCCGACATAGATTCCCAGCTTGCACTAAGGCCCCATTGTGGTTCGCTGAGGTGGTGGTATTGGAATGTATACATCACATCCAAATTTACGTAGATGGGAAATATTTAGTTCAATTTTTCGCACTAATTGTATCGGTGATACTTCATGATATGCAGATGGTCTAAGTTGTATTAATGCTGCTGCGTGCAATACAGCATGCCCCCAACAAGTGGAAGGTACCTGACAATTCTGTATCAATGGTCTTGCTATTAACTTGATCCTTTTAATGAATGCTTCTGCTAGACCATTTTGCGTATTAAGTGGAAGGTAGCATGCCCCCGACAGTAGTGCTCAACTTTAATTCCCAAAGCCATACAATAATCATTGAATACCTTCGAGGTAAACTCACCAGCATTATCCATTCTGATGGATTGAATTCTTGAATCTGGGAAGTTGGCTCGTAATTGAATTATTTGGGAAATTAATCGTGCAAAAGCATGATTTCTAGTAGAGAGAAGACATATATGGCTCCATTTCGTAGAAGCATCAATTAACACCATAAAGTACCGAAATGGCCCTGACAGGGGACTGATCGGACCACAAATATCACCCTGAATTCGGTTCAGGAATGCTAGTGATTCATCTCTCACTTTTAATTTCGAGGGTCGAGTTATGAGTTTCCCTTTGGCGCATGCAATGCACACAAAATCTTCATGATTACGGAAATCATTTTTCTTTAAACTGTGGCCATTGGAATTGTTAGTAATTCTTTTCATCATACTTAGACCAGGATGTCCTAAACGATCGTTCCATATTCTGTATGACTCATTTTTACCAATAATTGTTTGCATAGTAACATGATTGTGAATAGGCTTAATGTAAGTGTAGTACAATGCTCGGCGCATGGAAGGAAAAGTTTCAACAATCTTCTTGTTGTCTCCTATTTTCTTAGCCATGATTAGGCATTCATAGCCATTATCATCATTTTTTTCCACACGTAAATCATTTGCACATATATCCTTGAATGAAAGCAAAGTTCTGGTTGATTCAGGATAAAGTAATGTATCTTGGATTACTAATTCAGTTCCATTAGGGAGAATTATAGTGGCTCTACCAGTGCCAACTATTTGCATACCACTGCCAGTCATAGTAGTAATATTTTCATCATTCTTTTTGAGAGTTTGAAAATATCTTGTATCCCTAAGGATTGTGTCAGTTGTGCAACTATCTACAAAACATAATTCCTCTTCCATAGCCATTTGTACTCCACAAGTTCTATAATAAAGCAAACATAATTCATTCAGATTATGCAAACAATAGATATATGCTTTAGAATAGAACACACAAAAATAAATACTTTATACTATAAATTTATTTAAGCATAAATTTGTCTGGAAGACACTTATTACATAATTAAGCTCTATGTGAGCTGACTCCAAACCACAACATTCATGCTGGAATTTTAAAATAGTTAATGTAATATTATAACCACTATGCTACTAGATAGTTAGGTACAATTTGGAAAACTCAAATGGAGTCCCCATGCATATCTTCAAGCTCGTCTCCTAGAAGATAATCATCTTCATCTTCTTCTTGCTGAATTTTATTTTCTAAATTCTTCAGGATGTCAACCACAGTGTCAGTAGGTTTGATGTCTACTAACATATCTTCATGATTTTCTTCAACAGTTGGAGCTTCATTCTTCTCTTCATGCTTGAAAGAGTCAATCTCCATTTCCTTTGACTTGGAACATTCACCTTGTTCAAACTTCCGGCTTGAAACAAAGTGAGCTTCATGCTCATTCTTCCTTTTAGGCTGACCTTTGAGTTCTTGATAGAGTTGCACTGTATGTTTAGGTGTGCGACAATTTCTAGACCAATGTCCTTTCATCCCACACTTATAGTATTCTTGGTCATGTTTGCCATATTCTCCCCCTGGTGGAATCTTCTTTGATTTCCACTGTCCCTTCTTCTTGTTGAACTTCTTATTCTTTACTTTCCATGGTGCCTTCTGTGGCATCTTCCCTTTTCCTTCATTCTTCTGTGATGAAGAAACAACATTTGCTTCAGGCTTACTTAAGTTGCCAGTTGGACGAGTTAGATGATTCTGCATCAACTCTTCATCTTCACCTTGGTCTTGCTGTAAAGCATTACTAATGTCAATGTACTTCTTGTAATTTTCTTTTTTATACTGGCGGCTCAAGTATGATGCTTTAGGATGGAATATGGACAGGGTCTTCTCTATGAGATCAGATTCTTTCAGTGTAATGCCACACAACTTCATGCGTGTGACAATCCCATAGAGTTTGGCATTATATTCCTCCACAGTCTTGATAGCGAAGATTCTGCCATTCGCGTTTCACTCGAGGGAGAAGTAAAGTCTCCATCTTTTCAAAGCGTTCATGCAATGCATTCCACAAGACTACGGGGTCACGTTCAGTCATATACTCATTCTTCAGTGATGAGCTTATGCGATGTCTGAGAAAGTGCAGAGCTTGCGCTCTTTAAACACTTGTTGCAGCTTTGTCATTAGTGGGTTTAATCGCATGCAGGAGGTTTTTCCCATCCAAGACAATCTCAGCATCTAAGGACCAAGAGAGGTAGTTGCTGCCATTCGGGCCAGCTCAGTGATCTCTCTTTTCACAAATAATATGCAAATTCGTTTACTGCAGGCAAACAAGTAGTATTACAAAAATTTGCTAGAGTGTATGCTTAAATAAATATAGTAGAGTTTTCTAGCATTAATGGTTTATACTTCATGATTATCTACCCATTAATTTTGTTAGAAAAACAAAAACAAATGAGCCTCCAGGGGGATATCAATTAATAGAGAGCTCATTTACCTATAACCATGTTGGTATAATTAAAAGGTTCAAAATTACTGAATTTATGTGTACTTATAATATAACATAAAAACAGTATATTAATTCAGTAAGTTTTTATTTTACAGGGGTATTCTGTAAAACAAAATTCAATTCTATCTCATCCGGATTAAACTGCAAGTTTTATGTTATGGGTCGTAAATTAGGATTATGAAGAGGGGTGTTTCATAAAATAACCATGCAGGGTTTTTTTTTCTCGGGTTTCTTGGACTGGTTGGGCCAACATGCTAGGCCAGCCCATATGGCCCATCCGGTCTGGTATAAGATCCTAATCCCCCATCCTATCCCCACTCTCCCTGCATCAGCCGCCGGCCTGTCTCCTCCCTCGGTTTCTAGCGACGGCGCAGTCCCTTGGCTTCTTGGCGACGACGTCCTGCTGTGTGGCCGCAAGCCTTGCGAGCGGCGATAGGCTGCAAGCCTCGGCTTGTAGTGGAGCTGCTTCAGGCAGCAGCGGCCACCTCGGCTCGGCCCGGCTACGGCAACGACGACCAGGTCGGCTCGGCGCAGCTACGGGCAGCAACGATATGTGCGATTGGGAGGCGGTGACCTGCGGGCTCGGTGCGACGCAGCTACAGGCGGTGGCGGCGGCTCTGCTCGGCTTGGTGCAACACGGCTACAGGCGGCGGCGGTGGCGGCTCTGCTCGTGACTACGGGCGTTTGCTGCCAGCGAGCTGGGCATGGCTACGGGCGACGGCTCGGGGACATGGCAGCAGGCAAGTCGATGTGCTGGTTGCAGATCTGAGCATTCATGGCTCTAGGGTTTGTTTTTGGGTTGGGCTTGCTGCCCGTTTATCCCTTCTATTTTGAAAATCAATCTACGAGTTGATCTGTGTGATTTGGCTACTAATCTTCGCGTCGGTGCTATGTAACCCCGGATTCGTCGGCGTTTCTGTTCCGGCGAAGTCCCCTTTCCCCTTTTCTTTTCTTGATCCGCGCACTATTCTGACCACTATTCCGGTGATTAGCTACGCTAGTTCAGGCATAGATAAAACTAATCTAGAAGGATTAATCCAGAAAAATTATCTATGCAAGCAGATCAGAAACAGTACCTCGGTTTTTTGCGTAGAGGAAAACGAAGCTGTTGCGTAGGACAGTTCGGCTGAGCCGATGGGACCTGCCGGCGTGATGCTGGTGTGATGTCGAGTTGATACCGATCAAACGTAGACGATGTCGAGGTTCTCGGCGTCTTCGAAGTCGGCATAGATGTACTGGTCGATGGTGCCGATGCAGAGCTTCTTGATGCGTGAACTCCGTCGATGTACAGCTTCTTGATGCGTCAACTCCGTCGATGTTGATCTAGAGCAGCGTGCTGATAACTTGTTGTAAAACACGTCGTCAACGTCGGATCGTCTCTCTCTCTCTCAACAATCAGAGGAACACAATGAGACACAAGTATGAGGGACAAATCTTTATTTCTGAATTGGATGATTTACAATGAAGATCTCCCTCGTATATATACTCCGAAAACCATCCTAGAGTTTGGTAAGAGCCCACAAACAATCCAGACTAGGACTAGGAATTCTAGTCCCTCTCCTACTAGGAATCTCAGCTTCTATATCCTGAACAAGCTGGTCCACTGGAGGGTCGTTTTGTCCGGAGGATCGCTAAAAAGGCTATGGCGAGATTCCGCTGTAGATGCTCTTAGGTTGCTTCTCTTCGCCACTTTCGATCCGCTTTGTAAAAGGAACTCTATTTTTTCTTAATACAAAAATACGTAGGTCTCCTACGTGTTCTCGAAAGAAAAAAAAAAGACCGCTAGTCCATCTGAACTAATGGTAGGGCAAGCCTTTCTTCCGATGAGAGGACGCAGCGTGCACCGAGCTCAGCCAGGAGGTGCGAACCTATCATGCAGTTGAGATATATGAACCCGGTCTAGCGCCTTAGTTCTGCCGGTAATAAAAACAAGCTGCATATAACAGTTATTGGATTAAACACGTATTGTTGAAACCACTTTAGTTGCTATACACAACTGTTTTAGAGCATTTGACCAAAATGTGACGAACAACACTGCTGGGAAACCCCCAAACATTTTTTTAATAACTCCATGTAAATAGTCTGGTTGCAGACAGTAAGATTGTGTAGGATACGTATAATATGGTTGATGTATTGCATTGAGCCTCTAGGGGCGAATATATAGGAGTACAGAGTCTTGGAGGGTAAGATACCTCCGTGGATACATATAGTAGTCCGGGACTCTATCATAACCTACCATCTATACTCTAACATCCCCCGCAGTCATAGCGGTAGCAACACGAATTGACAGACTGGATAATGGAGAGAGATCCCCCGCAGTTGGATCACCGGTGCGAATGCTTCGACTGGAGTAGCTCATGCAGATGATAGCCCATTAGTGCCGAAGTAGCCAAAGTAGTCGACGTGGACGTGATCGTAGCCGTGGAGGAAGGGTCGGGTGATCCTGACCCAGTGTTCCCGCCAGGGTGGCGCCGTGTGGTCGACCGGAGACGCCGAGTGGTGGACCGTAGAGCCGAGGTTCTACGGGTATGTAGCAGCTTCTAGCGGCAAGTCCAGCAAGACGACGCGGCTGGATGGCGATGACGATGGCACAACTTAAGAGCGTGACTTACTGTCGTGCATCGGCACATCGTCGGCGGTGTCTTTGAGATTGTGGCATGAAACACTCGGAGCATAGGTGCTAAGTCACCGACCGGCGGCGCTAGGGAGCGCCGATGGCCGATCGGAGGATCCTGAAGACGGTGGAGACGATGCTAAGTCGCCGACCGACGGCGAGGGGAGCACTGAGGGGTCGATCGGAGGCACCAAACGGTCATCCAGGGGCGGCGATGGTCTTCCGAGGGCGCCGAGGGGCGCCGTGGTGATGCGGGCGTCACCGGCGCCAAAGGCGGCGACACCAATGGTAGAGGCTCGATCACGAGCATTGTTGCTGCAGCCGGTAGGACGCAGCAACAGCCTCGTCCTTCAGGGGTGTCGACGATGAAGCGACGATGAACAATAGGGCGACGCAAACCGATCTTAGATCGGAAAAAAATAGCAGCAGATATAGATGAACCCTGGATACAATCTCAGGTGCATCGAACTCGAAGAAGGGTGCAGCCTGAGAAACGCTTCATCTTCAGCAGCGTGACAGCCCAGAAGTCTCCCTTGCAGCCACATGTTCGTGCTCAACGGAAGCAGCAGAGGCGTGATGAGGGAGGCAGTTGTGGATCTATCAACCGTACAAGGAAGAGGTGAAGAGGGAGGGCCTCGTCTCTTTGCTGCTAGAGCACGACGTTTCAGCGGATCAGAGGGATCCACGCACATCCTACAAGGGCGCTGCCCCCGGCGGAGATCGGGATCGATCTCCCTGGAGGCGGCGCAGGTGCAGCGGAAGCGGCGGCGGCTAGGGTTAGAATCTAAACCTAGGCGTCTGATACCATGTAAGATTGTGTATGATGCGTATAGTATTGCATTGAGCCTCTAGGGGCGAATACATAGGAGTACAGAGTCTTGGAGGGCAAGACACCTCTGTGGATACATATGGTAGTTGTGACACCCGGCCCAAGTTGATATGACCCATAGTGGCCCATGAGTGTGGTGTGCGCATGTTTAGTACCACCTTGCTAGTTTAGAGAGGGTGGAGCCAACTTATAAGCCTTTGTCCCCCAGCCATAGCACCTTCAGGTTGACCCTTTTACACGAAGCGATGACGAAAGTGTAAGCAGGGTGCTATGTGTACGCGTGCCTGCCCCTACGGAAGGGCTAGGCGGTGCGGCCTTGGGAGACGGGGTGTTACAAATGGTATCAGAGCCGACCCTCGTGGTTGCGCGTACGGGTCAGTATGCGGACATAGGGCGCATGGCGCGTGTGTGCCGGTTAGGACACACGGCATGGCATATGGGTCGTCACTAGAGGTACGGTCGTGCGCTAAGAGAGAACGTTCCTAGATATTTGCTCGGGTCAGTGTGCGGACATACGGCGCGTGTGGGCCGGGTAGGACACACGGCATATGGATCGGCACTGGACGGGTGAGTTGGACCGACGAGGACGTCAGGTACTTTGAGGGGGGATGTATTGTGACACCCGGCTTATAAACGCATTAATGCACTCATAACTCAACAATAGCGACATCAAGAAAAAAACGCAACAAAATAGCGAAGGAAAAAGACTGACAATTCTTACCCATCTTGGGTGATGGTGATGGCGTTTGCAGTACCACCTTGCTAGTTTAGAGAGCAAAACGCTATCAGACGACCGGTCGCGCTGAAGCGCTAATGCGCGACCGGCCCAGCCCACCTGGTAAGACCGCACACCCAGGGTCCATATCCCATCTCCCTCTCTCCCATGCAACTGCATGGCCCACACAGCCCACTCCGTCACGTAACTGCACGGCCCAATGCCCCCACGCGAGCGCGCAATCGCAGCCCAGCTGCCCGTATGCGGCCTTTTACTGTCGAAAGCAAGCAGTAGCAACTTGTTCAGCGACAACGTCGGCAACTTGCTCAGCAAAAGCATCGCAACTTAGGTGCGCCGGCAAAAAAAAACACAACTTGTTCAGCAGCAATAGCAACTTGTTCAGGAACAACATCGGCGACTTGTTCCAGAGAAACGCACAACTTGTGCAGCAGCATCATCCCAACTTGGGTGCCTTGGCACCAGAAACACGACTTGTTCGGCAGCAGTAGCAACTTGTTCAGCATCTGCATCGACAACTTATTCAATAGTAGAGCGCAACTTGTTCATCAACAACAGCATCGCGACTTGCATGCCGAAGGCAGGAGGCATGTGCGAAACATAAGTTGTCACACGAGTGAGACACCAGTTGCCACTTAATTTAAACATAAGTTGCCACTCGAAGGCTAAACAAGAGCATGGGAGAGGAAAACGAACGGAGGTTGAAGAAGCACAGGCAAGGAGGGAAGTGGGCTGGTAGGGGTCATCGCCTGTCTCATCTGCGCTTGTCCCCTCCGCCTCCGACAGTCGCGGATCTCACCTCCGATTGTCCTCCTCCGCCTTTAGAAGTCGCAGATCTCGCCCCACCTTCGATGCTCCGCCCCACGGTTGTCGCTGCGTGCGCCTTCACCCATGCCTGAGGACTGCGCTGGTGGGGGCAGAGGAGACTGCGTGGGGGAGAGAGAGAGCGAGTGGTGAGCAGGTGATGCGCGAGGCCCACGCAGAGAAGCCCCTGGTCGGACTGTTGTAGGTGCGGACGGGGTCGCGCATTACCCCAACGCGCGATGGGTCACGTGTTAACCCGATCCTTTAGAGAGAGTGGAGCCAACTTATAAGCCTTTGTCCCCCAGCCATAGCACCTTCAGGTTGACCCTTTTACACGAAGCGAGGACGAAAGTGTAAGCAGGGTGCTATGTGTACGGGGTGCTATGTGTACGCGTGCCCGCCCCTACGGAAGGGCTGGGCGGTGCGGCCTTGGGAGACGGGGTGTTACAAATGGTATCAGACCCGACCCTCGCGGTTGCGCGTACGGGTCAGTGTGCGGACATAGAGCGCATGGCGCGTGTGTGCCGGTTAGGACACACGGCATGGCATATGGGTCGTCACTGGACGTACGGTCGTGCGCTAAGAGAGAACGTTCCTGGACATTTGCTCGGGTCAGTGTGCAGACATATGGCGCGTGTGGGCCGGGTAGGACACACGACATATGGATCGGCACTGGACGGGTGAGTTGGACCGACGAGGACGTCGGGTTCTTTGAGGGGGGGTGTATTGTGACACCCGGCCCAAGTTGATATGGCCTATAGTGGCCCATGATCGTGGTGTACGCATGTTTAGTACCACCTTGCTAGTTTAGAGACGAGTACCACCTTGCTAGTTTAGAGACGGTGGAGCCAACTTATAAGACTTTGTCCCCTAGCCATAGCACCTTCAGGTTGACCTTTTACACGAAGCGAGGACGAAAGTGTAAGCAGAGTGCTATGTGTACGCGTGCCCGCCCCTACGGAAGGGCTGGGCAGTGCGGCCTTGGGAGACGGGGTGTTACAGTAGTGGGACTCTATCCTAACCTACCATCTATACTCTAACACAGACTTCATTAAAAAAAATATAAATTCCTTCATCTAAAAGAAATTCAAACATTCAAACTTCTATCCCATCAATTTTTTGACATAGTAATACAATATGTAGTTTGTATATAATCCCATATTATACTCGACCGTGCATTTGTGCTGGGTCGAGTTTATTTAGCGTGGCCATCAAGTGCGCTAGAGTGTAGAGGGTCGGTTCCCATTCCACTTGGTCCCCAACCAAGCGGCGAGATGACAAAGTGGAGCATGAGCAGGTTGCAAGCGGTTCTCCCCACTGACCACTTCCATAGTTCCATTCCAATCCCACTGGCCAAATCTCTATTTGCAGTCTCCCAGGGAGAAAAAAAAAACATTTGCAAGTTTAAATCACTCCAGTGAATCGTTCTTTCTCCTCTTTGATTTACAGCCTATTTCTCTCCTGTGGTATGTATATGCATGTCTATTTTAAACAAAAAACTTCCAGAATATGCAGCACCCCGGCAGGTTGAAGATGCCCCCCCCCCCCCCTTCTTTGCTTCAGTTACTTCAATAGGGGAAAGATCCTGTTAGCTTAATGTGATCCAGGGTTCTCCTCAGGCCATAGCGCTCGACAGCAGGGTAGCCAGCTCTGAATCCATCTCCATACGCCTCGGAAGAATCCGTTTCGATCTGGTTCTTGATGAATGCCCCGAGCTTCTTCTCGAATTCGGTCTTTGCGCCCTTCTTGGAAGAGGTAGGAGCTGAAGATGATGACGAAGAGGATGCTGCTGAGCTGGATGCAACGTTGCTACTGGCACCAGCGATGATTTCTGACTCTAGCCACAGGTGGGACAGAACTTGGCAGATGCCCTCTTCAACCTCAATACTAAGATTCCGGAATCCTATAGAAAGAAAATCATGTCAGCAGTAGGAGTAGCAACTGTCCATTTTTTATGGAATCAATAGGACTGCACAAAGATATGATGGCACATGAGAAACCCAAAAGACTATTCGCATAAACAAGTTACCTTTCAGACGAAGATATGCATGCATCATCTCGTGGGCAAGAATGGAACCAGTTTGTAATCTGCATAGCCATTATATCAATCAGAAATCGAGAGAAGCTATGATTCAAACATAGGAACATTATAACTCCATGATTCATTAAAGGTTCATAATGGAACTGGCAGAAGTCTTGATGGATGACCAAAATAAAACAACAAAGGAGGGAAAAAAAAATAAAGGTAAAACAATGTACCTTGGTAGACCATATAATATGAGAATTGCGGTCACTTCACACCGCCGAGTCAGCTTATATGGTCCTGTAATCATATCTAGGATTCTGTTTCCTGGCCCGATGTGCGGTCTTTTTAAGATCTGGAAGAATAGGATCACTCACTCAGTACATGTGCATCTTAAAGTTTGCCTGAACCAGTAGTCAAATTAACAGAGTAATGCACCAATATTTAAAGCACTGACCGTTCTGACAATTTGCTCTTCAGAAAGACATAGACCTCTGGTTTCGGGTAGGTGGTGCCCCTTAAACAAAACAAAATAAATTGACATAATTAAGTCTGGGAGTATGTGAAGTATTGTACACACTAAATAGCCATGTCGTATCGCTTACATTTTTCTCAGCTTCCAATGCTTCATTCAGAGCCTGTCTCTCAACCAAAAGTAATGGAATTTGCTGTTCTACTTTCATGTTCAAACCTTCAAAAAATTCCTGAATATCCATGTACAGGTGTTGACATTCTGGTGTATCCATTATCGAAGAATTGAGGCATTCCAAACACAGTTTCCTCCCATCATCTAATGTTATGTACTTGATCGCCTTAGGCTGAATTTCAGGATGGAAGGAGCATATAAGAACATGAGTATAAAGCGTAACTTACAGTGTCGTAGAAATATCATCAGCAACATATAATAACACAGAACACTAGTTGGAAAGGATTACTTGCTGAAGAACTGAGAAGCAGTAGAGGCACAAAAGTTGACTGCGTATGAAATGAAAGAACTTTTTTTTTAAGAACACGCAAGAGAGCTGCGTATCTTTGTATTAAGAAGAGTAAAAACCAAAAAGGTTACACGCGAGCCTACAAACTGGGCACACGCACACAGTTACATAAGTTACAAGTAAGAAACTACGTGAAAGAACTATTTGTTGCTACTCTATACGCAGCCCACATATTACCTGGACTTAGGAATAGTATACTGCATACACCTTTTGTCATCATTTGTGAAAAAAAAAATATTACTGAGAGGTGCTATGTTTGGAAAATTTGGATCATAAGCCGGCTCAAACATATCTAAACTCTACATGTGGAACGCGGGTCTATTCTCACCACACAAATTGGCTGGGGTATTAGTATTACATACTGCGCTTGCATTCTAAGACTCTAGCACTGAAGTCCAATTGTCACAACCAAGAATTGTGACAAGAAGAAATTTTAGGAATTAACTATATGTAGCCACTAACATATAGTTCTATACTGATTCATGTAAATAAGCAGTATTTTTCAAATGTTAGTGAAAAGTGAAAACTGAACGGCTCCCACCCAGGAACCGACCAGGGAACTGTTCTCATTGACAGATTGACAGATATAAAACACTGTACTGAGTACTGACCTCCATTCGTTCACAACTGCAGCACCTAGGAGTGCCATCATCTTCATGGGAAGGACAGTACTTCTGCATCCAGAAAGGATGTGCTCGGTATTCGATGAGGCCATCTCTATTCGTTGGAATCTAGGGAAAACATAATAACCGGAGTTATATAGGAAGATGAAATATATAATCCTAACATCTAACTAATGCCTTCATATATGCTTATCCATACAATTGAGTTGTGTACACTTACAAAGTTGTCACAAACATCGCATTTTGGATGAAAAAACTCTTTGTAGCAGGATCTGTGGTACGGCTGATCGTCGTGCATGGCAAACTGCACAAAAGAAGCACTATCATCAATCAGTTGGCCACTTGGCCTAATTAAAGAACACTGATAAATGGAAGCCTACTAGCTTCTTATACCTCATACTCGGATATGGGCTTGTTGCAAGCAAAACATCTGAAGCACTGGGGATGCCAAACTGAACCCATACAGCTAAGGAAACGGCCATGGCCAATTGGGTTATGGCATCCAGCACAGGTCCTACACAAATAACAGGACTTGTGGTCAAGTCAGTGCTAAAATGCTAATAGACCAACGGAATGGATCGTGAAATTTGCAGCAGCATATGGTAACTTAAATATCCATGCCCTGCTAGCTTATGTGTAGGGCTAATCGCTTTATGGGTTCTCTTGGTACTAGCGAGGGCGCGAAGTGTTCTTTATATGTATTTATCATCCAATTAGCAGTTGAATTTCAGATAGGAAAACTCTACCTTGAAAGAACACATTTACTTTAATTGCAAAAAAAAGGAAGAAACTATTATATTTGTTTTGTGTACAATGTGCTCATGGATTTTTGTAAAACAGGGAAGGTAGGATGGTAAGACCATTTTTCTAAAAGAGAAATGAAATGGAAAGAGACTTGTTGACTTCTTTCGACTAAAAAACCAAATGAACCAGTGGAAGAAATAGGCACCTGAATCCACTTGCTGGGTAAACATGTGGAGCTGGCTCCTTTGCTGGAACATACGGTTGAGGAGGCACATCCTCAATAGGAACATTCCGTCGAGAAGGCACAGACTCAACAGGAACATTCTGTCGAGGAGGAGATTCGGCATTCAGGCTCTCCTGCAGCGCTCTTGCAAGTTGTTCGTCTTCCTCCAAATCATAGTGAGTATCTACATCAAAATCTAGCAAATGGTGTATTATTGATCAGTTTCGTTTCCAAAACCATTGTTCCAAATAAACAAAGAAGTAAGAGGATATGGATAGTCAGGCCAGCACTAACCAATAGGTGCTTTTCCCTTATTTTGATCTTCATCTGCTAGTGATAACGCAATAGCACGATCTATATCTTCATTATCACTATCACCATAAGTATCCTACAGAAATGAGGACATGCAACAATGAATGTCATTTCTTATGTATCAGGATCATTTATCTGTGTAACATGAATAATAACATTACAAGGTAGCCTAAAACCTTTTTCAGGCATAGGTTATATGAAGAAATGACTAGCAATAGTAGAAACTAGAAAGGATAAAGGAATGCACCATGGCAGATTTTGTTCAACAGCAAAGCACATGGGTAGAGGCTTACCCTGTTGTAATCAGATGAATGGCCTTCATGCCAGTCTCCATCATAGTGACCCCTTGAAACTCTATTATTTACTGAACCCTTGAAAATTTTATTTAACCAACTCATGATCGCAACCTTATGTGATTATCCGATTTCCTGTAGCCTGTAGCAAAGAATGGAACGGGCCTGTAGCAAAGAATGGAACGTGTTCAGAAGAACTCAGGGAAAGCATTGAGTTACAATTAGCACAGTAAAGAACAAGGCTACTGAAACTGAAGGGAGCAAATTGAATTGATCTCACACAAACAGAATAAAAGAAGAACGGATATCAATCCTTGAGCTTGCGATTAACTATGAATTCAGCCAACAAAGGGACTCACAATTTTATCGTAGAAAGCAGCTAAGATAATTAGCGATCATCCTTTTATCCAACTCCCTGCGATTAAACAGTATCAGACCACTATGCCCAATCCAAACACAACATCAAAACCATCACAAAATTCAACAAGCTTCTCACCTCGAAGTGACCCGGAACTCCCAAAAAGAGAGGCTCAATCTCCGCGATCGCTTGGCCACACACCAAGCAGGCGCGGATGAGCCGCTTGAGTGAGCCAGCCAGCGACAGGCTAACCGCCGGCCGCAGAAAGAAAGCTCGATTTTTTTCCCTCTCCTTTTTCCTTGATCCAAGAACAAAGAACGCCCACCCCCGCCCGCAGGATAAAGAAAGAGGAGACGGGAAAGCCAGCGGGCGGGCGACAAGTAGGTGCGCGGCCAGATTCCAGGGGAGGTAGGAAGAGGACAAAGGAGGAAGGGGAGGGGCGGAGGCGAAAGGAAGCAGCCGAGGCGTGACATGGACGGCAGGCCGGGGAGGCGGAGTAGTGGAGACGCAGCAGCCGGGTCAAAAAAAAAAAAAAAAGCGAAGCGAGAGGGGGCATTGGGGAGGTGAGGTGACGTCTCCGCCTCGCGCTGGCACAGCGACGTCTCCCTCGCGCGCGGTCTGGCCGCCGGATGAGGGAGGAGGGAGGCGACAAGCCAAGGAGAGAGACGCATGGCCACATGGGCGCGCGCCGCGCGGCGTGGCGTGGCGTCGCATTTCGTCGAACGCCTCGCGGGCGCCGTGGACGAGTCGTGGTGGAGATGGAGGCATGGCGCGCGCCGCGCGGTAACTGGAAATGGAGAGGCGCGGGGGGTCTCAGTGAGTTGACTTGTTCAACGTTTTTTTTGTACGCTTTTGTTTTTGCGAATTTCAACTTTGAAAAGCCATGATATTAGTTCACCCAATCTCCAAACATTAGAGAAAGTTTGGGAACTTAATATAGCCGCACCCGATTTCAAAATTTTAAGGTCTCTTATCTTGACAGTCAATTGGGGAGCGGGGACTAGCTTGGCCATGCATATGCCATATTAATAGTCAATTGACAGCTTCACTTTTCAGAGCTACGAGTAATTTTCGACAAAAAAAGAGGGGATGTGCAAACTCGAGCATATGAAAATAAAAATTTAATTATAAATGCAAGCTGAGGAATAACTATTGTGCTAGAATATTTTTTAGGTTCATCTTTTATGGTTGGACTCCATAGAGCCTTCCTTCCAAGTTCCAACTAAACCACGGGTACACCACTTGGTGGTATTGGCATGGTACCTGCCCACATAGATTAAAGAGTGAGCAATGCAATCATGGTAGCTTAACATGTCTATATAACCATAAACAAAAGGAGTACACTAGCACTGCATATATCATAGCTACATGTCCTGTGTTTCGATCCTTTTGACATGTCTAGTTTAGTTGCAAAATATTATTGTTTGACCTCACAAGATGATCAGATCAGGTTTTGCATAGTCAAGCGACATCCTTGCTGGCTCTCTACGGCACACCATGTGGCCAGCAGTTGCTCCTGCCCATGTTAGGTAGAATACGAAAGCTCGATGGGAAGAAACATACACTGAAATTCCATGTTATTGTACTCCCACCACGTCACGCCACAACAAATTCGGCAAAATTTAGCAAACCACGTCATGTGGGAGAGAAATGAATGGATGGCAACACCGAACAAGGTGAAACAACCAAGACATACAAAATCTACCTGCTTTTGGAAATCGGAATCATTAACATTGGAAACCGAGAGTTGATGTTGAATGCTTTTGGGGGCTCAGTCACATTACGGCTCCGTCTAGTTTCAAAAATTTTCCCTAAAAAACATTATTTATCTAACTTTTTCTTATTCATCTCATCCCTCCCACTCACATAACATTATTCATCTACGGTGTTTTTTAACAGTATATATTTGAGGAATCTTTGGATGAACTAAACGTACCTCATGGATACTATTACTCTAAAAAGAAAACTCATGGAGTCGTCTGGTGAAAAATAACAGCCATATCGTCATCACCAAATGCTATCCAGTGTCATCTCTGAGGCGGCAGTCACAGATTCTCCACTAACATAATGGAGCGACACAAAGACAGTTGTTTAATTTTCTGCTGAAGTTGATGTGCTCCGTCCACTTTCTTTGTCCTAATCATAGTCCAGGAACCTACCAGCTCACAACTCTGTTATCCAATACAAAATCAAGACGGAGAGATGGGCCAACATGGGCCCACAGAAGAAGAACATACTCCTACTTTTGAGTCAGCACTCAGACACGACCAAGCTCAAGAAAAATCTCTCGAGAAAGCTGAAAAGATCACCTCTGATGGATCTGACTCCTCGGCTTGAAAGAAACGTCTCAGCCGAAGTAACATAAGTGCTGAGTAATATATGTTGCCATTCTCAGCTGCATCATCTTCTCTTGATCTCTTCCATGCATGATGCAGTTGTAAGATGGCAATAAATGTCGGTATAATTTACGGAAAAGAGTAAAAAACAATTTTAAAAACATCATTTTCAAGTCTCTAGGCATACCTTTAGAATTAAATCAATTAATCATCACAAAAAACAAACACGCAATCAGCTGTTTCTTCTTCTTCTTCTTCTTCTTTTTTTTGCTGAAACTGACCCATGGGCCAAAGGGTTCTACCAATCCGGATACCAGCCCACTAAAGACCCAACATCACCCAGCCCAGTAGCCCACCACCTTGCAAACACAACCATCCCCTTCTCCGGCGGCCGGGCCGCCGCTGAACGGTGGCGGCGGCGATGGAGGAGAAGGCGAGGCAGCTCGTCGCTCGCCTCGCCGCCACCCCGGACGCCGCCATCAGGGACCTCCCCGTCGTCCACCGCGCCCTCACCCTGCCCCTCCTCTCCGCCGCGTCCGCGGCCCTCCGCCTGTCGCTGCTCATCTCACGGCTCCGCCCGCGCCGCGCCCTGCCCGTGCCCGTCGTCAGCGTCGGCAACCTCACCTGGGGCGGAAATGGCAAGACGCCCATGGTCGACTATTTGGCCCGTGGATTCCACCGCCTCGGCATCTCGCCGCTCCTCCTGACGAGGGTCAGCTCATGCTCTCGTCCTTGTCCTCACTCGTTTCTTGAAAACTAGCTGCATTGCTATTGATGACGAGCGATCCTAGCATCTGGTGTCGCAGGGCTATGCGGGCGGCGATGAGCCAAAGATGCTCCAGAGGCGCCTTGCAGACACTTCGGCCAAGATCGGGGTCGGCGCAAATAGAGCAGCTTTGGCTTCTTCCATGCTGCAAAAATATGGCTACATCCATCATTCTGAAACATTCTGTACTGATAAGATGCTTTCAGTAACTAGCGAAGTGGAACCTGGTAAAATTGGAGTAGCTATATTGGATGACGGGATGCAGGTGCATATCATGTAGTTGGTCTTTTTGTTTCAGATAAATATATTTGACAACATAATCTATGGATGGAGGCATAATTATGGTGGTTTAGTTATATGCTCTTTGTATACGTCCCTTCCTTTTAGGTAGCATTGGAGCTTACTTCGAGATGTCGAGATTGTGATGGTTAATGGGTTGGCTCCATGGGGAAACACTCACTTCATTCCGCGTGGACCCATGAGAGAACCATTGAGCGCACTTGGTCGAGCTGATATTGTGGTCATTCATAATGCTGACCTGGTATGTGTTAATACAGATATTATCAGCTCAACCTCTAAGATTACAGTGACAATGTTTTCTACAGCTTATATTATAACATACCAGAATAACCATTTCTTACTTAACAGGCTTCTGAAGTGCAACTTAAAGAAATTAGATCTACAATAGAGGATAATGCAGCAACATGCTCCGTATTCTATAGCAGATTGGCTCCATCACATATTTTTGAAGTTAAGCAACCATTACTGAGACTTCCTCTTAACACGTTGAATGATAAGGTCGTGCTATGTGTTTCTGCAATTGGCTGCCCCGATGCTTTCATTCATACAGTCACTGAGGTACCATATTTCTTTGCTTTACTTTTGCTCTTTCTTTTTAAATTGTATAGAAACCCTTGTTTTGGTTTTGCATATTGCCTATTGTGATCCTATATATTGTGGGAATATAATATGCACTTTTAACGACATGCTATTGTAGCAAGGATTGATGGCGTGAGTGGGCCGGCTTTATCAGAAATTTGTTATATATTGTGGGAATATAATGCACTTTGAACTAGTTTGTCATTTTTACCTATTTCTTTGACCATTCAGAAGCACTTAATCATTTTCTGTACTAATCATAAACCATAATAATTTATTTGAAACACAAAATCCACTTAAATCCCATCCATTGCTGAATTGTAATATCTATCCTTGCAGCTGCAGATGGGTCCACCCAAAATTCATAGGTTGGATTTCAGTGATCACCATTTCTTCAATGTGTATGTAAGTACAGTCAGTTTTTTTTTTCCTTTTCTCATCACTGCTGGCTAAAATATTCTGCACAAACAAATAAGATGCCTACTTTCAGGATGAGTCTTGTATTGAAACGCACTCTGATGTACAGTCCATGTATTTGCACCCTATGCCCCTATCCTATTTATTTCACTGCAAAATATATGGAAAACATCTTGCAGTAATGCGTTAATCTACTTCTGTTCTGTGTTAAAGCAACATAAGGCACTGCTTTCTTTGATCCGTGTTTTACTTGTGCTGGAAATTGTAGTATTTGATTTTCTCCTGTTATTTTTACATACAATAGGACCTAGAGATAATACAGGAAACAGTGAGAAATCTCATGGATCAGCATGGAAAACATACCATCATCTTAGTTACAGAGAAGGTAATAGTGCCTTGTGAATCCTTGCTGTCTAATATTTTGCTTGGTAATCCATTATCATTTGAACCAACTCATGCTGTGTTTTGGCATTCAGGATTATGACCGTGATCCAGAGGCTCTCAAGACATTGGATGCAAAGGTTTGGGTGCTGTGTTCTTCTTTGGAGATTATACCTCACAAGGAACAAGGTGGAGATGACTTTATGAGGAAAGTAAAGGAGATTATCGCGGTTACTGGGCATGCAAAGTCACATGTGGTGGACCAGGCCACAAGTTGAACATCTATTAGCAAGACTGCAAAACAGATTTGCCAGTAGGTCAGTAGGATATGAACATTGGTATGCAGGGTATAGTTTTTTGTACACTTGAATGTGAGAGATGTGACATGTACCTATATAACACAGGCATATTCATATTTTTTTTGGCTGCTACAAAATTCATGCATTGGAACACCATTGCTGCAGCTATTTTCGAACAGTTTTTTAGACTGACATTGTATGGAAAATGCGGAATTTATGAAATCTTTTGCCAGTTGCACTCGATACAATTCGAACTTACTGGTTGCGGCAGGGGCAGCGCAATTAAGCCGTACGAATTTATACACAACAAGAATATTCCCAGTCAAACTTACAAGATTGAACATGATCGGGCAATTGAGATTATTCAATTTGTACAACACGAACCTAATAGCTCATTTATTCAACTAATCTACCTAATGTTTGAATTCCCACATACAGTAGGTTGCTCCTTTCATTCATCGTCAAAGCAGCAGGTTATCCATGAACCTTCCATTTATAGTACCATAAAGCAAGTAATTCAGCACACCGAGAGTCATCTGTTGAGTACTGTCAAATAAGGTAATGATTTGAAAAATTATAGTCCAGTTATGTAGTACTGAGTACTTTTTCAGGCCTTGCACAGCATGATTTTCATGTATGATAGTTCATGCAAGTACATCCTTTCAGTTGAACAAAACAAAGGGAATGAATAGTCATTTCATTTTAAAGTAACTTGGAATTGGATGGTCACAGAACGATTCTGTCGATTCATGATGATCTTCTCAAACAGGGAAAATCATCTTTCACACAATTTAAACACGTAGTCTTACATAAATTTCTACCATCACCAAACTTTACACGATGTGGGAAGAAAACACCCCCAAATTTCTACCAGCTCTCATGTCAGAGTGACCAATCAATTAACAAGATAATACCCACAAAGATCCTATGGTCAGCTAAATTTAACCCCCCTACCACTTCAAGATGAATTTCTATCTGTGGAGAAAACATTTCCTGCCTCAGTCTGATTAGCATACGGCTTGACGAAAGTCCTTCGCCACCACACCTCAAACGCCCTCTGCAGATTCGGGCAGTTATCCCCCAACTTCAAGAATCTCCCAAACCATGACAGTAGCATAGTCCTTTGATCCTCCAATGGAAGTGTCAGGATCGTCTGTCCGATCCCGTCCTCGACGAGCTTCCTGTCAAACGATCGGCAACTGCATTGCAGCCATGAGTAGTCGTCGATCAGAGCTTGCAGCCATACCTGCAGGAGATGAAGACGAGTGTTCTTGGATGGAAGAATCTCCCCTCTCCCAATGCCAACGAAAAGCCTCGCCGTGATGCAGCTCACGCTGTGGCGAGATGCTGCCGGCAATTTCGAATGCAATTCAGCAAGCTCTTTTTGGCTTGACCACATCGCCACAAAGTGGTCGCAGATTCGTTGGGTTACAAGTATCTCCACTAGCCATAGGAGATTATCAGTCTCCAGAGTTATCCGCCGTGTAACATTCACTGAATAATCCTCTTCAGATGCTTCTGTAAATAGTCGGTGTAGTCTGTCCAAGCAACCTTGGCACGAACTGTACAATGTATCAGAACATATGTCTGAAGATCCATCAGGGCAATGGCTGCTGTCCTTCAGAAGATTCAGAACCAAGGCTTTCATTTCTCGACGCCCTCTATCATCTGTGCTGGTCAGTACCATCCCCATTATGTTTGCTAATGTGTCACCTGGTGAGTTCAGATTGTCTGAAGTAATCCTTCTTAGCAACGGACTAACTCCATAATCCTTGCTCTGAAGATGCCGTATCGATGAGACGACACTGTCTTCTTCCTCGCCGACCCAAGGGACGGCCTCCAAGTAATCAAGGCATGACTTGATGCATCCATGGAAGCCAAGCACCTCGGCAACCTGCCAAATGATGGACATGCGAACAGGGTTAATAAAATCACAGAAATGACGCGAGACGCTGCGATGAATTTGATTGCAATGCTATGGTTTGTGACCTTCATGAGCTGCCCTTGTTACCTTCATGATGCGCAGGACGCGCGGGACGCTCTGCTTGAGCAACCGGTGCTTGGCCTCGTCGCAGTACATGAGTCCGACGGTCTCGACGTAGATCTCCGCGTCGTCGCAGTCGTGGATCTCCACGCAGGGCGGCAGCGGCGGGCCGTGGTCGCCGGCGGCGAGCCGCGCGGCGAAGAAGGTGCTGCTCCGGCAGAGGACGTCCCTGTGCACGCCCATCCTGACGGCGATCCCTTCCTTCCCGTACAGCAGCACCGTCAGGTCGCTGGTCTCCGGCCGCCCGAACCCGACGCTGATCTTGTGCTGCGGCTCCTGCTGCCCGCCCACCGGCGCTGGCGCCGGCGCCTCGGCCGCCGCTTGGTCCTGCCGCTGCTCGTCGGCGGCCGCCGGTGACTCGTCGGTCACGGACGGCGCAGTCTGGATTGATGGCGCTTTGGACGGAGGAGCCGATGGAATCTTATGCTGCGACGCTTGCTTGTTGCCGCCGCCGCCGGCGTGGTGGTGGTGGTGCGGGTTCTTGAGGCTCTTGTGCAGCGCCGCCGGCGACGGGCAGCACCAGAAGCCCTCCGGCGTGACGGCGATAGGTACGGTACGGACCCTCGCCTGCGCCGCCGGAGAGCCCCTCCTCGGCCTCGGACCCTCCATTCCCTTCAACTTCAATCTCTCCTTCAATCGAGGCACGGTTTCAGCTTTGCATACGATTATTTGGAAGAATCTGCTCAGGTGAATGAGTGGCTTCCTAAGATCAGAGATTCTGAACAAGAAACTCGCGCAAGATCACAAGTCAGAAGGGATTCATGTCACAACGCATCGCAGCCTCCCAATCGATTTCACCCAAAAAGCATTTTTTTAAAAAAAATTCCCATTTTCCCCATATTTATAACTTCCACAATCAATCAGTTGATTGTGTGAACAGCCGAACAAGAACAACTGCAAAGTGCCCATTTTCACGACAGCGACTGAACATCTGAACAAGAACAACATCAAACACAGTGCGGACTCGAATGGTAGCGACGCACTGCCACTACCAGATACGGAGTAGGCGAGAGGCACGGAGACAAATTGCTGGGGCAAAGATTTCACCTTGGAGATCGACGTCAATCCACGCTCCTGAGTTCCTGACGAGTGGCAACGCAACGCAAGCCCAAACTGCAAGGGAAACCGCTGCCTCATTCAGCTGTCCTGTGTGCTGGCCTCATTCAGCTGCAGCGTCCTGGAGCTACCACTTTGGGTACATTCCGGTAGGTTGCAAGCACAGAGGTTAGCAGCCAGCAGTGGAGTAAAGTGACGCACAAGCAAGAAAGTAGGATAGGATATTGTTGCTCCGAATCCAATGCCTTGTCCTCGCTGTTTGGGTAAAACCGGCGCAGCTGTTTGGGTAAAACCGGCGCAGTAAGTATTTTTTATTCACCCCACTCAAATAATATGTTTTCTAATATATTATTAAAAAAATACTTTTTTTCTACCACCTATACGAACACAGCACGGAACCTAAGCGAGCACGCCGGCGTGGGTCTCCGTGCCGTACTGCCGTCCTCCCTGGCTCTGCTCCAGATGGATGGCAGCTTCTTCAGAAGACCGACAGTGGTATAGCGTGATGCTGTGTTCAGATTCAAGTTTCTCTTCGTCGATAAATTTTTTATATTCATTTTCCTCGGAAAACAAGCTTCCTAATACACTATTAATCTAAAACTATTTTCCCTACCACCCAACTAAACACAGCATGATTTTTACTCATGCGGTGAGTAAAATGAAAACCACATACAGATTGGGCACGCAGTAGTTTTTTTTTAAAAAAAAGGCACGCAGTAGTTTTACAGAAATCTCAATGCTCGTGTAGCTTTACAGAAATCGTCATGAACCATTGTGGGGCCTGAAGCTTGGACTATTGTGGTGTCAAACTGTTTGCTGTATTTTGGACACAGAGGCCGATCTCATGGAAGAAACATCTTTCTTGAGAATCGTTGAGAGAACAAGAACGGACTTTGTCTCGTCTCATCTCGTATGAAAAGGAGGACTGCAGGATGCTAAAAGATGTGGGGCGCCATGGCGTGGTATCCTTTTCAGATTTTTCTTTTTATTTAAACTTTTGGTCCAGCAGATGGATAAAGAGGGAATGGCCCAAACCACCGGACCCATCTCATGGGGTGTTTGGATAAGGGGCAAATAGCAAATGACATCTATTTTATTTTATTTTTTTTACCATTTGCCTCCAAACACCCCTAGGTAAAATCGCAAATGCAAAAATAGTTGGCAAAAAACTCTTACCTCCAAACTGGCCCAAAAAGTAGGCAAATAGGTAAAATTTTTTGTATTTGCCCTTTTACCAAGAGGGTGTTTGGAGGCAAATGGCAAAAAAAGGCAAAATAGATGTCATTTGCCAAAAGTTTTGCCATTAGATACAAACACCCCTAATGGCAAAACTTTTGCCATATTTTCTTAAGGGTAAAACTTTTGCTCTTTTTTGCTCTTGCCCCATGGATCCAAACACCCCCTCAGCGAACAGGAATGAACTACAAGCTGGTACTGTTCAGCTTTTTTCTCAATCATTAACGGCGATGATTTCTGGAGAGATAAAATGGGAAGAAATAGTGAATGATTTTGTGAGGCATCATGGTAGTGTTCATGGTAAATCCATAGCTGCAAACTACTTTGATGAGTGGTAGATCTTGCTGCAACCTACTACAAGCATGGAAGATTGGGAACTGGATGGTTGGTTGCCACGAGAGGACAGCAACTGTATGTTGGGACCGTGTTTAGATAGGGGAGGGAAAAGGTATTTTTTTTTCTAGGATGTGTGTTATGTGAGAGTGATGGGAGAGGTGGAAAATTTTTTTTTTAGAAAACGTGTTATGTGAGAGGAATAAATAGAAATAAAAAGTACTTTTTTTTAACTGAACACAGCACTGCAAGGAAAAACGTTGGGCTTTCTTTTCACGCCCTGGCTGTCCCTCCCTGTTCGACCTCTTTTTCTTGTCTTTCTCTCACAGTATCTTTTCTTTTCTTTTTTTGTGAGACCCCTTTTTCTTGTTCTTGGTAAAAGCCAAGGGGAAATGTCCAAGACTCCCTTTGTAGCGTGAATCGTGGCACGGTAGCTCAGCTCAGAACAAGTGCAGATGTGTAGCCGGCCAATCTGCAAAATGTTCCGAGCGTTGAAGCCTGAAGAAAATGTGCCGTTTCTTCAGGAACTTACTACTCACGTATGTGCCTAAGCGTGCGCAATCATACCAGTGTACACTGATCTGCCTATAAAAAGGGTAACTGTACAAACTACAACATCAATTCCATTGTCGTCCAGTCCGGTTAGGATACCTGGCTTTCACCCAGGCGACCCGGGTTTAAATCCCGGCAATGGAATCAATTTATTTTGTTTCCTGTTGCTTTCTCATGTAACTATATCTTTTTCCCCACCATTTTGCAATGGAATCATTTTTTTAACATTTTCCCTAACATTTTTTTCCTGTTGCTTTCTCATGTACTCTGTCATTTTTTTTTCCTGTTGCTGTCTCATGTACTCTGCCATTTTTTTCCTGTTGCTGTCTCATGTACACTGCGTAAGTAGACTTACAGATCGTGTTGTTTTCATTATTCAGAGTTGCAGCAAGTATTGGAATGCACCCTTGCAGGTTAGTTGGCCTATTGCTAAAAAAAAAGGTTAGTTGGCCTACTGGGGTGTATCTCCAGCACAAGCAGTCAAGCACCAAAATTCATAAAACCACATCCAACATGCCCAGGACATCAGCTTCGGTGTAAAATTAACCATGTACAGGACTTCATTCCTATGTGCAGTGAAAAGAATACAGAAAGGTCATAGCAGAAAAAAAAAAGGAGATGCGTCCAACCTAACAAATTAGTATCCTAAGTTCTCAACACCAGGTGTCATGTACTCATATGTAAGACATTATTCAATCTAGCAGCTGCGTTATCTCATTCTCATCAAAGTCATCAGGTTCGTGATGTTGTACTCCTGTTCTCTCGTAGAACTCTTCCTTCTGAGCATCCCATTCTTTGACGACTTCATCTATCTTGTCGCCCAACAGCTTGTCACTCTGAAGGATGTGCTTAGCATCTTCAATGTCGACCGTTTGGCTTGCCTCTGTCAAGGCGGAAAGTAAGGGCAAACGAATAGCAGCAG
The DNA here is from genome assembly GCA_015342445.1 of Digitaria exilis. Lineage (NCBI taxonomy): Eukaryota > Viridiplantae > Streptophyta > Magnoliopsida > Poales > Poaceae > Digitaria > Digitaria exilis. Next base: position 1,099,269 of record JACEFO010001947.1, read on the forward strand.
GTTTAAACCAGTGCTCTTGTTAGTAAAATTCCAAAATGGTACACACATGTAGTTAACGCAACAGGCAACAAAAGGGCAAGCACCTGCCAGGGCCAATTCCTTGGCTTCAGCATATTCCTTTGACAATTTCTTGATACTATCAAGCTCAAACTCTGCACGCTAGAGGCAAATGAATATGTCAGTCATCGAAGTGCCTCTGCCTAATGTTTCTATATAAGAGGACTGCCACTCTGCCAGGCTGCAATTTCTATTTCTTCTTATACATTTCCAACTCAACAACACAGCATAGTAATTGTCTAGTGGGACCTTAAGGAAAAGTGGGAAGCACAGTTCCAGCATAATGAGATAGTATTCAAACATAAGCGGGAAGGACCATGGTCCAGAGGGTTGTGCAGACCATAGACTTGTGTAAATGTCGTGTTATCATTATAGGACATATAGAAACATAAAGGCAGATATGGAAATATATGGAAACATACCAGGTCCAAGTGCATATAACTTTCTGCTTGGGTATTTTCGAATAACCTGAAACATAAAAGTACAGGGAAATATCAGCAAGTTATACTGGTCCTGTTTTCACCCCAAAAAAAAGAGAGTAATAAACTGCACCATAGAACGGCATGCAAGATGAGGGTAGCTATGTGGAGGAGCGTGATAATGCTCAGCCTTATATTAAAGGTAAAAGTTATACCACTAATCTTATTTATGTACGTGCAGGTACAATTTAATTAAAACACTAATACCAGTGATGGGAATCATACTAAAAACTCATGATGTTGCGTCAGTAATCTTATTTAGGTACCCTTAAGCACAATTTACTCAAAAAACAAATGTTAATGCTAGAGATTACACTGGCAAAAATCACATACTTATCACAGGCAAATTTGACTCGTTTATTCTGCAGTGCAGCCAATTCCTCAACCTGCTTCTCCCCATCATCACCAAGCAAATTCATGTAGCCAAACAAAAACATGCCTTTATCAAGCATCCTTTTGATAAGCGCTGGCACAAGATGAACTCCATTTTGTTTAGCCATAACAATGAAACCTTTCAGTTGCCTGCACTCCTCTGTTTCAACAGAGGAAAAGTTTCATTGCTTTCGGTTTCAGAAGCACAAATCGTTGGCGAAAAATTGTATATGCCTTACCAAGGGACAAATAAATTTTGATCTGCGGCTTGTATGGCTGGCACTCATACAGACAATAAAGGCAGTAAAGTCCAGCCAATCTTCGGGGTAGAGAACTTTGAGAAGTCAAATGACCTTGACACACAATCAAGTGAAACAAAAAAATAGTTCAGCAGTGACCACAGAAAAGAATCATCAGCAGAAATAATTGGTTCAGTTATAAAAAACTTTACGTATGCAGAAGTCAATGCCTACCAATACAATGCAGAAAGAGGGACTGCATGAAGAAACCCGAGTTCGTTTTAGGCCTGCCTTCATAGATGTAAGAAAATTTCTTCGCCATCCACACTCGCTTGAATTCAGCGAGTGATGTGCACTTCCCCTAAAAATCATGGAGACACGAAGTTACTCATCTACCCCCAGTTAGTAGTGTACATAACACACATAAGAAATTTGGCGAAATTACCTGGGCATAATCAGCTACTAGCTCATCGATGTCCAGCTTGAAAGGAGCAAGATCCATGCTAACAGCCGAGGCCCCTCAAACTGTATCAGGAAAATATCCGTTCAACTGAATGGTGGTGATAATCGAGAATTAGTTTCAGCTAGTAGCACGTAATGCGACTGGACCACCGCTAACCTAGCAAGACCAAGGTGACAATCCTCGGGTGAATTTAGTCAGGGCAACCGCAATACTGTTCAATGTTGGAGCAAAAAAATTACCAACTACCAAATGGATCGATGCACAAAGAATCGAGCGCCAAACAACTAAAGAACTCGAGGAGGGGACGCCTAGCGCCAACGAAACTCACCGAGGACGGGCGAGGGCTTAATACAGCAGGCGACGGTAGAAAGAAGCCCGTGGCGCGGAGCCCTTCCGGTGCGGCGGGGGCGTCGCCTACGGAGGCTCCGTCCTCCCCTCTCACGCTCCCTCTCGCGCGCGGGCGCTCGAGCAGAACGCGGCGGCGGAGGCGGAGGCGGCGGCGGCGGGTGGCGCGTTTCGGCGGGGAGCCGGGAGGGAGCGACGGGGAAGGAAAGGAAAATAAAAAAGATAAACGGTGAACAAGGTCGGATGGATTTTTATGTACTGGGCTTTTTCAGTTGGGCGTAAGGGCAACTCCGCAAGTAAATCAAATAGATTCGCACATACCATTGTCTAAATTTGCAGCCTTGCGGCCCAACTAAAAGCTTTGGTTTTTCTTTTTGTCGGGTTTAAAACTGTTTATTACAAGTCCTGCGAGCTCCCGGCTCGTCGTCATCAGAGATCAGAGACGACGAAGTCAATCACATAGACGGTATGTCGTCGTTGTGGAACGCCATTGTCGTCACTCGTTCGATAGAGTTGATGAATTCAGTGCTAGTACTATTACTAGCCTAGTAGGCAGCAGCCGAGACTAGGATATTCAATATGAGTGACGAGAGTATATTTCAATATTTGAGCCTACTGCAGTGCATTCACGGTGACCGACAAATAGTTGGCTGCACGGTTGTGAAAGGAGAGTACAGTCAAGATAAATCCTCATATACGTCTTCTTGTTACAGTTTCATATACTTCAATCAGAGGTTTGAAAAAGCGTACGTAGATCGTGTGGTCAAAGAAAGTATGTATCCTCTATCCATCCGTCACTGAAGCCTGCAGCTCTGGGTGGGGGCGTGGGACACTGGGCTTTCAGAAAAGGCCATGCCCAATTGCCCAACTGAAGACGCTGGTAGTTGGTTAAGGGGTTGTTGTTAATTGTTTCTGTTCCACCGATCGCCGTCAGAGATGAGTACGTAATCGCGCTTCTGTTTCAGCACGCGTGTCGGGGCAAACAAGCAATAAGCAACCACTAATCATTACAACATAGTACAAACGGGACGAGACAAACCCGCGTGCAATCACGAATTCATTTTTCTTTCGTTAAAGAAAAGCACAATGCGCACACACACAGTGTATGCACAATTGCACACCAGATCGACGAAGTCATTAAAAGACTAATTACCCTATCCTATCCCAGATTACGCTGCACGGCAGAACCTATTTGGGGTAGTCTAGTCTGTCAGAGCCGCCGCCATGGTCAAGGTCAGGGAAGGCCGGATCCTCAAGGATTCTCAAATTCGCGGGTATGCAGTGGTGTGGTGCTTCTCGTCGTCAGTCAAAGCAGCAGCAAAAAAACAATTCCCCGGGGTTCAAAATAAGGGCACAAAAATATTTGCTTTTTTCGGGTCTTGTTTCTTGACCATAGATAAAAATTCACTCTCACCGATTAATCAAGCTAACCTACCAATGCCTTTCCTCTAAAAAAAAAATTATTGGCCACCAATGATCCATCTTCTTCTCCCTCCGGCACACGTCTCTCTCTCAGTCTCCACCTAGGGCTTGTTCGGTTCCATCGGATTCAATCCGGATCGGGAATGGTTGATATAATAAAAAATTTATAATAGGTACATCTAGAGACCGGGATTTATTCCGGGTATAAACTAATTTATTCGTGATGGATACATCAAGAGACCCGGAATCATTCCCCACCTCTTGACTAGCGGATTGATTCCTTGTCTTTTGGTGTAATTATGGTTAGTAAATTAACTTTTGACCCGGAATGAATCCGGTCTCTATCATAAATTTCTTATTATATTTTCATTCCCGGCCCGGATTGAATCCGATGGAACCGAACAAGCCCAGTGATCTCCATAATTGATTCATTGGCATGTTGCAGATTTGCAATATTAGGCAGGTGTAGAACAAGTAGCTGATCGAGCAAGCAGTCTAAGCTACGCACAACTACAGAGTAGCGAGAAGCCCATTTCCATGCGCCAACTCGTCTCCCTCATCTTCCTCTTCGTCCTCTTCCCCCATGCAACCTTCTCTGCAACCGGCGCCGCCGGGTGCGACCGCCAGTGCAACAGCCTGGTCGTCCCCTACCCCTTCGGCTTCTCCGGCGACTGCCCGATCCTTCTCTCCTGCAACGCCACCGCATCCACGGCGTCCCTGCTTCACCCGCCCGGCGGCGCCGCCGCGGCGGCGTACCCGGTCATGTCGTTCAACTCGACGAGCTCCACCTTCGTCGTGTCCGTCGCGACTTCGTGCGACCGGAGCGTCTCCGAGGCGAGGGCGGCGCTCACCGGCGCAGGCTACGGCATCTCCTCCCGCACCGGCGTGTTCCTCCGCGGCGGCTGCGCGCCGGGGAAGAAGAACGACTCCTCCTCCTCCGGCTGCGCCGTCCCGTCGGACGTGATGGCGACGCTGCTCCGAACGGCGGGCTGCGGCGGCGGCGGCGATGGCGGTGGGGAGGCAGCAAGCTGGACGTGCGTGGCGTCGGCGCCGCCGGACCCGAGCAGCGGCGCGGCGGCGCGTGGGGAGGGGCAGTTCATGAGGTGGGAGGCGGTGGTGGCCACCGGGTGCGCGGAGGCGTTGACGGCGGCGGTGTACGCGCGCACGCCGATGGGGGTTCCGGCGGTGGAGTTCGGCGTCGCCGAGCTCGGGTGGTGGCTCGACGGGAGCTGCGGCGAACGCGGCGGCGCGAGGGGTGCAGCTTCGCCGCCGCGTCGGCCGGTGAGTGCTTCTTCCTTAATCATTGCTGCTCTATGTCATCAGCTCATCGCGTATCCATGCAAGCAACACGGGGTTGTTTCCAGCATTAAAAAAAAACACGGGGTTGTTTCCAGCGGTGTTTGTAAGTGGGGACCAGCTGTGCCACGTCAGCCGAAGCCTGGAAGTACTATCCGTGGTCAATCGTACGCGAGCTAGCAAGTAAAATTTTTTTGTAGCTAGTAAAAATTCACACAGCATTTTTTCCCCATGGCCAACACTTATTTCCTCGAGGGAAACATGATGGTCGCTGCCAGACCGATGACACGCCTACACAACAAAAAGAACAGAATCAAATAGACAATGGGTGATAACTTACATTACATCAAATGTAATTTGCTTAGCATCCACGACGAGAGGATGACCATGGTAGCAGTACTCTTTCCGAGCTGCAAAAGACAGTTGAGAACCCATTGTCACCGAGGCTTTCCACTCATCAACGATCGTGAGGCCTTCTCCAGTGGCCGCGCTTTGTCCTACAGAGTAATGGCAACAGGAGGAATCAAGGCAACGACCGGAGCAAGCGCACCTTCAAAGAGAAAGAATCATGGAACCTATTTTGGGTTCGATCTCTCGCTAGTAAAAATAGTCGAACATGCCCACCATGCACACGTGTGAGACGAAAAGCAATTATCATGGGAGAGAAAAGGAGAAGGAAGTTGTGGTTGGCCCTAACACGGTTGAAGTAGCCAAAAAGGGAGAGTTGTTTCTCTTTTCACTGCATGCACAGTACCCACCACTGGAGAATATCTAATAACAAGCTAATATAGATCGCAAGTCCCAAGAGGTGAAGCTCAAATTCAGAACTAGATAGAAGATATTATAGGACATAGCATTTGGATAAAAATGGACAAAAATTATACCAATGTCAACAAAGACCTCAAGTTTACAAAAAATATAGATGATATCGTCAATGGTGTAATTAAATCCATGCGAAATACTCCATATGTTCTAAAATATAGCGACGTTTAATGTTTAAAACTTGTTCTATAATGTAACTACATTTGAGTTGCCAAATCTAATATAACAATTCTGTGTCATTAGCACATGATCTTAAAAGAACACATTTTACACCTCATTTATTTGTTGTGATTGATGTTAATACTGTTATGTTACGCTGCACGTCAGGGAAGAAGCGCTAGCTAGTTAGCTACTGGGTCACGGTCAGCCAGGCCAGGTCCACAAAGATTCAGAATTCACTCAAATGCCCGCTTCGTCAGTCAAAAAGCGCTGCAAAAACAATTTCTCACAATGAAAATGAAGGTAGAAAAAAAATGTTTTGAGGATTTGATTTTCTGAAACAATTTTTTCTTAGGATTTGATTCTTGACCAAAGCTTGCCTCGCCTATCAATCATACACCTCTTCTTCTTCCTGCGTCTCTCTCTCTCTAGTCATATTGTTCACTCGGTGGCTATCGTCTCTCCCTCTCCACTCCCATGTTGCAGCTTTGCAATATTAGCTAACTGTACGATTAGCTAATTATTAAGCAAGCCATCAAAACTGGTACTACTCATCAATATCCAATCACAAGATTGAGCAGAGACCAGAGTAGCACACAGCTGCCTACATGCGCCAACTCTTCTTCTTCCTCCTCTCCCTCTCCCTCTTCTTCCTCCCTGATGCGTTCACCGCCGCTGCCGCCGGCGGAAGCGCGTGCAACCGCCGGTGCAGCGGCTTGGTCGTCCCCTACCCCTTCGGCTTCTCCGGCGACTGCCCCATCATCCTCGACTGCAACGCCACATCTTCCACGGCGCTCCTCCCCAACACCACCACCGCCTCGCCGTACCCGGTCGTCTCTTTCAACTCCTCCGCCTCCACCTTCCTCGTCTCCCTCCCGCTGTCCTGCGACGGCCGCACCGTCCACGAAGCCAACGCCTCGCTCAACAGGGTGACGTCGCTCGCCGGCGGCAGCTATGGCGTCTCGTCCCACACCGGCATCTTCCTCCGCGGCGGCTGCACCAACAACCGCCCGGCGGCGAACGACACGAGCAGCTGCAGCGTCCCGGCGGACGTCATGACGAAGCTGCTCGACACGGCGCGGTGCGGCAACGACACCGCCTGGACTTGCGTCGCCGGCTCGCCGCCGGCGAGCAACGCCACGGCGGCGGAAGAAGGGGCGCGGCGCGGGGAGTTTCTAGATTGGGATGCCGTGAAGTCGTCCGGGTGCAGGGAGGCGCTGACGGCGACGGTGTACGTGGTGGCGGAGGCCGGGATGCCGTCGCTGGAGTTCGGCGTGGCGGAGCTCGGCTGGTGGCTCGCCGGGACGTGCGCCGCGGCGAACGCCACCGGCGGTAGGTGCGCCACCAACGCGACGTGCCTCGAGGTGGAGACGCCGGGCGGGGCGGTGGGACACCGGTGCAGCTGCCTAGAGGGGATAACCGGCGATGGGTTCGCCGCCGGCGATGGATGCCACTACGCCGCCGGTGAGTCCTTCTCCTTCTCCCTTCGTTGTTGTCGTCGCAAAGGATCCCGAGGGGTGTTCGTGAGTGGGGCCCACTTGTGCCACGTCAGCCGCACCGAGGAAGTCCCCAGTCTTTGTGCGGTCAATCACGCGCGATCGAGCCAGCTAATCATGGTTCACACTTCACACTCGCTAACCAACTAAACTACTTGGGTTAGTGTTGCAATAGTGGCATCGCTTTCTAAAGGAGCTTTGATCGATCCGTTGGTTTCTATGGCCATCTCCAACGCTAGATTGCTGATCAAAACTTTCTGTCCTATTTGTTCCTGTATCTTAAAAACCGTGTTGATCGAACCAAACAAATCTTAGGATTTAAAGATTGGGATTTGACACATTTTTGTAGATTAACATGCATCCTTGAGAGTTGAGACTTTGCGGTGCTTGGGTTTCAAAGATGTGGATGGGGTTGGTTGACAACCAGCAGTCTGCCGTGTGTTTGGAACTGTGACACTAAAACCTCACGGCAATAAATGATCGCAACGAAACCATTTGACCTTGAAAAGACGATTTTGATGAGAGGAAAAAAATAAAGAAACCACGAATTTTCGTTGCAACAAAGCGCCCCCCCCCCCCCCACACACCCCACCCCCAATTTCATTCGTGGCAATGTCAAAAGCTACAAACTGGATCTTCTCTTCCTATGTTTCCGGTGACTCTTCCGGTTCCGGGTCCAACAAATTGTATTTCAAGTTTTTCCTTGGAATTTTCTCGAGTGAAAACCATGTCTCACAAAGATTTTTATTGCGTCCAATTTTTCTAGTTCTAAATAAACAAATTTTTGTGAGCACCAAATAGAAAACATTATTTATTATATGCTGCTAATGAGGAGGGAAGGGGGGTGGCAATGGCAAAGAAAATTAAATGTGGTGTGCATGAACATGACCCATCCATACGATTAGAAAAAAAATCAAAAAAAGAGAACGAAAACCTGAGTATGAACATGTCAGAAGAACTGAGTCAAACAGGTCATGCTATATATGATGCATTTTTACTCCTAACAGAAAACCAACCAACTGCTACCAAGTACCAGAAACCTGCCCCAATTTAATCTTATTAAAAGTGAATCCACGCATCACACAAAGTTTTCTAAATAAAATCAAATATAATATCTTTTTCTTTTTTTAGTATTTTCATGTATTGATCCTTCCTTATATTTGTCTCTCTCTCTCTCTCTCTTTTTTTTTTTTTTGCAGGTCGTCCGAAGAAGAACATTCTCCTCAAAGTTTTAGGTAAAAAGGAAATCGAACTCTTCTGCTTGACCTTTACTGCAGATTGATCCTTCCTTACTATTATAACAACACGCACCGGCACTGCTACTCCACGTAGTCTCCGTCACCACAAACCCTTTTCGTACGGCGTGGTGAGAACAATCAGAAACAGCCAGATGCCCATGGTCAAGTCAATCCGTGTCGTCTACATTTTTCTCTGCGGTTACGTGCAGTTTCAAGCATGCTGATTGCACACTGCTTTGACCTGGAATTGCTCTTGAACACATACAGACCAGCACACACAAAATGAAAGAAAAAAAAAAATTCTTTTAGCATAAAGACCAGCACGCACAAAATGAAAGAAAAAATATTCTTTTAGCATAAAGACCAGCACACACAAAATGAAAGAAAAATAATCCTGTTAGGGGAGAATTCTATGTGTCTTTGTTGGACCAAGAAAATATTTGTTTACTAGTACGCCATTCAGTTGAATTCAGAAAAGATTTGGATTAGTAGGCAATTGAATTTGTGGAGAGCTAATTCAGTTATCCAAAAAAAAACAGAGCAAGTTAATTTGCTTTGAACAAAGTCCATTCAGTTGAATGTGTCCAAAAGCACATGCCCTGAATCAGTGATCAAGCTAAGCTAATGGTCATCAATCCGAAAGCTAAGCTAATGGTCATCAATCTTAACGGCAGGTGTTGTGGCGGGCGTCTTGGCGGTCGCCGGGATTCTTCTTCTCTGTCGTGTGCAATGCCGGCGGTACAAGGCCGGGAGGTCGAGCTCGGGGCGTCTCGCGGCGATGCGTCTCCTATCGGAGGCCGCCACGTCGAGCGGCGTGCCGGTGTACTCGTACGGCGAGGTGGCGCGCGCCACCAACTCCTTCTCCCACACCCACCGCCTCGGCACGGGCGCCTACGGCACCGTCTACGTCGGCAAGCTCCCCTCCTCCTCCACCTCGCCGGCGGCGGCGCTCGTCGCCATCAAGCGCCTCCGCCACCGTCACCACGACGACGACGATGAAGCGGCGGCGGCGGCGCTGCTGCTGAATGAGATCAAGCTCATCTCGTCGGTGAGCCACCCCAACCTCGTCCGCCTCCTCGGCTGCTGCCTCGACCGCGGCGAGCAGATCCTCGTCTACGAGTACGTCCCCAACGGCACGCTCTCCCAGCACCTCCTCGCCGGCGGCGGCAATGGCGGAGGTCGCCGGCGGCTGACGTGGCGGGCGAGGCTGGGGGTGGCGGCGGAGACGGCGGCGGCGATCGCGTACCTTCACGGGATGCGGCCGCCCATCTTCCACCGCGACGTCAAGTCGAGCAACATCCTCCTCGACGGCGAGCTCCGGCCGAAGCTCGCCGACTTCGGGCTGTCGCGCTCCGGCTCCACCGCCGGCGAGGCGTCGAGGTCGCACGTGTCCACGGCGCCGCAGGGCACGCCGGGGTACGTGGACCCGGAGTACCACCAGAGCTTCCACCTCTCCGACAAGAGTGACGTGTACAGCTTCGGCGTCGTGCTGCTCGAGCTCATCACCGCCATGAAGGTCGTCGACTTCGACCGGCCCGCCGCCGAGGTCAACCTCGCCTCCCTCGGCCTCGACCGCATCGCCAAGGGTAGGGTCGCTGAGATCGTCGACCCGGCGATCCTCGCCGCCGCCGGCGAGGAGGAGTGGGTCATGGCGTCGGTTAGACACGTCAGTGAGCTGGCGTTCAGGTGCTTGGCGTTCCACAAGGATGCCCGGCCGTCCATGAGCGAGGTCGCCGACGAGCTGCGCCAGATCAGGGACGCCGCTCCCGGCTCCGATTCCGGCGAAGCCGGGTCCGGGGTCAGGCCGATGATGATGGACATTCAGATCGACCTGAGCTTGGAAGGCGATCGCATGGTGGGGAAGAAGGCCGCCGTCTCGCCGGTGTCGGTGCAGGAGGTGTGGGTCAGCGACCAGAGCACGCCGTCGACCAACGAAGGCTCCATGCGGACCATGCCGCGCTTTGTTGCATAGTCGTAAGCTAGGTCTTGTACACACTGATGAGGAAACAAATGTAAGTAACTCAACAAAAAAAGAAAGGATGTCTCATTTTCTTCAACTAGGTACAAGATGACATCCACTGTTGTATAGTACATGAAAACATGCGATGTACAACGTTATCCATTTTTTTCCAAAGAAAAAGGTACTAGATTATGATACAAGGACAGCCCATGGTTTTGCCCCAAAATGACACGTTGACAGCATCACGAAATAGCATCTTTGATTTCCTACGTCGTTTACCAAGCGAGCAAGAAACATAGTCACAAGGCACCTCAGAACAGAGCTGCATACCAAGATGCGCATTGGGAATGGCTCATAGCTTATCAGCCACAAAGTTTTAACGCAAGAACAATATTCGCACATTGTTTCCTTCACCAATTGCAGTGGGCCACACCACATGGAAAAGCATTGGTAAATACACTGATTTTTACAAGAAACGAGCAGAACCTGCTACGAAGCTATAAATGCTGAATTCTATTAAGTGTCAACACACAGAAGAACATCATAGGCTCAAAACCTGTCTCCAGAAACTGAAACAACATCCTGTTCCTACACCCGCTGAGAGGAATAGAAGATGTGCTACAAGGTGGAGTGCAGTAAATGCCGCAAGTTCACCTGGAATGGCTGCGGCAAACATGTCGCGGCCGTCTATGAAGGTATCGAGAAGGGTAAGCATTGCACCTGTAAATCATGGCCAGGTGTCGACACAAAGGCTGAAGAGGGATCCACATCGACCCCGAAAGAAGGTCAGCTGCCTTGCTGAATTTTTCGTCAGTCCAATATTCCAGCAGCTGAACAATTCGCTGAACTGACTCTTGTGCTTGCTCTGCAGGTGAAGCTAAAGCTTGAATTTGATGCAGAGAGATCGCTAGTTTTGCCACTATTTGATTCAATGAGCTTACATTTTGAGAAAATAATGTTTGCCTCTGTTATCTGCTTGCAATAAGTAATGTTTCCCTCTGTTATTTGCTTGTACTCATTTCTGGCTTCTACAAAATCAATAAAGCATTGTTCAGTTAGTTGAATTTACTGCTCTGCTGAAGACTCCAATCAAGGCTGTCTATCAAAGCTATGTGCCATAACCATCAGTGACGTTTCCTCATCATCAATTCCTCTTCCACCAGATGCCTTTTCTAACATCTCCTTAATGCTCCCCATGAGGCAATCCTATATGTCACAGGGAACAATCATTTCGAATGGGGATAAGTCAGTTGTGACGTTTAGTGCTATATCCCTATTGATGCAACTCTCACCCCCTACAGATAAAAATCAACATGACTTAGCATCAATGCCATAGTTAGTTAGGGCCTGTTTCGATGGTGAAATTGGTTAAAAAATTGGTGAAATTTTACCATCTAGATAGTCATACTAACCATCAGAAAAGAAAAGGAACAAGGAAACAATCAGAAACATAGTAACGGACTTGAAATTTTCGGACAATAGCACATACCAACCCAAACACCAGTGTGGCTTCTACACTTGATGACATGATAGAGAAACAAGTCCAGGGACATGTGTCACGGACCAAGACCCTGCCTCATTGTCCAAAGGTGTCGGTAAGCACACAGGTGATGAGGCTGCTGCTGGAGATATTGCTGAATCAATTGCTGACACTGAACTTGAGATGGAAGAAACTGAAGATGACAGGAGGCCGAGCATGAAGCCTGTCCGAGTCTGCAGGCCCAACTTCCTTACTTTGGGCTGAGATCGGCGGCCCACGTGAGGCTGGAAGCATTGATGTATATATCGTCGCTTATAAGAAACGTCCAGTACATGAATCCACAGAGACAGCGTAGAAACCCACTCCAGAGACAACTTTCTGCATCTGAATGGTGAATGCACTATACAAATTGGAGTGAAGAATGTCACATTAAGAATCAAACTCCATGCAGTTAGTTGGGAATTATTTTTTTTACTGAAAGCTGCAGTCAGAGTTGATGTCTAAGTCGAGTTGGAAAAGTTCAGCAAACTCTTTGATCATGGAATGGTATGCTATATCCATCAGCAGTGTATCATCAATTTCTCTTCCCTGAGATGCCTTCTGTAGTATCTGCTTAATGCTCCCAACGCCACGGTCCTTTATGCCGCAGGGATCAATCATTTGGAACGGGGTTAAGTCAGTTGTGACATTTAGTGCGAGCCCATGATAAACTATCATTCGGGAGCCATGAATCCCTATCGCTGCAACTTTCTGATCCCCTGGGGAAGAAATGGAGAGGAATTCTTAGTGATGCAACGACACCATTGATTTTGGAAGCATTAGAAAATTTTGACGAATGAAAACAAAAAATGGAACTTTGTAAGATACTTGAAAATATCCAAAAGGGTAGTTAGTTCATACCAATCCAAACACCAGTAAGGCCTTCTACCCTTGTTGCCTTGATAGAGAATGCAGATTTCAGTGCGCGGATAATCACTTCTTCAAGTGACCTTAAGTACCAACGAACATCCTCTTTGTGGTACCGCAGATTGAGAATTGGGTACATAACAAGCTAAGGAAAGAAAACAAATGATCATAAGGGGATATTATGACGCTCATGATAGGCACAAATTTATATTTATTTGAAGAACTAAAGACTGAAATGCAATACGAAGAAAGTCAGGATCGACTGTATTATGAGTTTATGACTTTAAAGATAATAAATGCTGGATCCATACTATTTACTACCACAAAAAATCAGTAATAAGAAACACATCACCAAAGTGCAAGTACAAAAGTGTGAAATGCCTTCTAAATATGTCATATGAGAAAATTAGATGATGATACCTGTCCAGGGCCATGATATGTCACCTCCCCACCGCGAAAAATTTTGTGAACCTCGAAAGGAGCATCTTCTTTTTTGAAATGCAGGTATTCCTCGTTGCTGTCAGTCCCCAACGTGTAAACCGGTGGGTGCTGCAAAGCAATCAAGGTGTCCGAGTGATCTTCACCACTGTATGCCAACTCTCCTCTCCTCTTAACAATGGACTTCTGCCAAGCGTAGGCCTCCGCATAAGGAACAATCTTCTGATGGAGATCAAAGCATTCACACCTGCTCAACACAGCTATCGTCATCGCCGCGGCCGACACAGTGTAAAGAAGTAAATTTAGACGCATGTTTTGCCGCACATAACACTCGAGCAAAGGGCACGATTCGGCGAAACTTGAGCAGTGCAAACTGTCTGCAGACTTCTCCTGAATATCGAATTGGAAGCAATCTCCATCTATAGTCTCAATGGTTCGGAAGTGATTGCTGCAGGCTGCAGCTGCAAGCCTACAACAGCGAGCACTTCCAAACACTGACATTATACTAAATTATTGATGACAGAATCAGTGATGGGTCTTGCTGAATCCCACTCCATTATATCTTGCATCATATTATGGACCAAAGGGCAAGGTACAAAACAAAAGTCTACCTAAGCGCCTAATGTGAGCAGGTATACTGTAACAAGGGATCCGAGCGGCCGTACCTCCTCTTGTCGACGGCGGCGGGAGGGGTCTGGAGGGGCGCGACCATCGGCGTCCCGGATGCAGGTACGGAGCGGCCGGCGGCTGCCGCGAGGCGCTGGGCTCCCCACCGGGGGCGCGCAACCGGTGCGAAGAAGGGCGCAGCGCGGTGGTGGTGGCAAGAGGAGGAGGGCGGAGGCAGGAGGGCCATGGCTGGCGCCGTGGTGGCAGGAGGCGTTGGAGGACGGGGCCCCCTTTCTATTTATGCTCCCTGTTCGCCGGCGCCCGGCGGCGGCGGCGGCAGACGGCTGGCGGAGGCTCCGAGGTTAGCAACGGCCACGGAGGCGAAATGTTGGGCCGTAGTGGTATGGGCTGGGCCTATTAACATGGGCCACAATATGCACGAAGGGCCGCAAGAAGCCCAGAATGGCGGTCCATTGGCCGCCGGACTAGTACTTCGGTGGGATGGGCCCGGGGTAGCGGGATGGGCGAGGGCCCAGGCTGTGCGTGGACGCAGGCAGTGTCGCCGCTTTACGCGACCGCAAATTTACGCCGCCCCGCGCTTGGTGCTCCACTGCTCCCCCACCACGGCGGCACCACACTTCTTCACACACGAGCCGTGCCGTGCCGTGTCCGCGGGGGGTATAGGACTACGAGGGCTATACCCAAACAAAAAAAAAATATGCGTACGAGGCAAGCAAGCGACGTTGCCAACCGCGCCGCTTGGCACGACGACTCCTACCATGATGACGTGTCTGAAAATGCTGTGTTTGTTTTATTCTGGGATGCGTGTTACGTAAGATGGATGAATACGAAGGTGGAAAAAAGAATTTTTGGAGATGCGTGTTCTGTGAGAGGATGGATAGAAAGTAAAAAGTACTTTTGAGAACTTAACACAACGTAGTTTTGAGCCTTCATCATATATATACTATCCAGGAGAAAGGGCTACTTGTGGTGGAATGGAAGCTTCCATTTATTTTAGGATTGTTTTTATTGTTTCGACGATAAGGGACGTGACTGTCAATAGTAAGGTGGTGGTGTGCGACTTTGTCGATCTCCAAATAAACCAGCTGGCTCAACATCTTGTAGATGCTCTGTCACAGGGATAGTGTTATGTGTGTGTATTCATAGGATGGGTGATGGTGTATGTGCGTATGTTTGTTTCAAAAGAGGAAAAACACAGATAGAAGGTGTACATGACAAAATTCTGAAAGAAAGAACTGATGATGACAGGAGTAGTGATACTCTTAGCTTTTGAGTCAAAATTGTTAGTTTACCGTAAGCCAATAGGCTTTCCACCGAGCGTTATTTGAGACATGGTCCCATCGTGATATCGCCAACTTTGCTAGCACCATTGAAATACAGCTCCCGATATTTCAAAAAGCACAAACTTTGCAAAAGTAGCAAAGCACCGACATCTAAAGTGGTCACAATTGGTCGCTACTCAAGTCACCGACGTACTTGAGAGAGACATGAGCTCATCACATGCAATGAGCTAGCGTGAAAATGCCCAACTTTAACAAGAGATAAAACGTGTTTTACCGACTTACAGCAAGCTAGTATTTGCTATTATATATAATACTACCACACTACACTCCCACTGGAATCCACTTCGAAAAACACAAGACGCTTCGCCAAGAGACGAACGGCCCACAACCAAATGATCATCCATCCATTCCCTCCGATGAGCCGTCCGGCGAGAAAACGCCGGCTCCGGCCAACCGCCGGACGCCATCGTTTTCTGATCGGACGGCCCAGACACTCCCGAGCCCACCACCCACTGCTTCTCTTCTCTCTCTCGTCTGGTCAAACAGCTGGAGGAGACGAGCCAAATTTTCAAATGCTCAAAGCGAGCCCAGCCGAGCGAGCCGAGCCGAGCCAAGAACAGCTGCTGCAAGAAAAGAAGCGACACCACTCGCTCTGGGCACACGTCCTCCCGCCATTAAAAACCTGGGACAGGGCAGGCAGCCAAGCCAATGCCCTCGCATTAATTCCCGCCATTACTGCTCCGACCCCGCCTCCACGCGGGCTCCAGGCCCACCACCCACCGGACCGAGATCCGCTCACCGCGGCGGGAGACGACCGACGGTGGCCGCGTCACCGCCACCGCCGGCGACCGCGGGGGTCAGTCAGCGACTCAGCCGGTCCGGCGACACCAGCGCCTCGGGGTCCCCGCACCGGAGCCGGCTCGACGCTGCGGCGGCGCGGCCCCGCCTCGACGCGGCCAGGATCGAGGGCGGCTCCGACGCCAGCGACATGAAGAAGCCACTCCCGCCACCATGGCCGCGGCGGCGGGAGAAGGGGGAGGACTTGGCCGCCGCCGCCGACCGGTACGACCTGAAGGAGAAGACGCGGGCTGCCGCGGAGGCACCCGCTCCGCCGCCGAATGGGGATGGCCAGCGCTTGCTCCAGAAGCTGCGCCCGCGGGAGGTGCCGCCGCCGTCGGTGGCGGTGGCGGCGGCGGAGATCCGGTAGCGCCATGGAGGGGACGCCGTGGACGCGGCCTCCACCGCGAGGCTGCGCTCGAAGCCGAAGGAGTAGGATCGCTTGAGTAAGAAGTCCCTCGCGCCGCCGGCGAGCTGGTCCGGGCTGGCCGGCGCGATCTCTGTCGGGACGGCGGTGTCGGGCGGGACGGGGTGGAAGAAGAGGAGGTCGTCGAGGCTGGGTCGCACCACACCGCCGCCGCGCCGCGCCGCGCGGTGGAGCGGCGAGGGGACGGGCGGAGGGAGGGCGACGGCGGCGCGGCAGAGCGGGCAGGACGCGTGGGCGCGGAGCCAGACGTCGATGCAGTCGGCGTGGAACGCGTGCGCGCACAGCGGCAGCGCGCGGAGCTCGTCGCCGTCGGCGAACTCCAGCAGGCACACCGCGCACTCCCTCGACGCCCCCGACCCCCTCGCCGCCGCGCCGGAGGAGAGGTAGTAGGGCGCGGTGGGGAGCGACTTGATGGCGGCGTCGTCGAGGCCGCAGTAAGGGGAGAAGGTGTGGTAGTAGTTGTCGTAGGTGGTGAAGGACGCGAACGAGTCGTCGCGGCCGGAGGGGGAGGAGGTGGCGGAGCTCCCCGCCGGCGGGAACATGAGGAGACGCAGCCGGCGGCGGCGCCACCGCCGCCGCGCCGCGCGGAACACCCGGCTCACCAGCCGCGCGTACAGCACCACCAGCAGCGCTGCCCCCACCACCGCCAGCATCGCGATCAGCGGCGGGCTCAGGCTCCCGCCCCCTCGCCGCCCGCCTCCGCCGCTCGCTAGCGCCTTCACCGACGGCTCCGGCGCCGGACCCGGGCCGGCACTCGGGCCCGGCGCCGGCGCCGGCGACGCGAACGGCACGTAGGCGTAGGGAGACGGCGGCGAGCTGACGTCGCTAGAGAGCGACTCGGGTGCCGGAGCTGGTGCCGGTGATGGCGGCGGTGGCCGGCGGAGCTTGCGCATGGCGGTAGCGGCGGTATCTAGCGGCTAGTGTCGGCGCCGCCGTTCAGCGGCGCGAGGGAGGGGGAGACCGTGAGGGCATGGCGCGGCGGCGGCTAGTGGAGTGGGAGCGAGGCAGCAGCAGCGGCGAGCGGCGCGGCATGGTGCGTGTGGTTTGTGTGGGTGAGTACGCAGCCGGGGAGCGGAGGAGGGGCTTGTGCAATTGCAATGGCGAAGCAGAGGAGCATGGAGGAGGAGTGATGAGTGGTCACGCACGGTCGAGGACGATGGTTGGTGCTCTGATTTATTACGGGAGACCCGGTTTCATTTACTTCCAACCAGTCCAGATCTAGCAGTGGTGTTCCTCTCGCTGTTATCAGCTTTGATTTTTCAAACAGCATCAAATGATTCGAATTGCCAATAATTGGTAATTGGGCTGTGTTTAGTTGTGGAGAGGAAAAAGTACTTTTTTTTTTCCTAGAATACGTGTTATGTGAGGGGGATAAATAGGAAAGGTGAAAAATGAATTTTTAGATATACGTGTTCTGTGTGGGGAATGAATAGAAAGTAAAAAGTATTTTGGAACAAAACACAGCCGATCGAAAACTTTGAAGATCACCGCTCTCTCCCATGAATTGACGGGATACAGGCTCGATTTGGATTTTGAACCGCAAATATTGCTCGTCGAATTGGTTGTCGCCAGACGCCAGACAGCAAATGTTGGATGAACGGGCAACGATGAATTGGGTACATTTGTTCCTCTGCGCCTATAACGGGCCGAATTATTCAAAGTTCCAAATACTGGGCCGGACGTTACAGCCTGCCAGCCCATGATTCAAATAGCATCAAATACAATCGAGCCAGATCCACTAAAACTATATTTTTTGTCGCTAAAAAAAACTAAAACTATATTTTTTCTAAAAAAACTAAAAATATAATTGTTCTGAAAAAAACTAAAAATATAATTGATCCAAATAGAAATGCCGCGGATGTTTTAGAAGGTGCTGCTCATGATTGAATCGGTACATCGTCTCTCCTCCCTTTCTGGTGCATCTGGTCGTTTACTTTGAATTTTGATCACCCTTCAGTCCTTTCCCAGTTCCCTGTTGCGAACTTGTGATTACTATGATTCGGTGATGGCATATTTGAGATTGGGAAATTTTGACCTCAGACTTTCAGAGCCCCATTAAGTATCCAGTAAAACGTTGTGTGGAACGTGAGTTGCTAATTCTGCAATGGAAAGCGATCTGCTTTGGTCCGGTTGCAATGCATATTGACCGAGTCGTTTATACCTAGTAGAAGTACTAGGTTCGTGCCCGTGCGTTGCTACGGGTAAAAAAACTTTATAATATAAAATATAAAACAACAATAAGGCAATAATGACGCAGTGCGACTACAATAGGTTTACTCGCTTGAAAAATCATACTCCCAATATTGCCATGTATACGAAGTAGGTCTGTGCCCATGCGTTGCTATGGGCTTCAATTTCTTTTAACATAATAAAAAGAGTATTAAAATCAAATAATCATAAGGCAAAATACGTTCAGATAATCAAACATAGAATGGGATGCATTTTTTATTCTCACAACAAGGAAATTTTAAATAGTACATAGCCACGTTGCCATATGAGAGTTAAGGGAAGTGAAAAAAACATACAAGATCTCAAGATGCATTGATAACAAAAACAATATATTTATATGCTACCCAGAACTCAGCTACAAAAATTTGTGGCAGGTGAGTTATAATTGGTGCTAGTTGAGCATCTCTACAAACCTCGTCGGCATTCTCTTGCTGATGAATGATATCCAACTCAGCCCCGGCCTGTTTTATGACCTTCGGGCAGGAGCAAATCTCACTTGCGTGGTCATGACACTGGCGCCACCTGAAATCAGAACGGTGAGCGGGTCAGGCCCTCTGAACGAGCGCTTGAACAAAAGGTAGACATGTCCGGCAAACAAACCACCAAGATGGTTCGGGAAGTCTTGAGAAACAACAAGGAACAATTTGCCCATAGAACATACTTTGCAGGAATAACCATCCCTGACAGCCAAATAAATTTTTTCGATTGGCGGTCTGCACAACCTTCATGCCAAACAGCACACGAGTGAATCCAATGGTATGACAATCAAAATACACAATATTGTCAGCGAGCAAGCATAAGCATGGGACAAAAGTATTGTGATACCCTGGACAGGCAAGCAATGCAGTAACCATGGAAGCAAACTCGGCAGTACCATCGACCTTCCAAGCTGCACACCCGTCCACAAGAGAGATGTCATGTTGCCGAATAAGTGAGCTTTGTTCCAATGGTAGAATAGTGACAGGAGGAAGTTTTCCCAGAAAAAGATCTGCAAATATTGTTCACATCATACTATGTCAGGACATCATGAGCTGAATATTGATAATGATAACATGTTTGAAAGAATGGAAGAAATATGAAACGGCAGTAAAAGCATGGATTTAGGTGGCCACATAATTCTAAACAAATTGTGAAATGTGGCATCACCTATCAGACTCAGAGCCTGTCACAACCCTTTGAATTGGATTGGATCACCTCGCTTAGATTAGACAGATATCATCCCAAAAATATAATTTATCCGTAAACCATGTTGCATAGTGTGGGTGTAGAGTCCTGACGGACTAAACAACCCTGGCGGTCCATCCTATGGGCCGGCCCATGAACAAGACTTGACGCACAAGACAAGGATTAGTCCTAGTCGGTTTGGATATACTGTATTAGGGAATTAGAGATAAACTTGTAAAAGTCTCCTAGTCCTATACGGTTCCCATGTAACCCTGCCCTCCGGACTATATAAGGGGAGGCAGGGACCTCCTCAAAACAATCTCATCAATACAAGATACATCATACAGGACGTAGGGTATTACGCTCCGGCGACCCGAACCTGTCTAAACCGTTTCTTGTCACCTTCGGCTCTAGATTCTCGACGACTTCTCCCTAAACCCTTCTCTCGGGGCACCCCCTCGAGAACCTAGTCAGCATAAATCGCCGACACTTTGGCGCCGTCCGTGGGACTCTACTCGTCGAGTCTTCAGTAAAGAGTCGATGGCCTCCTTCAGCGCCTCCATCGTCACCAAGTTCGAGGCAGGCGCCTCTTTCATCTTCGGCTCCTGGCTTTGCATCGCAAACCAGGAAGGCGAACTTCAACACCAATTGCGCGACGAGGTGGCTGCACCAGCTTCGCCACGCGTGCAAACAACTCCGCAAGGATCTCGGAAAACTTCGAATTCCGACACGATCCCTGGATCGTATCCTACTCGGAGGAGTACATGGCGCCCGAAGCAGATTCAATCCCGGGTCGACCACGTCAACTCAACCCCTATCAAGGGGCAGGATCAAGCCACGTGTCCACGACTCCCCGGCGGACTCCGGATCACTTCTGAGTCCCGCCAGGGTTCAACGATCAGGACCGTGACAGCAACCCCGCGGGTACCCAGGAACCCTGGCTCCAACCCCCGCGGGACGAAGACTTCACCACGCGGGTCGCGCGCACCTCAGTTTCCCTTCGGGTTAACAAACCCAGCCGCGATCCACCAGAAGCACCTGGAGAAGAAGGTTCTCCAACCCCGCGGAGCAACCTCGGATCTTGTTATGACCACAACTCCCTCTGGGGTTATCGTTCATTGGCCTGACATGGATCCCGAGGTGGCTCTCTTTGAAGCAAACGTACCTTCCACGGTACGGGACATCCTACCTCTGCTTCCTTTCCAAGAAGGCAGAGACCTCCCTGTTACCACGAGTAACAGAAGAACCGGGCCTAGCAACCCCGGTCGCCAGTCCTGCGTGCTCCTCAATGAGCACAGCGATGAAGAAGTTGTCTCCGACGACGCCCCAACAGAGGAGGGAGAAACCGATGCGGACCGGGAACTCCGTATCGAGCGCAATCGCAACCGCGCCTTGCGACGTCGCTTCATCAAGAAGAAAAATCTCAACTCAGAGTTCGACAAGCAAGACATCTTCAACTCCCCTGTGGCCAATATCTTGTTCGGGGTCAGCGTCTTCGAGGGGCTCCAAACTACCCCTGAGATCAACCTCGCCAAAGCTCGCCTAGAAGCCGCAGCGGTCATGGTTGATCGCCTGGACGGGGGCCGCTCCTCCTCCAAAAGCAAGAGTTCTTCGCGCCACCAAGCACCGTCTGCCAAGCGTCAGAGCAGCCACTATGGCAGCTCCGCAGGCCAATCCAAGAACAAGCTTCGCGAAGAACCCCGCCGTCCTCGCGAGGAACCTCCCAGGTCCCAGCGTCGCGAAGAACCCCGACCAGCTCGCTCTCACGTCACGCCGAAAGACGCCCGCAACGACATCATCCGGATCCGAGAGGGGAGAGCTACTTCCCACGTTGCGGATTCTGCAGGAAGATGCAACGTCCCCAACCCCGATGCTCTGCCATGCTACACACGTGCCATCCGCGTCAGCTCCTTCCCGCGGAAGTTCAAGCCGCCAGGCATCACCAACTTCGACGGGAAGCAAGATCCGAACATCTGGCTGCGCAGATACTCTTCTGCAATTGAAGCATCAGGGGGCGACGACATCTCTAAGATGCTCTACTTCCCAGTGGCGATGGAGCAGGGTCCTCTCACCTGGCTCGAGTCCCTCCATCCAGACTCCATCGACAGCTGGCACGCGCTGAAGAAGGCTTTCGTCTCCAACTACCAGGGTTCTTTCGAGCGCCCTGGCAGCAAATATGAACTCCGCGCGTGCAAACAGAAGCCAGACGAGTCCCTGCGCGACTACAACAGGCGATTTTTCGCCATCAAGGCATCCTGCGTTCCCATCCCCGACTCAGAAGTCATTGACTACTTTCAAGAAGGGATGACCGATCGCACCCTCTTCCGTGACTTCGGTCACAACCGTCCTCGCGACCTCGAGGAATTCCGCGCACTGGTGTCCAATTGGATGGACACCGATGATCAAGAACGGGAGCGCTACGGCAAGAGACCCAACAACCCTGGTCGCAAGAACCAGGAAGACAGCAGGGATCAGCCGCGCGACTCCTTCCAGCGTAACGGCAACAACCCACGGAAGCGACCACACAACACGGTCGCAACCGTCTAGACCGTCCGCTCCGCCAAATCCGCGCAGCAACGAAGAGAAGAATTCAACAAACTTCTCAAGAAGCGCTGCCCTTACCACTTCGACAGCAAGCACACCATGGGCGAGTGCGTGCTCCTCCGGGAGACGTTCAGCACCCCCAACAAGAAGCAGAAGTCGGCTGGCGACGGAGACGACGGACACGACAAGGGAGACAGCGGTTTCCCAGACATCACCAACACTGTCAACGTCATCTTCGGAGGCATGGCAGTCAGCGACACCTCGCGCAACCGCAAGAATGCAAGGCGCGAGGCATACGCAGCAGAACCAGCGGTGGTTACACCGCTACGGTGGTCCGACACCACCATCACCTGGTCCCGAGAAGATCAGTGGGCCGAGATCACCTCTCCTGGCCGATATCCCCTCGTCCTCGAGACCGTGGTAGCAAACAGCAGGCTTACCAAGGTCCTGATCGACGGAGGCAGTGGGCTCAACCTCATCTTCGCCAAGACGCTGAAGTCCATGGGCCTCGACACGAGCACGCTGCAGCCGGCGGATACTCCTTTCTACGGCATCGTGCCTGGGAAGGCCGCCATCCCCCTCGGGCAAATTACCCTGCCCGTCACGTACGGTACGTCCTCGAACTACCGTACAGAATTCATTAAGTTCGAAGTTGCAGACTTCGAAACTTCCTACCACGCCATCCTCGGGCGACCAGCATTGGCCAAGTTCATGGCCATCCCCCACTACACCTATCTGGTGCTGAAGATGCCAGGGCCTCACGGCGTTCTCTCCCTTCGCGGTGATATCAAGCGCTCCTACCTCTGCGACAAAGAAGCAGTGGAGTACGCCGTCAGAGCCGCGTCCACCATAGATCGCCAAGAACTCCAACCCTTGGCCGCCACCGTCGTCGCAGAAGATGACGACGCCCCGACGCAGAAGAAGACACGGGCTATCAAGCCTGTGGAGAAGGTCGCAACAAAGATGATTGATCTCCAAACAGGAGATCCCTCGAAGACAGCAGTGATCGGCTCCACCCTCACTCCTGCATAGGAAAGCGCGCTCGTCAACTTCCTACGAGCCCAGGCGGACATCTTCGCTACAAAGCCCTCCGACATGCCTGGAGTCCCCAGAGAGTTGATCGAGCACAAGCTAGACCTCAACGAGAGCGCAAAACCCAAAAAGCAGCGCCTCCGAAGATTTGCCACAGAGCGTCGGGAAGCCATCAAGAAAGAGCTAGCTAAGTTGTTAGCAGCCGGCTTCATTAAAGAAGTCTTCTATCCGGATTGGTTAGCCAATCCGGTTCTTGTAAGGAAAAAGAATTCAAATGAATGGAGAATGTGCGTTGATTATACCGATCTCAACAAACACTGCAAGAAGGATCCCTTTGGGCTTCCTCGCATCGACCAAGTCATCGACAACACTGCCGGGTGCACACTACTCTATTTCCTCGATTGTTATTCAGGATATCATCAGATATCGTTGAAAGAAGAGGATCAGATTAAAACTTCATTCATCACGCCATATGGTGCATATTGTTACACAACTATGCCTTTTGGCTTGAAAAATGCAGGTGCCACATATCAGCGGGCTATACAGGGTTGTCTTCAAGAACAACTTCATCGAAATGTTGAAGCCTATGTTGATGATGTGGTAGTCAAGACAAGAAATCCCGAGGATCTCATCGCTGACCTCACCGAAACGTTCGATAACTTACGCAAATGGCGATGGAAGCTCAATCCCGCCAAGTGTGTTTTTGGCGTTCCATCTGGAAAGCTCCTTGGGTTCATCGTCAGCGAACGCGGCATTGAGGCTAATCCAGAAAAGATAGCTACTATCATGAACATGGAGCCGCCGCGCACCGTCAAGGATGTCATGAAGCTTACGGGCTGCATGGCTGCACTCAACCGCTTTATTTTCAAACTGGGAGAACGCGGGACTGAGTTCTTTAAACTACTCAAGAAGCAAGACAGATTTCAGTGGACTCAGGAAGCTCAAGTCGCCTTCGACAAGCTCAAGCTATTCCTGACTACGCCTCCTGTGCTCACTGCACCGCTCCCGGGTGAAGATCTCTTGCTCTATATTACAGCAACCACCAATGTCGTCAGCGCCGCCATTGTTGTTGAACGCGACGAGGAAGGCCATCTTCAGAAGATTCAACGGCCTGTGTACTTTGTGAGTGAAGTCCTCTCGGACTCCAAATCCAGGTACCCTCAAGTTCAAAAAATTCTATATGCTGTCTTAATGACATCCAGAAAATTGCGGCATTACTTCGACACCTACAAGATCATCGTGGTTACTGGTTATCCTATTGGCGAGATTCTCCATAATCAAGACGCTACAGGGCGTATCGCCAAGTGGGCTGTTGAGCTCGGAACATACAGCATCGAGTTCCGTTCTCGCACGGCCATGAAGTCTCAAGTCCTTACTGATTTCATATCGGAATGGACCGAGCACAATCTCCCAGTCGCTACTACCAAGCCTGAGCATTGGATCATGTATTTCGACGGGTCGCTCAAGCTGGAAGGCGGAGGCGCTGGAGTTCTCTTGATCTCACCTCGAGGGGATCAACTCAAGTACATTCTGCAGATTCAGTTCGCTGTCACCAACAACGCTGCAGAATACGAAGCACTTCTTCACGGCATGAAAATGGCCATCACCCTCAGTATCAAGCGTCTGCTGGTATATGGGGACTCAATGTTGGTCATCAAACAAGTCAATAAGGACTGGAATCGAAACCATGAAGACATGGACGCGTACTGTGAAGAAGTCCGGAAATTGGAGAAACACTTCCTCGGCATTGAATTTCATCATGTCGAGCGAGATTACAACGTCGCTGCAGACGTCCTATCAAAGCTGGGTTCTTCCAGAGCAGAGGTGCCTAGCGGGGTGTTCGTCAATGAACTCTCCAAGCCATCAATTTCTGCAGCAGTAACTCTTGATGCTACAACCTCAGCTCCCGAGGTTATGCTCATCGACGCCACTTGGAGTGCTCCGATTATAGACTACATCTTGCATGACAAACTTCCTGCCGAGAAGGCAGATGCTCAACAAATTGTCCGCCGTAGCAAGTCCTATGTTATAATCGGCGATGCACTGTACCGACGTGGTGCACGCTCTGGCGCATTGATGAAATGCGTCTCACAGCAAGAAGGAGTCAACATCCTGGAGGAAATTCACGCAGGAGAATGTGGCAATCATGCAGCTTCCCGCACTATCGTGGGCAAAGCCTTCCGTGCTGGGTTCTACTGGCCTACAGCTCTGCATGACGCTGAGGAAATTGTTCGTCACTGCAAGGGTTGTCAATACTTCGCTCATCATTCACATCAGCCTGCCCACAAGATCAAACTTATACCTCCGTCATGGCCATTCGCATGCTGGGGGCTCGATATGATTGGGAAACTACCCAGGGCACCTGGTGGATTCGAATATTGCTTCGTCGCGATTGACAAGTTTACCAAGTGGATAGAAGTCTTTCCGGTTGTCAAACCAACCTCTGAGAAAGCAGTCCAATTTCTCCAGGAATTGATTCTTCGCTTCGGGATACCACACCAAATCATCACAGATTTGGGGACCACCTTCACAGGCAACAAGTTTTGGGACTACTGTGAAGATCGTAGCATCGAGGTATCCTATGCTTCGGTCGCTCATCCTCGTGCCAATGGACAGGTTGAAAGGGCCAATGGACAGGTTGAAAGGGCCAATGGAATGCTCCTTGATGGACTTAAAGCTCGGATGGAAAGAACCCTGAAGAAAGCAGAAGGCCGGTGGATGAAAGAACTCTTTCCAGTTGTCTGGGGCCTACGATCTCAACCCAGTAAAGCTACAGGGCAATCTCCCTTCTTCCTGGTGTATGGATCAGAGGCCGTTCTACCTGTTGATGTCATGCACGGCGCTCCTCGCGTCGAGGAGTTCCAAGAAGCCATGACGGATGAACAACGGATGCTGGAAGTCGATACAGCTGAAGAAGCGCGACTAGCAGCCTTGTTACACAATGCTGCCTATCTTCAGGGAATCTGCAGATTCCATGACAAAAATGTGAAGACAAGATCATTCCAAATTGGAGATTTGGTGTTACGTCGAATCCAGAATACAGCCGGTCACTCCAAGCTTACTTCACCTTGGGATGGTCCGTTCATTGTTTCCAAGGTACTCAAACCAGGCACCTACAGACTTCAAACAGAAGATGGTGTGGAATTACCAAATTCTTGGAATATAGCACACCTACGCAAATTCTACGCGTAGTTCCTTCACTACAGCAGTGCTTCGGCACCACAAGAACCAGTTGCTTTGGCACGCAGAGTTCTTCTGCAAACATTGCTTCGGCAATACATGAACTACTTGCTTCGGCATTACATGTTCTCTTGTACCGTTGTTTCGGCAACGAGATGTATTTCAAGCTCCCTTTACTGGGTTGTTTATTTGTCTTTGTGACATCATCTCAAACTTCCGTGTTCTTTTTAGACTTGGAAAGTTTCTTTTACATTCAGAGCCTATTAATGAGGTCTATCCGGGTTCTTTCGAGGCCAAGAACGGATCTGTTCCTCCTATTACACTACTCTGAGGTAGTTTCCAGCTTAACGCTGCCGCTCCGTGGGTCTTACTGGGTTCTTGCTTCGGCAGACCACATACAGTTAGTTCCCAAGTATCCCCCCGGGGTACATTTTCATAAGATAGCTTATGCTATAAGAAATCTCCCTGGGTTCCTTTGGGTCCTTAACAGGGTTGTTTTTCAAGTTAAAATCTACTCAGCGTACATTTTGACTAAGTCCTGGATTTTAACACAGAGACAACCTAGGAATTCATAAAGATTCTTGGTTTTTCTTCATGGCAATAAATATATTACATTGCATAATACTTATGTTACAATAACATCTGTTTACATCTACAGCCTAAGGCTCTGAGCAATTGCTTCGGCAACTGGCTCGGCCTCTTGCTTCAGGTCCCTAAAGGCAGACTCAGTACAGTTTGGCTCTGCGCCTTCAACTAATTTTCCTACGTCTACCTCCGGGTACCTGGACTTCACTACGGTGAGGACATGCACAAGACAAGCCTTCGAAGATCTCTTGATGTATGCCTTCAGCTGTCTTGGCATGGCCTTCAGGCGCTCCAAGAATGTTTGCGGCGCTGAAGGGTCTTCGGGAACCAAGGCTTTCACCACTGGGTTCGCTGCCTTCTCTAGTTGCGCGATCCGGTTCAAGGCTTCCGCCAGGTCGTCGTCCGACTTCTTCATCAACCGCAACTCTTCTTCGAGTTCTGACATCCTCCTGGCCGCCTGCTCAAGCTTCTCGTCCAGCACCTTCTTGTCTGCTAGATGCTTCTGTGCTTGGACGAGATCCCTGGATAGCCGATTATTTTCCTCGCGAGCACCCTCCAGGTTCTTGGCAAGTTGCTTCTGCTGCTCGAGGACTTGAATCAACTGCTCGTCGGCATCCTTGCGCTGTTGGACCGCTACTCTGAGTTCTTATTTGACGCTTTCATGATCAGCAGAGAGGGTCTTCAACGCTTCTTCATAACGATTGGCCACGTCGGACCAATCCGTCATCTTGCTCTGGGCTGTTGCTAGCTGCTGTTGCGCCCCTGCACACAAGACAGAGTTGTTATTCAACACAGGCAATGGACAATTTTTTAATCGGACTTCGGTAAAGGCAGAATACCTTTGAGCTCTGATTTCGCCGTTGCAAGCTTCTTCTTCACGTCCTCCTTCTCTGCGGCCAATTCCTTGGTGCGCAGGTGCAAGGTACGGATCGTGTCGGCGTCTTCCGCCTCCTGGAGTTTGCGATCTTCGCGCTCCCGCTCCAGCTCCTTCTGGAGACGGTCCGCCTTGGCGTGCATCAAGGAGATGTTATGGAGGTACTCTGTCTTCTTCCTTGATGCCTCGCCAACAGCCTACAACAGAGTTGATTATAAGAAATGCTTCATCAATACTACAAGACCAGGGTTGTTTTACTAACCTTGAAGTAGGCAACCGCCCTCTCGGCGTGGTATAATCCCCTGTCGATGTGTTGCTCATCCTCCTCCGCGTCCAAGATATACTCGAAGGTCTGCGGGTTCGGGTTGAGCATTGGGTCGAAGCTCCCGATGCGGAAGCTCCCACCCTCCTCTTCAGCTCCGGTACTCTGAGGTACCCTGGGGATTTCTTCAATCACTTGCTCGGGGGTTGTTGCTTCAGCTTGTTTCCCCCTTGAGCACTCTGCTTCCGCCCCGGCCTGGGTTGTTTCTGTGACGCTCGGGGGCTGCGCAGAGGACTGATCACGGCGTTCGTGCTCGGATTCTTCAATTACCGCCGACGTGACCAGTTGTTCGATCTCCGCCAGCACTTCAGCGACTGTCTCCTCGACTTGGGCTTCTTCTGGTGCTGGTAGGTCTGCTGGCAGAGTTGCTTGAACTTCCAGCAGGGTTGTTTCTGGAACAACCCTGGGTTCTTCGGGCACTGCGGCCTCTGGCTCTACAGCTATGTGGTCAACCACGGATTCCTCCCTGGTTGTTGCTGGTGCTTCTTCACTGGAATAATGAAGTTTGTTAGTCATATCAGTATATTACAACGGTAAATTCAACACTACCTAAAGAAGTACTTACATGGTGGAGGGTCGCATGGGGATCTCTGGCTCCCCCAAAGTGAACTCCTCTTCCACCTCCTGCTCCGCCGCCGAAGGTCCTGCTGGACAGGGTTCTTCAATAATTGGCGTTGTCCCTTCAAACGGCGCGGAAACAGGGTTGAAGATCTCGTGCAGAATTTCTTCATCAGATAATGCACGCCGCGCAGAGCTGCCTTGCTGCGGCATGCTGGTTCCAATTTCTCCTATGGCTATCCCCACTGAAGATGTTGTCCTGGGTTGTGGGGATACATTTGCCCTTTCCTCTGGGATTGTTCTAGCTCGGGGCTTGGGCAAGGTGCGTGCTCTCTTGGGCACTGATGCTTGTGCTTCTGATGGCGCCGGTCTCTTGGACCTTTATGTTCCCCTGGAGGTCGCTCCTGACTTGGATTGAGCTTCTTCAGGGTCCTGTGGTTCAATTTTAACCGTTGGCTCGTCAGGCTCTTCAATTGTGGTTGGCTTGCTTGGGCGACCTTGTTCTCTTACCTTGGGATCCACACAGCGTGCTAGCAGTGCAGCTTCCTCAGTGTTGGTCGGGTCCAGGGGTGGCAGACTTACATACAAAGCGCGTCGGGCTTCAAGTGATGATCAAGACATTAGTTCACAATATATTTTCAACCATGCAGAAATGTATTCAGCAAAGGATTTTACCTCAGGTATCATGGTAATTGCGGAAATTTCCATTATCTCTGGAAATTGTTCGTCGGTGACCACCAGAAACTTCTTCAAGAGTTGATTTATCCTCTTCTCTGATAAGTTCCCGGTGGCATTCCTTGAGGGGTCTGCTTCCCCAGAGTACTTGTACCCTGGGTTACAGCGTTGCTTGCATGGCTGAATCCTCCTCAGCAGGAACGACTTGTATACCATGGCTCCTGTCAGCCCTTGTGCTTTTAGATCTCTGATCATGTTGAGAAGCTCGGGGACTTGCATGGCCTGGTTGACTCCAATTATCTCGCTCCAGAATGGCTTCATTACTGGAGGATTTCCTGAGCGGCTCTGCAGCTGTGGCTGATGGTTCCATGCGTAGAACCACTCCTTTTGCCAGTCCTTAAGGCTTTCCTTTGTAGTGTAATCCAAATACACCGGCCTCATGCCCTGGCGGAACTGGATAACTACTTTACCTACCACTTGTAGTGGTCCGCTAGAGGTTTTCACCCTAAATAGATGGCGGAAAAGGGCAAAATGGGGATCTATCCCTAAGAAGGCTTCGCACAGATGGATGAAGATGGATAGATTCAGAATGGAGTTGGGATTCAGATGGCATAGTTCAATCCCATAAAACTGAAGGACACGGCGGAAGAAATCACAAGTGGGCATGCCAAAACCAACTTCATAAAAGGCCTTCCATACCGTGATTTCCTCGGTATCCTCGGTGGGGTATTCGTGCCTGTATGCGCTTCTCCACTGACTGATTTCTTGCGCTGGCAAGAATCCATCTGCCTCTAGGGCCTTGATGTGCTTCTCCTTCAAAATACTGGTCGGCCAGTCGCTGATTGGATCTTCGACGATTGGCATTCCCCCTGCGGGTGCTGTCTCCTCGGTCGTAACGACCTGTTTCATTGCCTCTGCCTTCCTCTTCGAGCCCTTGCCGCGGCTGGATCCTTCACCACCGGCCATTTGGGATCACTACTGATTTGGTGTGGATTGGATTTAAGATTGGGGGAAGATGCGGATGCTTGAGCGCGATCTCTGGATTGCAAGACCTGCTAATGCCGCAAACCCTAGATCTATTTTGCGAGAGCATACGGATACGAGGGGTCGCGGGCGGTTTATATGGACTTTCCGAGGCGTTACTTCGGTACTTTTCAATTATGGTCCTTTCTTGATCCTATATTTGAATTCGTTCAAATTTAGGCTCGGGGGCTGTGGACATATTTTCAGGAAATATTTTTCTGAGAGTTTTCGGCTTCAATTGGTAACATTATGAAGAATTCTACAAGACTTCGGGTTTCTTCGGAAATTGATTCTCTTTTGGTTCGGACTTCGAAAGAGCCTCGAATTTCTTCTTCAAAGATAAACGAGGCTCGGGGGCTGCCCAATTGGGCGCACCTAATCGGTGCACACCAATCCGAACTTCGAGAAGACTTATGAGCACATCATTACCTATTGAACAGCATGGTTGCAACTTCCAAGATCAAAGAACCCTGGCGGTCTCAAAGAACCCTGGCGGTTTCAAAGAACCCTGGCGGATTTCAAAAGAACTCTGGAGGACCTCAAAGAACTCTGTATTTTCAACAAGGCTGTTCTTCAGGAGATAAGGTGCTCGGGGGCTTGTGGGTGTAGAGTCCTGACGGACTAAACAACCCTGGCGGTCCATCCTATGGGCCGGCCCATGAACAAGACTTGACGCACAAGACAAGGATTAGTCCTAGTCGGTTTGGATATACTGTATTAGGGAATTAGAGATAAACTTGTAAAAGTCTCCTAGTCCTATACGGTTCCCATGTAACCCTGCCCTCCGGACTATATAAGGGGAGGCAGGGACCTCCTCAAAACAATCTCATCAATACAAGATACATCATACAGGACGTAGGGTATTACGCTCCGGCGACCCGAACCTGTCTAAACCGTTTCTTGTCACCTTCGGCTCTAGATTCTCGACGACTTCTCCCTAAACCCTTCTCTCGGGGCACCCCCTCGAGAACCTAGTCAGCATAAATCGCCGACACATAGGTAAGCACATATGATGCTTACCACTAAGCACTTGACATGGGCCGTGAAGTCCAGAATATAGTTTTACTTGCTAACAGTCTAGCAGGATCATCTGCTATAAGTGGAACAATAATATATCCTTTTCATCTCTAACTTTTACACTAATCCAATCTATCCATTAAGATCAAACAGCAATTAATTGGAACAATGAATGGATGATTCATACACCTCTAGCTTTACTATTATATCCCAGCCAATTAATCCTTTGCACCTCATAGCTATTTGGAGAACAACTCAGAATAATATAACCGGCCGCGATGAGTAAAAAGAACAGAGATGTAAGCACAATTAGCATGGCAATGAATTATGCATCACGTACTAACAAGTCTCGGCGCACACCTCAGGCACCACCAACTCTGGTCTCTGCTTCACTCCACCACTCTCAGCCGCAGGTGCTGAGAAATCATTCTGAGAGACAGTATGGAAAAAATAAATTAAATGTTGGTATAAATAGGTTAGTGCAAGCAAATACAAAACACTATCCTGGTGGGTAAAATAAAATAAAATAACAATTACTTGATACGTAGAGGAAGGGTTGGTTCATCCACCAATTGGCTTCATCCATTGGTTCATCCACCCATTCAGTATCGGGATGTACAGTAATCCCACCTTTATAACAATTACGGGTAATTTCAAATGCTTAAAACAGGGGCAGGTAAGATGGAAACCCATCATCGTAAAAGTTGTCGCTTCAGTTGAATTGACAGGTTATTACTCAGAAATTCATTTGTTTATGCAAAACCCCCAACTTTAGGATCTGTGAATATCCTGACCATCAAAATTAGACGTGAATCAAAGTGACATTAGGAGTCCTAAAAACTTCAAAGACTCACATACATACGCACAAGAGCTGGTCTCTTATCACAGTGTTGCTCACTCAGAGGTCAATCTACCCTTACTGGAAGCACAACAAGCGCAGAACCATGGTTCAGGCCGCCTCGTTGAACTGAACCATTTATGTATACAGGAAATGGCCACAAATAATGACTTTCCAAATACAAATTTATATTGCCCTCTTTTAGAAACTAATTTCATTCTTTTGAAAATTGAAGCATTACAGCCATATGACAAGTGTCCTAATGTTAAGATAATTTTCAAATCCAAAATCATAAAGGGAACACGTTAGTGTCTGTCTGTTTCGCACAACAGGGATGGAATACTTGGTGGGTACTCGTCGCCGGCGAAGGAATCCCCCGCATGTCAAAGCAAGCAACCGATCAAAATAAGATAGGCCTGAGAGATCATCTGCTCGGCGTGCGGCAGCGGCAGCGTTCGATGCCACCCGTTTCTGGAAGGTGTCGTCGCTGCAGGAATGTTGTCCGGCGGTGTCGTGGCCTGCGGATGCCGTTGGACGGCGGCAATTGCCTAGCGAGGGATCCACCGTGGACGGCGGCAACTTGGACGTGCGGAAGGTGAGGTCGCGACGTTGGCGGCGGCGACGTCGTGGTCGGCTGATCCGGCGTGGACGGCGGTGATGGATCCGGCATGGACGACGCGGCGATTCCCGGGCGGTGGATCTGGTGTGGACGACATCGAGACTGGGAATTGATGGCGGCGAGGTTGGGAAGGCCCGGCCCTGCAGACGGCAGCGAGATTTGGTCGTCTGGGCCCCTGGACGGAGATGAGGAGACTGCGGCGTCCATGGATGGAGACAGGGAGAAGGCGAACAGAAGAGCCGCGCGCAGGGAAGGAAGTGCCGAGGTTGTATGCGTGATTGACGCGGGCGGAGTTTTTTGAAAACGTTTGAAGCGGGCGTGCGAGGGCAGGGTCTCGGCTTCGGTGCACGACGGACGGACGACGGGCGACGAAAGCGAGGGCATATTTTGTCTCCCTTCCGTGCTTTTTAGGAGCAGAGGTAACTGCGCGATTAAAGAGAGAGATTAGTTTTCACTCGTTCAGGTTCTTCGATTCTCTAACATGCACAGTTTAATCGGACAGAGGCCAATCTGCACAGCGAACTCTGGCTTGAATGGTTCAGGTAAGGCCTCCTCCAACGGGTCGCTTATAGCAGCCAGCTCTTCATTTTATTATTCCGCAAACAGTGCTGAAACAGGGCGCGCTAGCGCGGACGTCTCGCTCTCTCACTGCTGTTCACTGTTGTTTGTACCGTGTCGTCAGTTTTACCGTGCAACACTGTGTCAGAGAGACAGCTTGCTAGCTCAGCATTGGAGGAGGCCTAAGAGTGTCCCAGAACAAAATGCTCTGACAGACATCTGACTTGAGGGCATGGATGCAGCATGTTGTCAACTTGTCATCCATGTTGATGCCATCGGAAGCAGCATACTCGTGCGGATTGTTTGCATGTCATTGGAAGTGATAGCATTCTCAGCTTCATCTGCATCAGCCACTCCATGTGCGTGTTTGCAATGCATGCTGCTGTGATCTTATTTAGATTGGGAATCCATAACGTCATATGCTCTGCCGCACCCATCAGATTCAGACCTTGGAATGAAGCCTGGAGAATACTGTTCTCCTTAATCTTGGCTCATGGCAGAAAGATCTCTCCCTCTCAGCTTGCCCAATGGCATCTCGCCTTTGGGAAAGAACTGAGAATCTGGATAAGTCTGCTTTGCAATGTTCTTTGTGCTCCATAATTCCAGTGTCCCTGCATTATTACATAGCCTTACTTTCTTTTCTGATCTTTTGATATACAGAGAAATTAAGGCAATGTCCCAATCGCAGAACCAATTCCTTGCTCAATCTTGATCGATAAGCAGCATGAACAATCTGATGGAAAGTTTGACACGAGAGTCGATCCAGGGGAACATCAGATGCTCTGAGTATCAATAAGAAATGACAAAGGAGGTCTATGTTCCAGATTGGATAGTCCTGACTGCAGAATTCCTTTATTCAGTTTCTGCACTTGAACACTTAACTTTAATAACATCTAGTTCAAGGAAAATTTATCAGCATTTTTAACAGGTATCAGAAATAAATAAAAAAAGTATCCCTATGCTCGAATCACTCTTTACAAAAGGGGTAATTCTAATACCGGTTTGCACTTTCCTTACCTCCATTTTTACACAACCTGTGACACTGATTCGAAAGAACATCACTTCAGACTGAAGAATGTTGTCATGAATTTCGACTTCTTGATAATAATACATTCACAGTAATTGTTTCAAATATTATTCCCCATGCAGGTATGCACCATAACCTTGCATTCCTTGCCAAATTCCGTCATGCCCACGCAAGCGATTCTTGCTGCACTCAAATGCTTGATAACTACAGTTTCTTGCAGTCTTCTACGGACATTCCAATAATCCAGTCTTATTCTCTTCTGCAATCTGGAATTTGTGCGCTCTTATCCTCTGCTCGCTCTCCATCATGAAGATAAAAGATCAGCAAATGGATAACTGAAATCCAGGTTTAGATGTTGATGAATTAGTTCATCCTAATTCCGACACTAAACTGAAAATCCTGTGTAGGATTACCTGAAGAATTTGTTTAAAGGAAAGATGCCTGCACCAACACATTAATGATTGGTATGCCATGTGTTATGCCAGTGACAAACCATGTCCCTTCAGGGTTCAGGCAGTCTCTTTTCCATATCAGTTTTTGTCACAAAAAAGCATTGTGATTCCTCCAAAATTCATGTCAATATACTCTGTTCTAGCTAGAACTGAATTTTTGTAGCCCATGATCTCTCATGGTATTATATACTACTACTATACTGCATCTGTATGTTGTCCCTTCAAACAAACATATCGACCATGCGATGATCACATATAGGCTCTGATTCTCCTAATCCAAGAAATGCAATAATCACAAACATCCAAAATCTCCTCAAAATTCGAATGAGCTCAGAAGAATACATTCCATTCCATTCCATTCCTCGACGCCCAAGCCTAAAGCCAAACCAACCAAACTCAGCTCCTGCCATCGCCAATTGCCATTCTCTATAAACCTATATCCTTCTCTGTTCCCATGCTACCCCTCTCTCGCGCACACGCCATCAAACACCCACGGACACATTAGCATCAGCTTGGCGACGCCTGCCTCTTCCCGGCGGCGGCGATGAGGTACGGCGAGGTGGTGGCGCACTTCAGCCACCCGCAGCATCGCCTCCGTCTGGAGCACCACGACACGCCATTCCGCTGCGACGGCTGCGGCGAGGTCGGCATCGGCGCGCGCTTCCGCTGCCCACACCATGGCTGCGACCACGACGTCCACCGCCAGTGCGCGCTCCCTCTCTCGCCGCTCCGGCACCCGTTCTACCCGCGCTGCGCCTTCGTCTTCCTCCCGCGGCCGCCGAGCGCTCCCGCCGGGTCACATCGCTACTGCAACGCGTGTGGTCGCGGCGTCGCCGGCTGCGCCTACCACTGCCGCGCGTGCGGCTTCGACCTCCACCCCTGCTGCGCCGCGCTCCCGCACGCGCTCGACGCCGGCGGCGGCGTGAAGCTTCGCCTCCACCCGGACTCCTCCTCCAAGTCCGCCGGCGCCGCCGTGTGCCACCGGTGCGGCCACCGTGGGCGGAGCTGGAGCTACCGGAGCCAGTGCGGGAGCTTCAGCCTCCACGTGGCCTGCGTCATGGACATGCTCGTCGAGAGCTGGCATGGCGTCGGCGGCCGCCACCGCCACAAGGTCGGCGGCGAGGACGTGTACGACGGCGGGTATGGGGTGCCGGCGATCAGGGGTGCGGCGAGGAGCAGCCACGCGAGCAGGGAGTACTCGTCGTCGTCGTACTGGGGGAGGAAGAAGAAGAAGGGCAAGGTGAAGCGCTGCTGCGAGATCGCCGGGTTCGCCGGGCAGGTGGTCATCTCAGCGGTGCTAGGAGATCCCTCCGCGCTCATCGCCGGCGTCATAGGGTCGCTCATCGCGCGGTGATGCCCGGGCGGCTTCGTGACGCCGGTCGCCGGGCAAGAACCAAGAGCAGCAGAGAGACATGATCAAACGTGCAAAAGCACTACTGTTTACGTACATGATCAACTATTTAACAAAATAATGAAATATTAAAATGAACCGGTGAAAGGTTTTAATGGCTCCTTTTAGGACCCATAAACAGTTTTGTTTCATCAAAGTGGATTAGGCCGACAGAGCTCCGTCGTTGTGTTGGAAGAATAATGCCCAATGCCGTGGCCGCGACAGCTCACCGTCCCGGATTCCTCCGACGATGTCGTGGAGCCAGGACGACCGGCCGGCGGACCGTACGTCGCCACCGGCATCTTCGCCGGGAGGCTCGGCGGCGGCGCCTCGAACCGCAGCACGTTGACGGCCTGCCTGATGGTGGGACGCAGGGTACGGTCCGGGTGCGCGCACCACAGCCCGACGAGCATCGCGCACGCCATCTCCCTGCCGTCGAACCCTGCGCCTTTAGGCGATTGGCCATCGCCGTCCTTGTCAAGTGCTAAAGCAGCTACACCTAACGACCTGATGCAAACACGAAAAGTATATTTATCCTTTGTTCAGAAACCCATCAACCGCAGCTGAAATCGAGATGGCTACTACAAGCAAGAACAACTCTGGAAGACAGGGAGATGGCGTGCGCGATGACCGTACCCTGCGTCCCACCATCAGGCAGGCCGTCAACGTGCTGCGGTTCGAGGCGCCGCCGCCGAGCCTCCCGGCGAAGATGCCGGTGGCGACGTACGGTCCGCCGGCCGGTCGTCCTGGCTCCACGACATCGTCGGAGGAATCCGGGACGGTGAGCTGTCGCGGCCACGGCATTGGGCATTATTCTTCCAACACAACGACGGAGCTCTGTCGGCCTAATCCAGTCTGATGAAATGAAATGAAATGGCAGGTGATGAATACGTTTTGCTGTATGTGTATGTGTATGTGTATGTGTATAGGATAATTTGTGTTTCAGGTCATATGGCTTGATTCCTCGGCTCTGATCGATCGTTATTTCTAAGTACTAGTTCATAACCAAGATTCACTGAAATTTCTACAAAAACAGACAACTTCAAGTGAATAATCCATTTGATGGCCAGGTGTTTTTATTCGTCACATTACTAGGTGCTATTTAGTTCGGCAACTAGTTTCATCGTTATATAAATTTGAATGTTTGGATACGAATTATAATGTGGATAACTAACAAAACTTATTACACAATTCTCAAGTAAGCTTGCTAGACGAATCTATTAAGCTTAATTAGATCATAATTAGGTAATGTCGTGCTATGGTAGCACAATATTACATGTTATTTTTCCCTCCAAATGGGTTCGTATATGGGTTCGTATAGTATAGTAAGAAAAAGGCTAATAATACAATCGGCTGCTGGCTGTATATATTTTTATAGCCTCTCCTCTCTCATCCACTAACACGGATTGTGCGCTGAGGAGGGTGAGCAACATCGCCATGTCGACACCTGCCATCAGACCACAGGATGCCGTGGCCTTTCTCAGCTGGGCC
This sequence comes from Digitaria exilis, assembly GCA_015342445.1. NCBI lineage: Eukaryota > Viridiplantae > Streptophyta > Magnoliopsida > Poales > Poaceae > Digitaria > Digitaria exilis. Next base: position 1,137,193 of record JACEFO010001947.1, read on the forward strand.
TAAACTTTACTGGGAGGCTCGGATTCTCTCTTTTTACGCCGCCAAACTGAACTCCATCGGCCCATTCATGCATCGGGCCGAATTTGTTTCTTCTATTCTTCTTTGCACTCCTGCCCCTTTAATGCCTAAAAAAAATCTACCTTTATCTCAAAAAAAAATCTACCTGCCCTTTATTTTTTAAAACACACTTACTCTCATTTTTGGTTAAAAAACACGTGGTGGCGTGATATTGTAAAAAAAACGAAGCAACAACCCACATTTTTCACACGAGCAGATGCGTCTAGAAAGCGGTTGTACACACTCGTTACCCACCAATATTTTGTACTCTTTTTCACTCTTCACAAATCGCCTGAAAATTGGGGCCATGGTCGTCAACGCCGGGTCTCGAACTGAGTCATGCTTTCGGTGGAGTCGTTGGCTTTCGGCACACAGAGAAGTGGATCATGGTCGGTTTCTCGCCGGCTGGCCGTCCTCTACAAATGACCCATCCGCCCGGGCATCCCCTCCCCCGTCCTTTCCCCACGCCGGAAGCCCACCCAACCAGCCCAGCATCCCCGCGTCATCCCCATCTGGCCGCCGCCGTCTGCCGCCGCATTGGTCTCTCCGGTGCGAATTCTTTTTTAATTTTATTCTTTTTTAATAATATTATAAAAAAAACGGTCCAGACCAATATTTGCACTCGGTAGCCGTTTTGGCCGCGCCAACCCGACCGGCGCGGCCAAATAGCTCTGCTGCGCCGATGCATGTGGCGCGGCAGGGCCGCCACGCTGGCCGCGGGCGCCAGCGCGGCGTCCAGTGGGCCAGCCTCTGCCGCGCCACCCCGCCTGGCGCGGCGAGAGCGTTTTGAACTGGGGCCGCGGGCCCTCTTCTCTTTCTTCCTCCTCCCTTTCTTCTCCCGCACGCGCGAACATAGCCGCCGCCGCCGCCGGCGGCCATATTCCGGCCAATTTCGGCCGTTTTTGGCCGGGAAAAGCGGGGGAAATCGTTCCCCTCCCTCCCGTGAAGGTATTCCCACCTTTTTTCCCTTGTTCCACCATGGGATTTGGAAGATATGAGTAGGTTTAGGTGTTTTAGGGTTTGTGATATGTTTTGAAATTGTAGTGATTTATACGTTTGTTTCTTACAATGTGATGGTTAGGATGAACGTAGTATTGGATATGCCCTCGATTTGAACGTGTAGAATTTGTTGCATGCTTTTATTCTACGATGTTGTGAAGGGATTAGGTTTGTAGGGTATATTAGGAGAAATGCATTTGTGAAAACTCATGTTGTTTGTCTAATTCTTGTTGAAATGGTTATTTTGTAGATGGTTTGTTTAGTCCGTTGGTTTCATGGTGGGGTTGTGAAAGAGAATAGGGAGTTTGAGAATATGAAAGATGTCACGCGAATGTTTGAAGTTGCCCCGTGTTTGTATGAGATAGTTGAATGTGCTCGGAGTCATTTTAGTTGTGGGGTAGATGATGAGATCAGCTTGAAAGGCCGTGTTGATTGTGGTAGAGGAAGAGCGGCATACGCTCTAGTGGATTTGAAAACTGATGTGGAATGAGATCAATTTAAGAGATTAGTAGTGCAAGCTAGTGTGCCTTATTTGGACGTGGTTGTTACTAGCTGTAAAACTGCCTGTAGAGAGAGAGAGGTAGAGAGTTAGTGCCTCAGCTTGGGACACAGGAGTCAACAATCTCACAGCTAGGTATTGGTGTGATCCAACAAGAGCAAATGCAATCAAAGGGAACAGAGTGTGCTGATAATTCTGATAGCGAGACCTTTAGCTTTGATGAGATAGAACCAGGCACGGCACATGATTATTTCCCTAATGATGTATTTGAGATAGAGGAAGCTGAGGATGATGATGATGATATTTCAGAAGGTTCTAACGGTGGGGATGAGAATGATGGGTATGAATCCGAGGGAGAAGAGTTAGAAAGGGACAGTGCACTTCGAGGAGACAGTCATCATGTTGTACCACCTCCTGTACCAACCAACCTTTGCCCTCCGCATGATGATGACACATTCGAGCGGCATATGGCGGATGGTGCTCATAAGCATGGCTCTGTGACGTACACTGCTCGTGAGCTCGATCTGCTAAAGCAATGTCATGTAGAGATTCCACATGTTGCCAATGACAAGGACATAAGCCATGTCGATAGGGCTATATGCGAGACCACCTTGGTGCATGCAGAAGACGAAGGTTTGCGGCACTTTGCAGCTAACATGTGGCGTCGTCAGAAGAAGAAGGAGATAATTGGAAAGTTGAAGGAGCTTTGCGGCGTGCATACGAAGGAAAGATTTGAGGAAAAGCTAGAGGCACTAAAAAAAGACTTGAACGAGGGTGCTAAACAATGGTTAGAAGGTGAGATGGAGGATAAGGAGAAATGGGCACAAGCATTTGATGATGGCTACCGATACGGGATGATGACGACAAATTACTCAGAGTCGTTGAATGACGTGTTCAAAGGCATTAGAAGTAGACCTGTCTCAGGCATAATTGAGTACTCTTTCTCCAAATGTAATGAGTATTTCATCAATCGCTGGAAAAAAGCTAGCAAAAGCTTGGCTGAGGGTGAGAAAAATGGACATGTTGCTGAGGTGCATCTACAAAAGGCTGAGGAAAGATCTATCAATCAACTGGCTGAGGCATTTGGACCTAATCGGATGGTGTACGATGTCAGAAGTGCTGGGGGAACTAGCGTAGGTGGTGAGAGTCACGGTGGCAGACACTATAGAGTGGACTTGACTAATGGATCTTGCATGTGCAACGTCCATACACTGTTGCATCTTCCTTGCTCTCACGTGATTACAGCTCGTAGGGCTAGAGGCCTAGACTATGAGAGCCCGACTTTCATGTCGCCACTATACCGTAGGGAGCACACCATAAAAATTTGAGAATCAAGTTTCGAGCCTTACTTTGATCCTAGCAGATCGCCGTCTTACCACGTACGTGACTACGTGCCTGACTCGTCCTTGAAGAAGGACAAAAAAGGCCGACGGCAAAAGAAGCGTTTGAAAGGGGACATGGACGCTTCACAAGGTCGGTTCGCGGCTGATTACGGGACTGGTGACTTCGATGAGGATAGGTCTCAAAATCGGTGCTCCAAGTGTCACAAATTCATTAAGGACTGCAAATGCCGCACCAAGAAGAAGAGAAAAAGGACTAACAAAACTTCTCGTGCTGAGCTAGTATATTGTTTGTGTGTTAGTAAAATAGAAATGCCGTCTTGAATGTTTGTAACGATGTTGTCCTATTTTTACATTTGTTTACTTGTTAAAACCATTGTTTTATAATTAATGTGTTGCCTTGTTATAAATTTATTATAATATGTTTTTGTCATTTAATTTTTCAGGATGGCGCACCCTCGGTTCCCGCTCCTTGATCTGGCGTACGACGACACCCACCGCGCCCACATGATCGCCGACCAGAATATGGTAATAATCTCTGCATATCTTAATACGTTTCATATCCTGGTAATATGGTCAAAATTTATGCATATGGTAATAATCGTTCATTTTGTTTCAGGTCCTACCTTGCCTACGCGCACGGGTGTATGCACCCATGCACTGGGACAGCCGCTACGCCCCCTATGTGCTTCGGGCTGGTTTCCTGCCCATAGCGAGGACGGTTTGTATGGGCCTACCTCCATGGATGGGGCTCTACTTACCGCTCTGGTTGACCGGTGGCGTCCAGAGGCGCACACTTTCCACATGCCTTGTGGGGAGATGACGGTGACGTTGGAGGACATGGCGATGATCACTGCTCTCCCATTAGAAGGAGCAGCAGTAACAGGAATTATCCAGAGCGAGGGCTGGCAGGACATGGTCGAGGAGCACATAGGTATTAGGCTTTCTGTCGTTATATTTCATACTATGTTTTGATTATCTCGTGACTTATTAAACTTTTTTGTGTATCATAGGTGTGAGGCCTCCAAACCCAGGAGCAAAGAAGACTTCAGGTGTTACTTCTTCTTGGCTGAGGCAGCACTTCAACGTCTGCCCAGTAGATGCTGACGACGACATTATTGAGAGGCACGCTGTGGCACTTTGTCAGCTCTTTCCTGTTCCCCGACGCTGCCGGGAGCACTGTTTCTTGGATGTTCCTCCCCATTCTTGCTCAAGACTAGGGCATCATAAGCGGCTACAGTTGGGGTTCGGCTGCCCTTGCCTGGTTGTATAGGCAATTGTGTTTTGCTTCCAGACGGTCCAAAGATGGGTCAAACATCGGAGGTTGTGCTTTTCTACTTCAGATTTGGGCTTGGGCACGACTTCCAGTTGGACGACCTTTCTGTGAGGGCTCCACCAGTACGTATACCATTTTCAATATGATCTATGTTAGTACGTTCATATATTTTTTGTGAGTTATTGGTTTTGAGAGGCCTGGCCATTTGCTGATTCCATGGCCCCGTACGCTTATGCGTGGAAAAATGCGGAGGCTGTTCGTGGACCTCCTCGTAGACGCTACACAACCTACACCAACGAGATTGACTGCTTGACAGGGAACCAGGTATACATGCATTTACTACTCTTATGAGGGGCACAATGTTTAAATTGTTACTACTCTTACGGTGGGCACAATGATTAAACTGCTGAAAATGCCTATGCACAGGTTGAGTGGACACCGTACAGACACAACGAGCTTGCTGCCCATCTGTCCTTCATGTGTACTAGAGATCAGGATTTGTGGAGAACACCGGTATCAATGATCTGTTACTACATTGTGGAGTGGCACCTGCCGCATAGGGTGACGTGGCAGTTTGGCAAGAGACAGATCGTGCCTCCAACTGAAGTGTCTACCTCACAAGCTCTGCACCAGTAATCCACCGAAGCACTTCTATTTAATTTCATGCATCATTGGAATATGGTTCTAATATGTTTGTTTGTATCGGTTTGTGAGGACGAAGAGGTACACCGAGAATGACTGGGTGAACCATCAAGACTACCTCCACATGTGGGAGCAAAGGCAGAGACACCACATCACGGCAGGAGAGGACTGGTTTGCAGGTGAGAACCAACACTACCTCCTTTGGTTCCACAGAGTGGCTAGGACAAGGTTAAGGCCCACGACGATAGAGTACAACATGGAAGATGTGGACACAGATGCGGAGGACGACTACGACATCGACACTCGCTGGGGCAATCAGCCGGAGCGTGCGCCTCTACACGGCCACATGGTATTTATTAATAACTGTTACATAATGTGTACGTCCTCGTGCAACTGTTCTTAATACATTGTGCATGCACATAGGGACGACAGTTTTCACGCATCGTCAATGATGCTGGGGTGGCCATGCGCCATGGCAATGATGCGCGATTTCTCCGATCTTTCGTGGAGGTAGAGTCATTCCCAGTTTTGTTTACTTTTGTGTCTATTTCCTCACATTACTAACTATATCTTATGCAGAGGGTTAGAAGAACCTGCCGAAGGATGGCCTTGAAGCTTAACTGCATGACCGCCAACCTCGTGGACCCCGCACGTGCCTCTAGTGGATCGTCTGATTCTCAGCCCACGGGTGGTGGATCTTCGGCTATGGCTAGACCATCCTCCTCGCATAGGGCTGGCAAGGCACCTGCATCGCCACAGGCAAGTGATGAGGGCGTGCCTAGGGAGGACTCAGAGGGCTCACCAGCCCCGGGATTCGCAGATCAGTTCATCTTGAGTCAGCACATGGATGACGCCCCGCCATACACTCAGACCCAGGGAGAGTTAAGCCAGATGAACATGACGCAGACTCAGGGAGAGTCCAGTCAGGTACGTCAATGCTGTGTATTATCGTTTACCGTTATTTTCCTATAAAGTATTGAATTATTTATTAAGACATTTTCATTTGACATGTTTCATTAATAGGACTCGGATGGCGATGCACTACCTCGGCGACGCCACCGGCGTGACCGCTCTGACGTTCCCAGCAGTGCCAATCGCCTACAGACCGGGGTACGTAGGCAGCGTCGGGCAGCAAATGTCTTCAGCCCACCAGATCAGAGGCCGCCACGGCGTTGAATCATGACTTCCAGTTGAACCTTGTGTATTGAACTTGACTGTGTTCAAGTATGCTATGTTTTAAACTCTGTGGTGAACTATGTGTGTTGAACTTTGCTATGTATTAAACTTTGTGGTGAACTATGTGTGTTGAACTTTGCTATGTATTAAACTCTGTGATTCTATGTGTATTGCACTCTAGTGAACCTTATATTCATGTCTATATACATGTTGAATGCCGAGTTGAACGTCGAACACAACCACAACAAGCAAATCAAAGAAGAATAGAATTCTAGCGTCTGGTCTCTGCCGCGCCATGCCACCTGGCGCGGCCAAAGAGTGCTGCCGCGCCATGCCGCCTGGCGCGGCCAAAGAGTTCTGCCGCGCCAGGCGGCCAGGCGCGGCAGCCATGCCCCGCCTGGCAGCTGGACACGACTTGCCGCGCTGCGCCAGGGCGCCTGGCGCGGCAGTACTCTTTGGCCGCGCCAGGCGTCATGGCGCGGCAGAGCAGACGCCCTGACCTTTAGTGTTTTTGTCGTGTTCGACGTTGTGCCGCATGAAACAAAAGGACTAAACTCTAGGTCCGTTATAAATATAGTTGAAGGACTAAACTCTAGGTCCATTAGAGAAATACAAATAACAGTTGCAGGACTAAAGTCAAAGTCCAATACACAAATACAAATAATACTTGCAGGACTAAAGTCAAAGTTCATTACACAAATAAAAATAATAGCACGATGATACAATAAAAGATACACCATACAGCTAGTCCGACTCACAACCAGAGAGTATCTCATCGTCACCCCAACCATCATCTTCATCCGAGCTGATAACCACCACTCCCTTGCCCTTGTTAACCGCAGGCTCAACTAGTGCAAATGTCACGCGTAAGCCCGTAGACTTCTCTTTGTCTTTTTCTTTCCGCAAAATAGACCCAGGAGCCCTCACCGCATCTCTCTGTGCATCCCTCATCCCAACGAATCCATCACTGCTCCTCTCCAAAGCACCCTTCCTAATTGTCATGTTACAGGGCAAGTCCCCAACAAGAGCCCTCATAGCCTCTAGTTGTGCCTCTCTTAGCCCGATCCTGTACCTGCCTCTCCAAATGCCTCTCCTCCTCCAACTTCCTTCGCTTCTCAGCCCTCTCATCTCTGGATAGAGGTCTTGGATACAATATCCTATTCAGCCTCCAACACTTGATAAGCGTGTTATGAGCCTCTAGAAGAGGGGGCCTACACCTCTTCTCCTTGATGTACTCGTCAATAATGGTACCAAATAGAAGCTCATCATCTGGCAATGGGACATCATACTTGTTCCTTATCTTGTCCCTCAATTCTCTAGTTTCTCTTTCTTTGTCTCGTTGACCCAAACATCTGAACCTATCAACAAGCTCATCACGACCACTGAACCATTTCCAATCATATGTCCGGCCCTCCTGCGCAAACAATATCGCTTCATCAATAGAAGACTGTGCAACACTGAACTCCAAAAGATAAATCAAACATAATTATCATATCACTCACCCAAAAAGTATTGCCGCAATACCATCCATAACCAAGCTCTGAGGGAACCACTCCACGCTCGGCCAAAATACCACACTTGCATCTCTTTTCAGGATACTTCGTACACGGCTATGGAGCCTGCCCAGCCTCATACGCACGCACCTCCTCATCACTTGGCCAACTGACCGCGGGCCCTGAACGTACTCATTGAACTGACATACTGGCCAACCGTCCTACAAGTTTAGTTAGTTTCAGATTATGAAAAAATAATATAACTGCATGAAAACATATAGGTATAAGTATTATGCACAAAGAATACAAATGCAAACTAACCATCGTCTTTATCGAGCACCGGAAGAATTGGGAGTACTTTAGCCGACCGCTAGGGGAACCACCACGGGGAGGCACCACCAAGGTAGCACGGACTCCACAATGGCAGAGCGGAGGATCCTTCCTACGCCTTCGTGCAGCGGCCATCCTCTCGTCTACGGTCATTGGAGGGGGGTTTGGTGGGGGAGCAACCCAACGCCGAAACTCATGGTATGGCACCAGTTTTTGACTCTCATATGGAAACAGCCGGATCCTAGGATCAAATTTCTCTGGGCCATCAATCCATTGGAAAAACCAACAAGGCAGGGACTCATACGGATATCTCGCCCTCTCATATTTGAACCTGCATATATAGTACGCTCGTCCTGCAGTCTTTGGGTGCCTAGATTGTTTGACCTCCTCAGGCACGTCGCAACAACAATTTGGAACGGGAAGGGCCTACGGAACAGGGCCATGTGCATCCTCCACATATGGATACTGACCATACCCCCTCTGGCGTAGCATCCTCTCATGGACAACGGCAGGATTATCAAAGTCCATCACAGAACTACAAATATATACAAAAATAAAGTGAATGAGGACCAAACTCTAAGCAAACCATAACAATAGGGACAACTCTTTCTTTTCATCATCTCAAAAAAGAAAGCATATGAAATGGGACAACTTTTCCATTTCACCATAAAACCCTAACCAAACTCTAACCAACACGTTCATTTCACCATCTCTAAGCAAGTCATAACAAATGCAACAAGTATTTCATTTCACCATCCAACCCTAACCAACCAAACTCTAACAAAAAACTAACAAATGAGGTCCAACAAACAAGATTCAAGAAGGGAGAAGCTTACCGAAGATGGGGGGACCGATTTCCCCAAGTTTAATCCGCAAAAAATGGACCAAAATGGGGGGGGGGTGAAACTCCAGGCGGCGGCTACAGCGCGAGCAGCGTCGCTCTGGGCGGAGGAGGAAGAAGAGAAGAAAGAGAAGAGGAGCCCACGGCCCCAGTTCAAATTGCCCTGCCGCACCAGTGCATGTGGCGCGGCAGGCGGGGTGGCGCGGCAGAGGCTGGCCCACTGGCCGCCTCGCTGGCGCCAGCGGCCAGCGTGGCGGCCCTGCCGCGCCACATGCACTGGCGTGGCAGGGTGATTTGGCCGCGCCAGTCGGGGTGGCGCGGCCAAAACGGCTACCCAGTGCAAATATTGGTGTGGACCGGCTTTTATTATAATATTATTAAAAAAAGAATAAAATTAAAAAAAATTCCTCCGGTGCGCCCCCTCCGCCTCCGCCCGCGCGCCAAGCGTGTGGGCCTCTCCGAGATCCCTCTCGCCGCGATGCAGCGGCCGGCCGTCGCGCCCGTCCAGCCGCCGCCGCCGCCGCCGCAGCCCCGGGGAGCCTCTTGTGCCCGATCTCGCTCCAGGTGATGCGCGACCCTGTGAAGGCGCCGGCGACGGGGATCTCCTACGACTGGGAGAGCGTGGAACGGTGGCTGGAGAAGGGTAACACCGTCTGCCCCGTCACCGCCCGCCCGCTGCGGCCGGAGGACCTCGTCCCCAACCGCGCCGCCGCCCACCTTCGCCGCCGATGAGCTCCTCCTGGCGGCTGCGCTGTGCGGCACCGCGAGGGGAGGGGATTGATTTGCCGGCGTGCCGGGAGCTGGCGGCGGCCAAGGTCAAGGCGCGTGGGAAGGAGAACCGCCGCGACGAAGACGTTCGTGTAGCCGCACGCGCTCTCTCGTCGGCATTCGTCCACCTCGTCGAAGAGCCGGCGTGGGAGATCCTGGCCGCGCTGGCCACGTTCGTCCCGCTGGGCGACGAGGAATCGAGGCGCCGTATCGCCTCGTCCACGGCATTGCTGGACGACCTCGTCTCCATTCTCTCGTCGCGCTCGCGCGGCAAGGGCAAGGCGGCCCGCACCGCCGCCCTCGTGCTCCGCGAGATCGCCGCGGCATTGTCGGACGCGAACGGAATTTACGGAGCGCTCGTCAAGGTCCTGAGGAGGAAGCCCGTGTCGCGGACTGCCTGCTGCCTCGCCGTGCACGCCGGCCAAGCCGCCGCCTCCTGCCTGGTGGAGCTCGGCATGGTGCAGCTCCTCGTCGAGGTGCTGCTGGTCGACGCCGAGTCGCCGATAACGACATGGGGACCATGGAGAAGACCAGCGAGCTGCTCAGCCTCCTCAAGGCATCGAAAGGCAAGTGCATGCATGGAGACAGTGGATTTCAACTTTGGGGGGGGGGGCAGAGACACCTGTGAAGGCTGAGCAGAGAGACACTGGTGCTTGTTTTGGAGGGGGCGTTTTGGCTTTTGATTTTTTGAATAAAAATGCACTTTTAGTGTGCGTTAGATTCACCAACTTTCTCCAAAAAAACATTATTCATCCAAATTTTTTCTATTCATCCTATCGCTCCCAATACTATTTATCTACAGTATTTTTAAAAGTGTGTAGTGTTTTTTCGGGAATCTTTTCTAATCTAAACACACCCTTAACTGTGATGGCCAAAATGTCCTACTGTCTCTTCCTTAGATTCTCACCAACAGAGAAGGTTCAGGGATCCATTTTATTAATTTTATGATCCATTTTGCTTGTAAGCATAGCACCTGGTGATGTACATTTCAAACTTACGCAGAATCAAAATAGGCAAGTGTTAATAGCTGTGCTAGATGAGGTGGAACTGAAGAGCTGAAATTTTCAGAATCGATTAGCACATTTCAGGCACCGACTAAATCCGGAGATCCAAACAGCTTTGGTCAAGATCATTAAAGAGATGGTGGGCATGAATATATGATATGGATGTTCCATTTTGTTAACGTTCACGCTTCTAAAACCTAACAAATTTTAGGATTAACTGTTGGATGTTCAGTTCAACTACCGTCCTTTTCTGCTCTAGGCGAATTAGTAAACTTGATGTGTGACAGTGTGAGTTGTGTATGATGTAAACGTTCCATCTGGGTAGCACTATATGTGTGTTGATCTTAAATTGTTCAATTTCTAGAAAATACAATCTGATTATTTCTAGATACATGTTATCAGATACTAATTTCTATGAATCTTAAATTGTTCACTTTCTAGACTCACAATTCTAAATACATATCACCATATGCATGCTATGGATCTTAATTTGCCCAAAAGTTTAATTCCGTTCACTTGTTAGTTAAACACCACACTAATAATATGCTAAATCCTCACCTAGCAAGCTGGGGTGTGACTGGCAGCATGAGCACAAGCACGCCAGCATGCTTGCATCTGAGCCAGGCTGAACAAAGCAATCTGACGAGTCAGAAACTCACTGAGTGTGCAAATGTGATCTGGACATTAATTAGGAAAAAAAATTAAGAACATTTGCCATGGCAAATGGTATTTTATTGTTATACAAAAAGTTTGGCGGGGGTTGACTGCTTACATACATGTACTAACTCCTTAATTGCGAAAAATTTCTACGCCTAACTCCAGGAAGAAAGCAATTGGACCAAGCCTCCACTAACGGACGAAAACACTGTACCTTGATAAATCTTATACATAGATCGACTCAACTATTTTACTTTCTGTTTCGTTTTTTACTGACAATATTACGGTTTTGTTTAGCCGCGTGAATAGTGCCTTTGCAACATTATTAAGGTTTCATTGAGGAGTTTTACAATGCTTGGAAGGTACCAAAAGGTACCATGCGATACTTTTGTGGCTGATTAATGCTAGCCGTTGATTTAGCTAAGTATTTATTTTAATAAAAAATATATTTACTTAGTACCTCCCGGTACCTTTTTTTTGGGTACCTCCCGGTACCTTCTTGGTACCGTCAATTTTACTACATTGGATCTTTGGGAATGGATAATTATCTCTTTTTTCAAGCATCGTAAAGTTCCTCAGTTTTGTTTTAGCTGCACTTCAGCTTCACCTGACAAGACAAAGCTGTAGTGTACTGCACTGCGAGTTACTGTACTCACTCTGTCCCAGAAAGAATTCTAGCTTCTCGAAAAGGCAAAGTATTTAAACTTTGACTAAACTTATCTCTAAAAATACTAACATTCATAGTATAGAATAAGTATCATTAGATTAGTTGTAATTACTTAGAAACAAAAATAGCTATAATATTTTATATAAAACTAGGCCAACAGGAGATACTTTGACCGGCACGATTTCCACAATTACATTCTTTCTGGGACGGAGGAGTATGTTTGTAGACAAATCCAAAACAAACTAGAATGGAGGTAATAAGCCGTCGAAGCTGAGAACAAGAATTTAAAACAAACTGAACAATCGAAATAAATAAAAGTCTAGTTTTTGGAGTAGTAGGAAATAAAATAATTTATTTATGTATTTTTGAATTTGTTTGGGTCCGTTTACACGTCAAACTCAGTCGTTGGACTTGCTCTCCCCGTCCGCCTTCCGTTCGCTTTCTCCCGTTCGCACGCCGCCTACATGCCTTCGTCCTCCCCTTCCTCCTCCCAGATCTCGTCGACCTCGCCATTCCCCCCCTCCGCCGCACGCCGCGCGCCTCCCTCCGCCACACGCCGGGCGCTGCTCTCGCCTCGTTCTTTTGGCGCCCTCGCCCAGCCCCCTCCCGTGGAGGATTGCCGCCGGGTGGACAGGGGAGGAGATCCGCCGGGGCTGGCTGGCTGGCTCTGAATTGGTCGGCCCGTTGGTTGAGAGATTCATCGTTTGCTGGTGAGTTAGCTTTGTTCGTCAATCATCAGAGATCGGAATCTGTTTCGGTGGACACTAGTTTGCCCCCACATCTGTTGTGGATGGGTTCGTGTGGCTGCTGCGTCGTCTAGTGCTGATACGGGTTCATTGTTTTTTTTTCTTCTCCCCCCAGATTGTTGGGGACGCTAGGAACGCTCCCTGGCGCGGAGGCCGCACAGGCTCGGCGGCGCCGGCGGCGAGATGAAGGGCGCGACCATCCCTGCGGTCGCGATCATGCCTTCCCCGCTCTTCCTCTGGCGGTTTAAGGTGCCTTGGCATCGTCACAACCCCTTTTCAGTTTTTACCCTGTCTGCGCCCTCTATCTTTCTGTAAAACGAAATGAGTTGCCACACCACACGGACTCTGATTTCAAGTTAACTGCTCATCGTCCAATATTTAACTCCCGATACACAATTATAGTCTAAAGCAAACGAACTAGTGTGCATTGAATTACTCTTTTAAGTCGTCACCCTACAGGTAGGGAGAAGGTCTGCCGTGTTCTGCATTGTTTTAAAGTGTCATGCATGTTTGGGTTGCGGAACGGTTAATTACTAGCATATTATGTTATGAGGCCCCAGTTGGTACAAAGGGTTTAGTCATCTGTTTTCAAGCAATTACTCTATTAATCACAACTCACATTGTATTGCAACAGTGTATAGACCAATCTTTTACTGGAACTCAACCTACAAATTCAATTCTCCAGAGAAATGGCCCAAAAAAAAAAAATCTTGAAACGAATAATAAAATGGGTTTCTTGCATTTTCATTTTCTATTATAAGCTTTATTTTGTGTTCTCCTATGACATGCTGTTCGATTGCCTCTGCACAGTTACGGTCGATAATGCTATTATGCTAATAATTAAAAGCACCATTTTTCACTAGTCCTGGATCTGTGTTTGAATCATGCTTTCTTAGACTTCTGACTGATTTGTCCTTTTTCAGGTTATATTGTTCCTCCTATGGGGCTTATGTTGTTGCAAGGTCAGTCCTGCCATCATCTATGCGTGGCCTTTCTTGTGCATGATTGTAACATATTTGTAGTAATTCGCTGTATCTATTGCCATTGCAGATAAGTTGGGACTCAGTTATGAGAATGAGCGCTGATCTACGTGACTTATTCCTTTACGAGGCTTTCTTGTACTATAATCCTCTTCTTCTTGTGGTAAGTTTATCCCATCACTGGACTTTGCGGCATGCTGAACAGTCGCTACCTGAGAAAAAGAAGACAAATTAAAGCCAACTTTGTATCTATATTAACTATATGCCCTTTTTCATTGCAGGCCTTGATGATTTGGTTATGGGGAGTGAATTTATGGGTCTTTGCACAATCATCGGTCAACTATGCTAAAGTTTTTGATCTTGCACAAACACATTTATCTCACCGAGATATATGGAGGGTATGTATGTCAGACTCGTGCCATTGAACCTCCCATTTTTAAACTTGATTCTTGAATTGGCCATATTGTTTTTCCTGTGGAAATGTATCTATAGTGCTGACTTGAGTAGTTTTAGACAGTGAGGAGAGTAATAGTGATTCAATACTGTACTTGATGCCTTTTTCTTCAACACTGCATGGAATATGGTGCTATAATAAGTTTCTGGATATTGAACTAAAACCTTTCTTGGGTCCTTGTCATATTTGCACTGCTGTTGAGTGTCAAGCTCACAGATTTCTATCGTGCCATCAGTTCATAAATTCTGCAATTCAACTACACCTATAGATGAAAACATGTTCCTCCTGTTTTATTATGCAATATTTAGTTTTTTCTTATGAATGTTGCATTTTCTAAACCTGTCAGATGAGTCGTTTTGCTTGCAACCTGGTTCTCGTATACTAAGATATCTTTTGTTAGACACATTTTATGTTTGTCATTTCTGAGTTTATCATTGCTATTTTATACCGCTGGATAACCTTTCATACCATTTGTATTCAACGCATTTTCCTGCTACAATAACGCTGATGCGTTTTCTTTTCCCTTGACAGTGTGCTACTTGGCTGACTTTAATTGTTCCCACAAGCATGACAGCTTACTTATATCTGTACTCACATGGAGAAGTGTCTCTTGCAGCATCTCAACCAGTGTAATATCTAACTTATTTAGTTCATTCACCATTTTATTATTCTTTCTTGTGTGCTTAAGGTCATGTGACCTTTTGCGCTATTGCTTATGTTTGTGATAATGCTTGCACCCTATCAGCAGTCCAGCATTTCTTAACAACGATCAAATGCGTTTAAGGATTATTTCCCTGAGTTCTTGCTATGAAGTATAACCTATCAAATATCAATACGCTGCTAGCGCATTTAATTAGTGTTTGACAACTATGCAGTGATAATTCATTAACTGATGATTTGTTGTAATAGAATATCTGAGCACTAGCTATCCAAAGTATTACCATCCATAAATCTTAATGGTACTTTTCATTGTATTAGTTCTTTTAGCACTGTGCTTACTGTTCTCAGTGAACAATACAGAAGTACATGTAGTTGCTTACAAAGAAAACTAACTATGATCGTGCATATAAGCATATTATATATTTACTTTCAAATTTTGGAGGATGTGGTACCCAATTTCCTCCCTAAGTTGCAAGCAAGCAAGAATATCTTATTTTATATTCCTTACTCGTGGATCTGTCTACATATATAGGGTGGTGAACTAATTGGCATATCCTTTCTGCTTCTTTGCAGGTTCTGTTGTATGCTATTCTTTTGATGGTCCTCTTTTCCCCTTTCGATATGTTCTACATATCATCACGCTTTTACTTTCTGAGGACAGTGTGGCGTATAATACTGCCTTTACAAGTAAGTTGTACAATCTATCAGCAATGGGTACAAGGGCTTGGGTTTTCCTGACCATAACTGTTGTGGAAACTGGGTCAAAGTAATTTTCTAATGATTTCCTGCTCCCTTATGTTCAGGCAATTACATTCCCTGACTTCTTTTTGGCTGATATTTTTACATCCATGTCAAAGGTATGTGCTACTTTATCAAGGAGTGTTGGTTGCAGACATTGTTCTTTTTAATTTGATTTGCATCCATGCAAAGGACAGTGCTGGCTGTCGATAATACTTGATTCTCTGTTTCTTATCCAAAATGATATTCTAGCTACCTGAAATCATTGACACTGTTTCTTGCTTTTAGTGAGTAGAAAAGTTATATATGGTTTCTGTGCTGTTTTTCTTATTTGCTTCACTCTTAACAGGTGTTCTCAGATCTGGAGCGTTCAGTTTGTCGCATGGTGAATCGCCAGGTTGGTTTTACGGTACATGTGCTCTTTGTTATATGCATGTTGTCCTCAGTTGTAAAACATTGTGAGAACGGATCTCATTCTTCTATAATGTTTCACACATTTTCGTATTTTACAGGTTGCGACTATTGCTTGGTTTGAAGCAGATTCTATTTGTGGCAGTCACTCCATTGCTATTCCTCTTGCTCTCGTATTTCCATACCTGTGTCGTTTCTTCCAATGTCTCCGGCAGTACAAGGATACAAAGGAGAAGACATGTCTCTTGAATGGTATTCACTCATCCAGTCACCCTGCATCAACTTTGATTTTTTATTTATTTTGCAAACTACTTGCTTGCTTAGTTTTTTAATACCCATTTCTGATAACTTTTGATTTTTGTTAAATTCCAATTCCAGCCCTCAAGTATTCAACAGCAGTTCCAGTGATTTTCCTTTCTGCTCTCAAGTATCATGTATTTCCTGAGCAGTGGGTTAGCTTTTACCGACCCCTCTGGCTTATTTCCAGTGTTATAAACTCACTGTATTCCTTCTACTGGGATATAAAGCGAGATTGGGATTTGAGGTGTGGCGCCTTTACATTATCTTTGCTATTAGTTTAACATGTGAGACACATCCAATCTCTGCTAATGAGCTTTACTCTGTCCCTGCAGCATCCTAACTAGGATTTTCATGTTCAAAAATCCAAGCATATGGACTAATCTTCTTTATGGGAAGAACTGGGTATGGACTTGAATACATATATGATCTTAACTTACTCCTGGATAGTTTTATCACCAGTCCTATACATGATGTACAGGTGTTCTACTGGATCTTAGGCAGCAATTTGGTTCTGCGATGTACATGGACGTACAAGCTCTCGGCACATCTTCGGCACAATTACCTGACAGTATTCGCCATAGCAGCACTGGAAATACTGAGACGGTGGCAGTGGGTGTTTTTCCGAGTTGAGAACGAGTGGAACAAGATGACGTCCAAGCAAAACCTGGAAATGTCATCCGACATGCCTTCGGAAGGTGACAGGCTACTGGATTCTAGTAACCATACAGTATGAATTGAATTGAACAGCAGTCTCACATTTTGCGATAAAGATTCATCACCATTCTTTTAGTGTGACAATTATAGCAAATTTTACGTTGATGGTTCAGATTTTGTGTGTAGAGCTCAAAAGGTCAGGATACATGATAGGTTTCTATAAAAAGAAAGGTTGAAATTGTTGCCGAGAAATGTGACTGTAATCCTCTTTTGAGGATTTATACTGTTGTAAACCTCTTGAATCCAACAGGAGGTATTTGTTTGACACATGGAAAAAATAATAGTAATGTTAAATTTTTTACGAACTTGTCCGGACTGCAATTATAACTGTTGTCCACCGTTGATCTTCGGTGTGTACAAAAAAAACTATCTTCTCTAATCATGAGTTTGTGTCTCAGCATCACAGAGAAATATCTTTTCACTTTGTTTATCATATCCACGGCGGGGGTGCCCTAGCCATTTCACATCACCAGGTTATCAAAAAGCTGGGCCCTGCCTGATGAAGTCACATCTATCGTCGCATTATAGACAATAAAAGCAAAAATCTTGAATCTAAGAAGCTGAGTCTGATGGTAACCCAATCATTGTATCCAGACCCACATATTGAAGTTTTTTTTGTTGCAAATTTAAAAACTCTGAATCCATAAAAAAAAACTAATTGAAATATGATCCAAACATTCTGTCTAATTACTTGATCATTATTTACAAGATGTACTCCAATCATTGTATCCACACCCACATACTGATTCTTTTTGTTTGTTGCAAATTGTAAAACTCTGAATCCCCCCAAAAAAAAACTAGTTGAACATATGATCCAAACATTCTTTGTTTAATTACTAGATCATTATTCATAACTACACCAAGCAGGCAATCGATTATACAACGAAGACCTCACAACAATCTTTGCATCCATCCATGGCTCCATCCTTGCAGCAATAATTTACCATACACAAATCTACTCCGCTAACCACTACGCTCGACCATGTGCTCCTGTTCTTGATCGATCTCCACAAGAGAGGAGGCGAGCGCATCCTGGATCATGGCATTGCTTAATCTTCTTCACAAGAGAAGAGCACTACGGCGCAGAGAAGGCGTCGTCGAGCGGCCACGGGAGGTGCCGTTCGGCTCCGTCCATCGTCTCCGGCTCCGGCGACGTCTGCGGCGGCGGCGCCTGCAGCATGGAGAGGAGCGTGTCGCGGAGGCGGTTGTGGCGCCTCCGGTGGCGGATGCGGCGGAGCACGGCGTCCCTGTCCAGCGCCCCCGCGCCGGGGTGCAGGTACAGGCAGCTCGTCACCGGCACCCCCGCCGACGACCCGCCGGCGTCGACGCTGCCTCCGCCTTCACCGTCGCCGTACCCCGCCGGCGGCGAGGTCTTCGACACCATGGACGACGACATGGCTGAGATCGACGCAAAGCCTCTTCCTTTGACCTTGATTGAGCTTTCTCGTGACCTCGGAGTGAGCTTTGAGCTAGGCAGCTAGCACGCTAATGGCGATGTGTGAGAGTCACTGAAGAGAGTGTGATGAGTGGGAGGAGGTGAAGGTGGCAATGGCGAGCCTATTTATAGACGGCGATGGAGAGGAGCAGCTCAATCACCACTCTCTAATCACAATTATTTACCCCTAAAACCATTTTATAATTGGAGGGAGACCTTGGAGCTCGAAATAGGTAGCTGCCGGCCATGGTTTCACGTGTCACCGCCGTCTGTTTGCCTTTGTTTATTCTCTGCCCCAGTCATTGACGGTGATGAACTGACGATGACTACTCGAGCACATTCCACTGTCTTCTTCACCTTTTTACTGCCAACTAATCAGATTCTAATTGACACGGCACGGCCAGCAGGGCTTGTGACCACAAAAGTTACCCTGTCACGCGTCTCAGCCAGTGAAAAAGGCCGAGATGGCGGTATCCTAGATTCCTGTAACAGATTATTTGGTGTGAACGTGTATCGAAATGAAATGTAAAAGTGGAGAGAATTTGATATTTTTTTATGCTTTTCTTTTTGAGGTTATGCAAGGATTCACTACCTACTTGATGTTCCCAATGGGATTGTGGGCTTTTTAGGTAATTCCGCACCAGTGCAGAAAAAGGAGAGACAGAAATGGGGACTGACGAGGCTGTAGGCCTGCAAAACTATCTTTCAGTTATCCTGTAACACTTTATTAGCTTTGCAGATATATCATGGGGGTTTTTAGGTAATTGCCGCAGTTAAACAATATAAAGCCAACAGAGTTTGGCCAAGGCAGACGCCAGAGAGATGCTTAAACTAAGCACTAAACAAGTAACCGTCGGTGAGCACAGTACCGTTAGACTATGACCACAGTACCGTTGGGTAACCAACTTGGGTTGTCTCTGCCAGCAAGATTCCACCGTCCAAACATGGGATCAACACGGTAGCCGAGGTAATGTCCATGTCGGTGACAGTACTCCAAGAGGCACGAGACCACAGCGACCGACATTGCACGGCCAGTTGAGTGTTCTGCTGTTGCAGCAAAACAGCAGCTGCCAGGAAATGATGTGAAGAATCAAACCTCTGAGTCAGGAGCCTCTCAGATCCAATCATCCGTTCTGACACGAATGCAGCGGCCTTATCTGTGCACACTGGATTAGCATACCCGGGTTCATCAGTTACGCCTAATGAGATTCATCACCACACTGCAATGCGCCAGATGAATTTGCATGGCCACCCAAAGCAGACAAGCTTATAGCATGTTTGTTAAAATTCATATAGCACATATAAAAGCAAAGCAAAGTGTACCAAATTTTCAAATTACATAGTTCCAAATGTGCTGCCAGTATAGTCAATAATTCATCCACTACTATGTAATTACAAGTGCCAAGCTCATATTTTTACAACCCAAAGGCCCAAAAATGCTCGAGTGGTCTATTTGGTAAGACCATCACAACCTACACACAAAATTGATAACAAAAGTGAGGCCACAACAAGCAGCCTGCACTACTTGTTAACTTTAGATACATGTAATTACATCAGAAACCCTCGACATTCAGGGTTAAAAAAAATGTATACAAGAAGCGTAGATACGTCAGAACAGAATACACACCATATCCAGTAAATACATGTATGTATATATGTACTCTATGCACATATAGGAGCCCCGTGGGTCAGTGCAGAACCTGATTGTTGATCCAGCCCATTGCAGTTAAATAGTCTGCTGGCTGATGTTATCACGCTTTATCTGTTCCCCGGAGCCTGTCCTTTCGACTGAAGAACTGGTGGCATGGCTCGTAACCTGTCAGTTACCTCAGTGAATGAGGGCCGGGCATCAGGATTGGCCGACCAACATTGTTCCATCAGCTTTCGCCAATCAGGGTCACAGTTTTCAGGTATTGGAGGCCGGAGAGTGTTATTGACAATACCACCTTCTCAGATTAAGGAATACAAGTTAATTAGAGCCTTCTAAAAACAAGGAATGCAAGTTAACTAAAAGACTGAACAAACTGAAATTTTAGATGATGAAAGCTGATGATGTGGCAAAGACATACCTATGATAGCGCCACAATGCATATTCGCGTATGGTTCCTCACCGGTCAAGATTTCCCATAAAACAATACCAAATGAGAAAACATCCACCTACGATGTGTGGTACTTGTTACATAGCAGGCGCACAATGGTTGCACATGCAAACAATGATCTGGAGTCCTGTCCTAAAAAGAAGATTTAGGGTCTGTTTGCTCACCTTCTCCGACACTTTGCTACTGCTGCCGTTCAACAGCTCCGGTGCCATCCATGGAAGTGTGCCACGTACGCCACCAGAAACCAAAGTGTTGCGCTTAATTCTTGACAAGCCGAAGTCTCCAACCTGAGAATTAGTTACAAATGATCAATGACAGTTCAAACAACATATATAAATTAAAAGGCAGAATCAAGGTAATTTTTTTTGCTAATTAGAAATTAACACCAAATTCTAACAGCTCGACGGAGCAAATTAAACCAACCTTGCAGATTGGCCTCTGAGGATCTCTCAAGTTAACAAGTAAGTTATCGCATTTCAAATCAAAATGCACAATGCTTCTGGAGTGCAAGTATTCCATCCCAAATGCCGCATCCATAGCAATGGTAAGTTTTCTCCGACGGTCAAGCATTCTGCAGAGATCTAGTAAACAGTCACATCATCGTGCAGAGTGGAAAGTGCCTAACAGAAACATACAGGACTCACCTGTCTTTCCTTAGAAGAACATTCCTTAGTGATCCATTCACCATGAATTCGGTCACAGTTGCTAATGTTCCTCCAGTCCCATCAGGGACCACACCATAGAAAGCAACAACATTTGGATGATGTAACTTCGAAAGAATCTGTGCCTCCCTCCAAAAGTCACTGGTCTGTAGAAAAAGGAAGATTGGCATCAAATACAGAAAAAAGAAAATAATAACCCATGAATTATGTTGAAAAGGTTTCAGATCCAACAACAATATTAACCTTACCATCAGTGTTTTAGCGTTTGGTGTCAATGTTTTTTTTTTGGTCCATAAAAGATGACAAATGACTAAGATTGAGGGAAAACACTACTCACAAGTTTCTCTTGTTCAGATAATCTCCCAGCAAAACAGCTTTTCTTAATACGTTTGATAGCAACATCAGTTCCTCGCCACTTTCCATAGTATACAGTTCCAAATGTCCCAGATCCCAATTCCCGTAGTTCCTCGAGGTCACCATTTTTTATGATCTGGTTATCAATGTCAATGACATGTTGCTGTTACTTCCATGTTATAGACAAAATGTGTGGCAATGAATTTTGTGAATCAAATAGCAATATTGCTTAAAGGAAACTTTAGAGCATGAGAACTGCACCTGCAATCCATACATGCTGGCTTCAAGTTCAGCAACTGCAGCATCACTAACGGCCCCATCAACAGCTCCATCATCATGATCCTAAGGTTTAAAATAATAAACATGATATGCTCAAAAGTCAATTTGGAACGAATGGCATAATCAATATAATATAGGCTATACCTCATTAGCAAACTCTGGCCCATTGCTCATAGTATCATCATCCTTTAGAGATGACATAATCACCTCTTGCCGTTCTTCAGCTGCTACTACAATACGAGGAACAACCGAGCTGGAAGATGGAATGCCTGAAGGCACATTATGAGTCACGTCCTCAACTAAAACAGGCACTTTCATTTGAGCATTGTCATGCATTCTGGGTGGTAGCTTCATGCTTCCATTATTGATGATAGTATCATCAAATACAGTAACTCCTTCAGTGCAGGCAATATTGCCCAAATCACTAAGGGGATCCTCTCTCCTAGGGATACCATCCATAGCTGGATTTTGAGATAACAACGACAGGCCATTATTGCCATGCAGGTTCATTATCAGATCACCATCAATCAGCCCAACATGTGGAGAGGTAGCCAGACCAGAGTTATGCACTGATGACTGGCACAAATTACCATTCTCATACACACTGGATTCTCCATTGACCATTGATCTTTGCAAGGCAAAAACTTCTGAAGTGTTTATAGGCAACAGGCTAAGGGACTCTGAAGCAACTTTATCATTTTCATGTGCATAGCCTTTAATTCCATAATCCATAGGCCCTGAATTCAGTTTCAAGTGTGATCCATGATTCGAATTCCCTCCTTGGGATACATCGAGGAGATATGAAAGGGAATGATCAGTACCATGCATCGGCTTTGGAACTGAACTTTCTAGAGCATCTAAGTCATTTGAGGACAACCTTGCATCATGTGCCTGGTAAATTAACCCTGCATCAACAAAATTGTTCCAGGGAGAAACACTTGGACCTGCATTTTTATCCTGATGCTGAACTACAGGACCCCCATCATGACCTTTTTGTGTCCCATTACTATACAAACTTTCATGTTGGTAAGATACTGCTGGCTGCGAACTGGCTGACCCAATAATTCCCTTATCAGACTGATGGTCAATATGATTAGAAGCAAGGTAATTTGTTTCAGCTGTACGAGGAATGTTAGGGGGCTTAACACATTCAAAAGCTGGCTTAGTCGTACTAATTGTTCTCTCCAACTCATTAGGTTGGCATATTTTGTGGGAAAATGATTGGGTTATGTAGGAACCAGCAGGTAATGACAAATTGGATGCAGGTACATCATTGAGATTCTTTAGCAAAGGATCAGAGAAGGCATGAGGCATGCCTAGAATTTGAGCAGTGTGGTCATGCAGTCCAGGTGCCCATCCTGCATTTTCTAGATGGATGGAGGCGTTTTCAGAATACAAGGATGCTTCCACTGGAGTAGAAACATCATAGTTGGTACGTGGAATAATGTCCATATCATTTCCAGCCAAATCTTTTACCTGCCTTTGAATGTAAAGATGTTGCATGGGAGAACCAGTTCCAACACTCTTGTCTGCATCGTTTTGCTTCTTGTTTAGATGGCCTGGAGGCATGGCTTTCAAATTTGAGCCATAGCAAATATCACTTCTATTCACATGTTCTTGATTCACGGTGGATTCATTTGCAGGGGGTTGCATCCTAGACTGTTGCACAGTCCTCTGCTGACCTAAGCTTGGGGACGAAGTCGTAGACGACTCTGCCACCATTTGTTGTGTGTACGGAGCAAGAAAAAACTGAGAAGACTCATTATGAGCTGCTCCAACAGGATCTTGGGATCCAGTTTCTGTATTGGTTTGACACAGAAGTGAGTCCCCGTAGAGGGCTGGAGAACTATCCAATTGATGATTCGACTGGCTCATTAAATTGTTGCCGCTGATGCTCCGATCCAGCTTTGCAAGATTGTTGACAGCAACAACAAAATTATACTCCGGTTCACTCTCCAAGCTCTTGGAATCCAATGATGGATCCTCACTTTCAGTAAGGGAAACAAGAAATATCCTTAGTCTAACTGAACCATTGGCCTTCTCAAGACTGTCGTATTCTTCCATCATATTCTGATAATCTTCATCACATGAAAGAGATATCAACGCATCAAGATCCTCATCAGGTAGCTGATATTTGATGATATGAGGCTGACTGTAGATCGTGAGAGTTTTCTGCATGAGTTCTTTCCACGAGAAGTTCCTGTTAATGGAGATGAGACGTGTCTCCCCACCCACATACCTGAGCTTCCCATCACTTGGCCTTGGCAAGATTTTCCCACCAAAGCTGCACATGAACTTGACTTTTCCAGCAAGCGGGCTTTCACATACCATATCCAGCAGATTATCATTTGAATTCTCAACTGGCTTGGGTCCATTCTCAGATGGTGCTGTCCTCAGATGCAACAAATTTGCAGGATCCATACCGCCTTTCAGTGGCAAAACAGTTGCCAAGACATCCGAACGGTTCTCAGAGTCAAACCACATTCAAGTTTTTCTGGTGGTTGGAACCAACTTGGCATCCGATGCAGAGCAAATGATTGAGCGGCACAGGCTCGAAGGCGAAACAATGTCCTTCCACTCGGCTCTGAATGCCAATTACAAAAGCAGGACTGTGTTCTAGCGCTGAATCATTCATCTCCAGAGAGCAAACCAGCGTGTAGCTGCCTAATGTCCACCCTGGTCCAGCCTGTTAATGCTATAACCGAGCGAAGCCGATCGCCACCACAAATTACCAAGAAAACAAATTGAATGCCATTCCCTGGCCCCTGCAGCAACATGATAAATTCTTAAATTGAGCTGCAAAATTTCCCATTTTTTTTATATGTAAGATCGGTCGATCATAAATAAGGGGCTAATGGAACCATAAACGGGCGAGCAATTCGCATTGCCAGGTTTTATTGCCACACCAGCAAACGAATCCGGGGCATTAATAAAGGAAAGAACGGAGAAAAGGTGGGATTTTTATCTGATCCCTCGAAGGAAAAGAGAGATCCCCAATGAACAGAGCAGCCCCATCCAACCAAAGCTAGGGTAGGGTTCCTTACCAGGGAGACGGACGGGATCGACCCGAGCCGGGCCCTCCGGCGTGATCCCCCCACGCCAACGCCGGCGCCACCGACACCGAGCGGTAGGCTCCGGCGGCTACGCGCGGGGGACGCGTCCGTCCTGCGCCGAGGCGCCGGCCGACACCTCGCTCACGTGCGCTCAGAAACCGCGGCGACGATGCCGCGCTCCCCGTGAATCTTTCTTTTTTTCTTTTCTTTTCCTTTTTGGTGGTGGTGGTGGTGGCGGGGGAGGGAGAAAGGAGGAGAGGACGACGGCGACGACGAGACGAGAGGAAGCGGTGGGCGGTGCAGTGATCGAAGCCTCCAAACAACCAAACCAAACCAATAGGACGGGGTGGTTTCCTCTGCTAAAGGGCAGTCATGGCCTCCGGGAAGGGGATTTGATTTCGTCCACAGAAAAAAGCTTCCAGGTTGACAACTACGTTATGATTTGCCAAATTAAGGGCGGTGGCGAATGGCCTGCCAAGGTGCCAAGTCGCTGCCGCTCTTGCTTGCTTCTTGTCGCCGCATTTTGCACTCGCCTCTTCTTTTCTTTTCATTATTCGTGCCTCTATTATTTTTTTGCTGCAAAATTGAATTTTATGTCAAAAATAGTCTCGAAATACATTGTTTTCGTCCTTATTTTTTAAAAAACTGTTTTATATTTCATCAAAATTATAGAGTGAATCACAAAAGCCTATGACACCAAATTGAAGAACTACAAAAAATATATATATTTAATAAAAAACTAATGGTATTTATCTGATATTATGAATGTTAGTATTTGTTGTATACAATTGATCAAACTTGTGATGTTTTGACTCTTAAAAAAAATCGAATTTATCTATAATTTGATACGGAGATAGTAGAGTCTAGATACAACGCTGAAAGCACTTCCTTCAGTCGATTACAATTAGACAAAAAAGAAAACAGAAAGAAGAAATAATAGAATAATCATTTAAACGTGCGAGGTCGATCAATCAAACTTTGTTTACTTTCCTGCCGACTAACTTTGCTAAAGGCGTTGCTTGATTGACACTGGTCTCTGAATTTTTGAACGAAGAACGCAGGAAATTCTTAGGAATGATCACGGCCTTATAGAAATAGAGAAAACAAACTGCCATGTGCGGACAGCAAAAAAAAATGCAGGGAGGAGAGCATCTGGAGTAGCTGTCATCCCAACCATGACAGGCAGCTCATCAGTGTCCAACACTGCCACTGTTTCACACACACAAATCGTGCTCATGTCCCAACCAAAACTCAAGACTGCTGTGCCACTGTTTGTGGACCTGGATAGCCTCAGCTTAAGCTACAACCCCAACAAATAAACTTGGCAAGACCGCAAGATGGAAGACACCAGCTGAAAACCACCGGAAGTGAGTAGTGACGCTGCCTACTTAGTCACAACTGGTAAAGGGTGGTCCAATTAATGTCAAGCCTCACGTTTTCCAAACAGAGTTAAGAGCGAGTATATTAGAGATAGAGATGCCGAACGCAGTGCCCCACTGTTGGCCTCATTCAGGCCAACTAGCCTCAGATGCCACGTGGCCAAAAGTTGGGTGGTCTAAATATGTCAGCGTGATTTGCAGAAGTTAGAAGCTGAATCTATCGGTATCAAAAGTTCAGAACTTGCTAGAGCTGGCTAGGCTACTCGAAGTGGATATGGTAAGCCCGCAATGGTCGTCTTGGCAGTAACATGATTAGCATATGATCTCCGCAGCAGGAGAGAAGCCAACAACTCAAAGTGACGAGTAGTTCTTCGGGTTTTTTTTTTCTGTTTATTCTCCAAAGGGCTTGTAATAAAGTGCCCCATGTGCTTGCGAGCCGTTGCGGGATGCTGAAAGTGTGCCGTCTGATGTGAAAAACTTGTTGGACAGCGAGAACGCTATTCCAGCTGGTTAGTCCCCAACTCATTTCTAGACAAGTCATTTTAGGATTAATCCACCCTTATTCAGCCTAGTCCTTCTAGATTGGGGGACTAACCAAGCATCCCCTTAGCAATTGCCAATTAGGATACACCTCTAGCCGTGTTATCATGTTTATTAAGAAATATTCCGGCTCAGCGCTGAACACAGTGCTAAGGAGATGTATGAGCAAGATATCATCTTTGACCGATAATTAACATAAGGGCTTTTATTTTTTTTTTGGATAAATATAAGGGCTTGTAGGCCATGCCGACAAAAGCCCAGGCCTAAAACATTGCTCAATCCCCATATGGACAATTTTGTGTCGAATATGTGTTTCCCACTTATTTTGTTGAAAATAATTAAATTATATTAAACTATTGGGCCAGGCTCAGGTCGTCCAGAAATTTCATGGCTCTGCTTCCTCTGACCAAGCCCAGCGTAGACATGGATGGGCCAAAGCTTGACGCATTCGGACCGTTTCTAAAAATGCTCATGTCTCTAGTACAAGCGGATCCATATACAAAAGCACTTAGATCTAAAAAAAAAATACAAAAGCACTTTCGCAGGGTGCTACTGTATTGATGGTAAAGGTATAGTGTTCACGACGAGCTAAAACGATAACTTATGAGCTGGGCACTACAGGTGCGGTGGCTATGGCTACGGAAAACTGATCCAAGCAAACCATGGTTAACCCTTGAGATCCCTACACATCCCAATGTTTTAGCTCTTTTTCAGATTGCAATGGTGACCACAGTGGGCAATGGTTCTACCACTAAATTTTGGAAGGACAGGTGGATTCATGGGAGCTCGATCAGTGACTTAGCGCCATTGGTGGTGGCTGCTGTCCCAACACGCACTCGCAACTCACGCCTAGTGGCGGACGCTTTGGTGAACAATAGCTGGACTCGGGATATAAAAGGGGGTTTATCGATGGTCGGACAGTATGAATTGTTTCAACTAGCGGATGTTCTAGCTGAACTGATACTTTCTCAGGAGGATGACATCCATGTCTGGAAGTTCGACACCTCAGGACAGTACACAGCAAAGTCAGCCTATATGGCCTTTTTCAATGGTGCAATTAATTTTGAGCCATGGCGCAGAATTTGGAAATCTTGGGCGCCGCCGAAATGCAAAATTTTTCTATGGCTTGCGGTGAGAAATAGATGCTGGACAGCAGATCGGTTGGAGAGAAGGAACCTCCCTCATCCTGCCCGTTGTGTGTTGTGTGACCAGGAGCCTGAGGATATACAACATCTACTCACCACTTGTGTATTCTCCAGAGAATTTTGGTTCCGAGTCCTATCAAGTTGTGGATGGCACTTCTGTACCCCTTCTCAGTCTGAACAGTCCTTTGCGGACTGGTGGCGGAAGAGTGTTAAGAAGGTCCAGAAAGACAAAAGGAAAGGCTTCAATTCACTGGTGGTGTTGGTAGCTTGGATGATTTGGAAACACAGAAACAAATGTGTGTTTGAGGGTGACAGTCCGAGTATGGCATCTTTGTACCAAGCTTTCAAGGATGAGCTCCTTCTGTGGTGCCTTGCAGGAGCTCGGAAGCTGCGATCCTTAAGCACGGGTCAAGATTTTGGAGTTGGTTAGCAGCTAGCTTTATAGGAGGTGTTTGGGTCAAGTCTTTTTCAATTGTTTTCTATCTAGATCGATCCCCAAGAGTGTCCAGCCCCCCACAGCTCGGCTAGGAGTGGGTGTGCTGTTTGTAAGAAGCCGTTTTTTCTCTCTATCAATACAAAGATACGCAGCTCTCCTGCGTATTCGAGAAAAAAAAAAAACGATAACTTATGTTTAGATGGACTGCAGAGTGAACACTGAACATCCCCTACGGCCTACGAAGGAGGATGTCATGTGGCAGAGAATTCATTGTGTTGTGTTATTATCTTCACCTTAAACGAATGCGGGCGGTACTTCATTTGTCCAACAATAATGCCGAGAATCTTTTCTTGATCAGCATGCTTAGCTGCTAAAGTCTCGATACGGGGCGCTGAAAACATTTCCTTCGGACGATGACAATCAGAACAAAAGGAAAGAAAAAACATACAATAATCATTTCAAACACATGCAGGGCCTATCAATCCAACTTTTTGCTTAATTTCCTGCCGACCAACTTTGCTAAAAGCGTTGCCTGATTGGAACCTTTCCTTTGGTCTCTGAACTTTGAAACGCATGACTTTTTCATCATAGAAATAGAAAAAAAAAATGCAGGATGGATATCATCTGCAACTTGAAGAAAAAAAAAACTAGATTATCTTATAAAAGTCCCCACCTGAATTTTATTAAACCACAATTATCTAACAAGCCAATGATGGTTCCATTAACTAGAAAGAAGATACATCTGGCTGCAGTCGTCTCGTAGCACTATAATTGGAGCACCACACGCTGCCCAAACGGATGGTAGAACACGAACGCAACAGTTGCCCAAAATGTCAGCACAAATGTGGCAGCACTGATAATATAAAGGATTGGGTCATCAGAAGATGCCTCTCTCACATCTTCGATTTCCATGGGGGCTGGCGCAGTTGAGCACTGGTTGTCCTTTGATAAATTGTGAAGTTTGGTGTTGCCCATGTAGCACTCAGCGCCAAACGAGCTGAACTGGCCAGAGTTTGGTATGCACCCCGTCAAGTTGTTGTAGGCCACAGAAAACACCTCCAGTGAAGAAAGCTGAGTCAATTGCCAAGGTATTGGTCCACTCAACTCGTTGTGGGACAAGTCCAGGCTTTCTATGGCACTCATGTTTGCCAAGGCAGGTGGAATTTGGCGGGTGAAGGAGTTGTGTGATAAATTGAGTGATTTAACATAGCTCAAACTCCCTATCTCCCATGGGATTTCTCCTGATAGCATGTTGCTGGATAAATCGATGCCAGACATCATATTGAAGAAATTGTGGCTATATGTGTATAGCCTCCCTTTAGTGGGAAAGCTGAAGCTTTGAAAGTCAAAAGTGATATAACTATATACTCCAAAGCCTATGCTCATCTGGTTGCCGGTATTGTATAAAAGATTGGGATTATATTGGTTTCCAAACAAGATGCTACCAATACAAGGTGGTAATGAACCCGAAAATTTGTTGTGCGATAAGTCAATTATATTCAAGTACTGGAGGTGGCACAGGTCTGGGGAGATCTGCCCCTCAAACCTATTCCCGCCTATCAGAAGCATATTTATATGAGAAAGATTATATATCCAATCAAGAGTACCTTTGAACTGGTTATATCTTATATCCAGAGACATAACATCTGAGCTATCGAGAAAATCACTTGCAGGGAAGAAGCCTGAAATGGTATTGCTCGTCATGTTCAGAAACCTTAGGGGTAACTTGCTTTCACAATGTGGTATAGACCCAGAAAAGTTGTTATCCGACATATCCAAAAATGATAGATAAGTAAAATTGCAAATAGCTGGATGAATTTCACCAGTTAATCTATTGCTAGCAACACTCAGATATGCCAGAGAAGGAAGATTCCAAGATGACAAATCAAGTTGGCCGGTTAACTTATTATCATGTAAATCCATGGTTTGAAGCAGGTTACTTGATAAATTGTTAGGAATCTCTCCCTCGAAATTGTTGCTAGCAAGGTATATTTGAAATGGGCTGGACAAGTTACTTGCCCCGGCGAGTATCTGACCCCCAAGATTGTTGTTGGAGAGCTTCAAGATATCTAGTAGTGGGATAGTGAACAGGCAAGCTGGCACCTCTCCTGTGAGTTTATTGTGTGTCAGATCAATATATTTCAAGCTCCTGATCTTGCACAGTGTTGATGGCAAGGCTCCATAAATAATGTTGTAAGAAGTATCTAGAATTTCAAGTTCTGGAAACACTGAGTTGATGTTTGTTGGCAGCTGCCCACCAAACCGATTCATAGATATGTTGATCATACGGAGATTAGATTGTTGTCGCCACAAATTTCAATGATCCTACTAACAAGTTGTTTGCAAGATTGAGGTAAATAAGTCTCACTTCATTTTCAAGGATCCAAGTGGGGATACTTCCTGTTAAGTTGTTATCGGACAGATCAAGGATTCCCAGATGACGTTGTGTGCCAAGGAAACTTGGTCCTGCAATAATGCTATTGTCAAGGTTACACCCAGAGAGCCTAAGCTCTTCAAGCTGGAACAATGGAGGCACACTTCTATGAAATTCCACATCAATAGCCAAATCAGCATTCCTTGACAGGTCTACAACCTTCAGCTTGGTGCAATTCCGTAGCAAAAGGAAATCAAACAGCCCATTTAAATTATTTTCAGACAAATCGATAGTTTGAAGTGATGTCGACATTTTCAACGTTGAGCTCATAGGTATCCTCCCTTGAAGGAGATTTCCTTTAAGACCCAAGTATTCAAGGTGTGGAAGCTCGAATAAGGAGGCTGGGATGCTTCCATTCAATTGATTGAATTCCAGATGCAACTCTTGCAAGTTCTTGAAGGTTTCTGTGCGTTCTATCTTCTTTAGAAGATGCAATTTCATACACAAAAGAAACCAAACGTCATCAACGAGCTCTTTTACAATACACAATACTACTATTTATTAGTATATAGTATAGAGAAGATTTGACCATCCAATTAACAAGGATAATTTAGTAATTATAGTTATACAAAATAGGCTAAAGCTTATGGTTAAATATGCAAAAATACAGGACTTGGACTTAACTACTTAAGGCAAGATTTTTAAGGGGCTTTGTGTAAGATTTACATGACACATAAATTAGGGTTTTATTTGTAGGTTTCTTTAGGATTTTTCTATAAAACATTTAAATCGGCTCTAATTTTCTCTTGTTGCCGGCAAGTGGCAGCTCGTTCTTGCCGGCGGCACTCATGGCCGGCCACTCCATCACTTCGGTGAGCGAGTCACCGAGGACCTTGGCGAGCACAAAAATGAGGAGGTAAGACTATGGAGATTTCGTTTGTGGGTCTTCGGGCGTTCATTGTGTGGCGTCAGCATACCAAATATGGACGATGGAGCTGCCATGGTGACCGCATGGCAGCCGGCTTGGAGCATGGCCATCGAGGATGCGGTCTGATGCCAATATATAATACCTTTTAATTATCTATAATACTCTATTATACTACATATACCATAAGTAAAATCTTGTGTTGTATACAATTAATCTTAACCATTAGATCGTTTTATACTAGTCCATTTTTATTACTAGTATAACGTAGCATTGTGCATTGTAAAATAGCTCTCAGAATTGTTTGCTTGTACCTTGAGAGTTTGAAGCAAAAAAATAAAGGAAGATATGAAGATGATATCTTACTGGTATATGGACTTCAAGGAGATTTCCTGAAAGATCCAAATATTGAAGGTGTGGAAGCTCAAATAAGGAAGCTGGGATGCTTCCATTCAATCCATTTTCCTGTAGATGCAGTTCTTTCAAGTTTTGGAGGGTTCTGAAAGCTGTCATGATGCAGGCATATACAATATAATTGTTGAGATAAATTACTGCTCTATCTCTCCAAACCCTAAGGTTGGGATAAATATACAAGTGTACATGGGCCTCTAGATGGGCCACTATACTACATGGGCTGCACATAGCCTTTATACACCAACACTCCCCCGCTGTCTGTACAACCGTCGCAGCGGAGTACAAGACTGGACACAAGTCGAAAAAAGACCTATACCCCCCGCAGTCTGAACATCCGTCGCAGCGGTGTTCAGGACTGGACAGAGGAGAAAAAACTAGGTACAAACACACACTCCCCCGCAGTCCCAACTAGCCACTGACTATGTTGAGACTGGAGCGGAACTCAGTGAAGGTCGAGGAAGGAAGACCCATGGTGAAGATGTCCGCAAACTGGGACGTGGTCGGAACATGTAGAACACGAACCTGGCCAACGGCCACCCGGTCACGGACGAAGTGCAGGTCGATCTCCACATGCTTCGTCCGCTGGTGCTGCACCGGGTTGGAGGAGAGGTACACGGCGCTGACATTGTCGCAGTAGACGAGCGTGCTCTTGGTGAGTGGGCAGTGGAGCTCCCCCAAGAGCTGACGCAGCCAGGACGCCTCTGCAACGCCGTTAGCAACGGCCCGGTACTCCGCCTCGGCACTGGAGCGGGAGACCACCGGCTGTCGCTTGGAGGACCAAGAGACAAGGTTGCCCCCAAGGAAGACGGCGTAGCCAGAGGTAGAGCGACGAGTGTCAGGACAGCCAGCCCAGTCAGCATCTGTGTAGACAATCAGCTCGGAAACGGGAGACCGGTGAAGAGCAAGCCCGTAGTCAGCAGTGCCCCGGAGGTAGCGCAGGAGCCGCTTCATAGCATTGAGATGAGGCTCCCGAGGATCATGCATGTGAAGACAGACCTGTTGAACGGCATAGGTGATATCCGGCCGAGTGAAAGTGAGGTACAGCAGAGCTCCAGCAATACTCTGGTAGGCGGTTCGGTCAGCCACAGGAGCACCCTCAGCAGCCGAAAGCTTAGCCAGAGTGTCAACCGGGGTGGAGCAAGGCTTGCAGTCAGACATCCCAGCCCGCTCAAGAATCTCAAGGGCATACTGTCGCTGGTGAAGGAAGAGACCGGACGGGCGGGACTCAACAGTAACACCCAAGAAGTGGTGGAGCACACCCAGATCCTTCATAGCAAACTCCTGTTGTAGTGACTGCATGATCCGCTGAAGAAGTGCCTGACTGGAAGCAACCAGGATGATGTCATCAACATACCGCAACAGATATGAAGTCTCAGAGCCGTGGCGGTAGACGAACAGAGAGGTGTCAGACTTGCACTCAGTGAATCCCAGGGAGACCAGGAACGAAGCAAAGCGAGAGTACCAAGCCCGAGGCGCCTGCTTCAAGCCGTAGAGGGACTTGTTGAGGCGACAGACCAAGTCTGGACGAGTAGAATCCACAAACCCGGCTGGCTGAGAGCAGTAGACTGTCTCGGAGAGAGTGCCATGAAGGAAAGCATTATTGACATCAAGTTGGTGCACCGGCCAAGACTGAGAGAGAGCAATAGAGAGGACAGTGCGGACTGTCGCAGGCTTCACCACCGGGCTGAAAGTCTCATCATAATACACACCAGGTCGCTGGGTGAAACCCCGAAGAACCCAGCGAGCCTTGTAGCGCTCCAGTGTACCATCTGCCCGACGCTTGTGTGTCCAGATCCACTTGCCGGTGACCACATTGCAATCAGACGGACGCGGTACAAGGTCCCATGTCTGGTTGGCAAGAAGGGCCGCGTACTCCTCCTCCATCGCCTGTCGCCAGTAAGGATCCGCCAGAGCCTCACGGACAGAGGAGGGTACCGGCGAGATCCCCGGCTCCATCTCGGAAGCGGAGAGAGCCGCGGGCCGGAGCACGCCAGCCGCCCGCCGTGTCACCATGGGATGGGTGTGGTCGGGATCCCGATGGATGACAGGCGGGTGGTAGACGTCCGGATCCAGGCGTGAGAGAGCCCGGGCGCGGACCGGCGGAGGAGACGGTGCCGGTAGGTCCGACGGTGGCAGCTCCGGTGCCACCACCGGACGGCGCTGGTAGACGCGGATGGGCTGAGCGAAGCGAGCCGACCGTGGCGCGGGAGGGGGCGCCGGGGCCGTGCGTGGCGCGGGAGGGGGCACCGGGGCCGCGCGTGGCGCGGGAGTAGATGCCGGGGCCGCGCGTGGCGCGGGAAAACCTGCAGAGAGGGGGTATACAGAGAATGGTGGAGACTCCACCGGGTCAGTAAAAACAAGAGCCTCCAGCTCTGGATCGGCTGAAGATGGCTGAGAGGTGGAGTAGGGGAAGACAGACTCGTCGAACACAACGTGACGAGAGATAATGACTCGACGAGAGGAGAGGTCAAAGCAGCGGTATCCCTTGTGGTCAGGAGAGTACCCAAGGAACACACACAGAGTAGAGCGGGGAGCAAGCTTATGTGGAGCGGTGGAGGAGGTGTTAGGGTAGCACGCACACCCGAAGACCCGGAGATGGTCATACCGGGGAGGTGTACCAAAGAGAGCGTGGTGAGGTGTGGGAGCAGGACAGGCACTGGAAGGAAGACGGTTCAGGAGGTAAGTGGCTGTGTGGAGGGCCTCAGCCCAGAAGCGAGCAGGGAGGGACGCCTGGAGAAGAAGGGTACGGAGGACATCGTTCGTGGTCCGAATCATCCGCTCGGCCTTGCCATTCTGAGCAGAAGTGTAGGGGCAAGACATGCGGAGCTGAACACCCTGAGAGAGAAAGAAGGCCCGAGAGGTGTTGTTATCGAACTCACGACCGTTGTCACACTGGACGGCCTTGATGGTTAGACCGAACTGTGTGGAAACCCAGGCGAAGAAGTGGAGGAGGGTGGGGAAAGTCTCGGACTTAGCTCGCAACGGGAAAGTCAGGAGTAGTGAGAAAAATCATCAACTAGCACCAAGTAATACTTATAACCCGAGATGCTCAGAACAGGAGATGTGAAAAGATCACAGTGAATGAGCTCAAAAACATGATGAGCATGTGAAGAAGAAGAAGAAAAAGGGAGTCGAACATGACGACCCAGCTGACACGCATGACAGAGATGCTCATCGGAAGTTCGAGTACAAGACACAACTGCACTACGACTAAGACGAGCCAAAACATCTCGGCCGGGATGGCCAAGTCTGCGGTGCCAGGTAGTAGAGGAGGGAGTCGACGCAAGGGCAGCGGAAGAGGTGGGAGCCGAACTTGATGTGGTGGAAGCAGGCAGGCGAAGGGTATAGAGCGGACCCGCGCTGTCACATCGGAGCAGAGGACGCCGGGAAGCCAAATCCTTCACAGTCAAACCAGAAGAGTCAAATTCAACGGAACAAGAGTTGTCAGAAGTGAATTGACGAATGGAGAGGAGGTTGTGAACCATCTGTGGAGTAACAAGGACATCTGAGAGACGAAAAAGACCAGGAACAGAACCCACAGAACTGACAGGAAGACAAGAACCATCGCCCACCATAATGGAAGAAGGAAGGGAGGGGTGAGGTGGGTGAACAGACGAGAGTATACCAGCATCAGGAGT
Organism: Digitaria exilis; assembly: GCA_015342445.1. NCBI lineage: Eukaryota > Viridiplantae > Streptophyta > Magnoliopsida > Poales > Poaceae > Digitaria > Digitaria exilis. The sequence goes on from JACEFO010001947.1 coordinate 1,172,678, forward strand.
AGTGTGGTGGGAAGCTCCGGTGTCCGCAACCCACTCGGCGGTGACCGGCGGAGTCAGCCCGACGGTGCTGAAGGACTGGGCGAGGGCAGTCGCGTCCCACCCCCCTGGCCAGGTCGGTGCAGGAGGTGCCCAAGCCTGAGCGGGCGACGGCCAGGGAGTAGCTGTGGGTGGTCCCGGTGGAGTCCAGGAGAAGGGGGAAGGGGCGGCGAACATCGCCGCAGGCTGGTGTTGAGGTCGAAACCCCCCCCCCCTTTGAGTCTGGTACGGCCACATGGAGATGCGTCCGGTCCAAGGGTAGCTGACCGTCGGCCAGGGCGCACCTCCCAGAGTAGGAGCCGAAGGTGGTGCGGTAGTCGTGGGTGCCGGTGAGTCACCACCACCACGGCCCCCACCTCCGCGGCCACCAACACCGCCACCACGGCCACCACCACCACCACCACCGCGGCCTCCACCACCGCCATGACCCCCACCGCCACGGCCTCTAACACCACGACCTCCACCACCACCACGGCCCCCACCCCCGCTCGGCCCGGGAGGAGGAGCACCAAGGACAGAGGTGCCAGCGAGCGCGGAGGGCGGGGATGAGGACGAGGAGGAGCCAGGTGTAAGGCCACGGGAGACCTTGTCGTCGAGCAAGTCCTCCCACACCTTCATAAAGGAGGGGAAGGGACTCTGTCGGGGCAGCCAGACCTTCAGGACGTCGTAGCAGGGGTTGAGCCCCCGGAGGACCTGGATCACCAGGTTCCGGTCACTCACCGGGCACCCCAAGGCAGTGAGCTCCTCCGCCATCTTCTTCATGTGCTGGCAGTACTGGGTGATGGTGAGATCGCCCTGGACGAAGGTCCGGAACGCTGCATCGAGGCGGGCTGACCGCGACTCGGCGTTCCCGTAGAAGTGCCCCTCGAGAGCCCACCACGCGTGGCGAGCGGTGTCGCCGTGGGTCCGGACGAGGTCCTGGAGGTCCAGGGAGAGAGTCCCCCGGATCCAGGAGAGAGCGATGGCGTCGAGGCGGATCCACGTCACGTCCCGTGCGTCCTCAGGGGTGTCGACGAGGACGTGGCTCGCCAGGGCGTAGCGGGTGAGGGCGAGGAGGACCTGCTCACGCCAGCGTGCGTAGGAAGTCGAGGTGGTGTCGAGGACGACGGAGACGAGCGAGCGGATGTTCTGGACCCCGACCGCCTGAAGGTGGAGGTGAGCGGCGAGCGGGTCGGGCACGGTGGGGCGGGGTGTAGAGCCGATGGGCGAAGCCTGGTGGGAGGACGAGCCGCCGGAGTCAGCGGACTGCACGACGGGCTGCTTGCCAGCAGCGACGAGGGTGCGCTCGGCCTCCGCGACCTGACGAGCGAGAGTCTCGGCGGTTGTGCGCTCGCGCTCCCATGTGAGGGCCGCAGTGCGCACGCGCTCCTCAGCAGCCGCGGCCTCCGCCCGAACCGCCTGGAAGGCCTCGGCGAGGGCGATCTGGGCGACGGAGGGGCCGGGGGGCGGCGCCGTAGGATGCAGCACCCCTGCAGAGCCCAGGCCCGCCTGGCCCAGGTCCGTAGGGTGTAGGCCCGCAGGGTCCAGGCCCATTGGGCCCAGATCTGAGCCCGTTGGGCCCAAATCGGGACTGGACAGCGGCGGGGCGGGCGTCGGAGGCGGAGGGGGTGGAGGCAGGGGTCGGGCGTCGGCGCCGGGGGCATGCCCAGGCCGCCGGCGGCGGCGGCAGAGGCGACCTGGCCGGCGGCAGACAGGACGGCGCCCGAGCCAGGGGCGCCGCGCGCAGAGGCCTGGGCGGCGGGAGCAGAGGAAGGAGAAGGGAGGAGGGAAAAGGAGGAAAGGGGAGGAGGCCGGACGACCATGGCGCCGGCGGCGGCGCAGGGGAGGCGGCTGTGCAGGGGAGGGAGAAGCAGGGGAGGCGGCTGAGCAGGGGAGGGAGAAGAGAGCTAGCCTGATACCATGTTGAGATAAATTTCTGCTCTATCTCTCCAAACCCTAAGGTTGGGATAAATATACAAGTGTACATGGGCCTCTAGATGGGCCACTATACTACATGGGCTGCACATAGCCTTTATACACCAACAATAATAAATAGAAAAAACTACCGACAGATAGCAAATAATAAAAATAAAATAAAATAAAGAAACATCGGTAGGTAACACCAAAGGATAATGCTGAGAGTTACTTAACAAAGTAACTTACATGTCTCATACATGTGTTCTATGAAGAGCACACTATCACTGTTTGAATGAATATGTATGACTTCATGGGAAGCTAACTTACCTGGAGATTCCAATATATTACCATTCCAAATCAATTTGTGACTGAGGTTGAGATACTCAAGCTTAGTCAATCCTTGAAGACCTGAGAAAAAAGTTCTTATGGTTTGACATGAAGTATTGGAAAAGAAGTAGTTCAGCCACATGCATGTGCAGGGAGCTACGTACCGTCAAAATTTGTAGGACAAGCGCCATTCCAACTTAAATCCAACATCTGAAGCCCATGAAACGAGGAAAAGATAGTCAGGTTGAGAGTCCAGCATGAACCATACACCATGTTGTGGAGATTGAGACCCGACACTCGTGTGCTGTTGTTGCAGGTGACCCCCTCCCAGGAGCAGCAGTTGTCGTCCCGACCCCATGAATTAGGAGGAGCATCGGGGAAGATCTCTGGCCCCATCGTCATCGAAGATTTGATGCGCATAAGAGCCGTCCTCTCCTCGACAACACAGCCACATGCCATGTGAAACATGAACTGGGAAATGAATAGGACCCAAAGCATGGTTCCTAGTGGAAGGTAGCAGCTCATTATTGTCTAGTCGTGAGATTGGAAAGGTTTTGCAGAGTTTGGCCGGACAAACCACGGTGACATTGCATTACTGCTATTTGATATATAGCCAGAATGCTAGGTTCTCCTTTTGGGCGGAGAAAAATCAAAGCTTTGCCGTGTATACTGTTGCATGTCAGTGTCAATGCAACTCACTGATTGCATGCAGGAGAGAGATAACACTGATTTTGCATAGAGTGATACTGTTGCATGTTTTCTCCACGGCCACGATAATCACTCTTCTCCGCAGGACAAATTTGACTGCTGGTGAGGGAGGGCAAACGTTGACTGCAATGGGTGGCGGCAGGGGTGGGCATTCGGTTTTTTTGGTTTTTTCGGGTCGGTTTTTTCGGTTTTCTAAAATTCGGTCTTTCAGAATCGAGAACCGAAGTATAACCCAAAGACCGAAAAACCAAAAATTCGGTTAACCGAATTCTCGGTTCGGTCTTCGGGTTTACCCGATCAAGACCGAACACCACGATATGGCCTGACGTGATCTAGTTTGCATCACGTGATTCACATAGATAAAATAAATTACCACACGTCCAAATCCACACATAATAGATAACTAAGAGTCTAAGATAAGTAGATAACACAACAATACATGAATGACATAGATAAAGTGTTGACAGGCCAACACGACATAAGTTCAGACTCTGTTCACAAATTACAATCACACAAAGTTCAGACTAAGATAAAAGATGCATGGATGTAGCAGGCTAGCAGCTGAGCAGCATGAAGCACGGCTTCACGTCTTCACCTCATCGACATCAAGGTACCAGATGCTTAGGTAGTGGTAGTAGTGGGAGTTGCCTTGCTAGACTTGCTTGCTGCTTGCGATTGTGTAATAGAGGTATCGCCGTTGCGCTTACCCTTTTCAATGTCCGCAAACTCTTCAATCAACTCTGAAAAAGAGAAGTAATTTTAAGTCCAATACAAAGCATAAAGGAATTTTTTAATATGAAGTGTAGAACATATAAAGTAAAAAATGATACCTTTTTCCAGCTCAGCCAGTTGTTCCATATCCTCCTGGATATTAATGGGAGTTGCCCTCCGCAGCCAATCCTGAGTACAAACAAGTGCTTGCACCATGAATGGAGTCAGTGAGGTCCTAAAATCATCAAGAATTCGTCCAGTTGTGCTAAAAACTGCTTCAAAAGCCACAGTCAAAACTGGAATTGCAAGAACATCACGAGCCAATTGGGACAGCACTGGGAATCTAGAGGAGTTGACCTTCCACCATGCTAGAATGTCAAATTTATTATCTTCTGGTTCAGGATCTTCTGAAAGGTACTTTTCAAGTTCAGATTTGTTGCTGCCACTTCCAGAACCATTAAGTTTCAGTTTCCTTGCAATTACAGATTTCAGCCTGCCTCCTTGGGTTGGCCTTGAGTCTACGGCTTGATCAGGTTGTGTTGTTGCACTAGGTGGAGCATACAGGCTTGCATATTCTTCAAACAACTGATGAACACATTCTTTAATAGCAGCCCAGACCTTTCGTCCAGTTTCCTCACAGAACATCTCTGCAATTGTTAGCTTAGTGTAGTCTGATAGCTTATACCTTGGATCAAGTACTGCAGCAACAAAAATTAGAAGGTTCATGTTCTCTTTCTCTTTCTCTTTCTCCTTCTCCTTCCCTTTTCCCCTCCCTCTCTCATTCACAGGTCTGACCATTTCTTGGGGTACTGGTTCATGCCAATTCCCCAGTACTTATCATACTTGTCTTTCATTCTCCTTCCCATTTCTATTCGCAGTTGGTCTTCACTACCCATCCAGCTGTTAATCAAGAAATGGACTTCACCAATTTCAAAAACGAAGTTATGAGCAGTAACATGGAGGGTAGAAGAAAGGCGTTCAGTGAGATCAAAGAAATGACCAAGGAATTCAGACATCTTCTTTGCATTCTCCCAGTCTGTTTCATCTGGATAACCTGGGCCTTTTCTCTCTTCTGACAAGTCAATTGCATAGCATGGATCATCCTCATAGTATCTGTTGAAGGCCTTCTCGAAAATGATAACTGCTCTCAACATTAGATATGTTGAGTTCCACCTAGTGCAGATGTCTAGGTTCAGAAATGCCTTGCTGTCAATCTTCTCTTCCTCAGCAAACTCCTTGAATTTAACCAACCTGGAAGTGCCATTCTTAATGTACCTAACTGCAACACGAACACGCTTCACCGATGTATCCACTTCTTTAAGGCCATCCTGTACTATCAGATTCACAATGTGTGCAACACATCTCATGTGCAGATACTTGCCTTCAGCTATACTTGTCTTTGCACTATTCAGTTGCCTCCTTAAATAACTAACACCACTGTCATTAGAACTTGCATTATCAACAGTGACACACATAACCTTCTCTAACCCCCATTCAAGCAGGCATATATGCAAGGTCTTCCCGATGTCATCACCCTTGTGCCCCTTTACCTTAAAGAAGCTAATTACCTTCTTGTGAAGCAGCCAATTCTTATCTATGAAATGTGCAGTAACTGTCATATAGCTATCTTGCTGTTGAGAAGTCCAACAATCGGTGGTAAGGCAAACCCTTTCACAATTCTCTTTGAAAAATAGCTTTAGCTTTGCTTTCTCTCGAAAATAAATCTTGACAGCATCCCTGGTGCATGTCCTTCGTGATGGTGTACTCCAACGGGGGCAAACTACAGCCATAAAGTTCTTAAATCCTGTCTTCTCACCAGTAACAAAAGGCATTTCATCTTCTATGACCATTTCAGTGAAAGCTTTCCTGATTGCTTCAGGATCGTACCTCCATGTGCTAATGCCTTCTCCTTTTGTTGCTGCCAGAAGGGACTGCCTCTTATCCTTGCAGTGGACATGGGGATTACGCTTGCAAATATTGAAGTGTCTCTTCAAAGCAGTAGTACCATTGATATATGAATCAGCCTTGATGCATCGACTACAATACTTGCATTTTCTCTGCTTCACCACGCCTGCTGCATCCTTTATCTTGATGAAGTGCAGCCAAATTTCAGATCTTGCTTCCATTTGTTTCCTAGTATTTTTTTCCTTGCCATTGCCATCTTCTCCACCTTCACCCTTCTCTGCTGCATCAATTTGAACCACCTCGTCATCACCATGTTTTTCTACAGACTCTTCCAACTCTAAATTCTCATTTTCTATACCCATTTCAACTTCATCTTCAGGTTCGGAGCCCATCTATAAAATATAATCGACATACTCTCGGTCTAAAGACTACAGATGCACAGAGAATAAACCGCAATCCAGTGAACCACTACGGCAAATCGGAAATACGAGTAATGAGGACTTACGTTGCAAGATTCCAAGGACTCTGTTGTGCAGAAGCAGTGGTGCTGTTCGTCGACCCCTCCTCCTCTAGTCCTGTGAGTTCTAAGTGTAGCCGATGCCTGGTACTGGTAGGAGCGTCAGCCTTCAGAGGCTTGCTGATGCAGGTGCCGATGGCCGGGCGGCCGGCACAGCGGAGGCGTGTCGTGGCGGGGCGGCGGCGGCGCGGCGGCTAGGGTTAGCCAGGTAGTGGAGAGTAGTCGAGTGGAGACTACCAGACGGGGAGAGGCGAAGGGAGACAGATATGAGTGATGGACCGAGGGCTGAACTCACGTATGGTTATTGGGCCACTTTGTGGGCTGTTGCTGGGCTGTTCGGGTTTCTCGGGTACCCGAGCTAATTACCCGAAGACCGATAGAAAGTTCGGTCTCCTGGGATCAGGAACCGAACTGGAGACCGAGGACCGAATTTTCGGTCTGTTCGGGTTCGGGTTCGGTCTGTTCGGGGTCGGGTTCGGTTTTCGGGTTTTTTTGCCCACCCATAGGTGGCGACCATCGACGTCGGGAAGGACTTCCGCCGAAGATGACCATTGACCACACCCTCTCTCCTCCCCAGCATATCTCACGCTGCGTAATCGCCCGAGCCAGACTTCAATTCTAGTCCTGGAATTTAGCCCATGAGATGGGCCAGCATTCTAATATTTCCAAATCAACGCCGACCGTGCAGAGGACTCGGTGGTGCTCATCAAATTATAGACTAGCTATCTTTCCTGAGCATCTCCAGCGAAGGCTCTTAAATGGGTTTCTATTCTAAATTTTAAGAGGTGAGAGAAAAAAATCAACTCCAGTAAGGATCCTAAATGGGATCCTATTTTACATGCCTTTCTAAAATCTCATTACAAGACCCCAGGAACATGAGCCTTCTATCCCCCTCCTATCCGTGGCCCCACCACTTTTTTGATTTTTTTTTCTTTTTGTTCTTCTCTTTTTCTTTCTTCTCCCCGCGTCGCCCTCCTTCCCACCCGCCGCCGGTCTCCCTTTGACGAGGTAGGCGAAGTCGGAGGCGGAGTGGAAGGTGACCCAGGCCACCTCAGAGTTGCAGACGAGCCCCGAGGACATGAGCAGCGCGGCGAAGGCGCGCGCCGAGACGCCCCTGGCGCGGTGGGCGGCGAGGTCGATGCTGGCGTCGAGGAGGCGGACGGATTCGGGGGCGACCGGGCGCTCACCGACGGCAAGATGGTCAACCTCATAGCGGAGTTCCTCGGCGCCGGCACCAACTCCACGGCCATCACGCGAGTCGAAGCCCGATGTACCCCGAGCTCCTCGTCAGGTACCCCGAGCTGCAGCAAAAGCTTCGCCAGGAGGTGGTGGACGCCCGCGGCGGCGAGCGGGGCGTCATCGAGGAGGCCGCCGGGAGGCGCGTGTGCCCGGGGCTCGGCGTGTCGATGCTCCACCTCGAGTACCTGGTGGCCAACCTGGTGAGGGAGTTCGAGTGGAGCCAGGCGGATGGCGAAGACGAGGTCGACCTCACCAAGCTCGTCGACGGCTCGCTCCACTCCATGAGACGGCCGCGTCGGCGGGGAGCAAGGCGGCGATGGGGAGCAGGCACCGGCGTCAGGATCGCGGGGACGATTGGATCGGGGAGAATGCTTTTTTTTAAAAAAAATCCGACGGGTGGGTCCCACAGGAATAGGAGGCCATATAGAGACCCCTACTGGAGTTGAAAGCAAAATTGGGTTTCTAAATTTTGCAATTAGACTTGTAAAATAGGATTTAGGAGCTCAAATTTACATGCTCCACTGGAGATGCTCTGATAGAAAATACGTGGAAACATATATCCTTGTTGCATGACTGCTTTAATTAGCCGAGGCACCAGCCATGGATGTTTGCGACTTGCATGATTAATCCCCATCACTACTGCCGCGGTATATATTAAAGAAAATACAGAGTACTCAAATCAAAGATTTGGTTCTACATACGTCACCCCTAATAGACTACAATCACGAACCTCATTTGGAATAGATAGTCTTGTGCTATCATCTCAAAAATTGTTGTAACACCCTGAATATCCAAAGGCAAATAATTCTGTATCACGTGCGTCTTTGCTAGTCCATATCTATATACTATAAAGATCCAAAACTTTTGAAAAGCCTTCTTACCTGCGAAAATTCTCCGTACCCTCACAAAGGCCCCACTTACCAGGGCGGAGTGAGTGGTCAATAAGTTAAAAGGGTGCAAATACGCACTTTCTAAAACGTTTATTATCCTTTCCCTTTTTTTATTTAACAAAAAAAAGTTCATACCCGCCCACCTATACCCACTCCCAATCCCACATGAAATGATTACTTTCCAAATTGAAATAACCTAGCCACGACAAGAATTGATAGTTTCCAAACTCACCCCCACCAGATTTAATTTTTCTGCTGGAACGCGAGGGGAGACTGCAGACGTCGATCGAGTGGGCGGACCACGCCGGCGGCCGGCCGGAACACAAGCACCGCCGCCTCGCCAACGTTTGTCGTCTAGGCGTCTACCCCACCGACTTCATGGCCCGTGGCATCATCATCTTCAAGGTCCATCAACTCTTTAAAATAACCTCCTTGCGACACCGCCGTGCCGGAATTGATTGCTTATCACTGTCGTATGCATATATGCATAACACATACAACGAGGACGACATGATCGCGCCGGCAATGGTGGCGCTGGTGTCCGACGGCCTGCCATCGTTCTAGGTGCAGGTTAGTGGGCGTCTGCCATCTACGACATGGACGGGAGGCACTACTACGAGGGAAGCTACATTAAGAGGGCACCATGGACTTCATCTTTAGCCGTGGGTACCACTGACATGATCTTTAGCAGCGGGCAGTCCACGCTACAAGAAACTCGTTAATCCGTGACGATTTGAATGTGAGGTTTTTAGACAATGTCACATATCATACATAATCCGTGACAATTACTAATTTTCCGTCACAAATCTATAACAGTGGATATTAGGCCCATGTTACAGCGACGCTCTATCAAAATCGTCAAGATTCAGCCCGTTCACTATTGACATTTTGGCAGATTCGTTACGATCAACAAATTGTCACCCCTTTGCTCGGCATAACACAATTAATTTTACTTAAACCAAAGTTAGGAAGAAAACACTACTAATTTTTTTCTAAACCGGAAATAGGGAAAATAAAAGAATGTATGTAGGAAAAATTAAAAAGAATAAGCAAGAAATGAAGATAAGGGAAAATTAGGGAAAAACTAAAAAGAATAAGCAAGAAAATGGAGAGAATAAAAAATAGGGACAACACAGAATTGAACCCGAAACTTCCCAATTAAAAACAACATGCACTACTACACCACAACTCAAATTCTATCCAATTTGGTAGGCACTTTGGTTTAATTAACGATATTAGCCTATGCTCAAAAAATTATGTGTAAAAAAGTCACCATGAAGATTCGAACGCAGGCCTCAGGCTACACCCTCCCAAGCTGTCACCACTATGCTTTGTTGTCATTTGTGCTAGATTCCCGGGCGCATCTGCCACGTCACCCGGCCGCATTAGCCACGTCATCTGGCCACAGGCGCCATGTCACCCGGCCGCAGGTCAGCCACCACCACTGGAAATAACGATAATAACAAACAAAAAGAAGAAGCAAACCTGGGGTTTGAACCCTAGCCTAGGCGATTTGAAGCAAGTACATCTACCAACAGGACATTACCTCTCCTATGTTTGACTTAGTTATGTTTATTTACTTATTCAAATAATTTAGCCACGCATCTATCAGAAGACCTCTTTTTTTAGATTACACAGTACAACATAGACACTCATACGCATGCACACTCACCCCTATGAACACACATATGCAAACCCTACCTCTATAGGCACCTCCGAAGGACTGAGCCGGCAGATCTTGAGATTCACGAAGTCACCACAGGCGCCTCGCTGTCGATGGGAACGTCGCCTACCAACGAATGCATAACGCCGGTAAATCCCGAAATAAATCCAGGGAAATGCGAGCACCAGGATTTGAACCCTGGTGGGTAGGTTCCACCACAAAGAACCCATCCAATTGATCTAGGATCAGTTTGCTACCAGAAGACCTCTTGCCTTGCGCCTTCCCGTCACGGTCGCCCGTCATTCTTCCACCTCCGCCGCCACTACGCACCCTTTGTCCGCGAATACGATTCGGGCCGAGGACTAGCAGGGATCTTCATGTAGATCCCGCCGCCGCCCACCATTGCCATGCTCCATTACAGGGTTGCCGTTGCCCATCACCACCCCTCTGTTGCAGGATGGAACACCTCTGTTCGGATCTCCTCCAGGGGCGTAGCAGGATTTTGATATAGGGGGGGGCAAACAATCATGTACACGAGTGACAAAAATATGACATGATAATAAGTAAATTAATTAGCATAGATTATAGCATATTGGAGTGCACACGAGACTTACATGGTTATTACATATCTACTAACTTGAACTTGCCTCTGCGAGGACCACCTAAATCAAAAGCTTTTAATATGTCAAGAGAACTAATTTTTGCTGCCAATTCCTTCTCAACATAAACGATTGGGTAACTTCATAGATAATCATCTCCCATTTTGTTCTGTGTACGTGTCTTGCAAAGTCTCACGGCTGAAAAAACTCTCTCCACGGTTGTAGTTGAAACTAGAAGAGTCACCACTAATCTTAACAATCTGTCAACAATTGGATAAAAGGAAGCTCTACCTAGTTTAACTAGTCCTTTTATCATATCAGCAAGTGATGTCACCGTACTTAGCTCTGGAAGGTTGCATACATCAAGTTGAAAATTTGGAAGTTGACACTCCAATTGGGCTCTTTCTTGATTAGAAAAATCAGCAGGATAGTATGTTTCTACTAAGGTGCATATATTGGACACATTAAATGTGTCAACTCTTGGATCCAAAGAGGCACAAAGAAACAACAGCTCTATATCGATTGAGAGCTGAATCGATGTTCCAACTCAGCTAGCTGTTGATCAACCGCCACATTAAACACATCTATTTTAAAGTGGTGAAGAGTTGTAGTGTTATCAACATACCTACAAAAAAAAATTGAAAAGAGGGATCCGTTTCATATCTTAGATTAAAACAAATCAGTAGCAATGCATTAAACAAACTTACTTTAGATTTAGATCTGGAATGTTAATCTCATTCTTCTCACAATTGTTTTGTACTTCTACAAGTAGAGGTTCCCAACCATCATTTCGCAAGTCCCGAAGTAACTGCCTTGTGTTAGATACACAATGGATTGCATTTATGATATCTATATCTTTCTTTTGTAGTATTTGACACAACACATTAGTGACCTTCATTATCTTTTCCATCATGAGTAAAATGAATACAAAATCAAATGTGACAATGATCTTAAGGGCACCTGTAGCATCACCATGAGAATTCCTTGAAACTAAATGATCATTAGCAATATTGCGTAGCACTGAGATTGTGGCAGCAAACATTTTCTTCAAGCTCCAGATAGACTTGTAATGTGAACTCCATCTAGTGTCTCTTGGCCTTTGAAGAGAGCCTATCTGATTAGCCCCTCTCCATGTATCAAGCTCTCCCAATTCAATTTCTCGAGTAATTTCAGTAGCTTGATTTGCTAATAATTCATCATTCCGCTTAGGAGAAGCAATTACAGTATTTATGATGAAATTTGCATGCTGAAAAAAATTGTGCACCTCTTCTACCTCCCTTGATGCCGCGACTAGAGCTGATTGTAGTTGATGTGCCATACAATGGATGTAATATGCATAAGGGCACTCTTTAAGAATTAGAGCCTTCAATCCATTCAACTCCCCTCTAGTATTACTTGCACCATCATAACCTTGACCTCTAATATCTTGCACACTCAGATTGTTATCTGACAAGACAACACAAATTGTGTTCTTAAGAGTCAATGCAGTAGTGTCACTAACATGAATAAGGTCAAGAAAACGCTCCTTGATGTGACCTTCCTTGTCGACAAACCGAAGAACTATTGCCATTTGTTCTTTTTTTGATTCATCACGAGCTTCATCTATCATGATACAGAACTTGACGTTGCTAATTTCTTCTCTAATAGTATTCTGCACTTTTCCAGCATATATGCTAAGAAGTTCAATCTGAACCTCAGGTGAAGTATACTTTGCATTTCCTGGAGCATTTTTCAACACAACAACATCCACATACTTATTGTAAGAACCCAAAAGCTTGAGCATCTCAAGAAAGTTGGCCCGGTTTATAGAATCTGGAGATTCGTTATGGCCTCTAAGTGGACATAATTGAAAAGTCAACCACATGACAATATCAAAACAATGCAAATTGTTACTTGATGATACATACACGTTTCTAATTGCAATGATACATAAAAAAAATAAGATCTTATTACCTAAGGGCATCAATTGTAGTGAAAACCCTAAGTCTAGCATCCGTAACCAATTTCTCATTTCGTTTAATGACCATCAATATGAGCCATTCTATTTTTGAAATTGTTATAACAATTAACCGAATAATTATGACCTGAGTTAGAAAAGCACATTCTTTTCCATCATTAACCCTTATCCAATTTTGGAATCCCTTCACAGTAAATGCATCCGAGCTGGACCTCCCAACTAGCTTTTTTGAAAAAAGAAAGCAAGGCAAGCAATATGCACGGTCCGTGTGAGGTGAATACTGTAGCCACCAAAAATCAGGAAACCAATTGCTACAGAACCTTCGACGATGCTTCTCTGGGCCTTTAAATGGATATTCTCACAAAACAGGTTGATATGGACCCTCCGATATATAAAATTGCAGAGCTTCAACTTGTTCTGCCAGCAAGAGTTCCCTAATTTATTTGTGTTTACCTGGGTCCCTCTCAAATGTTGTGGTTAAAACTCTATCTTGTCCAATTTCAGAAGGAGCTGGTTCTGCAGCTTGCATTTCTTCCGGCTCAGCAGCTTGGTCATTGTTGATACTAGTATTTTCAGTAGCAACAACAGGCTTATACCAACTGTCAATTGTTCTTAGCCTCTTCATCTTGAACAATCAATCAACAAAGTCCAAAGATTGAAAAAGGCATTCTGTAATTTGAGGAAAAAAATCAATTATTTAATTTAATCAAAACCTACCCATCTATGCTCTAACCTATTCCTAATCAAAGAGGCTTGCTTACCTGTCGTGAGCAGCAGCCAGAAAGAGAGTGCTGGACTGCTGGGTGGCTTGTGCCTTGCAGCACTGCGAGAACGACGAAGGAGGAGGAGGGCATGAGGCGCCGAGGCGGAAGGACCGATCGATTGGAAGATGAATCGGCACCGGTGGCTGCTTCTTAATTGTTATTGCCTTATTGGGCCAGCTTATGCCTGCTTGTGCTTGGGTTGTAGTTGGTCGCTGGGCTCATGGGTTGTCTTTAGGGGGGGGTCTGATTGAGGCTAATGTGTGATTATCATGTTTGTTTAAAGGGGGTATTAGTGGACCTGTAGGAACATTGGGGGTGGGGGGGTGGGGGGTCTGGCTCCGCCCCTGGGGGCACCAACAGCACACCGTCCACCTCCATGAGCCACACACCCTCCGTCGTGCACACCACCGCCTCGCCGTCTGTCGGCGATTTATGCTGACTAGGTTCTCGAGGGGGTGCCCCGAGAGAAGGGTTTAGGGAGAAGTCGTCAAGAATCTAGAGCCGAAGGTGACAAGAGACGGTTTAGACAGGTTCGGGTCGCCGGAGCGTAATACCCTACGTCCTGTATGTTGTATCTTGTATTGATGAAGTTGTTTTGAAGGGGTCCCTGCCTCCCCTTATATAGTCCGGAGGGCAGGGTTACATGGGAACCGTATAGGACTAGGAGACTTTTACAAGTTTATCTCTAATTCCCAAATACAGCATATCCAAACCGACTAGGACTAATCCTTGTCTTGTACGTCAAGTCTTGTTCATGGGCCGGCCCATAGGATGGGCCGCCAGGGTTGTTTAGTCCGTCAGGACTCTACACCCACAAGCCCCCGAGCACCTTATCTCCTGAAGAACAGCCTTGTTGAAAATACAGAGTTCTTTGAGATCCTCCAGAGTTCTTTTGAAATCCACCAGGGTTCTTTGAGACCGCCAGGGTTCTTTGATCTTGGAAGTTGCAACCATGCTGTTCAATAGGTAATGATGTGCTCATAAGTCTTCTCGAAGTTCGGATTGGTGCGCACCGATTAGGTGCGCCCAATTGGGCAGCCCCCGAGCCTCGTTTATCTTTGAAGAAGAAATTCGAGGCTCTTTCGAAGTCCGAACCAAAAGAGAATCAATTTCCGAAGAAACCTGAAGTCTTGTAGAATTCTTCAAAAATTTATCAATTGAAGCCGAAAACTCTCAGAAAAATATTTCCTGAAAATATGTCCACAGCCCCCGAGCCTAAATTTGAACGAATTCAAATATAGGATCAAGAAAGGACCAAAATTGAAAAATACCGAAGTAACGCTTCGAAAAGCCCATATAAACCGCCCGCGACTCCTCGTATCCGTACGCTTTCGCAAAACAGATCTAGGGTTTGCAGCAATCGCAGTTCTCGCAATCCAGAGATCGCACTCAAACATCCGCAGCTTCCCCCAATCTCCAATCCATACCAAAGCAGTAGTGATCCAAATGGCCGGTGGTGAAGGATCCAGCCGCAGCAAGGGCTCGAAGAGGAAGGCGGAGGCGATGAAGCAGGTCGTTACGACCGAGGAGGCAGCACCCGCGGGGGGAATGGCAATCGTCGAAGATCCAATCAGCGACTGGCCGACCAGTATCTTGAAGGAGAAGCACATCAAGGCCCTAGAGGCAGACGGATTCGTGCCAGCGCAAGAGATCAGCCAATGGAGAAGCGCTTTTGGGCACGAATACCCCACTGAAGAAACCGAGGAAATCACGGTATGGAAAGCCTTCTATGAAGTTGGATTTGGCATGCCTACTTGTGATTTCTTCCGTCGTGTCCTCCAGTTCTATGGGATTGAACTGTGTCATCTGAATCCCAACTCTATTCTGAACCTATCCATCTTCATCCATCTATGCGAAGCATACCTAGGGATAGACCCCCATTTTGCCCTCTTCCGCCATCTTTTTAGGGTTAAAACCTCCAGCGGACCACTGCAAGTGGTAGGCAAAGTTGTGATCCAGTTCCGCCAGGGCATGAGGCCATTATATTTGGACTACACAACAAAGGAAAGCCTCAAGGATTGGCAGAAGGAATGGTTCTACGCTTGGAACCACCAGCCTCAGCTGCAGAGTCACTCAGGGAATCCTCCAGTGATGAAGCTGAACTGGAGCGAAACAGTTGGTACAAATCAAGCAATTCAAATTCCTGAGCTGCTCACCATGATCAGAGACCTAAAGGCACAAGGCCTAACAGGAACCATGGTGTATAGGTCATTCCTGCTGAGGAGGATCCAGCCATGCAGACAACGCTGTAACCCAGGGTACAAGTACTCTGGGGAAACAGACCCCTCAAGGAATGCCACCGGGAACTTATCGGAGAAGAGAGTGAACCAACTCTTGAAGAAGTTCCTGGTGGTCAATGATGAACAATTTCCGGATATAATGGAAATTTCCGCAATTACCATGACACCCGAGGTAAATTCCTTATCTGAATACATTTCTGCATTGTGGAAAATATATTGTGACCTGACATCTGGATCATCACAGTATGAAGCTCGGCGCACACTCTATGTGAGTTTGCCTCCTCTGGATCCGACCAACACCGAAGAAGCTGCCTTGTTGGCCCGATGTGTAGATCCAAAGGTAAGAGAACAAGGTCGCCCAAGCAAGCCAATGGCAAGTGAAGACCCTGATGAGCCAATGATTAAATCTGAACCACAGGACCCTAAAGAGGCCCAAGCCAAGGCAGGAGCGACATCCAGAGGAGGAGAGAGGTCCAAGAGACCGGCGCCATCAGAGGCACAAGCACCAGTGCCCAAGAGAGCACGCACGTTGCCCAAGCCCCGAGCTAGAACAATTCCAGAGGGGAGGGCAAAGGTATCCCCACAACCCAGGACATCAGCACCAGTGGGGATAGCAATTGGAGAGATCGGAACCAGCATGCCGCAGCAAAGCAGCTCTGCGCGGCGTGCATTGTCTGACGAAGAAATTCTGCACGAGATCTTCAACCCTGCCTCCGCGCCGTTTGAAGGAACAACACCAATTATGGAAGAACCCTGTCCAGCAGGACCGTCGACGGCGGAGCAGGAGGTGGAAGAGGAGTTCACCTTGGGGGAGCCAGAGATCCCCATGCGGCCCTCCACCATGTAAGTACTTCATTAGGTAATGGTGAATGTACCGTTGTAGTATACTGATATGACTAACAAACTTCATTATTCCAGTGTTGAAGATACTCCAGCAACAGCCAGGGTAGAGCCCTTGGTTGATCACATAGCTGTAGAGCCAGAGGCCGCAGTGCCCGAAGAACCCAGGGTTGTTCCAGAAACAACCCTGCCAGAAGTCCAGGCAGCTATGCCATCAGACCCGCCAGCACCAGAAGAAGCCCAAGTCGAAGAAATAGTCGCGGAGGTGCTGGCGGGCATCGAACAACTGGTCACAGAGACGGTGATGGAAGAAGCCGAGCAGGAACGCCGTGACAAGTCTTCTGCGCAGCCCCCGAGCATTACAGTAACAACCCAGGCCGGGGCGGAAGCAGAGTGCTCAAGGGGGAAACAACCTGAAGAAACAACCCCGGAGCAAGAAATTGAAGAGATCCCCAGGGTACCGCAGAGTACCGGAGCTGAAGAGGAGGGTAGGAGCTTCCGCATCGGAAGCTTCGACCCAATGTTCAATCCGAATCCGCAGACCTTCGAGTACATTCTAGACGCGGAGGAAGATGAACAACACATCGACAGGGGGCTTTACCACGCCGAGAGGGCAGTAGCCTACTTCAAGGTTAGTAAAACAACCCTGGTCTTGTAGTACTGGTGAAGCATATCTTGTAACAACTCTGTTGTAGGCTGTTGGCGAGGCATCAAGGAAGAAGACCGAGTACCTTCACAACATTTCCTTGATGCACGCCAAGGCGGACCGTCTCCAGAAGGAGCTGGAGCGTGAGCGCGAAGATCGTAAGCTCCAGGAGGCGGAAGACGCCAGCACGATCCGTGCCTTGCACCTGCGGACCAAGGAATTGGCCGCAGAGAAGGAGGACGTGAAGAAGAAGCTGACAACAGCAAAGGCAGAGCTCAAAGGTATTCTGTCGTTACCGAAGTCTTATATGTTTTTGTCCTTTGCCTGTGTTGTATAACAACTCTGTCTTGTGTTTGCAGGGGCGCAACAGCAGCTTGCAACAGCCCAGAGCAAGATGACGGATTGGTCCAACGTGGCCAACCGTTATGAAGAAGCGCTGAAGACCCTCTCTGCGGATCACGAAGGCGTCAAAGAACAACTCAGAGTGGCGGTCCAACAGCGCAAGGATGCCAACGAACAACTGGTTCAAATCCTCGAGCAGCAGAAGCAACTTGCCAAGAACCTGGAGGATGCTCGCGAGGAAAATGGTCGGTTATCCAGGGATCTCGTCCAGGCACAGAAGCATCTAGCAGACAAAAAGGTGCTGGACGAGAAGCTCGAGCAGGCGGCCAGGAGGATGTCTGAGCTCGAAGAAGAGTTGCGGCTGATGAAGAAGTCGGATGACGACCTGGCGGAAGCCTTGAACCGGATCTCGCAGCTAGAGAAGGCAGCGAACCCGGTGGTGAAAGCCTTGGTCCCAGAAGACCCTTCAGCGCCGCTATCATTCCTGGAGCGCCTGAAGGCCATGCCAAGACAGCTGAAGGCATACATCAAGAGATCTTCGAAGGCTTGTCTTGTGCATGTCCTTGCAGTAGTTAAGTCCAGGTACCCGGAGGTAGACATAGGTAGATTAGTTGAAGGCGCAGAGCCAAACTGTACTGAGTCTACCTTTAGGGACCTGAAGCAAGAGGCCGAGCCAGTTGCAGAAGCAATTGCTCAGAGCCTTAGGCTGTAAACTGAAACAAATGTTATTGTAATATAAATGCCATGCAATGTAATATATTTATTGCTATGTTATGGAAGAAAAACCAAGAACTTCATATGAATTCCTGGGGTGTCTCTGTGTTAATAACCAGGACTTAGTCAAAATATACGCTGAGTAGATTTTAACTTGAAAAACAACCCTGTTAAGGACCCAAAGGAACCCAGGGAGATTTCTTATAGCATTAGCTATCTTATAAAGTGTACCCTGGAAGGATACTGGGGAACGAACTGTATATGGTCTGCCGAAGCAAGAACCCAGTAAGACCCACGGAGCGGCAGCGTTAAGCTAAAAAGTATTACAGAGTAGTGTAATAAGAGGAACAGATCCGTTCTTGGCCTCGAAAGAACCCGGATAGACCTCATTTTATAGGCTCCAAGTGTAAAAGAAACTTTCCAAGTCTTAAAAGAACACGGAAGTTTGAGATGATGCCACAAAGACAAATAAACAACCCAATAAAGGGAGCTTTAGTGAAATATATCTCGTTGCCAAAACAACGGTACAAGGGAGCATGTAATGCCGAAGCAGGTAGCTCATATATTGCCGGAGCAATGTTTACAGGAGAACTCTGGGTGCCGAAGCAAGTGGTTCTTGTGGTGCCGAAGCACTGCTGTAGTGACAGAGCTACGCGTAGAATTTGCGTAGATGTTCTATATTCCAAGGATTTGGTAATTCCACACCATCTTCTGTTTGAAGTCTGTAGGTGCCTGGTTTGAGTACCTTGGAAACAATAAACGGACCATCCCAGGGTGAAGTAAGCTTGGAGTGACCGGCTGTATTTTGGATCCGTCGTAATACCAAGTCTCCAATCTGGAATGATCTTGTTTTCACATTCTTATCATGGAATCTGCGAATTCCCTGAAGATATGCTGCATTGTGTAACAAGGCTGCCAGTCGCGCTTCTTCAGCCGTATCGACTTCCAGCATCCGTTGTTCGTCCGCCATGGCCTCTTGGAACTCCTCGATACGAGGAGCGCCGTGCATGACATCAACAGGTAGAACGGCTTCGGATCCATACACCAGGAAGAAGGGAGATTGTCCTGTAGCTTTACTGGGTTGAGATCGTAGGCCCCAGACAACTGGAAATAGTTCTTTCATCCACCGGCCTTCTGCTTTCTTCAGGGTTCTTTCCATGCGAGCTTTAAGTCCATCGAGGAGCATGCCATTGGCCCTTTCAACTTGTCCATTGGCACGAGGATGAGCAACCGAGGCATAAGATACTTCGATGCTGCGGTCTTCACAGTAGTCCCAAAACTTGTTGCCTGTGAAGGTGGTCCCCAAATCTGTGATGATCTGGTGTGGTATCCCGAAGCGAAGAATCAATTCTTGGAGAAATTGGACTGCCTTCTCAGAGGTTGGCTTAACAACCGGGAAGACCTCTATCCACTTTGTAAACTTGTCAATCGCGACGAAGCAATATTCGAATCCACCAGATGCCCTGGGTAGTTTCCCAATCATATCGAGCCCCCAGCATGCGAATGGCCATGACGGAGGTATCAATTTAATCTTGTGGGCAGGCTGATGTGAATGATGAGCGAAGTATTGACAACCCTTGCAGTGACGAACAATTTCCTCAGCATCGTGTAGAGCTGTAGGCCAATAGAACCCGGCACGGAAAGCTTTGCCTACGATGGTGCGGGAAGCTGCATGATTGCCACATTCTCCTGCGTGAATTTCCTCCAGGATGTTGACTCCTTCTTGCTGTGAGACGCATTTCATCAATGCGCCAGAGCGTGCGCCGCGTCGGTACAGTGTATCACCGATTATAACATAGGACTTGCTACGGCGAACAATTTGCTGAGCCTCTGCCTTCTCGGCAGGGAGGTTGTCGTGCAAGATGTATTCTATGATCGGAGCACTCCAAGTGGCGTCGATGAGCATAACCTCGGGAGCTAAGGTTGTAGCATCAGGGGTTACCGCTGCAGAAATTGATGGCTTGGAGAGTTCATTGACGAACACCCCGCTAGGCACCTCTGCTCTGGAAGAACCCAGCTTTGATAGGACATCTGCAGCGACGTTGTAATCTCGCTCGACATGATGAAATTCAATGCCGAGGAAGTGTTTCTCCAATTTCCGGACTTCTTCACAGTACGCGTCCATGTCTTCATGGTTGCGATTCCAGTCCTTATTGACTTGTTTGATGCCCAACATTGAGTCCCCATATACCAGCAGACGCTTGATACTAAGAGTGATGGCCATCTTCATGCCGTGAAGAAGTGCTTCATATTCTGCAGCGTTGTTGGTGACAGCGAACTGAATCTGCAGAACGTACTTGAGTTGATCCCCTCGAGGTGAGATCAACAGAACTCCAGCGCCTCCGCCTTCCAGCTTGAGTGATCCGTCGAAATACATGATCCAATGCTCAGGCTTGGTAGTGGCGACTGGGAGTTTGTGCTCGGTCCATTCCGATATGAAATCAGTAAGGACTTGAGACTTCATGGCCGTGCGAGAACGGAACTCAATGCTGTATGTTCCGAGCTCCACAGCCCACTTGGCGATACGCCCTGTGGCGTCTTGATTATGAAGAATCTCGCCAATAGGATAACCAGTAACCACGATGATCTTGTAGGTGTCGAAGTAATGCCGCAGTTTTCTGGATGTCATTAGAACAGCATATAGAATTTTTTGAACTTGAGGGTACCTGGACTTGGAGTCCGAGAGGACTTCGCTCACAAAGTACACAGGCCGTTGAATCTTCTGAAGATGGCCTTCCTCGTCGCGTTCAACAATAATGGCGGCGCTGACGACATTGGTGGTTGCTGTAATGTAGAGCAAGAGATCTTCGCCCGGGAGCGGTGCAGTGAGCACAGGAGGCGTAGTCAGGAATAGCTTGAGCTTGTCGAAGGCGACTTGAGCTTCCTGAGTCCACTGAAATCTGTCTTGCTTCTTGAGTAGTTTGAAGAACTCAGTACCGCGTTCCCCCAGTTTGGAGATGAAGCGGTTGAGTGCAGCCATGCAGCCCGTAAGCTTCATGACATCCTTGACAGTGGTCGGCGGCTCCATGTTCATGATAGTTGCTATCTTCTCTGGATTTGCCTCGATGCCACGTTCACTGATAATGAACCCAAGGAGCTTTCCCGATGGTACGCCGAAAACACACTTGGCGGGATTAAGCTTCCATCGCCATCTGCGTAGGTTATCGAACGTCTCGGTGAGGTCAGCGATGAGATCCTCGGGATTTCTTGTCTTGACTACCACATCATCGACGTAGGCTTCAACGTTTCGGTGAAGTTGTTCTTGAAGACAACCCTGTATAGCCCGCTGATATGTGGCACCTGCATTTTTCAAGCCGAAAGGCATGGTTGTATAACAATATGCACCAAATGGCGTGATGAACGAAGTTTTAATCTGATCCTCTTCTTTCAGAGATATCTGATGATATCCTGAGTAACAATCGAGGAAACAGAGTAGGGTGCATCCGGCGGTGCTGTCGATGACTTGGTCGATGCAAGGAAGCCCAAAGGGATCCTTCTTGCAGTGTTTGTTGAGATCAGTATAATCAACACACATTCTCCATTCATTTGAATTCTTTTTCCTTACAAGAACCGGATTGGCTAACCAATCCGGGTAGAAGACTTCTTTAATGAAGCCGGCTGCTAATAACTTAGCTAGCTCTTTCTTGATGGCTTCCCGACGCTCTGTGGCGAATCTTCGGAGGCGCTGCTTCTTGGGCTTTGCGCTCTCGTTGAGGTCTAGCTTGTGCTCGATCAACTCTCTGGGGACTCCAGGCATGTCGGAGGGCTTTGTGGCAAAGATGTCCGCCTGGGCTCGCAGGAAGTCGACGAGCGCGTTTTCCTATGCAGGAGTGAGGGTGGAGCCGATGACGGCTGTCTTCGATGGATCTCCTGTTTGGAGATCGATCGTCTTTGTTGCGACCTTCTCCACAGGCTTGATAGCCCGTGTCTTCTTCTGCGTCGGGGCGTTATCGTCTTCTGCGATGACGGCTGCAGCCAAGGGTTGGAGTTCCTGGCGATCTATGGTGGACGCGGCTCTGACGGCGTGCTCCACTGCTTCTTTGTCGCAGAGGTAGGAGCGCTTGATATCACCGCGGAGGGAGAGAACGCCGTGAGGCGCTGGCATCTTCAGCACCAGGTAGGTGTAGTGGGGGATGGCCATGAACTTGGCCAATGCAGGTCGCCCGAGGATGGCGTGATAGGAGGTTTCGAAGTCTGCAACTTCGAATTTAATGAACTCTGTACGGTAATTGGATGACGTACCGTACGTGACGGGCAAGGTGATTTGCCCGAGGGGGATGGCGGCCTTCCCAGGCACGATGCCGTAGAAAGGAGTATCCGCCGGCTGCAGCGTGCTCATGTCGAGGCCCATGGACTTCAACGTCTTGGCGAAGATGAGGTTGAGCCCACTGCCTCCGTCGATCAGGACCTTGGTGAGCCTGCTGTTTGCTACCACGGTCTCGAGGACGAGGGGATATCGGCCAGGAGAAGTGATCTCGGCCCACTGATCTTCTCGGGACCAGGTGATGGTGGTGTCGGACCACCGTAGTGGTGTAACCACCGCTGGTTCTGCTGCGTAGGCCTCGCGCCTTGCATTCTTGCGGTTGCGCGAGGTGTCGCTGACTGCCATGCCTCCGAAGATGACATTGACAGTGTTGTTGATGTCTGGGAAACCGCTGTCTCCCTTGTCGTGTCCGTCGTCTTCGTCGCCAGCCGACTTCTGCTTCTTGTTGGGGGTGCTAAACGTCTCCCGGAGGAGCACGCACTCACCCATGGTGTGCTTGCTGTCGGTGTGGTAAGGGCAGCGCTTCTTGAGAAGTTTGTTGAATTCTTCTCTTCGTTGCTGCGTAGATTTGGCGGAGCGGACGGTCTGGACGGTTGCGACCGTGTTGTGTGGTCGCTTCCGTGGGTTGTTGCCGTTACGCTGGAAGGAGTCGCGCGGCTGATCCCTGTTGTCTTCCTGGTTCTTGCGGCCAGGGTTGTTGGGTCTCTTGCCGTAGCGCTCCCGTTCTTGATCATCGGTGTCCATCCAATTGGACACCAGTGCGCGGAATTCCTCGAGGTCGCGAGGACGGTTGTGACCGAAGTCACGGAAGAGGGTGCGATCGGTCATCCCTTCTTGAAAGTAGTCAATGACTTCTGAGTCGGGGATGGGAACGCAGGATGCCTTGATGGCGAAGAATCGCCTGTTGTAGTCGCGCAGGGACTCGTCTGGCTTCTGTTTGCACGCGCGGAGTTCATGCTTGCTGCCAGGGCGCTCGAAAGAACCCTGGTAGTTTGAGACGAAAGCCTTCTTCAGCGCGTGCCAGCTGTCGATGGAGTCTGGATGGAGGGACTCGAGCCAGGTGAGAGGACCCTGCTCCATCGCAACTGGGAAGTAGAGCATCTTGGAGATGTCGTCGCCCCCTGATGCTTCGATTGCCGAGGAGTATCTGCGTAGCCAGATGTTTGGATCTTGCTTCCCATCGAAGTTGGTGATGCTTGGCGGCTTGAACTTCCGCGGGAAGGAGCTGACGCGGATGGCGCGTGTGTAGCATGGCAGGGCATCGGGATTGGGGACGCCGCATCTTCCTGCGGAATCCGCAACGTGGGAGGTAGCTCTCCCCTCTCGAATCCGGATGATGTCGTTGCGGGCGTCGTTCGGCGTGACGTGAGAGCGAGCTGGGCGGGGTTCTTCGCGGCGCTGGGACCTGGGAGGTTCCTCGTGAGGACGGCGGGGTTCTTCGCGAGGCCTGTTCTTGTCCTTCGTTTGGCCTGCGGTGCTGCCGTAGTGGCTGCTCTGACGCTTGGCTGACGGTGCTTGCTGGCGCGAAGAACTCTTGCTTTTGGATGAGGAGTGGCCTTCGTCCAGACGATCGACCATGACCGCTGCGGCCTCTAGGCGAGCCTTGGCGAGGTTGATCTCAGGGGTTGTTTGGAACCCCTCGAAGACGCTGACCCCGAACAAGATGTTGGCCACAGGGGAGTTGAAGATCTCTTGCTTGTCGAACTCCGAGTTGAGGTTCTTCTTCTTGATGAAGCGACGTCGGAGGGCGCGATTGCGATTGCGCTCGATACGGAGTTCTCGGTCCGCGTCGGTTTCTCCTTCCTCTGTTGGAGCGTCATCGGAGACAACTTCGTCATCGCTGTGCTCATTGAGGAGCACACAGGACTAGCGACCGGGATTGCTAGGCCCGGTTTTTCTGCTACCCGTGGCAGCAGGGAGGTCTCTGCCTTCTTGGAAAGGAAGCAGAGGTAGAATGTCCCGTACCGTGGGAGGTACGTTTGCTTCAAACAGAGCCGCCTCGGGATCCATGTCAGGCCAATGAACGATGACCCCCGAGGGAGTTGTGGTCATGACAAGATCCGAGGCTGCTCCGCGCGGTTGGAGAACCTTCTTCTTCAGGTGCTTCTGGTGGACCGCGGCTGAGTTTGTTAACCCGAAGGGAAACTGGGATGCGCGCGACCCATGTGGTGAAGTCTTCGTCCCGCG
Source organism: Digitaria exilis (assembly GCA_015342445.1). Classification (NCBI taxonomy): domain Eukaryota; kingdom Viridiplantae; phylum Streptophyta; class Magnoliopsida; order Poales; family Poaceae; genus Digitaria; species Digitaria exilis. Next base: position 1,197,123 of record JACEFO010001947.1, read on the forward strand.
GGGGTTGGAACCAGGGTTCCTGGGTACCCGCGGGGTTGCTGTCACGGTCCTGATTGTGGAACCCTGGCGAGACTCGGAAGTGATCCGGAGTCCGCCGGGGAGTCGTGGACACGTGGCTTGATCCTGCCCCTTGACAGGGGGTGAGCTGACGTGGTCTGCCCGGGATTGAATCTGCTTCGGGCGCCATGTACTTCTCCGGGTAGGATACGATCCAGGGATCGTGTCGGAATTCGGAACTTTCCGAGATCCTTGCGGAGTGGTTTGCACGCGTGGCGAAGCTGGTGCAACCGCCTCGTCGCGCAAGCGGTGTTGGAGTTCGCCTTCCTGGTTTGCAATGCAAAGCCAGGAGCCGAAGTGAAGGAGGCGCCTGCCTCGAACTTGGTGACGATGGAGGCGCTGAAGGTGGCCATCGACTCTTTACTGAAGACTCGACGAGATGATCCCCACGGACGGCGCCAAAGTGTCGGCGATTTATGCTGACTAGGTTCTCGAGGGGGTGCCCCGAGAGAAGGGTTTAGGGAGAAGTCGTCAAGAATCTAGAGCCGAAGGTGACAAGAGACGGTTTAGACAGGTTCGGGTCGCCGGAGCGTAATACCCTACGTCCTGTATGTTGTATCTTGTATTGATGAAGTTGTTTTGAAGGGGTCCCTGCCTCCCCTTATATAGTCCGGAGGGCAGGGTTACATGGGAACCGTATAGGACTAGGAGACTTTTACAAGTTTATCTCTAATTCCCAAATACAGCATATCCAAACCGACTAGGACTAATCCTTGTCTTGTACGTCAAGTCTTGTTCATGGGCCGGCCCATAGGATGGGCCGCCAGGGTTGTTTAGTCCGTCAGGACTCTACACCCACACCGTCCACCTCCACAAACCGCTGCTCATCTGTTGCGGTGACTGCAATACAGCAAGGTATACTTCCCTTTTTTTCTTGGAATTGGAATGTGGCTTTGAACTGGTTTAGACTTATTTGGGTTTGTATATAATGCTTGATAAGATGGATCAAAGTTGGATTCGTGGCAGATTGTTTTCCCCTGAATACATTGATGGTGTCAAACAATTCATGAGCTTCATTCAAGAAAAAATCAATGAGAATGTTGAAGTATTGTGCCCTTGTGGTAGATGCCTCAGTTGGAAGTACCTTTGTCAGCCTCTTGTGAAGAAACAGATTTTGTTGAATGGCATGGTGCTGCGGAACCTCATGACAAGGAGAATTTTTTTAAAAAATAATGATGAGGGAGGTGCAGCGTCAGGTTGCACCAAATTTTCTAGGTTCTCTTTTGTGGTAAAGCTTCTTCATATGAAGTCATTATATAGGATAAGCAATTCTGCCTTTACCGTAATAATGAAGCTATTGGCTGATGCATTCCCCAATTCCAATGCACTCCCCAAATCCTATAATAAAGAAAAGAATCTTCTAAAGGAATTATGTCTTGGATTTGACTCAATACATGCGTGTTACAATAATTTGTGTTGTTTAGAAAGAGATATGCCAAGCATGACAGTTGCGCCGTTTGTGGTCTCTCAAGATGGAAAGATTCTGAAAGAAAGAAAATTCCACAGAAAGTGTTGCGGTATTTTCTATTGGCGCCTAGGCTAAAATGGATGTTTGCAACCAGATAAGCATCTGAAAAGGCACAATGGCACACGTTAAAGCGGCAGCCTAGGGAGAAGGAAATGACCCATCTAGCTGATGGTGAGGCATGTCAAAATTTTGATATTAATTGTACAATCTGATACGTTCCCCTCGGAATAAAAGGTTTACAGAGTGAAGTCATTCTCAGAGGAAAAGGTGACACTTGCACATCACTAAACTTTTTCTGGATTAAAAAATACAAGAATATAGAGAAAAAAAAGTCATGCATACGTGACTATTGTTGCAAATAACTAGAAATCTTGTTGCCCTCATCCATCAGTTGTGACGAAATACAGTTGGAATACCACATGTTAGTTTGTTACCCAAATAAATGGTAGACGGGAATGCAACAAGCCAACAACGGTGACCCAGAATGCCAGTACGAACGAGGCAGCACTGATAACATAAAGGACTATGTCAGCAGATGCCTCATGCACATCTCCCTCTTTTATGGGCCCCAAAACGGGAGAGCACAGGTTCCCCTGTGACAAATTATGCAGGTTGACATTGCCTAAGTAGCTCTCTTCGTTAAATGAGCTAAACTGGCCAGAGTTTGGTATACATCCTGACAAGTTGTTATAGGCTACAGAGAAAACCTCCAAAGACGACATCTGAGCTAACTGCCAAGGTATTAGTCCACTCAATTCGTTATAGGACAAGTCCAAGCTCTCTATGGCGCTCATGTTTGCTAAGGTAGCTGGAATTGGACCCCTAAAGAAGTTGTGTGATAGATTGAGGGACTTGATATAGCTCAAGTTTCCTATCTCCCAAGGGATTTCTCCAGATAGCATGTTCATGGATAAGTTAATGCCAAACATTGTATTGAAGAAATTGCTACCGTACATGTAAATGTTTCCTTTAGTAGAGAAAGTAAAGCCTTCGATGTCATAATTGAGCTTATAAATGGAATCAGGAATATTGATATCCATGGCAGAAAAGTCCCCGCTAAAGATAAAATACTCGGTCATTGAGGACCACAAGTCGAAGTCATATGCACCGTCGTTAAACGAGATGCCGCCAATGCAAGTTGGCAACGAACCGGAAAGTCTGTTTCACGATAAGTCGAGTATACGTAAGTGTTGGAGATGGCATAAGTACGGGGAGATCTGCCCTTCAAATAGATTATCACCCAGCAGGAGCAGCTGTGTTCCAGAAAGATGTTGTATCCAATCAAGACTGCCATTGAATTGGTTGTATCCTAGATCCAGAGCTTCAACATAGGAGCAATAGAAAAAATAGCAA